>OY856187.1:121886552-122586552 GCA_963693315.1 Diogma glabrata
CTAAATCCTTGAACTTATAAACTCTTTCTAAGCTATTATTGCAAAAATAATAAGCAGCTAAGATAGGCGATTTGTTTTTAAAAATTGACATAATTTTACATTTAGAAATATTCAAAAATAGCTCATTTTCTACAGTCCAAATATGTAATCTATTCAAATCACTTTGGAAATTAATTGTATCAGTGATTGATTTTATAGTAATATAGGCTTTCATATCATCTGCATATAATAGAAATTTAAGAAATTTAAACCAGTGACAAACATCATTAATAAATAAAATGAAAAGCAAAGGTCCAAGATTACCTTGCGGCACACCAGAAGTTACTTTAAAAGACGTAGAACAATGATTACCAATTTTAACATACTGCGTACGCTGTGATAGATATGATGAAATCCATTTAATAGGAATCATTTCACAATCAAGTTTGTCAAGCTTAAGTAATAATTTAGGGTGTTTAACCTTATCAAACGCACTGCTAAAATCAGTGTATATTACATCAACTTGCTCATAATTTTGCAGTGCATCTGAGATATAGCGCGAGAATAACATTGAATTGGTTGTAGTTGAACGTCCAGATAAAAAACCATGTTGTTCTGGAGCAATAAACTTTCTAATATGAAATTCCAAAAAATTTTTAACTTGTTTTTCAAAAACTTTGGTAACACTGAAATTAAAGCGATACCCCTATATTTACTAATATCATCACGCTTACCAGATTTGAAAATTGGTCTTATGAAAGATAACTTCCAAATTTCTGGAAATATACCGGAGGATAAACTCATGTTAAAAATCAACGTTAGTGGAGCAGCCACTGTACATGCACATCTGTTGAATAAGATGGGAGGCAAGCCATCTGGCCCGGCACCTTTAGAAATGTCAAGTTCATTCAATCCCGCAATGATTTCTTCCATGGAAAATTTCAACTGGTTATAAGGACTACTAGATAAGGAGCAAGTTAATGGAGAGTTTGATTCGCCATCTTCAGAGCAATATACTGTTTTAAAATATGACGCAAATAAATTACAGATATCTTCAGGGTTCGAAGCATACACATCATTTAAGTTCATGGTCTTAGGATAGTCATTGGTTTTACGCTTTGAGTCGATAAACGACCAAAATTTCTTAGGATTGATAGAAATTTCTGATTCTATCTGCAACAAATATGATCTATACAAGAAATTATTCAAAATTTTTAATTCATTACGACGAACGCAAAAAGTATAGTAAGCAGAAGTGGTTTGGTTGTTTTTGTAAAATTTTTGAGCTTTATCACGGCGATTTCTTAAATTAATTAGCTTTTTATTAAACCATGGCTCACGATATGACTCAATACTATGAAAAACAGGAACAAATTTATTTATCCCGCTTATTAAAACTTCATCAAATTTACGCACACAATTATTTACATTAAGACCGTTATATAAAGAAAACCAATCAACGGAACTCAAGAACAAATTAAAAGAACTATAATCACCCTTAGAAAAATCAAAATACGAAAATGATTTATCACTATTATCAACACAGTCAATAAAATTTAATTCAAATTGTAATGGTTTATGATAAATACTAGAGCAGCCCGCTAAATCACATACAGAGACTGCAAGCTGTTCACATGTAGAAAAAATGGGATCCAACATTCTACTTTGATTGTTGAAGATGCGATTATGCTGTTTAAGTCCAAAACTAGTAAGATTATCTAGAAATTCATTAGACAGCTCATTTGTTGACGTTGAAGAAAATTCCTCCTCATCAACCCAAAACCATTCAATAAGTGGTAATTTAAAGTCACCAAGTATGACTATATCATCCGATTCATCCATTAAAGCTAAAACTGTGGCGACTGCATCAATTAGTTTCATGTATGTTTCACGTGAACTTCTAGGCGGAATATAGGTTGCGCATAAATAAATCCAAATCCGACCGCATTTTATTTTAACAGCTAGAAACTCAAGCTCGCTAGATGAAGTATATACGACAGCAGACTTGAAGCTGGTTTTAATTGCAATTAAAATTCCTCCACCTCTTAATTCTTCACTTATATATCTATCACGACGAAACACCAGATAGTTTTGAGGAAAAAATTCTTCAGAGTTAAAGCTGCAGGTCAGTGAAGTTTCGACTAAAACAATAACATCAAAATTTGTATTCAAAGCGAACATTTAAATTTTATCCGCCTTGGATCGAATACCACTAGAGTTGTTGAAATGAATTTGAAGAATATTGTTTAGCTCACTAAAATGATTTAGATTTTTAACAGCATTTTTATATTGAACAGCAACATTATCACATCTTACGACGCTAGAGAGCAAAAGTTGTTTAGTTCTTAGTTTTTTGAAGATGATGATGTTTTAGGACGATCAACAAATTGACGAACCAGCACACCTTTAGGCCAGATGGTAGCGTTTAGTGCCAAATCAAACAAATCTTCAGTTAGACTGATCTTAAAAGAAATAAAGTTCAAGCGACTGAGTTCAATATTCCATGGTGTCAATGAACGTATAGACAATTTCCTACTATCGTCAATGTTCAGCATGTTCTTGATATAGGAAACCATATCATCAACTTTTGTATTAGGATCGAGTCTGCTGACATAAAGATGTTTGTAGTGTACTGTTTCAACAGAGCGAATCGTATCATTAATAGATGCTGTGCCCACTATTTCATCATAGTTACTATGACTCTGATATGGTTGTAACTCAGGTGGAGGCAGACTAGTAAACCATACTTTATGGCAGTGTGTACTTTAACATGAGGAAATAGCTAAATTTTACAAGGACTCCAAACACAAACATCTCTTTGGTTGCTGTATCAGAGATATAATTGCTTGTCAACAATTTGCATTTTGCAAGGAAATCTTTATGTTCCTTAAAAAATGTAATATTAATATTTAATATAAACAGATACTTTAAGCCACTAGCATACATTGTAAATTGTAAACCTCTAATTTCATATTTCAATTATGTTAATAATTGAATTGACTTTGTAACACATTATGTAAATATTACTTTTTATTACACATGCTGCAAATTATATTATCATGAAATGCAACTCTAAATTGCAATGCAATATGACATGTTTATTTTATATTTCATCTTTTTATTAATACCTGCCACAGTAGCCAAAGAAATTTATTTCAACCGCGTGCAAAGATTACACCACTCATTTTTCTATATAACAAAACAAATTTAATCAACAAAAATATTTTTTCCTGCCCGGGAACGCCCAGGATGCAAAATCTAAACACCATGACCACCATGACCACCGTGACACCACCACGACCATCATGACCACCATGAACACCATGACCACCATGACCACCGTGACCACCATTACCACCATGACCACCATGACCGCCATGAACAATATGACCATCATGACCACCGTGAACACCATGACCATCATGACCACCATGAACACCATGACCACCATGACCACCATAACCACCATGACCACTATGACCACCATGACCACCATAACCACTATAACCACCATGACCACCATAACCAACATGACCACCGTGAACACCATGACCATCGTGACCACCATGACCACCATAGCCACTATAACCACCATGACCACCATAACCAACATGACCACCGTGAAGACCATGACCACCATGACCACCGTAACCACCATGACCATCGTGACCACCATAACCACCATAGCCACCATGACCACTATGACTACCATGACCACAATGAACACAATGACCACCATGACCACCGTGACCACCATGACCACCATAACCACCGTGAACACCGTGATCACCATTACCACCATGACCACCATGACCACTATTACCACCATGACTACCATGACCACCATGACCACAATGACTACTATAACCAGCCCTAAAGAAGTTTTACTTCAAAAAACTAAAACAATTCAAAATATAAATTTAAAAAATTACGAAACTCAATAAAATATTACGAATATTATATTATTAGATATTTAAATCTAAGATCGACACGTCCAACTCATTCAACGTTTAATACGATACTGAATAAGCGTGTACAAAATACAATACACATAATCGAATTGTCGCATACTTGCCGAACATAATATTCGTTTGCCTTTTTTACTTCTAGTTTCTTTTTTATTTTATTGTGTTTAAATTTCTACTTAAGTTTTTTTGGAATTGTGTGCATGTATATGTTTAAAATTCAAAATCAGACTGTAGTATGATAGAGATGAATATATATGGTTATATATCTGTTCAAATGACTACTTCCGATATTTATATGTCGACATTTATATGTGTGTCATAATTGAATTGTATCGTATATTTGCCGAATATTATATTCGTTTCATTCGATATTCGGTGTTTGCGAAGTAAACATCAAATTATCAAGTTATAATCAAATTTTTTCAATATTAAAATTTCTAACTGTGTTTTATTTTTTGTTTGGATTTGTTGTTAGTTATAAATTCAAATCAAATTAAAGTTAAACATTGAAATATAAATTGATTGTTTTGTGATTATTGTGTGTGGATGCTCACAAATAAAAGAACTATAAGTCGCCAGATGCGTAGCCTCCCTAGGAGCTCGCTCAGCAGCATTAAACAGATGAGTCAAGGCATTAAAATGAGTGACATCCCAACAGTAAACAGGTATGCAGGTTTACCGCCTAACGTTAATTTATCAAAATATGCAAAAACATCGCAAACTAGTTCTCCGTATGGTGAAAGTTCTAGAAAACCTGTAGAAAAAATTCCTCCAATAATTACAAAATCTCCCTCAACGGAGATTCATAAAACTATGAAGGAACTAAATATTTCAAAATATAATATACAAATAATGTCAATTGGCATAAAAATACTTACATATAGCCTATCAGACTATAACAAAATTTTTACTAAATTAAAAGAACATAACAATGGTATGTTCTCATATACGCTTGAGGAAAATCGTTTTGTTAAATTTGTACTATGTGGGCTCCATGATATGGATACAAATGAAGTTAAGAAAAGCCTCGAGAATAGTGGCCTGAGTCCTGTTAATGTTTGGAAAACTATTCCTAAAAAATATCGTCGAAACAGTGAAGATGCCCTTTATTTTGTTGCTTTCAAAAAGGGATCAATGTCTCTGAACCAATTAAAAAATATTAGATTTGTTAATAACACAGTGTGCAGATGGGAAATTTGTCGATCCACCAGCAAAGGTCCTCTCCAATGTTATAAATGTAAAATGTATGGTCATGGAGCGAACGCATGCTACATGAAGCCAAAATGTAATTTCTGTGGTGGAGATGAACATATTGATGATATGGAGTATCCTTTACAAAACGATATTACTAAACATGTTTGCTGTAATTGTAGTGGAAATCATACATCTAACTCTATAATTTGTCCAGAAAGAGAAAAATACATTCAAATAAAAAATCATCTGAATCTAAAAAATAAGTTGAGTCGACCTTCAAATCAACCAACGTTTTCATTTCAACAACAGGATTTTCCTATTCTTCCTTCAATACCTCATCAAAACAACAATAAAAATTTTAATAATAATAATAATAATAATAATTTTGTTAACAAAAAAATGCAGTTCAGTACAGTGGTTCAAACAAATGCAATCAATCATGAAAATTCAATTAATATTAATTCAGATAGCACAAATGATTTGTTTGCACCACATGAGTTATTACAAATTCTCAAAGAACTTGTTTCAGGACTTCGGGGGTGCCATTCCAAAGAAGAACAATTTGATGTTATGGCTAATATTGCTATTAAATATGTCTGTTATCCATAATTCTTTAAAAATTTGTGTGTGGAACGCGTACGGTATAAAAAATAAAAAATTTGAGGTAATTCAGTTTTTAGATAATTTTAATATTGATATATTACTTATTAGTGAAACGCATTTAAAGCCTTCTATTTCATTTTCGATTCCTAATTTTCGATTTTATCGTAATGATAGAGAAAATATTCGCAGGGGTGGTGTTGGTATTCTTATAAAAGATTGCATTAAACATTCGCTTCTTCCTGACCTTAAATTAAATTGTATAGAATCCCTGGGTATTAATATAATAAGTAGTGATAATAATCAACTTAAAATATTTTCTGTATATTGTTCATATTCGAATTCTGAGCATCTCAGAAATGATTTTATAAAAATTTGTAGTGGTAATATTCCTTACCTAATTGGTGGTGATTTAAATTGTAAGCATCCTAACTGGTTTTGTCCTAGAACTAACCGCGGTGGTCGAACTTTATATGATTATTCTATTAACTCTGATTGTGTTGTTATCGCTCCCCAAGATCCTACCCACTATAGTCCTGCTGGAGTCCCTAGTATTATTGACATATTTTTAACAAACAACCCTCAGTTGATATCCGAAGTTAACACCATTCAAGCACTCTGCTCCGATCATCTGCCAGTCCTCTGTTCAATAGTATTTAATAATCAAGTAGATCATTGCCATCGTAAATACTTTAACTATAAAAATGCTAATTGGAGCATTTATCAGAATCATATTTCATCTGAAATTGAAAATTTCAATTTAAGTTCAATTCATACTATTTCAGATGTCAACGTTGCAGTCGATTTTTTGACAGCATCCATTTCTTCAGCTCGTGATCTATCCGTACCGCTTGTGCCTGTTCTTCCAACTGATAAATTGTTATTATCTGATCAAGTGTTAAGTTTTATCAGACACCGAAATTCGCTTAGAAGATCTTACCTCAGAAGTCGCCTTGCTCACATTAAAACCTCAATAAACTTGCTAAATAGAATTATTAAATATCATATAAATATTCTTTATAATCAAAAATGGCAAACAAAGCTTGAATGCTTGGATAATGGTTCAAGAAACTTCTGGAAAACAACTAAACATTTTAAAAACCATCGCAAGTCCATTCCACCATTAGTTACTCCCAACACTGGAAATCGAATTTTCTTAAATACAGAAAAAGCACAAGTATTGGCTGATGTCTTCCTTGACGCTCATCAAATTCCAAACTCCAATATTGTAATTGAAGAACAAGTGAATGACTTTTGCACTAATTTCAATAATTTGGATAACAATGCTCCAATTTCTGAAATTCGCCCTTCTGAAATTTCTGATATTTTGAAATTCCTTCCAAGGCTCAAAGCTCCAGGTGTAGATAATATTCCATTTATTTTACTTAAAAATCTTCCTGAAAGTGGAATCCATTTTCTTAAGATAATGTTCGAGTGCTGCTTGAAGCTAGGTTATTTCCCAATTCAATGGAAAAAAGCTAAAATTACTCCTGTTTTAAAGCCTGGCAAAGACCCCACTCTTGCTACAAGCTACAGACCTATTAGTCTTCTTTGTACATTGGGAAAACTCTTTGAGCAGATTATCAAAAGAAGAATGGAAGAGTTCATAACTGACAATCAAATAATTATAAACGAGCAATTTGGTTTTAGATCTGGGCACTCTACAGTTCATCAAATCCATCGTGTAGTCAATCATATTAAATCTAATAGATCTTCGCTAAAATCTACTGGAATGATATTATTAGACCTTGAACGCGCCTTTGATAAAGTTTGGCAAGACGCAGTCTGCTATAAATTATTTATATATGGATTTCCAATATTTTTAATTAAAATCATAAAATCGTTCTTAACTGATAGAACATTTTTTGTCCAGATTTTTGATTCCATGTCCTCTATACTTAGCATTCCAGCTGGGGTTCCTCAAGGTGCCGTATTGAGTCCTTTGCTTTTTTGTTTATTCATCAATGATATTCCAAGAGATAGTGAATGTAAATTATCATTATTTGCTGATGACACTGCAATATTTGTGTCAGATGAGCTGGCGGTATCTATTATCAATAAGCTTCAATTGTACCTCACTAAAATTCTCGAATTTTTTAAAAACTGGAAACTTAGTATTAACATATCAAAATGTGAAGCCATTTATTTTACTAGGTGTAGAGCATCCCGTAAACTTCCACAACAACCTTTTCTGATTCAAAACTCTTCTTTGGAATGGAAACCTTCAACTAAATATTTAGGAATTTATTTGGATAAATCATTAACATTTAAGACACACGTCACTCAAATACAACAAAAATGTAATGCACTGTTCAAAAGTCTATATCCTCTACTCAACAGAAATAGTAAACTGAATAGTCATAATAAGACACTAATTTACAAGTGTGTGATTCTTAATATCATACTTTATGGTGCACCAATTTGGTGGGATATTGCTTTGTGTCATAAAAAGAAATTTCAAATTATTCAAAACAAATTTCTAAAAACTATATATAAACGCCCTAGACGTTATAGCACTTTAAGACTGCACAACGAATTAAATATAAAGCTTGTCAATGTAGTTGCTAGAGAAGCTAATGATAGATATATAAATAAATTAAATTGTATTGAAAATGAATTAATAAATGCAATTAGCTTTACTACCGCTTAATTTTTGCAACGTAGCTTTTAAGTTTAGATTTAAGTAGGTTAGGTAAATATAAGTTTTTTATTAGTTACTAAGCAGACTGAACTGCATTTGAAAATATAAACATTCTTTTTCACTTATTTTTCGCAATACTCATACTAATTAATTTCATCTGTTGTAAAGCTTACTATTAAAAGCTGATCTCAGTAAACTATTAAATGTATACAACTGTATTATAAAATTTAAAGTCAATAAAGGATTATTAATATATTCGTTTTTTGATCTTCCGTTGCCAAATTCTTAAAACGCGCTTAAAGAATTTTTACTTCAAAAAAAATTGAAAACAACTTTAGGTGCCCCGCAAAGTTCGCTTCTCGATTTGCAGTTGTTTAATATTTATTTCAATGACCTATTTAATTGGAATCTTAAAGGACAGATACAAATATTTGAAGGTGATTCGGCCTTGGTATATTTTGCTAAATCCGTTGAAGTTATCCGTTGGTATATTCTTCTAAATCCATTGAAAATCCGTTTCATAAAATTAAACTGAATTTTGGCATGATTTCTAAATTACTAATTGCGAATGGATTATCAATACGTATAGAAAAATTAGTTATTCAAAATAAAGCTTTGTCACCCGATTTGCCTAGTTTTTGCGGTAAAGAACAAAATATTAAAGACTAAATAAGTGTAGCAGATTATTCTGTGTTTAAAAAACCTTCGAATCCTCGAGTCGAATGAATTGTTGTTTAATCACTAGTTTACAAGAAAAATCTCCCTAAATAAAACCCAATCTCTTTTATGTATTTTGATAAACTGAACACGAATATCGTGTTCTAATTTTCGGTTAGCTCTTATTTTTGAGATATTCGTGAAAACCAATTTTTCGGTGAAAAAAATTTTAAAAATAAAAATAACAAATCAAATATGTTAATAAAACAAGTGAATAGAGTCACCAGTCCATCGCCGATTTCATTTGATGATTTCAACATATCTTATACTTTATGAGGTGTCAGTCTTTGACGAGTCCGCTATCTTTTGAATCTACAATTTTTTTGCTTTTTCATTCGGTAAACGCCGAAAAGTTACGACTGTCCGAGGGTCTTATAAAATTACTACCACAATTTTGTTTTTATTAATGGGAGGGTGGAAGCTTGTTTAACTTTGTCCGACAAAAATTCGTTTCCTACTGTCGAGTCTATTGACATGCACTTTTTTACATTGGTAGTATGGTTTTTTTTTTGAGTAGCACAACAATAGAACAATACAGCTCAACCTTTGATATTCTTAGCGGGACTAATTTTTGCTTAGCCTTTGCTTAGCCAAAAATCGTTTTGCCTGTCAACATTTATTTATTGGTGATATGGAATTTTTCTTGAGTAGCACATCCATCGATCCCTCGGCCTACGGCCTCGTGCTTTTATCAATATACTTGCTTTCGAAATTTTTAGCAAAAAATTATTTCGAATTATCACCGCCCTTGGGAAATTGCAACTGAAAAAACCCAAATTAAGGCAATATGACGTAAAGACCAATATTTCGAAGTGGTTAAATGGAGTAAAAAGCCCGAGTTTCTGCTGCGATTCTGACATTTATTTCTTTTATAATGCTGTTACTTGCAAATTAGATGAGCTAGATACAAACTGGCAAATTAGATGAGCTAGATATTGTAATGATCAAAAAATCATTAATCTAACAACTTGTTATTTGTTAAATATGCAAGGTAGTTTGTTCCTGTATGTTGGTTAAACAGAGACTTAACTTTTTTCTACTTACAGGTCATAGTGGTGCAGATACAACGGCGGCGCGTCTGCAGAAGTTATAATCCCTGATAGGGTGAATATTGTTGTTACATGTGCTCATAGGCGAAAGTTGGACTACTGTGGTGTGATGCAAATGCTGGGATATGAAACAAATGCACTATACGATTTCAGATAGCAGTGACACTAATAAACGAGGTGTGTACTTCTCGATTTTATTTTTAGCACTTATTTATCTATTTGGTGTGGGTAGTAAACACACTTTATAATTTGTTACCTATAAAAAAATATTGAATTTTGTCTCCAATTTCATGTTAAATAGTGTTCTTAACTGAGCTCTATTTACAGAACACTCCTTTTCTGATCACTATCGGTATCTGTCACTGAAATTGGAAATCGGCTGTTTTAAAAATTCTGAGTTTAGAAAGAGGAAACATACAAACTGGAACCCTTTCAGATGCATTCTGGATGACTCGCTCCCAGTTACAGTCTACGAGCGATTTGAATAAGTTGGTAGACAAGCTGATTGATTCTTTTGATGGGCCGCCTTTTGGTCAATAGCTCACATCGGTTAGAGTAAAGCCTAATATTATGTGAAGTAATATAGGATACTTTTCAACCTAATCTTTACCTAATTGGTGTAAAATTGGGTATTGAAAATGAAAATAAGAAAAGCACAGTTTCATAGTTTTAGATCCCGTTCCACTCCTAACTATGTTGGATTATGCCATGTAAAAAGTGAAATAGTCAGTGAGCTACAAAAAAGTGCTAGCTGTCATTAACAAAAGATCCTCGTGGCATCAATAAAGAACGTAGTAGTTTTGGAAATGGTATTCATGAAGCAAAAAAAAATTGTCTTCAACCAAGAATCCTTACTCTTAATAATGTGGCCTCATTACTGTTTGATGAAACAAGATACAAAGGTATTGTTAGTAAGACACAACAACGCATTGCGCAGTGTGGACAAAACGACCTGGTAGTTTAAAAAACCGGCCAGTTCTAAAAAAACATCAAATTCTAATACACAATCACATTGTGTATTCGAATTTGATGCTTATTAATTACAGTGTCAGAAGCTTGAGTGAGGATATCTTAATAGCATCAAAGTAGTAGGCTGGTGATATCATCGTTATTATCTCACGCATGTCAATAGCAGAGTCTGCAGTAAGCGGGGTTGTCATGCCTGTAGTTCAAAAATAAAAAATCAACAAAAATTGATGCTTCCATGCATTTGTCCTTGCACTCTTAGATAAAATCGCGATTAAAAACTTAATATTCATAAACATGCCTCACTTAAAAACCTGCATTTCGTCAATATATAATTAATTATTTTTGCATCACTTAAAATTTTATAAAAAAAAGAATGAAAAAACATTTACGTCAAAAATCGTGTCCAAAATTATTAATAAAAATAATCACCAAAATACGGTTCAACCTTTATTTTCTTTACTTACGTGAGTCTCTTCTGAATTCCTTTTTAATCGGGCTCTTTCATTTCTCTTCTTAAATTGTTTCTTATTATATTTTTTCTTTTCATTTTAATAATATTTAATAATAAACGAATTCCAAAATGTTGAAAATAAGCGTAAAAAATTATAAGAATAATAATCACAATAATAATAAAAAACGACCAAGATGAATTGAACAAAAAAATAGAATCAGATAAAGGAAAGTAACAAAGTAACTATCAAAAAACTAAAAACCGGTAGTTTTTTTTTCTTAAAGGCTATTCAATTCTTTTCATATAAGAATAATGAAAATAAAAATAATATAAAACACAAACTTATTAATAAATAAGAATAATATAATAACAACAAAAATATTAATATGAAAAGAACAGAATTAAACATAAAAAAGATTTACTTTAGTTTACGATGTGAGAAGAATCAATACGAAGAACATACTAAGCCACTTAGAAGAAGAAACAATTAAATCCAACTTCAATCATTATAGCAAATATTTAACAAATCCTGTAAAATAAACTTAATTATGGAACTCATAAATAAGAATAAATTTTAGTTTTTTATTGCGATAGTCATTAACAAATTCCTTGATTTGTGTACAAGACGAGTCCTATAATTGCAAGCAAGAAAAAAGTGTTATTTTAATTGCAACAGAAAACTATAAATTTTTTATTATTTTCTTACAAAATCCTTTTATGAAACTGCCATACCAAATTGGCTTTATTTACCATAAAAAATTTAAATAATTTTTTATTAGTAAAACGAATAAAGAAAATAGTGAGAAAAGGAAAAAGATTGAAAACTATAAAATATGATCAAACGATCGTTATACGTTATGATCGACGGCTTAAGGTTAAGACGATTAAAATATTATTTTTATATTTTTTGTCCACTCTTCAGGTTCTTTATTTTTTAGTTGCGATCATTAGAAAATATGTAAAAGTATTTTTCAAAACTATTTAAATAATTTAAAGTTGATGAGAGTAGGTGTGAAGTTGTAATGAGTTAGTGTTATATTGTCTATAGGAAGTGAAACGAATCGCTTAAATATGGACAGTATAGGTCATATTGTAAATGTAGTATACTATAGTTTTTAGTACGATCGGTCTTATCTGAATATCTGGGCCTGCATTTGTTTGCATTTCTCTCAACGTTTTCGATGTGCTTTTTTCGTTATCTACTGCCAATTACAACCATTGTCAGAATTATTTGTTTTTTTAGTACCGCCCGAGAAGATTTCTATTATCTTTGGTTGAACAACGCATCCATTTTGCTGCCATGAATATGTGGATTTAGTGTAAGTATTAGACTAATCAGGCATTTTTTGCACTATAGACAATATTTGTGCAATTAGGTATCAAATGGATTCTAACCTTATACGGATCAAAGAAGGATCATTCATTCTCATCTACGTACTTAGTCGTCTATTTATTTGACAAGTAAAATCTAATGTTACGCCTAATGGCGATTGAAAATATGCAAACAATATTGTTCCTTAAAATTAAAAGTTTATATGACATGCTGCGCTTAACAATGGTAATCGAAGAAAATATATTAAATTGTTGCCTTTTACTTCGGTATGAAAGACCTAAGAATAACATTCATGAGCCAAAAGTGAAATTCTTACCCCTACTTTTTTAGGCATTTCTCGACGTTTTAGGACCTACTGATTCTAAAAAAACAAAAAAAAATATATGTCTGTCAGCCGGCCGTCCGTCCGTCCGGCCGTCATTACCTACGAAATCTAGAAAACCGCTGAAGGGATTTCAAAATTTTTTTTCTAAAAAGAGGTATGCTCAAGCGACAGGTCCGAAAGAACGCTGTGTTCGAAAACTGTACCGGAAGTGTGTCAAAAAAATCATTATGTGTGTCAAAAATAGTAAATTTTCATTTTTTTTTTGCTTAAAAAACGTTCATTTTAAGTGATAATGAGTAGGAACAAAGAATGTGGAGAAATCTGGATGGTCGGGATTAGTATATGAGATCAAAAACTAGATTATTGCATTATAAGTTTGTCAAAAAAATGTTGTCAAGTGTGTCAAAAGAAAAATTTTTATTTAGTTTTTTACCCAATTTTTTGGAAAAAATAAAATTAATAATTTGTATGACATGAAATTTTATTATTATTATAGAGAATTATGGAATTATAAGTTTGTCAAAAAAATAATGTCATTTTTTTTTGGAAAAAAAATGTGGCTGTTTTTATGACGTAAATGTAATTGAACATGAATTTGGACATGGACATTTTCGAATTTGTTATAGTTTTTGAAATATTTTTGGAATTTTGAAAAAAGCTTGTAGTTTTGATTTTGTAATAAATTTTGCATTATATTTAGAATTTTGGGAAAAGTTTTGAGAGTTGTAAGTTATAAGAATTTTTGGAATATTTTTGGAATTTTGAAAAAAGTTTCAATTCTTCAATTTGTTATAATTTTTGCAATATTTTCAAAATTTTTGAAAAAAGTTTTAATCATTGATTTTGTAATAATTTTTGGAATATTTTTAAAATTTTGAAAAAAAGATTCTTTTTTTGATTTTATTATAATTTTTAGAATTTTGAAAGAAATATGAATTTTTGATTTTGTAATTTTTTCTCGAAAAAGTTTTAATATTTAATTTTTTTGTAATTTTTGCAATATTTTTAGGATTTGGAAAAAATAGAATTTTTGAATTTTTTATAATTTTTAGAATTTTGAAAAAGTTTCAATTTTTGATTTTGTAAGAATTTTTGGAATATTTTTAGAGTTTTGAAAAAATTTAAATTTTGATTTTATTATAATTTTTGGAATTTTGAAAAAAATTTGAATTTTTGATTTTGTAATAAATTTTTGCAATATTTTCGGAAAAAGTTTGATTTTCTAAGAATTTTTAGAATATTATTGGAATTTAGAAAAAGTTTATATATTTGATTTTATTCTATGTTTTGGAATATTTTTGGAATTTTGAAAAAAGTTTCAATTTTTGTTTTTGTCATAATTTTTGCAATATCTTAATGTTTGATATAAATCGCTGGCCAAAACTAAAAACAATGTCCTCATAAAAGTTTTTTGCCGAAATCTATATCAAAATCCTTAACCCAGACCGAAGTCTTGATATCTCAGAGCTTGAGATATTTTTAATTTGCAGAAAGGAGAATTTGAATTAACGTATGACACATATTTTTGCGACATAAAATTAAAACTAAGGCAATACCAGTTGTTCCACTTGGTGTACTAGAAAAGAGCGAACGTGTTAAATTTAAGAAACAAATAAATAAAAACTTCAAGTAAGGAAAAAACAAACTGCCGGTAAAAGACGATACTACCACTGCATGCGAATGAAAAATTCTTTTTGATTGATTGGAGCCATTTTTACCTAGAGTATGATTCCTTTAATCTTTATCTGAAAAATTGGTCAAAGTGTTTTTCTGAGTAAAATAGTAAACAGATGTCAAAATTATAAAACAAAAATAGTAGTGACTGATTTATGTTGAGAAAAACAATTGAGACCTGCAGTAATTAGGGACAATTTAATCGATGATGAAATCAATTTTTGGCTCGGTGGAGTGTTTTGTGGTACCTTGGGTGTTGGAAGTAGCTTATTAAAATCAAAATAAAGTTCACGATTAGCTTTCTAGACCTATTATGCATATCAAATTTACTTAAGCTGGTTGCTGCATTGCTTAAACTTGGTTCCGATTAATATTAACCCAATTACTGAATTTTTCTCAAATTTTGTTCTCTTTTTTCAATATTAATAAAACATTTTCATGATTGGCTAAAAACTATGTAAAAAAAACTTATAACTGAGCATCTAAGATAGCTCCAATTTTAAAATATCAGTCATCGAAATTTAACTTTACGGATAAACCATCTATGGTTGCATGTAGTTTACTTGGAGTTGTTTATCTTTAGTATAAAAAAGTAGACTAATATTTAAATCGTCTGTTTATAAAAAATCCAGTCTGTTCTCAAACTTTCCTTTCTTGTTTTGGTGCATAAAATTCTGTTAAAGTAAAAAAATTAGTAGCAACATTGAATTTTGAATAAATATAGCAAATAGTTAATTAATGAATAGTTAATTAATGAATTCAACATATAAATTAGTCTAATTAAATTAATAAGTAAAATTAGTTTGATAAGTAAAAATTCATAGGAAATTATCATTTATTGAATCTAGATTTTGGAAAATAAAAATTGTTTGGTGACATAGCTTCATTATCGTAAAAACATGAATCTACTCAAGGGAGGAAAATGTTTGAACTGGCGTAAGGTGGAAAACCAGGTAATCAAGTAGAATTCGATCATAATAACTTTGCTAAATTTATAGAAGATGAATGCGAGGATTTTAACTTGCAACTTGTAAAATTAAAATTGGAATCGAGAACAAAATTGATAGTAAAGAAACAGTGACAGAGATAAAAACCAAAACTAGTATAAACTCTGAAAAAATTGAAGTTAGATCTCAAACGCCATGCAGTTAAATTGAATTAGTAAAACAAACTAACTGAAGAAGAAAACTCGGTTGATATTGTAGAATCAAGCCTCTCGCGATGCTAAATAGTTTGACTTCGACTAAGAAAAATCGAAAATTCTAACTGCCAAAGCTAGAATTTACACAAAACACAATAAACACAGAACTAATCAATAGAATAGAACCAAAAATAATACCTCACAACGCAAAATTAGCATCGTTTGATGTAATCAACATGTATTCTAACATACCAATTAAAGATACAATAAATATAACAAAAAATATGTTAATAAAAAATGGTTTAAACCCAACAGATACACAAGAAATAATAAATATAATAACCGAAATAGCAAAACAAAACTATTTCACACATAACAATGAGTATTATCAACAAACAGAAGGATTACCTATGGGAGCCCACTATCTGGAACTTTAGCCGAAATATGTCTCGATGATTTTGAATCAAAATATATACATTACAACATAAATCCACACAAAGAAAAAATCATTTATTGGTATCGCTACGTTGATGATATAATTTTATTATTCAAAGGAACGAATAGATAGCTTAATCTATTACACCAATACATAAACAGCATAGAACCTTCTATTAAATTCAGGTTAGAAAATGAAGAAAATAACGCAATAAATTTCTTGGATTTATCAATCAAAAATGTAGATTCAAAACACACATTCAAAATATTCCGAAAACCAACCCAAACGGATCAAACAATAAATATTAAATCACATCATCCATACCAACATAAACTAGCTGCCTACAGCCACATGATCAATAGATTGAACACTATACCAATGAATGCCGAAAATTATCAAGACGAATTAAACAACATAAAATACATAGCCAGAAAAAGCGGATATAAAAAACGAAATAATTGACACATTAAATAGAAAACATAAAAACAAGAAAAATTTGCAAACCCTCACAACACTGAAAAATTAAGTAAACTTAGCAGTCAAAAAATACATAGGCGTAACATATAAGAAAACAACATTCAAAATAATGCAGAATACTTTAAAAAAATATGGATATGCAGCTACAAAAACAAAACTAAAATAGAAAATTACCTAAAAACTAAAAAAAAACAAACTTTAGACACAGGTGTTTATAAAATTGCCTGTGATGACTGCAGTAAGTTTTATGTAGGCCAAACGGGGCGGCCCTTCACAAAAAGATTTATTGAACACACCAATGAAATTAACAGAAGTGATCCAAAATCCAGATATGCCCAACATTTAAAAATAGAAAAACACAAATACACCAAATCAACACAAAATTTAACCATATTACATAAAAAAAGAAAAGGACAACATCTAGATAGATTGGTAGAAATAGAAATATATAAACATAAAAACAATAACTACATTTTACATGACAAAATCAACACAAAAAATAACAAAATATATGACATAATAATAAAAAACAGCAGCTGAAATAGTATATAAGACCATAGTTTCAGCGAAAATTGTAATAATAATTTAAGAATTGAGGATGACGTAAGTCGAAATCGATATTCAATAAAATAAAAAATAAAATTCAAAATTGTTACTATAAGGAAGTTTATATTATTGTTAATAAAATAAAAAAAATTAAAAATAAACATTTAAAAAAGTATATTTTTAAATATTGCATTTTAATTTTGCCAAAGCTATCCTAAAGGACGCAATGTGGTCAAAAAGAGGAAACTTCACGCCATTATAATGACAATAAAGTGTAGTGCCAAATTGTTTAGGACACTACTATATGATAAAGATGTAGTGCAAATGTTTTACGTATACTACTATGTGATAAAATGTAGTTCTTATATGTGTGTGATCCTTCGGTACTTTGCAGATGTTATATCAAGAAAAAGTCTCTATTTTTCAGTTTTAATTTGTATTTCTATTTATAATGTTCTGAATTGAGCTTATGTATATTTTAATAGCTAGTGATCGGAACTCACTGTTCTGAATTAAACTTATTTGAATAACTTTTGAACTGAATTTACTGCTATGAATTAAACTTATTTTAATAAACTTTTGAACAGAACTTACTGTTCTGAATTAAACTTAGTTTAATAATTTTTGCACTGAACTTACTGCTATGAATTAAACTTATTTTAATAATTTTTGAACTGAACTTATTGGTTACTGACTGCTTGTTAGTTTTTCCTTCAAAACGATTCACTTTATTGATTTTAATATTTTATTTGCAAAAACGACTGTATTGATTTAAAATTTGACTCCGTTAATTGTCTGAATACTAACTGCCTCAATTATTGATTAAAATATTATTTTTATAATTAAAAAATGATTACTCGTTGGGAATTTATTATTGTTAGTTAATTGATATTAAAACAATTGACACACTGACTTTGTTTTTAATTGAATTTTATTTAATGCCAATGTCGCGAATTGGTTTTATTTAAGTTAAAAGATATTAACAAAATATTTGGAAATAACCCAGTTAAGGAAATTTATGAAATATTTGTTTTCAATTTTAATAGAGTTTTGGGTCAATTGTTTTTATATTTATTGATAGGAATTTGGAAGATATTGCGAATATAGTTTGGGGAATTGTTGTAGTAAAACTATGTAATTGGTTTTACTACATTCCTCCCCCACGGAACAAAAAATTTTGTTTTCATCGTTAGTTAGTTAACGATGAACACAAAATTTTACCAAATTATGTATGTTTTTGAGAAAAAGGAAAGAGAGAGAAAAAAAAAGTGAGTAACGTTATCTTAGTCTTATCTTATAAATATTGAATAAATTATGTTTTAATCGTCGTAATAAAATTGAAAGTGGCCCTTAATCCTTATAATTATAATTTGTATTATAATAATTTGTATTTATATTAATTTAATTTTGTAAAGTCCATTATAAATATTTGACAAATTTAAACGGTTTATAATTGTTTTGGGCCGTCAAGTTAAATTGCTTGTTTCCGTTAAAAATTATGTTTTGATTGCTTGCGTATCTTAAAATTATTGTCTTAATATAATATGTATTTTATGGTAATGGTTATTTAAGATTAATGATTTTAGAATTATTATGTTTATTTATTGTACTGATTATTGATCGGAATCAGTATTGGTAATAAGATTATTGTTTTTCGATTATTATGTTTCTTGTATATTGTATAAATTGTAAGTATTAATTGTTTAGATTTGACTTATGCTTAAGGCTAGTATTAGGTTTAGGATAAGTTGGTACGATTGGCTTATGGTTTAAGTTAATATTGGGTTTAGGATAGGTTTGTTGATTGGGTTATGGTTTAAGTTAGTATTAGGTTTGTTTGGTTAACTTGTGGTTTAGATTAGTATTATGTTTAGGATAAGATGATTTGGTTTACCTATGCTTTAGGTTGGTTTAAGCGGAATTTGATATTTTTTAGAAAGCTGCTGTTTTTAAAAATGTGGAAATTTTATCGTTAGAAAGTAATTTTGAAGGAAAGTTATTTCCAATTTGATTTATGTGTTTGATTAATAAATATGTATTGTCCTGAACAACGGTTATGTAAATTTTTGCAATGAAGTTGAAAACTTCTCCTTTGTCGAATATGATTTTATGAGATGCTGGTAGTAAGTTATTGTAAAAACAGACAGGAAATTTTTGGAACAGATTTTCAAGCCAATTAACTGAATTAGACGAATACGAATGAAATTGTATTATATTGGTTATAATCGAAAGTGTAAGTTGTAAGGCAATAGTTTTCTTGACATGAATACACGAAAGGCTAAGATATAGTAGAATTGATTTCAGTTTGAAAAGTTGTAATGAACAGTGTATCCGATTTTCAATAGGTCTGGATGGAGTGGTACGAAAACATTTCTGGTTTTGATAAATTTTATGGTCACGGTTGTTTACAGTTATTTTGTTAGTAGGGTCATTGTCGTTTGTCATAACAGATTGGTTCGTCGTTTTAATATTTTTGGGGTGAGAGTGATAGGGACTGCTTGGTTGGAGCTTAATCGTATGTTGATCGGTTTTGTTTTTTCGAAATTTCATATTTGTGATAATCGTTTTAGATATACTTCGGCGGCTGTGTAATTTGATATTTGGTTTTTTGTTTGACGATTGCTTTTCCACTACCATAGTTGAGGGCAAATATTGAATTTTCTTAGCACTGATTGGGTTTGCTGGTTTCTGGACTTTGTTTTTGTGACAAATAGAATTATTATGGAATTTCGATGTGGTCGTTGAAGACAAATATTGATTTTTGTTAGAGCTGATTGTTGGTTTCTGTTTCTGGAGTCTACTTTCGTTACGATTAGAATTAGTTTGGCATTTCAAAGTGGGAGCTTGTAGTTTATGGTGTGTATAATTTTTAGTATTTTTTAATTTGGTTGGTATTGATGAAATTTGCGTTGTGTTCGAAATTTTTATAGGAATATGCATTAAGTTTCGGGACATGTTTTGTTTTAGAACTTCGGAATACAGAATTGGCGTTGAAATAATTTTTAATTTAATTTGTGATTTGTCTGAGTTATTGTCGGGCGTATTTGATCTAGTTTTGTTAGTCGGAAATTTTTGGCTACTATGTGTATCTGATAAAGATAACAAAGCATTTTCTGTAATAGTGTTTACAAGGGATGTTGAATTGGGCTTTAAAATTTGAACGTTTTCTGTAAGATTGTTTACGAAAAGGGTTGGATCGAGCTCTGTAATTTGAGTTGAGTCAGTTGGAGTTTTCTGGATACTTTGGTTGACTGATATGGATAGTGTATTTGCTATCAACACGCCAGGACTTACTTCTATAGCCATGGTAATTGTCGCTTCATTCGGGACGTTTGAGTCGTCTATCTGTTTTATTTTCCTTGGTCCGGCTGGCATGATATTGCATTTAGTTTCATAACTAAGTGTTTTTCCATTTGTCTTAGTTTCTTTAGTGGGTGAAAGTTTCGTATTTTCCGCTCCTGAGCGCTCAAGTAAGGTGTCCCTGGTTCTATTTAATGATATGGTTTGGTGTGCCATTAAACGACTAATATCATGAGATTGTATGGTAGATTGTGATGCCATTAAACGAATTTGAATTTAGGTCTTGTGATACCTCTTCCAAACTCACGTCAGAATGATGTGATCTTGCAGAAACGTGTGATTCAAAATTCTGTGAACATGAAGAATTATCAGCAGAACCATGTGGAAAATTTGATGGTTGAATTGATGAAATATTTTCTGGTTTTAAATAATTTAGGTCGTCAGTGTTAATATTCAAAGACGGAATATCTGTATACGTATCGGTAACGTGGAAATTATTTGGCAAGGAAATACAAGACGGGATAACATGTAATGTAGGTGCAACCCTTTCTTGTGCGATTAATGGTTCGGGCTCTACGTCAGAATTGTCCGATAAATTTAGTTTTGTACTTTGTAAAAATTTTGAAGATGCTATTGGGGCCTTAGAGTTTACATTGAAGTTTAATTTTGATGTAACATTTGTGTTTGAATTAGGTCGTTCTGCTTGAGAATTTGTATTGTTTATATTTTCTGGTTGGTAACAAGATATATTGGAAGGTGGGTGTGAGGGATTTGAGAAATGTTGATCCATCATATGGGGCGGAATGTGTGGTGAACTACTGGAGTTACTGTCAGTTGTACTATAAGGGTTAGGCATAGTTTCTACTTGTGGTTGTGAATATGAATAAGAGGGTAAATGGGATTGCAGTTTCTCATGGTAGTTTGATACTGAAGGAAATGTTGGATATTGCGTAGAACTCGTAAGGTTTGTTTTAGGAACATTTGAAATTGCATGAGCAGCAGAAAACGATGGGAAAGATGGTATATCAGATGATAAAGGCAGTGGGTTAATGTGATCTACGTTTTGATTTTGTGGAATTATATTGTTATTCAGTAATGTCAGTTGAGAGGGTTTATCAGTTTTTGTTATACTTTGTGAAGGGGTGTATGTTGTATTTGAAGGTGGGTGGTTAAATAAAGGGAATCTAGGCAGATTATTAGCCATCTTTAATGCAAAGTTTGACGTTGTAGAGCTTAAACTTTGTGTGAGTTGAGCAAACGTATGGGCTGTTGTTCCCTCTAATTGCCTAGTGGAAGGTGGGAAGTAATGCCGTAATATGAATCCTAGGTCTTCGACTGATTTGAATGACTTGTCTTCAACGGCTAGGAGGGCTTTACCTGTGATACGTCTAACCAGTAATTGTGCAAAAACTATCTGATCTAGGACGTTCAATTTTAATGTGATTGTTGTAGCACGAAATATAAAGCGTTCTATTTCCTCGTCAATATCGTCGGCATCACCGTCTAGTTTTTCGACTAGTTTTACCACTTCGTATAGGTTAACCATATCAAATAGCATATTGAATGAAAATTACAGGAAAACGAATTATGGGATTGAATACAGGGAAAAATAATTATCGGGTTGACTACAGGGAAATACGGATTGAATACAAAAAGATGATGACCAAATTTCGAATTTTGGTGAAAATTAAGAATTAAATCGAATTTAAATAAAAAAAAAATACTGTTCTATTTTATCTTGATACAACTTGATACAACGTATAATGTCTGAACTAACTTACTACTAAGGTTTTGTTTTAATCTAAATCTATTGTAAAAACTTAAGCTTACTCTTATTTGGTGTGGTGAACGTTGATCCTGATGATCTGGTAATTGATGTTGTGGATGTTGATGTTGGTGTCCAAATGATTGTTCTTGATCCTTTATACCTTTCAGCTGCAGGGGGCTGGCTCATTTATTCTTCACTCCTTTAAATTCCTTACTTCCTTTTGTCGGTAAGGATAACCGGCTGCGCCAAAATGTAGTGCCAAATTGTTTAGGACACTACTATATGATAAAGATGTAGTGCAAATGTTTTACGTATACTACTATGTGATAAAATGTAGTTCTTATATGTGTGTGATACTTCGGTACTTTGCAGATGTTATATCAAGAAAAAGTCTCTATTTTTCAGTTTTAATTTGTATTTCTATTTATAATGTTCTGAATTGAGCTTATGTATATTTTAATAGCTAGTGATCGGAACTCACTGTTCTGAATTAAACTTATTTGAATAACTATGAATTAAACTTATTTTAATAAACTTTTGAGCTGAACTCACTGTTCTGAATTAAACTTAGTTTAATAATTTTTGCACTGAACTTACTGCTATGAATTAAACTTATTTTAATAATTTTTGAACTGAACTTATTGGTTACTGACTGCTTGTTAGTTTTTCCTTCAAAACGATTCACTTTATTGATTTTAATATTTTATTTGCAAAAACGACTGTATTGATTTAAAATTTGACTCCGTTAATTGTCTGAATACTAACTGCCTCAATTATTGATTAAAATATTATTTTTATAATTAAAAAATGATTACTCGTTGGGAATTTATTATTGTTAGTTAATTGATATTAAAACAATTGACACACTGACTTTGTTTTTAATTGAATTTTATTTAATGCCAATGTCGCGAATTGGTTTTATTTAAGTTAAAAGATATTAACAAAATATTTGGAAATAACCCAGTTAAGGAAATTTATGAAATATTTGTTTTCAATTTTAATAGAGTTTTGGGTCAATTGTTTTTATATTTATTGATAGGAATCTGGAAGATATTGCGAATATAGTTTGGGGAATTGTTGTAGTAAAACTATGTAATTGGTTTTACTACAAAAGAAAAGAACTGCTCCAAACTGCAAAATTACTACAGTAACAAGACAGAAAAGTGACTATTAAATACAACAAGATGTAACTGAAGTGGGTAGCTTAGACGAGCTAGATATTTAGATCGCAGCAGCAGCCATATAAAACTAGTATAAAACTAATACTAATACATATAAAACTAATATAAAAGAGCTTCAAGTGTTGGCAGACTATGGTAAAATTCAATAGGATCTCACTAACCTCAAAGAAGTGCAATCTATTGAATTCCGAAGATTAACATCAAAAGCTAACACATTTACAACACCGTAAAATTCAATGGATCTCACTAACCTCAAAGAAGTGCAATCTATTGAATTCCGAAGATTAACATCAAAAGCTAACACATTTACAACACCTAGAACATATTGGGTTACTAATAAGGACAACGTGTAAGATACAATGATATAATAATTAACTAAATGGAATCGAGGAAGGCTTGGGAATCCTGCCTCAAAATTTCTATCACTGTATGACATCATCGAAAATCTCCGCCCTCACAGACTAAAATAACATCACTAACATCAGCATCATAAATAATATAGCCAATTACATCATCACCAACACTAGAAGAAACATCAAAAATATCGATAGTAACATCATTGTCAACAACAAAATCTCCGCCAACAGAAACACTACCGTCAGCAATACCAACAACCACAGTAGCACTACCAAAATCATAGCTAGCAATATCATTGTAGTAACACCATTTACAGAGTTTTCTGCAACAATTCCCCAGAAAACCAAAAACTTCTAATAACATTTCCCAATATCCATAATTAATTAATAACATTTCCCGATATCCAAATTAATTAATAAAATTTCCCAATATCCAACTCAATCAATAACATTTCCCAATATCCAAATTATAAACAAACAGTCCAACAAAAATGCAACACTGACCTAAACTCTATTTTTTCTTTCAATTGAGTACAATTGTATATCAAAATTTCACAACACCTTTTTCGCAAATCTTACATTTATTTCGAGTCTATTAAAACAATATTCTCGCGATTCCCTAATAAATAACCTAAATTTTTATTAAACTAAACGTTGAATTCGCGAAATTACATTACGTAATTTTTAAATACGATAAAATAAAATAAAAACAAAAACTAAAATTTTTGGTCTGTGGGTCGATTTTATTGCAATTGTAATCAAGTTTAACGCGTAATCGTTTTTGAATTATAAAAGTAATTTTTAATTAATCGATTCTGGAGTTAAGTGAAGCAAGTCAGTCATATCAGTCATTTGTTTAAAAACCAATCGTTTAAATAAAAATCAATAAAAAGTGAGTGGTTGAGTTGTAGTAGAACAATTAATAATTAAGTAGCAGTAATTAAAGTAAAATTAAGTAAAGCAAAGTAATAATTAAGCAACCAAACAGTTCAGGCCAGTGTTTGTGAACATAATTAGAGAAATTTCAAGTCTCTAAGCTAGTGACTTACCAAATAAATAAAGTTTTTTTATATTTACAAAGAGTAATAAAACAAGTTTTATGGTGACTTATCTACTGAATAGATAAAGTTTTACATGTTTACAATAAAAACTTTACAGTATCAATAGTGACTGAGTTTTAATATATAAAATAAAGAGTAGTGGCCAAATCAAAATTCCACTACATTTGGGTACATTAGCCATCACTAACCTAACCCGACTCTACATTTTAATAAGTAGTGTATCGGAAATATTTCAATACGGCTTCAATATATCGATACATTTACATTATTTAGTAGTGTTGAAGTTTCTTGCACTACAATTTATCATATAGTAGTGATCATAAAACATTAAGGGCACTACATCATCAGCAATAAACTAAGCACTAACATCGCAAATGACAGCACTTTAACAATATTAACAACAACAACCATCATACTTCTGAACATAATTATGTAATTACATACAATTCTAAGAGACCACTTGTATAACACAGCAATTTGGGATGTTAGGAGCCTAGTATTAGGTCATAAAAGGAAAAATCTTGAGTTTAGTTGATATCAACAGTGCAATGGTATAGAAAATACATCAACAAACCACTTTCAATACACTGGCTCTTATGATCTTCACACAGGGGGGGTGTAGGGCTTGTAGTATCGCAAAAGCTGAAAAAACATTAGAAGCATAATACAAAAAAGTGATGGAGTGCTAATTATTTAGCTTATTTGGAAAGCGTTTGCGCAATGCTGTGGAAAGTCTAGAATTGATAGAAGAGTTTTGCAGCACTAAAAGTTTTCAAGCAAAACTTTAACAACTTAAAATACAACAAGTAAGGTTCAACAAACCTGATTTTACAAAAATGACATAATGTTAATACTACATCAACTTACATGAACTATCTGCAAAATATGTGGCTATAAATTTCCATTAAGTATCAAAACAATAAGTATAGCAACGTCAAAAGTAGAGATCGTCAAAATCTAACTGTTCATAACAACAAAATCAATTGATGGAAATTAATAAATTTTCAATAAAATCCATCAATGTCACAATCAAGCCCACAACGTCGATATACAAGGAGAGGAAAAAAAACATATTAATAATAAGAAGAAAGCTAAGAAATCTTATAACCAATAAATATCTCATAGGTCAAAAAAGAATCACACATAAAACATATTACATACAATAGAAAGCTATCTCCATTTCGATATTACTTACATAAGTATAAATAAAATTAATAATTATTATGAGTAAGAACTTTTGAACTTGTATTGATTGCTTTTTTTATTATTCTTATACATATTTTTTTCGTTTCTTACATTTTTCATTCTTTAAGTCATCAACAGAATCATCATCGTCATAAACGTCGTTGTATCGAAACGAATTGTTCTTATTTATTTCTCGAAATACATTTTAAGACGATACATGAATAGGGCTGGCATATCGTTGAATGAATAGATTGAAATTAATAAGAAATAATACTGTAATTGAAAGAGGTAATATTATTATGTTATTCTCATCTTATTTATGCTATTGAAATAAAAGGAAATAAAAATTTCACAGATAAATTTTGTGACATAAACTTTAACTGTAACTCATTTGCGAAAAGTTATAGCACACAACGAAAACAAACTGTATAAGTTTAATAGCTAAGGAATAAAAATGTCTTATTAGATTTATGTTATGATATGATATTAGATTTTGAATTCTTTTGCTTTAAAGTTCTCTTCTAAAAGCTTCTTATTTCGGAAAAAGCTTAAGGAGTTGGGTATTTGTATAATACTAAATGTTTTTATAGTTTAAATTTTTTAAATTTAAAAGCAGTTTGTATCTTTATCATATAGTGATGGTTTAAAAGAATCTACAAGTTTTGCTAACAATTTGGGTTTTAGGACAGTTGCATATTTTTTAGTAACGAACAGCTTGTTTTTCTTAACACGCTTTTGAAAAAATGCATAAAATGAGCATGTTACAAAATCCTAATGCACAAAATTGTGCATAATACATGACATGCGCATTATGAGCACCAAACCGTGCACATATCGTAACACGCTTTATCCAAAACCCTCGATATTCAAAATCTGATTGTTTGTTAAGTGAAAGCTGCCTATAGGAGCATTGGGTGATATTGTATGAGGAAATTTTATGATTTTACGCGATCGTCATGCTATTATATTAAAATCGTTTTCGCATGATCGCTATTATATTAAAAATAAATATTAAAAGAGAGTATGAGATAAATTGTAATCATTTGAATTAAAAAATGAAGACTTCTTTAGACTTGTTGGGAGATTTCTTATGTGGAATATTTTATGATTTTGTGATCGTCACGCTAATAGTAGATTCTTGTATGAGCTTAGAATGAAGGCAATTCTTCACGAGGATGAAGTTTCGAATCGTTCGAGTGAAGAATTGCCATCATCCTAAGCGAATACAAGATGCTATTTTATCCACGACTGTAAAATATTTCGTTTAATTTCCAGTTTTCATGCAAAAATTTGTATCGCCATATTGAAATAAATACATCAAAGATAGCGAAAAACAAAACAATTTTGTTGTTTAATTTGTTAGGGAAATATTTAATAAACTATAGAACTGTTAAAGAATTTTAATCAAATTCATTAGTTGTGGAATGAATACAATTACAATGGAAGACATACGCATGGAAAGCATATATTCTTTAGTAGTCGTGGATAAAGTTTTATATGCTAAACATATTATATATTAAAAGGGAGTGAAATAAATTGTAATTATTTCTTATTCTCGTTTTTGTGATTCACAATTTTTCTTGATGCATAAAATAATTAAGAGATAAGTTAATTCACAGTGTTAAGTTACAACTTGAGTCAGCAGTCATTAAAACTGCCTCTTTCTATCACAAACCCCCTTAAAGACATTTTGAAATATAAAACTCAATTAAAGCAATTTTTTTTATATTTAGCTACATCCTTGAATATCTATTTTATATATATAAAAATCACGTGTCACGATGTTTGTCCGCGATAAACTCCACAAAAACGAAACCAATCTTAATGAAATTTTGTACAATGTGTGTATGATGGTCCAGCTTAAGAGATTGGATAGTTATTATCTTGATTAAATGCCTAATTTTATTTTAATTACAAATTGAATGTTAAATATGGATGGTTCATATGCCAACTTTCAGATGGCAGCGTAAATTAATTTATTCAATTGATAGAAAACTTCAACTTAGTATAAAGCCATTATTATACTATCAAATATGTTTTAGTATAGAAAGTTTTGTTTTATTTGATAATAAACGAAAAGCATATTATGCTAAGTCAAGTACGTTACCAAAGATTATTGATAATTTTGTGGAGGTTATATATTAATTATAGAAGTATTAGAAAATATCGAAACCTGTAAAAAAATTATTATATTGGTTTTTATAAAGTTTGAATAAAAATAAGAGTAAAAATTAAAGTAAACAATAATTTAAATTTATTAATTATTTTTTTTAAATTATTCATTGATCTTCAATATTAATTTACAAAAATCAATATCAAATTGAAAAATACTCTTATTTGTATTGCTTATTAAAATAGAACGATTAGAGGTAAAAAAAATTGTCATCAAAACTGGATGAAAAACTAGCGAAGTTTATTTTACAACCTTTACACCATTGAATAAATCTAAGGAAGAGTAACTAGACATTTTGAGTGAAGCTTCTAATTTTTAGTATTGGTGAAGTTTGATAGTGTTTGCATTCTAGCTGGGTGGTACTGTTTACAATTTGCATATTCATATTTTCAAAACAAATAAAAGAAATAATAAATGTTACATATATAAAATTAAAAGCCTAATATATTTGAATAAAATATTTCCTTATATTTCCAAATATAAATATTTTTATTTGTCCATACAACACAAATTTTAATCATATTGAATTACTTTAAGAACAGCTTATATTCAGCTGTGATAGCGTTTGAAATTTGGTTTGACAACGATGGATTAAGAAAAATAACATTTATGTGGGGTAATAAAATATATAATTAAACTAGAAAACAACAGCTTTTGTAAGCAAATACTTTATGTTTTTGTTGAAACATCATTCTAAGCCCTTTTTATGCGTAGTTTTAGTAAAAAATTCTAATCATGGATATGAAATTTGATGATCAAATTTCAGTGTATTTTTAGATTATTTGTACATATTTTAATTCAACTTCAATTTTATGACCAAACTACTACACAAATACTAATAATTGTTTTGTAAAACAATAATTTAAACTTAAATTTTTATAAATTTTGTTTAATTTGAATATCTTAAAGTAGAATTTCGGATGAAAGCTATCATTTTATTTTAAAATACAAAACGAAATATGTCAAATGTCATGGATAAGGAACGCACAGATAAACAAATTGCATACTTCAAAAAATATTCGTGTACCCACACGTAATTATTCTTCCTTATATATTTATTCAATGCTTTAAACTCTCCATTTTGAGGCGTATATCACACTATCAAATATATTGGTTAATAAAAAAAATTTGACATGAAAATTTTTTTATTAACCAATATATTTGATAGTGTGATATACGCCTCAAAATTTGGGTTAGCCAATAGATGGTGCCGTATTTGTTTTTAAAACGTTGTTTTTAATATCAAAGTTTTGAAAATTCACTACGATTGCTTTGTCCAATTTTCGTGTGTGTTTAGTAAATAAATTAAATAAATTTGAATTTATGTTGCCTTTGTCAATTTTAATTGCGTTTATGTTCTTATGAATGTAAAGGGATTCAAAAGCATCCAATTTATTGCTGTCGTGCACCTCTTTCTTTAACCTCATATTATCTATTGGAAAATTTAAATAATCATTTTATTTTCCAAAACAAGTTTTGCTATAGGGGTTTTATTTGGTTGGTCTGTTTTAATGTATACAGAATTTGCATTAAAGCGTTTCTTCAAAACCTTGCGCGTCTGCCCGTATAATATTTTTATAGTAATCACCACAAGAAAGTTCATAAACACCGACTTTACAATCGATTAAATCGATTTAAAGCTCAAAATTACGAAATAGGAGCCGCACAAATACTATACAGAGAAGCAAAGTTGATCAAACACGGATGGCAATCATAATGAAAAAACTAATTAAAAATGGTGGGACTTAGCTGGCAACACGTATGCAATATTAATTTTCAAACGGAAACAATTCATTAATTAATTCATTAACGAATTAATTAGATACTCCCGCAGGAAGATTTTTAAAATTTAAAATTTTTGATCTATGGGTGTGACAACCCCGCGTACTTAGGTCCCTGCTATTTGCATATGAGTTAGCTTGAGATATCGTATACCTCTGGCAATAGCAGTGAGATATCACTAGCCAAAGTGATATCTTAGGGGTTTCGGCGGATGAACTTTTTTCAATCAACGATAGCACCCTTAGTCTTAGTTATAGTATTAATATTCTTTGATGATGATGATGACACGCTATTTTTTTTTAAATAAAATGTGTTGGGTTGTACGAATTACAATGTGTGCAACAACAAAAAATAACAACCTTAGAAGAATAAGTTCCCACAACAACATGCTTTCTAAGGTGTTAATGGACGCAAATTTTTTATTTTTGTATATTTTTTTAAAGAATGAACTTTTTCGCTTGCTCGAAAAATGAGCTTCCATATTACTATTAAATATGCCGGGTTTAATCCTTGAGTAAAACAATGTTTTTCATGATCTTAGTATATGCTTCTAGCACTATAAGGATAATTAGTAACCCAATTTAGCTTTGTTCCTACAAATTGGAAAAAAAAGTATTTTATTTTTATTTCCTCCATTTTATCATGAAATATTGCCCTATGTCATTTATTATCATGTGAAAGGATTTATTATTTAGTTTTCCATTCTTTAAAAAGAATATAAAAACCAAAATAAGAAATTTGCGTTCATCATCTTAAAAAATATGATGTTGTGGAACCTAGGTCTTAAAGGGTTTTATGTGTTGTTGTGACACATATTGTATTTCCAAAAATATGTCAAATATTTTGAAATAGCACAATTTTTTTTTAAATTTTCGGCGAAAAAGATGATGAACAATGTCATTGAAGCTACAATTTTGAATGGAAAATTCAAAGGGGAAGATGTACTGTTCCCATGCATTTCAATGATCTCAACAGATACGGCATTTGAATTCAAACGTTTAGTTTCCAGTGCGACTCGCTTCTGCAATGACCATCAACAAAGGAAAAGGACAATTGCTGCAAAAATGTGGACTAGGTAGATTTGGAGAGTCCGTACTTCTCACATTTGAACAACTGTATGTGGCCATCTAACGTCGGAATACCTTCTGATTTATTCGTGTACGCATCTAGACGGAAAAACACAAAATATAATTTGTGCCTACAAGCACACAAATGAAGAAATAGAATTAAAATGGCATTTTGAAATTTTTTCCTTATAAATATAAATAATTGTTGCAATAAAAATGATACAATGTAAATCGAATGTTAGGTACGTTTAGAGGAACTGAAACAACTGTTAAAATAACAACAGTTGTATTAAATTTTTCGTTGTTTTAAATGCTTCAGTCAAATCGAACACGGATGTTATCGAAACGAGTTTTCTTGAATTTCCTTTCTTATGAGATACCGACAATATGCGACGGGTATAATGTTAAATAAACAAAAGTTTTACACTATTTGGTGTAAAATAAATAAAGTTTTGAGAGATTTTTAGAGTGATTAAGCTTAAAGTATTATTTTAATTCACATGAATTTTGCAATTTTAAGCATTTTTTATTTTCGCTCAGAAAAACTTCTTTAAAACAGTTTTTGTGTGTTTCGTGTCGGGAACGAATACAATTTACAATTGTATAATCACAGATGGAGAATTATTTAAATAAAAATATGAGATAATGAAGTTTCAATTTAGAAATTATCTGAGCATGAAAATTAAAATATGTTTCATTGTTGTTTCATCCACTGTGGCTGAGTCTGTAAGATGGCTTTGAACTATGATGTCTCTGATCAGTGTGAGTTCAATCCCGACAATAATTACTTATTATCGGGAATAATACTTTCAATAATTACTTTGAGCAATAATTACTCACAAAATCGCCCAAAAATTAATATTCCATTAATGTTGCTTATATATGGAACATATATGCCAATATATTGACCGTGTGTAAGATATGAGTTTCGCATTTATTTGCAACAATCCATAATGACTTTAAAATGACTTAGGATGTTCACTTAATAGAAATATTTCTTATCCTATGAATTAACATTCTATGAATTCTAATACAAAAACTTCCAAGGAATTTTGATTTTTTTGCTTCACTTCTTCTATTCCTTTTTTGCATCACTTCTTCTATACCTTCATCGAATGTATTGTCGCTATTCTTACAGCGTCACAGTGTCAGCTATTCTTACAGTGTCACGATGTTTGTCCGCGATGAACTCCGCAACAACGTAACCAATCTTAATGAAATTTTGTACAATGTGTGTATGATGGTCCAGCTTGAGAGATGGGATAGTTATTATCTTGATTAAATGCCTAGATATTTTTTAATTGCGAATTAAATGTTAAATATGAATGTAAATTCGATGGATTTTACCGCTGGTACTTGGCAAAACATGATGAATAATTGCAAATAAAATTTCTTGTTTTAGTATTTCGCAATTGAGTTTTATTACTTATAAATTAACTAATTTTACTATATTTAATTTATGTGCTCGATCCGATTTCGATTGTTATATCATCCTCAGGAGCTTACAAAAAACTGATTTAACCTTTGCGTGAACGGATATTTTTAGCGACTGAAATGAACAATATCTACCCCGGTAGATATTACATACATCATAATATCAACAAACGTAACTGTGTGTTTATTTTACTTTTGTGTAAGCATACAATAAAAGCATATATTCAAAAATAAAGTTACTTGTTTTTCACATTGACCAGTAAAAATGTTCATATAATACCCAAGGAAAAAATATCTACCCGGGTAGATATTGTTTTTTTGCGTTAAAAAAACCACAAAAATCCAAAATAAGTGTTAAAAGGAAGTCCAAAATATTTTTTTCTCAGATCTTGCGAAATCAATTTAAAAATTAGTCACATAGCTGAACAGGCATGATGATTGGTTAAAAACTCATAAAGTTATTGAATTACAAAACCGTGATATCTACCCGGGTAGATACTGTTCACGTGAAGGTTAAAATAATTTTGGATTTTTGAGACCAATTAAACTCAAGTAATTAAAGTAATTGGAATATTTTCAATTCAAAGGGCTGGAGTATTTTTTTTTTTTATTAAAATAAAAGAACAACTGAGCTACGCTCAACTAGTAATTTACATTTCATATTTATAGCACTATGGTTTGAAGCTGCAGATGATAAATAATTAATACATCAAAAAACAACACCAGAATTTATTCCTTTGAAAAGTGGTGTGAAAATAGAGGAAGTGTTGACAGTTTTGAAGAGTGAAAAGAAACGGAGGTGCAAGTGGTGTTACAATTACTTTAAGTGACATGTTTTTAGGTTATTTTATACAAAATAGTCATATTTATAGTTATCAGAGATACCATTACGTTCTCGAGCAATAACGGAAATTTTTTAAGCAATGCTGGCATAGTTAATTGTTTTTATATACCAGCATGACTACACCCTATCAACAATTTTATTTTTTGCCTACAAACCAATACTTAATTTTCTAAACACAGTATTTGACATCCTAAGAATTCTAATTGACAAATTGAATTTTATTTGACATACTACCGAATTGATTATTATAATAATTCAAAATTAAACCCTCTGGCATAGTTGAAAATCGAAAGAATCCAAGAAAATTAAAGAAAAAAATTCGTATGATCAACCCAATTCATAAACAATTTGATCAAGATCAATAACAAATCATCAAGTTATATTTTATAAATTTTCGTATAATTTATTCAGACGAAACGTTTCATAAAATATGCAAATTGATTGTGTCAGACAATGTAATTGGATGTAAGAGTGTATCGTGTAGAATGAGATTTTATCAATGGTATCTAAAAATTGACGACAATGGGGTTGAACTAAAAACTATGATATTATTTGGTGGAGACGTAATCTATTATTAAAATTATTTATAAGCACTAAAAAGTGATCGTAATTATGTCGTTTAACACCGCATTTTAATATTTATGCCGAAGCGTGAGATTTAAAAGAGAGATTACGTTCTGTACCTTTGGGGCTCTAAACAGAAACGTAGGCTGTCCTCAAGGGTCACATATTAAAAACTGTAAGATGATTATATATAATTTAATAGTATGGAGAAGTGTAGTACTGTTGTCATCAGGACTCATATTTGTCAATATACATCTGAACATTATTTTAATAATCAGTTTTTTTCTAATGTTTGGTATTATTCTGCTGTCATTTAAAGAAGTAACAAGTGCTTTGCTCTTCTCTGGTATCTATCTATCTCGTATCTGGTATCTGGCATCTGGTATCTGGTATCTGGCATCTGGTATCTGGTATTTGGTATCTGGTATCTGGTATATCATATCTGGTCAGGTGCCTTGTATCTGGTATCTGGTATCAGGTAGCTGGTATCTGGTATCTGTTATCTGTTATCATGGTATCTGGTTGTTGTGTTTAGAAATGGATAATATGAAAACGACTTTATTTGTTAGCTATTGAAATTAAATTGAAGGTGGGGGGTGGAATATGGTGGTAGGGGTGGACTATGCGATGAGCTTAATATTATTTGACATGCAAAAATTTGCAAACACTTTTGATGAAAAAGGCGGATTATCCGTAACGATTTCCATGGGTAGTCGGAAAATTGTGAATTGGTGCTTTAATTTGAACAATGCTGAAGACGCAGAATATCCATTTAAACTGTACACATCGATCCATTTGGTAAAGCTATCACATGAAATTAAAAATTCGTATTTTCCGTAGTGGAAGAAATCAAGGCGAATTCTTTCACACAGTTCCGATGTATGCGGCCATTGATAATTTGGAAAATCCAAAGTACGTTTCTGATAAATAATTCATGTAATACAACTGTTGGCAAATTCTTCGATTATCTTGTCTATTCCAATCCACCATACATTTTCTCAGGCTAAGGCTTTCATTCGAACAATTCCTACGTGTGGTCCATGGAGTAGCCTTTTCACATTTATTTGCAAGGAAATTGGTATCACTACTCGATCACCATAAAATAAGCAATCATTAGAACAGGACAAGGTATATTTTAACTTAAAACAAACTTTTGTATGTTTTGGAATTTCCGTGGTCCATTCATCCATTAAATATTTGAAAACACTCGCTAAAATTTTATCAGCCTGCGTTGCTTTTGCGATTTCTTGTTGAGTCAATGGTAACTATGCAGATACATTAAATGAATTTATTTCTGGTTCTGTCCAACCAGTATTTTTATCCAAAGGTAACCGTGAGAGACCGTCGGCGTTATCCATCCTTGCTTGATCCCTTTTGATATTTCATTTCATAATTCTTTCAGCCGCTACCGATGAAAGACCTTTTTTGTTGCTAAAAATTTCTTGTAGTGGCTTTTGATCACTATAAATGAGAAATTTTTTGCCATACAAATATTTTTTGAATTTTTTACGGTGAATACTACCGCTAAAGCCTCCCAGTGTAGTTGACGATAATTCTTTTAAGCAGGGCTTAGCGTACTGGACGCAAAATAATCGGCATTTCCTCGTTATTCACAACATGCGCTAAAACTGCCCCCACTCTATACGGGCTGGCATCACAAGAGACTATCAATAGTAGTTTGGAGTAAAAAAAACTAATAACTTTTTCTTTGTTAGCATTTCTTTACACTTTACAAAACTTTTCTGACAACCTTCTGACCATCTAAATTCTTCACCTTTACGTAACAAACTATATAAGGGATACAGTAGCGATGACAAATTTTGTGAAATTTGCCATAATAATTTATAAGGCCCAGAAACAACTGAAGCTCACTTACATTTGTAGGTGCAGGTGCTTCAGCAATTGCCTCAAATTTTTTCGGGTTTGGTTGACATGCCCTAAATAATCTACGGAATTCATAAAATATTTACATTTCTCAACATTTATTTTAATGTTGAAATCATTAAGTCTAAGCAAAACCTTTTTTACCCTTTCCTTGACTTTCCTTCCTCGTCCTTTGCTCCTCAACCAACACATCATCCAGATATGTAGTTACTCCATCAATATCAATTAACACCTGGTCTATAACCCCTTGAAATATCGACGGTGCTGATGAAATACCAAAAGGTGGGCGTTCATAGCAAAATAATCCATTTTGAGTGTTTATTGTCACTAAAGGTTTTAACCGCTCACTTAATGCCAATTGCTGATAGGCCCCTTAAAATCGATAACTGAAAACAAGCGTATCCAGCTAGAGTGGTAAAAACATCTTCGATCACCGGAAGAGGATAGTGTTCAATGGTAATATATTTATTAATAGTTAATTTATAATCACCCCAAATTCTAATCAAACCATCTGATTTTGGAACTACTACCATTGGCAAAGTCCATTCACTACATTTAACCGAAATTAATGTATGTTCTTCCACTAATCTAGCTAATTCTTTCTTTGTCAACCTTTTCTCTAAGGGCAGATGGTACCGTGTAGGCTTTATGGAAAATATGCTGAAAGTCCTCTTTTATTAGAATATCTGCCGTAAAATTTTTTATAGGCTCTTTATTTTTAGCATCAACAACTTTCGGAATGACGCATACAAATCTTTAATTACAGACAATGTTACCTGATTCATCCTCGGTGTACTTAAATCCTCAAATTTCATTGGCTTGCATAGATTTACTACCGCTTTTTTATTTTGGATCAAAAAAATTGACTTCCATTTTTGAAAAATAATTGATAGCCAATCTCGTCCCATGATTGGCACAAAACCCGTTTCCGTTTTTAATACCGCTAATTTTAAATTGTATTTATGATTTATCTACTCCACTGCAACTTCGATATACCCCAACACATGTACTCTACTTCCTGTAATTACAACAATACTATTAACACCTAATTTATGTAAAATTAAGTTATTAAAATTAGTTTTATAAATTGTCGATTGTCGTCGATTTTCCATTGTCGATTTCCATATCAACTGGCTTCTTTTCTATAAGTATTGTAACTATGAATGGAGGTTTAAGATTAGGATTATCAATAAAGTTATTTATTCTAAACTCATCACAATTGTTCAATAGTTCACTGTTATAATTACGATTGCTGTAAAAAACGACGATAATTGCTTCGGTTGCGGCACGCTCACCGTGAATGACAAATTTTACCGCGTTCAAAACATTTCCAATTTCTGACCACACACTGGTTAATTGGATGGCTACCTGCGCATTTTTCGCAATTATAAATCGACTGATCTTCAGTTGAACTACCTGTACTTCAATTACTTTTGGTTCTGTATGGTGTTGGTGATCGGTTGTGCGTTCTTCTTTTATTTTAACTTCTATACGGTGTCATTGACCGACTACTGGATGACCTTTCCTTACTGTTACTTCGAACGCTTGCCCGACCTCTACTATTTGAAGGTTACATAAGCCGTTGGTTCCGTTTTCATTTGCCGCTGCTCATTACCTGACATCTCCATATTCAAAGACAACTCACATTCTTTTTTGAAGGTTAAATCTTTTTCAGATAATAAAAAGCTGTTTGAATCTTATCGTCGTTTAATCCCAACACAAATTTATCACGTAACGCTCTTTCCAAATATCCAGCAAAATTACACGTTGCCACCAGTGTCTTAAGTTCCACAATATATTAGCTGATCGTTTCATTTATCATTTGGCTACGTTTTAAAAACTTAAAACTTTTGGCGATTTCAATATGCGCCGGCTGAAAAAGTTCTTTCAATAACTCCGTCAATTCGGTATTCGTTTTCTTTATGGAACTTTCCCTGTGTAATTGGCGACATAAAATTTCAAAATATTCTGACGCAACAAATGTTATAAATAATGACGCTTTCTTCTTATCTCTTACATCTATACATTTAAAGAACTCGCCCATCCTCATCAAATATCTATTAAAATCACCGCCCGGCGTGTATGGTTCAATCGACCCTATCATCATTTGCAATTTAATTAAATTTTTTGTAGCGAAGAAAAACCAATAATATTATCTTTCGCCACACTCACCTTAAGTATATAGACTAGGGTAAAAAAAATCGTGGCACAGTGGTATAATGCAGCTAAATTTTTGTTTATTTATTTATTTAATCATTTAAAAATGATAACCACACTACCTTAAATATCGCTAATTTATTTAATTATTCATTTAAAATGATAACCACATTATATATAATACCGCTAAACACTTTAAAATTTTAATTAATTTACCACATAAAAAATCAATTTCCCTCCAATTACTTCGGTTTTGAAAAAACCTAAGTATAGCATTCATGAGCCAAAAGTGAAATTCTTACCCCTTACTTTTTTTGGCATTTCTTGACGTTTTCGGACTTACTGATTCTAAAAAAGCAAAAAGCAAAAAATAAGAAAAATTTCGTCACAAAAAAGCCGTCACAACCGACGAAATCTAGAAAACCGCTGGCCGGATTTCAAAAGTTTTTTTTTTTCTAAAAATATGTTTACTCAAAGGAAAGAGCCGAAAGACGATGTGTTCGATAATTGTATCGGAAGTGTGTCAAAAAATCTTCAAGTATGTCAAAGCAAGGAAATTTGCATATTTTTAGCTTAAAAAACATTCATTTTAAATGATTACGATTAAAAACTTTCATTTAAATGATTTAAATGCAACATTGAATTTGAAGAAATCTTGATGGTTGAGATTGGTACGTGAGACCAAAAACTAGAATATTGCATTATAAGTTTGTCTAAAAAATGTTGTCATGTGTGTCAAAAGAATGATTTTCTTTTTTTTTTACACAATTTTTTGGAAAAAATAAAACTAATTATTTGTATGACATGAAATTTTATTATTATTATTGAGAATTATAGCATTATAAATTTGTTAAAAATATAAAGTCAAGTGTGTCAAAAGAATGATTTTCCTTTTTTTTTTTAGAAAATAATAAAATTAGGTATTTGGATGATATGAAATGTAATGAACATGATATTATTATTATTGATTATTATTATTATTATTATTATTATTAATTGCATTATAAGTTTGTCAAAAAAATATTGTCAGTATCCTAAAAAAATGATTTCATTTAATTTTTTAGCCAATTCTTTGGAATAAAATTTAGCTGTTGTATGACGTGGTATTTGATATCTGGTATCTGGTATATCATATCTGGTATCTGGTATTTGCTATCTTGTATCTGGTTTGTGGTATCTGGTATCTGGTATCTAGTTTCTGGTATCTGGTATCTGGTATCTGGCATCTGGTATCCGGTATCTGGTATCTGGTATCTAGTATCTGGTATCTGGTATCTGGTATCTCAGTATCCTAAAAAAATGATTTCATTTAATTTTTTAGCCAATTCTTTGGAATAAAATTTAGCTGTTGTATGACGTGGTATTTGATATCTGGTATCTGGTATATCATATCTGGTATCTGGTATTTGCTATCTTGTATCTGGTTTGTGGTATCTGGTATCTGGTATCTAGTTTCTGGTATCTGGTATCTGGTATCTGGTATCTGGTATCTGGTATCTGGTATCTGGTATCTGGTACCTGGTATCTGGTATCTGAGATCTGGTATCTGGTATCTGGTGTCTGGTATCTGGCATCTGTTATTTGGTATCTGGTATCTGGTATCTGGTATCTGGTATCTGGTATCTGGTATCTGGTATCTGGTATCTGGTACCTGGTATCTGGTATCTGAGATCTGGTATCTGGTGTCTGGTATCTGGCATCTGTTATTTGGTATCTGGTATCTGGTATCTGGTATCTGATATCTGGTGTCTGGTATCTGGTATTTGGAGTCTGGTATCTGGTATCTGGTATCTTTTATGTGGTATCTGGTATCTGGTATCTGGTATCTGGTATCTGGTGTCTGGTATCTGGTATCTGTTATCTGGTATCTAGTATCTGGTATCTGATATCTAGTATCTGGTATCTGGAAGCATTGTGGACATCAAACAACTCATGTCAAATTAAAATTTTCAACGGCATTACATTACCCGCTTTTGTGACAATCATCATTCAAAATTTGTTGGTTTAAGTATGTTACTCTCAGTTGTGGCCTTACATTGTCTAAAAAACAAGCTGAAAAATTTTTGTTTCTTGGTTCTGAATCTTTAAAATAATGAGCACAAATCCTTTATTCGTAAAAAGATCTCACAATATGAAGGATTTTTTCCTTAAATTATAATTCTGCTTTTTTTTGTTAATTTATTTAATGTGTTTTTCTGAAAAAAAAAAAACAAAATAAAACTAAATCCATAAAAACCTTAACTAAGGATAATCAGTGAATCACCTTAAGGGCAACATCAAACAACAAAATTTACATAAAAAATAAAAAGGGAAAATGTTGAAACGAAAGAAAAAGGATTTTTATTTCTTATAATTTTTGGATTTACGATATCATCGTCTTGTTATCTTTAAGTTCAGTTTTATTTTTACTATCAAGACTTTTAAGTATCTAAAGGCTTTAATCCAAATACATAAAAGAAAAACTTCCAATTTATTTTCTATTAATCGGGAAAATAGTTTATCGTAATAAAAGCGAAATGTTTTTTTGAAATGGAAATTAAGATTTATTGAAACTATAAAGAAACGTAAGGGTGGATGGAATTACTATGGATAGTCATTAATAAGGATATAATGAGTAGGGATTGTGTTTCGTATGTTACTTAAATGAAATTAAAGAAAAATGAGGTCAAGTTTGTTTTAGTTTTGGTCTTATATGAAATAAATGGGTTGTAGATCTGTCACTTAAACACACGTTATCAATGTTCGTTTTTGAAATGGATGGAAGGTGGTTTATTTAATAAATTAATGAATGGAAAGATAAAGAGCAATACTTGAAAATATTTTAGCTTTACTCAATATATGTAACTATTAAATCACAATGAAATAATATGATATATGCTAGTTGTTTCAGTTAACCAAGACATCAGCAGTGGTTTCAGCAATGAATACAGCCTTTCTTTTTTTGTTGCCGTGCTGAACAGCATGGAAAAACTTTGGGACGCAGGTAGACGCATACCTGATATAAATTCCAAAATTCCTTAATCCATCAAATTTCAATCATTTGATTCTAATGACATGCAAACAAATGTAAAATCGTAGGTGACTAGCATTTTGAATGAACTGGTATGTTTAATATTAGGTCGCTTTCAACAAACATGTTTCAAGCCATCTGCAACCTTAACATCAATATATTTTTTTCAATTCGCTCAGTTACTAAATAAAAGTTTGGCGTCAGCCAGGCATTAGAAGCATTGAAGGCATTGAAGCACCTGAAAGATTGATGAATATTTACTTCAACCACTAAAAGAAATAAATCAATTTCCATACGTAGATATAACTTGAATTGCAATATATTACATATAATGAACTCAAACTCAAAATGAATATAAAGTATAAAAACCATATCATCTATGATGTCACTTAAAATAATAAATATAGTTGAATTGAAGAAAATGTAATCAATAGAACGTAAATTCAAGACTTTTCCATATTTCTTTATTCTATTTTCATTTCTTATAGTTTTTTTTTGCTCTATCCCATCCTAAAAATTTTCATACAACTATGATTTCCTAATCCATAACCTACAAAAAATCTTAAATAAAATATTCTTTTTCGAGGAGCTTTTTTTTTATTATTTGCGAATAATAAATTTTGATATGTTCATAAATTTTCCATATTAGACTATATGGCAAAAAAAAAGAAAAAAATGAAAAATATGGAAATATAAAATTCTTTCTTTTCCTATTATGATATATGGAAATAAATGGGGTAGATAGAGGAACTATGTTGAAAAAAGGTGGAAATTCTCAAGAAATAGATAAAAATAGTTCAAAGAGTTGTATAAGTTGATTTGAAATAATAGAATACATTCAATTTATTGTTCGTTTTCGCTGAACAATGCATACATATATCGATTGTATTGGTGTTGAACTTTGTGTCAGAAATGTTTTAGTTTTGAATAATTTATTTTATTTTTTGAACAAATGTGATGAGTTCTCGTTAGAACAGAGTGAAAATCTGCATTAAAGGATTGAATTCGGGGTTCATACTAATGCTTGTATGGAGACAACATTTTTAGGATAACCGTTGATCTTTTTACTTTGATTAGAGTCGTCACATCGTATCTGAACTATTACAAACCTCAATGAAATATGGAGTTAAAATATATATTTAAATGGCACAATTTACAAGATATAAACCATAAACTAAACTAGCTAAACTAAAGCATTTCCGTTATATGGGTGAACTGAGTGAGTATAGGGATCATACTTTTTACCTTTTACGAACGCATTAAAACATATCATAACAAATAAAGTCCAAAAATAAAAACCTTATAATTTTATCATAACTGCAGAGTTGAAAAAAATACTGCAATTTTTAATACAAGTTTTGCTATATGGGATATGTAAAGGAAGTAATTATTAAATGGTAAAGCAAATGTTGCATTAAAACTAATTCTATTGCAAAACTACAAATGTTAGTAGAACTCGAACATAATAATTAATTTTTTATAGAAACGGTAGAAGTTTGAAAACAACTTGCTACACTAGAAGTTTGAATGCAACTTTTTAATGCAAAGAGCATTAAATTTATCTTTAAAGCTAGCTTGGCATTGTTTTATAATGGAGACTTCCGTAGCATCTATATGTGTAGTAATTTGCATTACATATTCAGCTTATTTTTAAATGTGTAACTTTACATAATTGTACCCAGACCGAAATCTTGAATTTCAGCCCTCCCATATTTTTTTTTGTTATCTGCAAACGATTTATTTTCTATTCTTTGTTTAATTGTTTGTCAGTTGAATTTGTGTGCTCTTCTCTTACAAGAAAAAAAATCAGATACCATATTTTGTTACAGTATATTATTCCTAACTAATAACCACAGGATTATTTTTCTATAAATTTAGGATGCATTTATGATATGATGAAGGATTTTTATCAATGTCTTTTTTTATTTTTCAGAATTTTTTAAGATTATGCCTGCAATACTATCTTCATAAACGAATGTCACTCAAAGGCATTTTGGTAGTTGCTTACAACTTACCGTAAAGCCAAGTTTATATAGGAAAGTCCAAATTAAATCAATTTACCAAAAATATTGTATCGGAAAACCAGATAATAGAAAATACAAATATGTATACCAAATTTTTACAGTTGACTAAACTTTCCAGTTACCGTTGCTCCTGTACATGAAACATATAAGTTACATAAAACTTTATTTTAAAATTTGTTCCCATACATCATTTCCGTCAGTGTAACAGATCCGGCATTTTAGTTTCCAAGCTTATTACTTTCACTGTACCATTCGAAGTGTCAAAAAAACGTCTCTATCATGTAAACGTAAAATATTACGTTAAAAATCTAAATTGTATAAGGGATGTGATGTAGTTTTAAACGAAATTATTATTATTTTTTTTATATTTTATGTTATATATAAATAAAAAAAATGTTTTGACATAGATTTTCTTCTTAATTTTATGAAAATGTTTAACATATTTTCAGAATGTGTTCTGACTTTAAAAATATTATGCATGAAATAATAAAAATGAGAACATAAAGGTTGGAAAATGTATTTTTTTATTATTATCCATTATGGAAATTATATTAATTTATTTTTTAATATATAATTTAAGCAGAGTTCTAGATTGAGGTTATGGTGATGGGTTTTTATTGGAATGTATTTTTAATCTCATTTTGCTGGATTTTAAGGTCAATGCAACTGGTGTATGATTTAAGTTGTATTGCAAAGGTTGAGACTTTGATAATCAAAGTTCCGTGATTGGTTTGAAAATCTTTCGATACTTTGCTATTTTGCTTCTTGCTTGATCAGAACTAGCTCCCTGGTTGGATGACGTGAATTTGTTTACTTAGCACAGCAAATACCACAACGTTTTGATTTTGATGCACACCGAAAAATAATGGTAGTAAAATTTACAAAATAGTGTAATGGACTCAAAAAAAATTGTTGAAGTGATAGAGGGATTAGTTCTTATTGATTTGTTAATAGTTTCTTATTTTTGATCTACGGGTGTGACAACCCCACGTACTCCAGTCTCTGCTATTGACATATGAGCTAACGTGCAATATCACATACCACTGGCAATAGTAGAGAGATATCACTAGTCTATGTGGTATCGTAGGGATGCCGCCGGATGAACTGTATTAAATCAACGGTGCACCCTCAATCTTAGTTATGGAATAACTTAGTTACTCTATAACTATAACTCTATACTCTAACTCATAATCAAGGATTATGCTCCTAGCTGGATTATTGGCAAGCACATTTTAGTTTTGTTCTGAAAATTATTCAAACAAATTTGCTTTTTATCTCTTATTTTATTTTTATTTTCTATATCCTATAATGAAATAATAGCTCATGTGATATTTTATATGTGATAGACTTAACGTAATCTATTATTTAACAAATAATAAAAAGAACAAAATACAAAAAAAAAGATTTGCGTCTATTAACATCCTTAGAACGCATGTGGTTGTGTGACCTTGGTCTTGAAAGGTTTTTATGTGTTGTTGTGACACATATTGTAATTTTTTTCGCATATTGTAAATTTTTATTATTTTTATGAATTCATGCATAAAAAAAAATAATTTTAATGGTATTTAATAAAAATTTAAAAAACTATAAAAAAATGTACCAGTCCAGGAATTGAACTCACGACCTCCACTCCACAAAACTATTTTACAAACAAATCAGCCATTTCCACTATTACCATTTAAAAGTGACAAAAACAGTTTTTAAAACAAACCAGTCATCTCCACTACTATCAAAATATGAAAACCGTTTTTAAAGTTAACCAGCCGCGTCCATTATTATTATTTAAAACTAAGGAAAATAGTTTTTAAAAGACACCAGTGGTCTCCACTATTTTCATAAAATTAGATCAACATTTTTTAAAAAAATCCAACCGCCTCCACTGAATTTAAAAAACTGTTTTTATCCACGGCTACTAAAGAATAAATGCTTTCCATGCGTATGTCTTCCATTGTAATTGTATTCATTCCACAACTAGTGAATTTGATTTAAATTCTTTAACAGCTCTATAGTTTATTAAATATTCCCCTAACAAATTAAACAACAAACTTGTTTTGTTTATCGCTATCTTTCGCTACGCTCATTTCAGGAAACTTCATCCTCGTGAATAATTGCCTTCATTCTAAGCTCATACAAAAATCTACTATTCTTATAACTAACAAAAAAAACGATATCCAAGTAATCTATGTTAGAATGAAAAACTATGCACAATGTTGTTGTTTAATGGAATTTAACACAAACGCTTTTAGCATGAATTTAAATCAGATAAGCATCCAAAACACTATCAGTATGACAGCATGAAATTTGACAGTTAAACTATCGTTATAGATGGTATTCAAAAACACAATAAGGTTAGCAACATTGTGACGGGTGATGTCGATACTCGATTACCAACATATCATACATCAGATTGTGGAACAGATCCCAACAGGGACAAATGTGTTAAGTTCTGCACCAGTGTTTTGTTCGTTACACATTTAAATTAAAATAGCATATCATTCTAAAGTTTTTAAAAATTTCAACAATATGCTGGAAGGACCAACTAATCAGCTGAAACTTTTTTCAAAATTCCAAAAATTATAATAAAATCAAAAATTAAAAATTTTTCAAAATTCTAAAAATATTCCAAAAATTCTTACAAAATCAAAAACTAAAACTTTTTCCATAATTCTAAAAAAAAATTGCAAAAATTATTACAAAATCAAAAATACAAACTTTTTTCATATTCCAAAAATATTTCAAAAACTGTAACAAATTTAAAAATTTCCATGTCCAATTTCATTTTCAATTACATTTACGTCATAAAAACAGCTACATTTTTTTCCTTCCAAAAAATAAGCTAAAAAATAAATGAAATCATGACACACTTGACATTATTTTTTTGACAAACTTATACTGCAATAAAATTCTCAATAATAATAATAAAATTTTATGTCATACAAATTATTAATATTATTTTTTTCCAAAAAAATTGGTAAAAAAGTAAATCAAAATCTTTCTTTTGACACACTTGACAACATTTTTTTGAAAAACTTATAATCCCATAATTCTCAATAATAATAGTTAAATTTCATTTAAAACAAATAATTAATTTTATTTTTTTCCAAAAAATTGGGTAAAAATTAAATAATAATCTTTCTTTTGACACACTTGACAACATTTTTTTGACAAACTTATAATCCAATAATCTGGTTTTGATTTCTTCAAATTCAATGTTCCTACTCGTAATCACTGAAAATGAACGTTTTTTAAAGCCAGAAATATGAAAATTTGCTGTTTTTGACACACTTAATGATTTTTTGACACACTTCCGGTACTTACAGTTATCGAACACAGCGTTCTTTCGGACCTGTCCCTTGAGTTTACCTATTTGTAGAAAAAAAAATTTGAAATCCTTCCAGCGGTTTTCCCTGCAGCGAAGGTAATGACGGTCGGGCGGCCGACCGGCAGACAGACATACATTCTTTTTTGCTTTTTTAGAATCAGTAGGTCCTAAAACGTCGAGAAATGCCAAAAAAAGTGGGGATAAGAATTTCACTTTTGGTATTACTATGTAATACTTAGGTCTTTCAGACCAAAGTAAAATCTTTCTTTTGACACACTTGACAACATTTTTTTGACAAATTTATAATGCCATATAATTCTCAATAATAATAATAAAAATTCATTTCAAACAAATAATTAATTTTATTTTTTTCCAAAAATTGGGTAAAAAAATAAATAAAAATCTTTCTTTTGACACACTTGACAACATTTTTTTTGACAAACTTATAATGCATCTAGTTTTTCTAATCTAATCTAGTTTTTGATCTCACATCCCAATCCTTACCATCAAGATTTCTCCAAATTCAATGTTCCTACTCGTAATCACTTAAAATGAACGTTTTTTAAGCCAAAAATATGAAAATCTGCTATTTTTGACACACATGATTTTTTGACACACTTCCGGTACAGTTATCGAACACAGCGTCCTTTCGAACCTGTCCCTTGAGTATACCTATTTTTGGAAAAAAAAATTTGAAATCCCTCCAGCGGTTTTCTCTCAGCGTGGGTAATGACGGCGGCTGGACGGACGGCTGGACCGACGGCCGGCAGACAGACATACATTTGTTTTTTTTTTGCTTTTTTAGAATCAGTAGGTCCTAAAACGTTGAGAAGTGCCAAAAAATGTGGTGGTAAGAATTTCACTTTTGGCTCGGTCTTCCAGACCGAAGTAATAAAAGTTAGATACAATTAATAGAGTTATAATTCCAATTGTTTACGAATTATTTTATTTGGGCCCAGCTTTATTGAAGGTGTACAACAGCATGTAAATTTTACTTCAAATGAAGTAAAATTTACTAGAAATTTAGTTGTATTTTTACTATACTAAAGTAATACACTTTACTTCGTATGTAGTACAGCTACAATAGTTTATTACATATTTATTAAATCGTATAACATAACCTGCATACCACCTGTCAAGGATGGTATTAGATTTGGGTTGAATTTCTCCGATGCCATTTTCCTTGTGTCTAGAATATATCTTAGTTCTAAAGTAAAAACATGGAGTGCGGTAAAATTCTCTGCTACCACTTCCACAGGAAAACTTGAATTGTTTTTTCCACCTTATTGTTGTAAAATTATCACTTGAGACCACTTTGCCTAAACAATGTTTGAAATGTGTGTTGTTAGACCTGGTCGTTAATTAATCTTTCTGTTGAGCCTAGGGGTGGAACGATTCAATGCTTAACATGTTGATTTAATTCATTAAAAAATGCAAGATCTCCTGCTTTCGTTTTATTCTGTAATGGCCGAAGTATATTAGTAGTAATAGTAATTCACTTTACTTGAAAATGTTTGTATTTATTAACATTAAGAAAAATTCTTCAAGTCTCATAGTACGTTTGGACTAAGTTTTTGTTCTGTTTCTCAGCAGTCTGGCAATATGTATTTTGATTGGTCGCTAAGCTGGAGTGATTAGGGCATATAAAACTGTCTGAAAGTTAGTCAAAAAAATAATACGAATTAAAAAAGCAGAACACGAGTGTAAATGAACACTTAACATTTAATGAATTTAAGCTTACTGTATTTCTAGAACAGTATATTGCTGGAACTGACAGTAAGGTTAGTCTTTGCATTAGTGCCACCAATTTTTTCTTAATTTCATTCTTGCATTTTTATCAGATGAAAAATAAAATGTGCGCCTTACCCTATCATGATACTGTGTATTACGATAACCATACAAAACAAAAATTGTAAAATCTTGTCAAAAGTATTGGTTCAAAATATTACTAAATATCTGCTACAGTATGAATAATGTTGAATTTTATTATAAAATTCAATTGCAAACTGCGATGCTCCTAAAACCGTAAAGATCTGAACAACTACCAGCGTTGAATAGTCTCAATGGCGGTTCTAGGCTTATGATGGTTCGAATATTAATAAATTGAGAAGTTGGAAGTCTGTTGTCAACTTATTTTGTCAAATTTAGCTCAACTTAAAATACTTCAGTGTATATATTCGCAAGCCAATCCGTCCGATCGAGTGAACAGAAGTTACATCGCTAGACTACTAACGTACCTACCCTAAAACCGTACTCAGTGAGACGAGTTTCCCAGCAAAATTGCTTATGCTCTTCGAAGTTCTGTTCACTAAACTTAATATTGTTCCTATTACTATACATCCTTTGATCTACCAATGATGACACTCATGGTTTGTCCCACTCGTTGTTCAGACGTTGGAATTTTCGTTATAAGATTAGAGAAACCCTTAATCGTCCAGATCAGTTTAACCATTTGCGCCCACATTAAAGAGCTAGCCGTTAAAGCCTTTAAGCAAATCGCGGTCAACTACAATTTCGTCAAAGCCAAAGCTCTCAGGTTAGTTGCTAACGCGTCCTACGAACTGAAGGACGCAATTTTACGACGACTGGAAATATATCCTTCCCAAGACGTGTGCTAGTAGATATATGATTTCATTAAGTACGTCCTTCCTGCTCTTATGTCAGTACAGTTCCTCAAATTTTGTTTACATTTTGTTCATACTGAATTAACCATTATAGCTTGATTAGTTCCTTTAGTTATTGTTTTATTAAACACGGCTAGTTCAGTTTAATATTTAATTTAACTTTTTTTAACCAAACCGTCTAACAAATTATTATTTTATCGTTTAACTGATACTTTGTGGATCGATCTGCATTTCTGTATAATCAACGTACTTTCCTTTTCATATGACACCCATACCTGAATCAGATGACGTTTTTTCCTATGGTTGAATTTTTTTTCAATATTGGAGAGCACTTGCACTTGTTGAGCATTCATTACTTCTTAACTGTACCATTATCTTAAGCTTGGCTACTTTATTCAGAAGAGCATGAGACTCTTTATTTCTGCGTTTGGGTTCTATATACCCTATTTACCCACATTCATTCATTTTATTATCAGGACGATTATAGTTCATGGGCCGATAATGAGCGATAAATGGGTCACAGTTGTTCACTTCTTCTGAGAACCTTTGTAATATACAAGACAGGCGCATTGGATAATTTTTAAGTTCCGATAATTCTGTGGTAGAAAGATTGTATACCGTGCACGGCAAATTGGCCATACGCATTGGAGCATCTAATATTTAAGTTATCTGAAAATCGTTCATCCAAAAAACGTATACCTTAAGACTTCTACAACCCATACAACATTGTTCAACTGGTCCAGTAATTGTCCATTACTGGCAACCAGTTATGCAGTAATGGGCGAGTAGTGGCAACCAGGACTGGGCCATTAACATAATTTTACTGGATAATAACCTCGGACCAGAGGAAAAATAGCAATGGACCATACAAAGTTGCTCAGTTGGCATAGCAAGGGACCAATAATGATGACTAGTATTGTAGTAATGTACAAATACTGGCAACCATGACTGGGCCATTAAAAAAATACAAAATATTATCATATGTAAATTTAAATAAATTAAAATCAAAATAATTTAAAATAAAATAAAAATGACGGAAAAAAACTCAAAAATTCTTCCCATACAACTGGTTCAGTAATGATCCATTACTGGCGACCAGTAATGCAACAATGGCCGAGTGGTGGTAAACATGAATGGTAGTAGTCGGCAATTAAAAAAAAAACGTTATCCTCATATGTTTAGATAAATTATTTACAAAATAATTAAAGTAAATTAGAAATGAAAAAAATTAAAACATATACCAACCTTTCCAATATTATCATAGTCTTTCAGCCGAGAACCGATAACTAAGCTATATATGTGAAATTTTTCAAACTGTGTATTTCTAAAACGGATGATACTCTAGTGAAATGTAACCAATTGACAAAGACCGTTAAATTCATTGCTGCAATAGTGACCCAATAACAATAGCCAATTAACGTTAACCATTAATAAAACAAAAATAACAATTTAAAAAAAACTAAAACACAAATCAGAAAAAAATTTTTGTCTCTAGAATAACCCTGTTTGGATCTAAAGACCCAAACATTGTCGCTCTAGAGGCCCCATTGGACGCCATATAAAACGTTAGAACACATGTTGTTGTGGGACGGTAGTCTTAAAAGGTTTTTATATGTTGTTGTGACTTATATTGTATATTATTGCTACTACGCAACCAATTTTATTAAAAAAAAATTTAAACTGGTTTCGATTTTTTTTAAAAGACGGATTTAAATAAGTTTCGAATTGTTAGGAATTTTTTGTAATAATAACGATGGTTGAAAAAACTCAACATAAGTTGGTAAATAATGATGAAATTTTAATTTCGAAATACCATAGTCTCGGTGACGCATTTGAAAAGCATGCCAGCAAAAACGGATTCGAAAAAGGGCACTGATAAAGGTTTGGTTCAAATCACAGTCCGGAACATGTATAAGTCAAATGGAGTTTGTCTCTGAGAAAAACCCAAAATATAATTTCGAATTGAAAAATTCAAATGATTTTCTTAGATACTTGAGCTTTAGGGTTCAAAAAATTCCCAAAAATTCAAAACCTACACAAAATTCAAATCTATTAATATTTAATTTTTGTAATTTTAACATTGAAATTTTAAATTATAGATCAAAACTAGTGATAAACCATTGTATAACGGTACTACAATTTTAATTTAATTGAAAAATAATCAAACAATTCCACATAGAAGTGACTCATATGAATATTTGCTTGATACCACAATATGAGGGTTACCCCAATAAAAAAACAATAAATGTATATAAAGCAAATATTTGATTTAAAATTAAAATTATATTAAAAAAAATGAAAAAAAAATTATAATTTTATTTAAAATTATATCAATGCAAAACAAATTTATCATTATTTGCTTCAATTAATTGGATTGGTAAGTTTTACGGATTTGTGATTGCAGATAATTTAACTTTTAAGAATATTGAAAAATTATTCTACGGGATCAAGTTCTGTTCTGAGTCGGGAAATTTTGCCTTTGTGATGTTAGCTCAGATTCTTCTTAAATAAGGATGTTTTTATAAGGCAATAATACCGTAAAATGCATACCATCATTCATCATTCGGAGTCAGACGAGTCGACGTCTCCTAAATTTTAAAATAAAAAGAACAAAAAACATAATAATCGAAAATAGATAAATAATAGTGTTATAAGTGTTAATAAGTGTTAGTAAGTGTAGTAGCTAATAAGTGTTATAGTGTTTGTGTTAATGTTTATGAAAAATAAAAGTGTTGAAGAACGGACGCGTAATTTAAAAATTGGTGAGATTGTTCTTTATTAAAAAATTATTTGGTATTTTGTGTTCACTATTACTAAGAGGTAGGCAGGTAAAATTTTACCTTTTATTGCTTTGATGTAATAAATTTATTTATTATTTTAAAGCATTTGTCTTGGTAATAGAAACCCAAAAATCTTGTTTTAGTTGTTATTGATTTTTTTGGATTGCCTGGGTTTTTTTTTTTATTATTTTTATTTGAAGTTTTGTGACATGATTTAGCTCCTCCCACCTCGGACTTATTTTGGGAGTTGGAAAGTGTCAGTTGGTTGATAGTGAAATGTTTTTTTTTTGACAAAAGTTAGGAATTTCGAATTTAACCCTTTATTTGTGCTCGTCAATTTTGTTAGTGTATTTTGTGTCCCCATTTTTTTTTTTTGCTTTTCTCTTATCGTGCTACTGTTGCATGAAATTTGCTACCGTGTTTTTGTGACAGAGATACCCAGTTTCTTTTGTACTGTTTAGTGTTGAAATTTAGGCCTGGCCGAATTTCAGTAGCTATGCCTGCAATGTCAAAGGGTAAGTCTTTGTCTCAACAAAATGGCCGCAGAGTGAACCAACAGCTTAGCATTGACTTCACCAACATAAGAGGTCTCAATTCGAATCTAAACGAGGTTCATCACTACATCGAAAAAAATAAACCTGACATATTGTTTCTTACCGAAACAATTGTTAGTGGCAAAGCATCGAAGTTGGATCCCGACAAATACCGGATACCTAGTTACGAATTGGAACATTCCTTTTATAACAAGCATGGTGTCTGTGTATTTGTTCGAGATTCACTTTCATGTGTGAGAATTAAGGCCTACGAGTTGAACTCTAAGCACCATAATTCTATAGCACTGAAGATCTCAGGTGTTGATGAAACTATGTTTATAATAGGATTATATAGATCCCCAATTTCTCCCCCAGGATGTCCCTTTTTCGATCAAATATCGGCTAATCTAGACAAGATTACCACGGACTACCCCAAAGCAAGACTGGCCATTCTTGGAGACTTTAATATTCATAATAAAGAATGGCTTAAGTATTCATCGCGCACTGACGACGTAGGAAGACAAGCCGAACTGATACTCGCAGATTATCACGGTTTGACGCAAATGATAGAGTGTCCCACTAGAATCGCAGACAATTCACATCATAACAATAATTTGCTGGATCTGTTTTTGACAAACAAACCAGATACTACGAAGACAAAAGTTGAACAACCCCTCGGAACATCAGACCATTTACTAATATCAGCAATAGTGCAATTTACATCACCGACACAAATTAAAGCAAATCCTCGCCGGGTTTGGAACTATAAACGCGCTGACTGGGAGGGACTGAGAAGCTTTTATGACGAAACACCTTGGAAAACTATTTGTTGTGTTGATCAAGATCCTAGCACATCGGTAATAAGAATTTCTGAAATCATAAAAGAAGGAATGCGGCGGTTTATTCCAAATCGATTAATCACTCCTAAAACTGAGCCTTGGTTCACACGGGATGTTGATGAGGCAGTGAGGAATAAACGCAAAGCATTCAAGACGTATAACGCTAATAAAACACCTGAAACCCATAGCGCCTATAAGAAAGCCAGAAATATTAGTAAATTCAAAATAGACTTGGACAAAGACGCGTTTATCCAGAAGAAAGCAAAGAAATTCGCCGAGCACCCATCTGGCTCACGTAGTTTCTTTCAGGCAGTTAAATCAGTCCAGAGCAATTTTACTCGATCCTCTATTCCAACCTTAGTTCTGAATGACATTCCCGTGAGCGACTCAAAAGAGAAAGCGGATCTATTGGGTCGTATTTTCGCAGAAAACTCAAACATAGTTGAACCCCCCCATTCTCCTACACTCATTCCCCCAGTTGTAACGAAAATGAAACCAATTATTTTTCGTTGCAATATTGTACGGAAAATGCTTCTTTCTATCAATATCAACAAATCTGCTGGCCCAGACGGTATTCCACCCCTCATTCTTAAAAACTTTGCTAGGCAACTAGCTCCAATTTTAACAAAAATTTTCTATTTATCTTATAAAACCGGAATATTTCCCGATTCTTGGAAGCTGGCCAGCGTTCAACCCATATCAAAGAAAGGCAGTAAGATAGACCCTAACAATTATAGACCAATTGCAATTCTGTCGGTTTTAGCTAAAATATTTGAAAAATATGTTAACTACAATTTGATAGATTATTTGGAAATGTCGCAAATTATTGATGATAAGCAGTATGGTTTTCGTAGAAGTCATGCAACAGGTGATCTGTTAGCCTACGTATCCCATCTCTGGAACAAATCGCTGGAAAACCACGGTGAAACATTCAGTATTTCACTTGACATTTCTAAAGCATTTGATAAAGTGTGGCATAAAAATCTTATAGCTAAATTAAAATCTTATGGCATAGACCATCTTACTGTCTCATGGATTCATAGTTTTCTTACAGGTCGCCAATTTCATGTTAATTTAGATGGTATCACATCCAATATTTTCACAACCAATGCTGGGGTTCCCCAAGGTTCGGCACTCTCACCAACCTTGTTTCTTCTATACATTAATGACTTACTTATTTCCACAGTGCACCCAATCCATAGTTTTGCTGATGACAGCACATTACATGCATCACATGCATCTCCTAAATTTCGATCTCATACTGCAGTTACCACTGATAGAGAGTTGCTAATTGATTCCATCAACAAAGATCTGGAGCGTATAATGGAATGGGGTGATCGTAATCTCGTTTCATTTAATCCAACCAAAACCAAATTATGCCGTCTTTCACGAATGGAGCGACATAAAAATTTTCCTATTAAAATAAACCAAGAGGAATTGCGTGAGGTTGAATCAGTTAGACTTCTTGGAGTGGATATTCAAAATAACCTGAAATGGAATAAACATGTGTTCAACCTCGCTAAATCTGCAATGCAAAAATTAGGATTCTTGAGTCGATGTAAAAAGTATTTCAATCCCGAGCAAATTTTGCTAATCTTCAAGTCCTTTATTCGTCCATGTATGGAGTACTGCTGTCATGTTTGGGGAGGTGCTTGTCAGTCAACAATAAATTGTTTAGACTCTGGACAGAGAAAAGCAATACGGTTGATTGGTAATACCGAACTAACGGACCAGCTTGATTCACTCCAGCACAGAAGAAATGTGGCTGAATTGTCAATATACTATAAATATAACTTTAGCGAATTCTCCTCTAAGGAAATTCAAAATATTCTTCCATCGTGTGCGCAGTATAATCGACAAACATGAGCTGCCGGGTTATCCCATCCATTTGTTGTACAAATACCTCGTTGTAGAACTGTGTCCTTCCAAAACGACTATTTCAATAGAGTGGCCAAATTATGGAACTCATTGCCCTCCTCTGTATTTCCCGATGAATTTTCTCCTCAGGCATTTAAAGAAAATGTCCATTATCATTTAAAAAAATTAGTATAGTTATCCCTATATCCCCATTCCTTCCATTCCTTTATAGTTGACATGGTATCTTCGGATATTCAAAGAATCTAAATAATGAATATTTCATATTTAGTGTGCTAAACATGTCTAACTAATTAATAAAAAAAAAAAAAAAAAATACCCATAACAACAAACTAGGAGCCTCGGCGTTGGATTAAAATCGTTCTCACGTTTCGAACACTTTTATTTATTTAGCACAACATTTTGATTTAAATTTCTTTTATTGTTACTATATTATAAGTAACAACATAATTATCTCCACTATGGGAAATCACACAAATAATATTTGTTAGGCCATTCTGCCCGCTGTTTTATTTTGCCCAAACATTGTAGAAATTTGAGAAACTGCACTAAAAACAAATGTAGCGAGTTTCATCAAAAACGAGTGACTGTAGACTTAAAGTTATTGATATTTCAAATAATCAGTTGTTTCCAAGTTCCCCTTTGTTCAAGTTTGCTCAAAGTTTTTAAAAATATGGTAAACCTTTGGTAAACACTTTATCAAAGGTTTACCATATTTAAAAAAAAAAAAAATTTTAAATGCCGAAACGATAAGAGTTTACAGTGTAACGTGATTCAAATTTCACCAAAAAAATACAATTAATTCAATGAATTATTTGTGATATAACATCACTCCAATGGAAGTTATCCCATTGTTAGCGCCTCTGACTGGCAGTGGACTGTATTAAGTTGATTTTTGATTTGATGATCGATGTTACAAAAAAGTCAGAGGCCTGACAAGCTGGATAGCACAACGATGATAGGTGATCTTGAAATAACACGTGCCTACACAAAAGCACACCTTGAAGAATATGCTGATTATTATATACGTGCCTAGACAAAAGCGCGTTCTTGACGACTATGCAAACTGGAACTAATGTTGGTTCAATATATATACGTGCCTACACAAAAGCACGTTCTCGATGAATATGTAGACTGGAGTAATTATTGATTTAATATATGTACGTGCCTACACAAAAGCACGTTCTCGATGTATATGTGGACTGGAGTAATTATTGGTTTAATATATACACGTGCCTACACAAACGCACGTTCTCGATGAATATGTAGACTGGAGTAATTATCAATTTAATATATGTACGTGCCTACACAAACGCACGTTCTCGATGAATATGCAGACTAGAGTAATTATTGATTTAATATATGTACGTGCCTACACAAAAGCACGTTCTCGATGAATATGTAGACTGGAGTAATTATCACTTTAATATATGTACGTGCCTACACAAACGCACGTTCTCGATGAATATGCAGACTAGAGTAATTATTGATTTAATATATGTACGTGCCTACACAAGAGCACGTTCTCGATGAATATGCAGACTGGAATAATTATTGATTTAATATGTATACGTGCCTACACAAAGGCACGATCTCGATGAATATGTAGACTGGAGTACTTATTGATTTAATACATGTACGTGCCTACACAAAAGTTCAATGGATATTCCTTTCTATTTAAACCTCCCTCGTTGATCTGCAGGCTGTTATCGCTTGTTGTAGATAATCCTGATTCTTCTGAATAATTTTATTTTCATATGCGACTCCACAATAACCGCCAAAAATGTAAACCAAAAGAAAAATATGGCTGTTATACTGCCAAGCGGTTGTAAATTTTTAGTTTTTATGTACGTACCTTATTCCTGGCACGTTTTTATATATAAATTTACGTGCCAGGTTCCAAATCGCGTTATGAAAAAAAACTGTTCAGCGTTGTTGTTGTCACCATAATATAGTTTTATTTTTAGTTTAACATTTCACTGGTGAAATAATTCAACTCAACTTTAAAATTTTTAAACTTTATTTGAAAATGTAAAATATTTATACACAATATTTTGAGTTTAATCTTATTTAATTAAAAAACACATTGGATTTTCTAGCAAGTTCGATCAACTTGACAAGACGACTAAAAAACGAAGAAGAGAGGCCCCGTCTCAAAAATCACCAATTAAATAACAAAACCAATCCAACCTTTTCCCGCTAGCAGCGCCAACATCAACTATTGGAATTAATTCGAAGAAAACTGCATTATCGGCGCGTGAAAATTACTTGATGTTGACTGCTACATCGACAAAAGTTTGTTATGTTTAAATGTCAGAATGACATACTCAACCAAAACAAACAACAAACCCAAGGTTAGTTAAATAAATTTTGAATTTTAATTATTTGTTTGAATAAAATTGAATTTGATTTCTTTTCAGATTAGTGATTGATTTGCCTGTCGTGATTTTTGGGACGTATGAGCGCATTAAATTAAGTTTTATTTTAACAAACATTGACAAATATTAATTAAATGATTTTGTTTTCCTTTTTTCAGACTAAAACTAGCAGCCGCAACAATACTGACTGGAACAGCATCGCCGAGAATACTTTGACGAAGGACAGTGCTAAGTATTTATGAATATGACCTTTTCGAATATTATTATTGTTTTTTTTATTTTTAGGCAAATCTGTCCATCGTCAACACCCATCATGCATAATAAGACTGAATCTAACAAAATATGGTGTGCAAATTATGAAAATTTTTTTGCTATCCATACAATTGTCGATCGATCTAGTTTCGAACCGATAAGAACTTTTTATTAAACTTTAAAAAAGTATATCATTCTCATCAGGGCTAGCCGACTAGATTTTTTTTTAATGGCGTTCACGCTCCATTTAGGAGCGTTGCCAGACTAATCAACTTTGAATATTCACCACGGTCATTCGCAACAGCGACATAATTATCATGGCAGTGGATTTTTATAGGGTCGTTTATTACGTCAGTCTCCCATTGTAGTCGTGGTCTACCTCGCGGTCGCCCACTCCCTGGGGTACTAACGTACATTTTTCTAATCATTCCAGACTGTGAATTGGCTCGTAGAACATGCCCAACCCAAGCAATCCTATTAGAACGGATAGAACCTATTATATCAGGACCCTCAAGAAGGTCTCTGATCTCAAAGTTCTATCGAGTTCTATACTCTCCATCGTCTGTCTTAAGTGGAGCAAAAATGTAGCGTAGGATATAACGCTCAAATACAGATAAATGCAATTCGTCATTTTGTGTAAGGGTCCACGTTTGTGACCCCATCACAACCGGTCTAATTAATGTCTTGTATAACTTGAGCTTGATTTTAGTTGATACATACGGTGATCCAAGGTGAGGTTTAATTGAGTAGAAAGTTCGATTACCTGCAGCGGCTCGAGCTTTTATATGTTGCAACTCTTATATCAAGCATTGATCCCAAATATTTAAAAGATTCAACTTCCTCAATTCGTTTATCGCCGCACATCAAATCTTTCTTCTCAGCTTCTCTTGAAACATTAATATGTTTGGTTTTATTCTAGTTAATTTGAAGATCAATTTTTCTAGCACCACTCTCAAGCGACTTGAAAGTTTCACTCATAACAACTTCACTTGTGACGAGGATGACAACATCATCAGTGTATGCGATCATCTGTACTGAGTTTATTGACAAGATATTGTTGTTAGTCAGTAGTTTCTTTTGACGGCACATATATTCCAAGGCTAGATTAAAAAGTATAGGAGATATAGCATCTTGTCTTAAACCAGAGTCGAATTTAAAAAACTACATTGATATTTCGTTCTTTACTCGTACACAACATTGAGAGTTCTGTACTGTCATTATGCATGGTGATATCAGTTTACCAGGGATTCATATTGACACTAGAGCAGACCATAGAGTCTCTCGTTTGAAAGAGTCGTAGGCCTGCTTGAAATCAATGAAAAGTTGGTGCACCGATATGTTGAACTCTCGGCACTTTTTCAAAATCATCCTTATCGATAAAAGTGCATCAGTGGTACCTCATCCCGGCCGGATGACCATCTTCACTTGTGTCTTTCGACACATTATCTACAATTAATTCAATGGGTTATTTGTGATATAATATTACTCCGATGGAAGTTATCCCATCATAAATAATAAGCACAAAAAATTTTCATAAATTGCACACCATATTTTGTTAGATTCAGTCTTATTTAAAAAAATGCAGTTTAATTTTTTCTTAAAGGGTCGCATCGCAGGGCATTATATAGGTGTTCATGTGTATGGTATCACCTACAGCTCCAAAAGTTTGTAACTTTGGTGCCTTTGAATCACTTTTCTCAGTTTTTGTTTGTCAGATCAATGAAATCTTTTCTTAAACACGTAATGCAAGACCATATTTGATGTTTATTTTCATTGTCATTGTTTTATCCATTTCATTTTAAAAAAAGACTATAAACCTGCTATAATTGAGTTCCTTTAAAACAAAAATTCATATGATTGATTTGCGATAACCCGCAAAGCCGCAATTTGTTGTTTTAATGGTCAGCTCAGTAACAATTTAACGGTCATGATCGAATTTGGAATAACTAATGATGCAATTATTTAGTACACATTTAGTACAAATAGTACATTCAATAACAAAATTAGTACTTATACCGGATGGGTACAAATGGGATTTTTTGATCTTTCACATTTTTTTTCAAATTTTTGATGCAAATATTTAGTACAGATTTAGTACTAATGTTATATATAAACAAAAATAAATTTCCCTAGAAATTTCCAAAAAAACTGGAGTAAAAAGATTTTTTTTTCAAATTGTGGTAAAACTAATAATGCAAATAATTAGTACATATGTAGTACTAATGTTATATCTAAAAAAAATTACATTTCCTTAAAATATTCCCAAAAAACTGGAGGTAGAATTTTTTGGGGGAAATTTTGAAAAAATAATTATGCGAATATTTAGTACACATTTAGTACTAATGTTATATGTTTATTATTTGATAACATTTTTGTAGACAAGTCCTTATTAGCTAGTATCAGCCTTTAAATGTCCAAATATTCATCAAAACACATATGTATTTGTATTCTTTTGTCATAATATGCAGTAAATTTGATCAATTATAGTGTTTTTATTTTTATTTTAAAAAAGTGTCTCAGCTATTTTCATTTACATTTTAAATTTACAATAGATGGCTTCAAGATTTTTTTTCAGTTAAATGAAATATTAAACAGTCTTAATAAATTTTCTTATTGAAATTTCATTTTTCAATAATCGTTTTCGAAATTTTATGTTTTAATTAATTTTGTATACAAAATCTATTGTAATCTTCTATCAAAATCATTTGTATACAAAATCTATTGTAACAAAATATATTACAAATTAAAATTTAAAGGTGAGTTTATGTTACAAAACTCGTCATAAGTTCATATATGTTAAACAACATTAGCTCAAATCATTTTTTTGAGGTTATGTCTACTAGGTTCAGCATAAATAAGCAAAGTGGCAATCGCTATTTTTTTCACGAACAACAATTTACCGCATCGCTTTGATGTATTTTCTTTTTTTCTACAGTATTATGCTTTTTAGTTTGTTATATATTTTTGATTCTGCGAGACGTTGCTTTGTCTCTGTAAAGAATGGTGTACGGTAAGTGTTAGGTTAATATATAACCCGGCTCTATCTACGGCATTTAAATCAAAAATGTATGAATGATAAAACTGGTATGTGTCGGGAAAAAAATCATACATTTAGCTTAGATTACATTTTAGCTGAAAGCTGACAATGAAATCGTAATAATAATGTACGTATGTCTTTGCATTGCGGCATTGAAATTGAAAACGTCTATGATTTCAATACATCTTTATATATTGAGCGTATTAATTTCCAGAGTGAATTCCATTTTTGACCAAAATTTTTAGGGATTTAAAACTTTTTATATAATATCATAGTACTAAATATGTACTACATACTTGCATACTTATTTTTTCAAAATTTCCAAAAAAAAATTCTACCTCCAGATTTTTGGGAATATTTTAAGGAAATTTTTTATAAATAACATTAGTACTAAATATGTTCTAAATATTTGCGTCATTACTTTTCCTAAATTTGAAAAAAAAATCCCAAAAATCTTTTACCTCCAGTTTTTGGGAAATTTCTAGGGAAATTAAATTTTTTTATATATAACATTAGTACTAAATGTGTACTAAATATTTGCATAATTATTTTTTCAAAATTTCCCCAAAAAAATCTACCTCTAGTTTTTTGAGAATTTTTTGAGGAAATGTAGTTTTTTTTATCTATAACATTAGTACTTAATATGTACTAAATATTTGCATCATTAGTTTTCCCGAATTTGAAAAAAAAATCCCAAAATCTTTTACCTCCAGTTTTTTGGGGAATTTCCAGGGAAATTTAATTTTTTTTATATATAACATTAGTACTAAATGTGTACTAAATATTTGCATAAAAAGTTTTTAAAAAATGTGAAAGGTCAAAAATCCCATTTGTACCCGTTTGGTACAAGTACTAATTTTTTTATTGAATGTATCATTAGTACTAAATGAGTACTAAATAATTGCATCATTAGTTATTCCAAATTCGATCATGACCGTTGAATTGTTACTGAGCTTTAATGGTCGGCATTGTAGATAATGCAACTTACAATAATAAAATTATAGTAGTTTTTTAAAAAAATATTATTGAGGCCCTTCAACAAACTGTTCGTAGGAAAACTAACTGAATACCAGTTAAAGTGTACGTGAAAATGTAATGAGCAATTTGATAAGTAGAATTTAGTTATTATAAGCGAAAGTAAAATTTACTTATTATATATTGTTATAATGCAAAAAAATTACCGTTCAAATGAATGACATTTTCCTTAAAAAAATGTCTAAAATGACGATTGAGAAATTCAACTTAAGAAAAAATTATGTTGAACTGATAATGAACTTTCAACTTCGGAACATCAGTGCCTCAGTGACGTAGTGGACAGATAGCATTTTTCTGCAAAAGGATTCGCTTCATGGTGCCGATGATGCATTATGGTTAGAATCCCTACCGAAACCCATAAAGGTTAAAAATGGAGTTTTTCTATGCGAAAAAGCCAACTATACCATTGAATTGAAAATTCAAATTATTTCCTTAGTTACTTGAGTTCAACTGCTCAAATTGCTAATATAAATAGCAAAGATGCCATTTTACTAGGCTTTTTAAGAACTATTGAATATGTTGAGTTTTGCTACCATTAAAATTAATACACAGCTTTGCTTCGATCAAGTTGTAACATATAAAAATATTGCGACGCTGATGCATAGGCTGACTTCACCATTGCTCTGGAAACATAGTGTTTTGGAATCTGGATACATAATGAGCTAATATGCATCAAATACTTTAATTAAAAGCTAACCAATGTTGTAGATTTTGCGTAGTTCTAATTATGAAAATATTAAAGAGAGCAGTAGTATCCCAACAAACATAAATTCTGTTGTACGAGAAAAAGCAAAAAAAAAAACGAAGCGCGTAATCTTTATACGCTGTTGAAGTAAAACTTCTTTGGCGACTGTAACAGGTATTAATAAAAATATCATATTGAAATTTAGAGTTTCTTTCTAATATTCTTGATAATATAATTGACAATAATGTGTAATAAAAGGCCATATTTACATGTTTTACAAAGTCTCACAACGTATTACAAATTAAATTTCACGATGAATACATGTCCACTTAATTTAACAACAAGATTTGGTACAACAATTGATGCAGTTTTTCAATAAATTTAGCAAATTTGTCTCTAATTTCATATTTCAATTATGATAATAATTGCATAATTGCCATACATAGTTGCATCTTTTTCCAAATTGTCATCAAAATTCATTCACGAACGAATGCTGTATGCTCCCAATAAACATTGAAAAAATGGTGACACAGTAAACAGGTGCTCGGGAGACCCCGCACCGCTTATCCCAATATTGTCCAAAAACTAATCAAATCTTTGTTATTTAAGTCTCCATCTCTTTTCAAAGTGTCATTTAAATTGATTAATGAATGAAGTCTGTATGCTCCCAACAAACTTTAAAAACAAAGTGTGAAAAGTCAGCATTAGTATGGTAGACCCCTTGCCACTTTGATCAATGTGTCCCAAAAGATAATAACTATCTTCTCACACTAATTGGATCCTTTTTGATAAGTTTCATCATAATCACTTCATTATTGGCTGCATTGTGCATAAGGACACTGAAAAAACTTCATAAAGGTAAAAAAAAATTTTTTTTATCGGAAGTGAAAAACCGGAAGTTGGGATGCAGAACTGTTGTGAACCGTACTAAATGCTTATATACCAAGTTTCATCCAATTCGATTATCAGGTACAGATGCTATTGAGCTTTAAAAAAACAGGTGCTCGGGGACCCCTCACCACTTTGTTCACCATTGCTCAAAAATCCATCAGTTCCTTGCCATACATATTTGCATCTTTTTCCAAAGTGTTATCAAAATTCATTTACGAACGAATGTTGTATGCTCCCAACAAACATAAAAAATAGTGGAAAAAACCACCTGTTGTACTCCAAAAGCTGATAATATTTTTCTCGTGTTACTTGAAAGCTTTAATAAACGTTTCATGACAATCAACTGTAGACTACAGTAGGGATAAACACCTGCAAAAAAAAACTTTTTAACCGGAAGTGACAAACCGGAAGTTGGTATGCAGAAATATTGGAAACAGAACTTATATACCATGTTTCCATAAGATCATAAGCCGGGATTAGAAGTTATTCAAGATTTAAACTTAGAGGTGTTCGGGAGACCCTCCCCCGCCATTTTGTCCAAATTTGAAATGAATCCAGATCTTCCATTTTCAAGTGAATCTGTATCATTTTCCAAATTTTCATCAAGATCCTATGCAGAAAGGTTACACACCCACACACCTACGCACCCACTCACCCACACACAGACGTACATCAAAATTTTTACTAGCTATTTAGATAGAGGATGGTCCAAAACAAAAGAAAACACAAAATTTGGGGGGTGTAAGATTTTTTTTCTCGATAGATTGCATTACTTCACACAATTTAAAATTGTAGTGAAGTAAAAAGAAAAAAACTCTAAAAATAAAATAAAGTACATGGATTAAAATAAACCATTTATCTGAGACTTTAACTTGATCGGTTTCTACATGTAAAATTTTTCCATTCTACCAACTATCCATAGTAAACGAATTGTAATCAATAAATAACGAAGAATATTTAAACTCTTTAAACATGCCGGATATGGAGACGATTAATATGGAAAAAAGGGACTGATATATGAGGGATATATATCGAGGTCCATCATGTTAAAACATTCAAGAACTCTTTTTGTAAATAAAATTCCTTGTTATTTCGCAGAGTTTTTTTATTATCAATAAATTAACTATTTAGTTATATTTAATTCATGCGCTCGATCTGATTTCGATTTTTACATCATCTTCAGGAGCTTACAAAAGACGTCTCTTACAAAAGACAACTCTGCGAAATAACAACAAGGAATTATATTTACAAAAAGTATTCATCATGTTTCGCCAAGTACCAGCGGTAAAATCAATCGAATTTATCAAATCGGCTGATTTAGCCACTCTCACCGCCACTTACAAAAAACTGTTAAAGAAGATCTTGAAAACAGAAAGCCATTTATGGTTTAATTCAGCATGCAAAAAAAAAAATGAGTCTTTTGTGAGCTCCTGAAGATGACGTAAAAATCGAAATCAGATCGAGCGCATAAATTAAATATAACCAAATAGTTAACTTATTAATAATAAAAAACTATGAGAAATAACAACAAGGAATTTTATTTACAAAAAGTATTCATCATGTTTCGCCAAGTACCAGCAATAAAATCTATCAAATTTATTCAAGAATCTGTTAGGATTGTGGGAAAAAACTTGTCACTTAGGTATTTTAAAAATAAATCAAATAATAATAACTTGGTCCAACATAGGTAATGTGGCCGCACAAAATAGCTTAGATTGAACTTAAGGATAAATAGTGTAATTTTTGTAAATTACTGTAATTTTTGTTCAATAAAAATAAAATTATGTATTTGTTTTTGTGAGAGGAAAAACGTAGTTCAAAAAATGTGCAGAATGCCGGATCAATTTTTTTTAAAAATCGTTTTTATTTTGTCATAATATTATGCAGCCCTTAGCTCTCAAAACGATGTGAGTATTCGATATGATTTGTAATCATGATATCATGAATCATGTTCATGATTGTTTTTTGGAGATTGTACCAGCGCTTCAATAAAAATTTCATTTGCGGTTAATGATTTCACAATCACTTTAAATGTCCTTTTCAAGAACCAAAAACTCGTAACTGACTATTATTTTCTTCTTAGCGTAATTTTTTTCTATATAAATAGTAAAACATTTCTTATCATCGTCGTTATAGCTGTTACGATAATTTTTTACTACGCAAAAACTTACATGAATATAGTTGTGTGTTGATTCGTTTAACGTTTTGCTAGTTTCTATTTTCCCTTACACAAAAAAAGATAACATAAAATAAAATAGATAAAAAAATGGGAGATAATTTTGGAGCTTAAGGGCAAAGTGGAACATTTTCATTTATTATGTGAAACAAAAAAAAATTTATGAGTAATTGTAATTTTTTTTTGTTCAACATTTGTGTTTTTTCATTACTTTTTACATTTATTTATTAACGAAAGTTTTGATTATAAAAATAGAACGTTTCTATTTATTTTACATGAGTTCACAATTTCGAAAAATTATAGTTTTAGCTATAATATATATAATAATGTATTCATATCAGATAAAAACTGAAAGTATTTTGGTTATCATAATTGAAGGAAAACACCCTGTAGTAGATTATATTGAGGATTTTAATTCAAAATTGTATTTAAAAGAAAAGTTGCAAGTGGTTTTAGTAAAAATTGAAATGGGATTTCAAATGTGTGTCACTCCACGTTCAAAACTTAATATGTGTCACTCTACATACGTCCACTCCACTTATGCACGTCCAGCACTCCACATACGCAAACTCCACATACGTCCAAAAACCTTAGCTTTACATCTTTGTATACTATTCTGTCCAATAATGTACAATTGTGCTATAATTTAGTTTTTTTCAAATCGCTCTTTTATCAAATGCTATAATTGTTATTTTTCTTACTATTATTGAAATGCATTTTTCATGCGTTTTGTTTGTTTGTCTCTCCTGGTTAGCAAGTAATCATAGTCTGACATGTAGACTGCTGAGAAGACAGTTAAAAAAGACAAGAAGAGAATTAAGATTGGTTACAACAATAAATTCGGTAGCATACAAAAATTTGGGTATGTTAGGAGTGACGATGATACTAACGATTGTTCTAAGTGACTAAATAAATTGAATCCCTACGTCCAGAGGAATTTAGAACCATTATTAGTAAATCGTTGAGCGGTTTTGCTGTTTTACCAAAACGGCGTATACATTTTATGTAGTAGTTAGACAAGATAGAATTTTTCTTGTGGTATTTGGTTTAGATAAATTCTTTACAGCTGCAGTTCTTGTACTTGTTACCTAGGTAAACAAACTTTATTCTTCAATCTGTATGGATGTTATTTCTCAGTAAAAATTTTTAACTGGAGTCGTCTTAGTCTGAAAAACAGATTTCGTAGATTTTAGTTATGGTCTACTAATGTTAGTCCGTATATGACCATGTCATCGCGATAGACGGCGGCCTCGATTCCGTTCAGTCCTGTTACTATATAGCTCATAAACCTTTGAAATGTTAAATGGCGGTAGCATACATATATGATTTGTTGTGATTCATGCTCACGTTAGCAGTTTCGCAGATAATTTTATTTAGTAAACCAGTAATTGCCGTCTCTGAGTTTTTGTTTTATGCCGTTTGAGCTTCTGTATTGTGGTTTAAATTATGGTAAAAACAGTATTAAAAAACAAACGGTAGTCATTTTCATATACGTTTTTTGCCATCATACTTTGACCATGAACTCTGACTGCGAAATATTTTATCAGCTCGTTTCGCTTTTTGGTTAGCGTAAATATACAAGAAAGGATATTTGCCGTTAACAAAGCTGATTGAAAATGTCGTCGCCAGAGACAGATTCCTTCATCAAAATAAACCTCCAATCCGACAGTATGTTTTCAACGTTGAACAAGCTTAGAGTGTCACGTTTTTAAATTTTAACAAAAACGTATCCCCTACCTATATAAGGTAGACCACGGTTTTTCGGTGGATATAATCTGTTTCCCCACTCCTACGAAATAAATAAAATCTTAAACACAAACAAAATTAATGTTTTTATTAATAAAAATGTAAGTTTCTGGTGAGGGTTTTACTCCATTAATGGTACTTTGGTATTGGTGGCACCAAAGCTTTACAAAACTAATTCTAACATATGCAACTTTGATGGCTTTAAACGAGTCAAATTACTGCACAAAATATGTTTACAAAAATACAAACACTTGTGTGTCTTAGTGCCTAACAGGTGCAAAACCACACCAACATCAATAGTGGAGAATATTCTAAAGCTTTCTACATTGCACCTTTATGTAAAATCTGTAGCGGTGGCAGGTTTAAGTTCGACATTCTAAACGGATATCTCAAAAATATTGCTGAATTACAAGCTTAACTGCATACGAATCACATTCCGTATTATATGCCCAGAACACTAGATTTAGACAGGCACTTTGATGTGAAGATATTGACTAGACAGCGGTCACTGCCACATTACGCCAGCATAAAAAGTGTGCGAATTATCGCGGAATCACAAAATTGAACACTGCATTTGAAATACTAGCTAATGTCGTATTTGCTCGGCTTCGGCATCCCGTTCGCCGAATCTATCATCGGCGACTATCAGTGTTTTCATCCCAACCGTTCAACCACAGATCAATGTTTTACTTTAAGGATGATTCTGGAAAAATGTTGGGAGTACAACATCAGCATTCACCAGCTCTACTCTATTTCAAGCAAGCATATGATAGCATCATCCGCGACAACCTCTGGTCTGCACTCATATGCCTTTGTATTCTAGCGAAACTTGTTTCTCTGTACAAACTCACAACATCGGGATCAAACTGTAGAATAGTAATCGAAGGGTCAGTTTCTGACTCTTTTGATATAACATCACGTGTTGGATAAGGTGATGAACTAGCGCCCGTACTATTTAATTTGGCGCTGGAGTACGCGATAAGAAAAAGCCGAATTGAGACATAATACTGCATATTTAACAAATCGAGTCAAATTCTTGGCTATGCAGATGATATGGTGCTTCTCAGACGTAGATCAAGCGATATTAAGGATAGTCTCTCTCAGCTTGAAAGAATTGCTAAATGACTTGGATTATGCATTAACACTGGCAAGACTATAAACTTTTAACAAAATCCAGGAATATACCTCCCGGCAATCTGAATACTGGCGACTATGAAGTAGAACATGTAGAAAACTTCAAATACTTCGGGTCTGTAATAACATCGTCAAATGACATGCATTCAGATATTAAATCCTGTGTCTCAGCCGCATACAGAGTTTTCTACGCATACTCAAAACTTTTGCGATCAAAACATCTTTCGCAGTCGTGCAAACTTACACTTTACAAAGCATTAATCCGACCTTTGGAAGTGAAAGCTGGACACTGACTTCCTCCAATTGTAGAATTCTATCAACTTTCGAGAGGAAAGTCATACGAACAATTAATGGTCCATGTAAAGTTGCTGAAAATCAGTATAGAATCCAAATGAATCGGGAAATCAGACAGCTTCTTGGAGGCTGTGATGTAATCGGGTTCATTAAATCCAACCGAATTAGATGGTTTGGTCATGTAGAAAGGTCTACACATGACCTAGACAACGCTGGCGTGATGACATCATCCAAGACCTTCGTGATATAGGATGTCGAAACTGGGGTCAACTGGTAATGGAACGAGATGATTGGAAGCTAATTGTACAGATGGCAAAATCCCTCCATGGGTTATAAACGCCAGAGAGAGAGAGAGAGTTACCTCAGGCCTACAACAACAAAGTTTCAAACCAATTTTTGCTAATAGTAGTTGCGCTCTTCTTTGGTCTTAAAGAACCACAATATTAAAACATTTAATAACTCTGACAATGAAACAGCCCTTTGGAAACAAAATTTCCCCCAATCTGGTTCAAAACTAGCATGGAAATGCCACCAAAATACACAAAAAATTTCCTTCAATAATAGTGTCATTCTAATAATGTCACGCTTTTGCGGGAATCCAACCACACAAAGATAAAATGTAATTCTATTGCTGACCCTTTGGAAAAATAAGATTCCAATAAAATATTTATTAGACCGGAACCAAGGTCAAAAATTGCTTACAGTTTGCTCAAAACTACAAGCCAAACTTGAAGACAGAAACAAAATGTTGAATTATTGAATCTCAAGAGGGACTAGTGCATCCAAAAAATTTCTAATTAACCTTCCTGTTTCACTCGTAAAAATTATCGCATTAAACAAAAGGTCTCTGCGGTTTTAAACGTGGTGCGTTACTAGACATGGTCCAATAAACCAAGATCTTAGCCAATAAGGCCTTGATCGTTTCGACAGCTGGAGATTCTGCTACTCTGACGCGGCAACGCTGTAGTGCGTCATCTGCAACTGTCCTGAAAATTTTTAGCACAGAAACAACTTGGTCATAGACGACTAAAACTTCTACTATCACAAGACGAAACTCTAATTGATCTAACTAATTTCATTAAAACCTCTACTTGAATTTCAGAGTAAAACTAGTAACGACATCCATGACGACTGACTACACTTATCACTATCCTCTTTTGTTTCTAACAATTTTCCTTCCGTTGCGATTATACAAAGGTGTTGCCGAATATGTAGTGGAGGAGATTTGCCATCACCAACCCTTGGGGGAACAACAAGTGTATTGGGTTTTTTGTCACATTATTTTTCTCTTGCGTTTTCATTCTTTTTTTTTATGTATACTTGTACGAATGTACAATAGAGTTCCGTGAGTGTGGTCAAAACTTGAATAAAATTCAAATTCAATCAAATTTATTAGTTCAATTGCATTAGAATAAGAAGAAAAAATGCATTAAAATAAGGAAACTAACATCAGGTTTATTCTAAAATAATTAATTTAAAATAAAGAAATTGAAATGAGTGGAAATTTTGGGTTGGAGCTATCTGCAAGCGAATTAAGCATATTGATTTTTTTTATATACTATAAGTCTTTAATCAATTATTAAATTTAATAATTAAAAGTAATATTATTTTTCTAACAACTTTTATTAAAAATATAAATAATGTATATATTTTTACATTTATGAAAATTATATATTTAACCATGTCTATAAGTCTTTGATTATAAGCCAAGGCGTTTTAGTAAAAGCTTTGCAGGAGACAAATAGTGTACATAAATACAATACAGTAACATTAGTTCTTATGACGAAACTTTTAAAATTTTTATGAACACTGGTAGCGTTATGTCAATCAATCTCTTTGATATCACAAATAAGTAATGTATTTCAAAATTTAAAAATTCATCTATTGAAAGAAATGTTTATGCAATTTCAATAAAGAATTGCAAAAAACTGACAGTAAAACAATAATAGTAAAATAGTGCAACAAAAATGGAATCTGTATAATAAATACAACTATCACCTATATTTGGTGCAATAATAATTAATTTAGACAAGTCATTCAATAATCAACTCTGATTTCATTATTGTTCTACAATCGCATGTGGCTTTGGCGATACGATTTTTGTTATATTGATTTACTATTCAAATTCAACATTCGCCGGTACAATTGGCGCAACAGTTTTTATATTATTGATTTAGTATTGAAATTCAACATTCGCCAATACAACTCACGTAACAATTTGTTATTTTATTATAGTAATTGCTATTTGTTATTCACTATAATTGGCTTGTGTGAGTGGAGGAGGCATGAAGAAGTGGATCAAATTCAAACAAAAGGAGTGAGCGAAACATTTTTTTTAAAATATAATAATTATATTTGATGTAGTGTGTGTGATGGTCTTGGTTTCTCCGCCTTCTGGTGTCGTCAGAGTCCTTGTTCTTTGCTCATTTGAATCCCCATTTGAATCCTCATTTTTACCTGGGTGAGGAAAGGCATAATCGAACTCACAGACTGCAGTCAGTCGGCAAATTTAAATCTCGAGGCACGTAGCCCCTCCAATGTTCCTGATTGTGGCAGTGAAGAGCTTCTTCGCGGCATAGCAGGTCGCGCACCTAGATGAGATTTATTTAGCCCCAAGCTAGGGGCAAATAACAGTGTTGTACGCGTATTTCGAGATCAAATTAACGGATAGAAAAAAATTAAACAAGTGTAATGAGTAGACTCTGCCGACCTTCTTATGCGAACGAACCACGATCACCACGTCTTACTTCATACTTAATCGTGTTAGTAACTCAGAACACATAGTAAATCTTACCATTAGCTATCATTCCCCTTTCTTTTCTTTTACAGTTTTCATCAATAGGTTATTGTTAATTAATGACTAAATTCCATAATATAATGCACTAATGAAAATTTTACATAAAAAAGAAAAAAAACGTATACTGGTAAAGTGTCAACTCCTACAATGCCAATTTATAACCTGTACATTTATTTTCGTAAAGAAACCATAATCAAAGCTCCAATTATAGATTCAATCACCCACACATCCACACACGTACACGCACTCACGCACCCATTCATACCTACACAGGATCAAAGGATCAAGGAATATGCAACCGGCTGGATTATTGGCAATTAATTTTTGTTTTGTTTCAGCAAATTTATGTAACAATTTGCTATTTACTTTTATTTTCTCTATTCTATCATAAAATATTGGCCTATGTCATATTTTATCAGTGATAGGATTTTTTGTTTAGTTATCCATTCTTTAACAAAATATATGAAAATACAAAAAAGAAAGATTTACGTCCATCAACACTTTTGAACGTATGTTGTTGTGGGACCTTGGTCTTAAAAGATTTTTATGTGTTATTGTGACACATATTGCAATTCCTACTACACAACACATTTTATTAAAAAAAAAATACATGCACACCCTCACATATATATTTATTAAAAATGACTCACCCCATGGTTTGTCCAGATCCCACTCCCGTAGTTCCCGTCATTCAGTCGCTCATCCTTAACCAGCTCATAAATCGGTGAGTTCCGCACTCAGAATCTCAACGATGTTGCAAAGAAATTGGTTCAATCCAACTTGTAGTCGATAGCAGTGATTCTCTTATGTTTTTTTTTTTGTATTAACCGGAAATGTATCAACAAAGAAACTCAGCAGATCGACTGATAACAACGTATATCCATACACCAAAAGAAAATGGCTACCCCAGAAACGTATCCAGAAATTTAGCACACGGGAGGTAGCATGCGGTAAGATATCTGAAGTGAATTATAATTTATCTCCTCGGCTTGTTCACTGGGTCACTCCACCCTGATGCATGAGTTAACACAGATTATCTCAACCAGCAATTTCTATCTTTGATTTCTATCAGAAAAATTCTTTCGTTTTTGTTTTGAATTATTTTTTTTACGTATATTTATAATTTATTTCAACACAGAAAAAATGAGTAAATGAATGACAGTAAATGAATTTTTTTGCTAAGATTACTACTATCCACTATCACAGTTCATAAGAAAACACAAAAACTACTAAATTTGCAATTTATAATAACACCGATGCACACTATTCATAGGTTACGATTATAACTGACAATTATCACTGTTCATAAAACTATTATTACAGATTTTTTTCCCATATATAATCAGTACTAAAAGAAACTATCATTAATATTTACCAAAAGAGTACAGTTTAATCCAAATTTTAGTTTCCTTGGTGGTTTTTCTGGATTATATTTCAAAATGATTTCTTTACGCAAAAACATGTTATGTATCTCCGTCAAAAATCAAAATCAAAAACAGCTGTCAACTTTTTAGACATTGAATCGGATAATCTTAAGACAAAAAGTCAAATTATGATTGATTCATATGAAATGTTGTTTTGATTTTCTTAACACGGCACAAAACATGTAAAAATTTTTGTTTGTTTTTAGATCTTAAATTTGTAATGCCCAATTGTAATAATAAAAAAGAAACCATGCGTCTAACTGCACTATTTAATAGGAAATGGGTAGTAAATTCTTTTGTTGTTTTTAAATTAACTAGCACGGCACAAACAGATAGAATTTTTCGTTTTTAACTAAATTGAAACTAATAAATTTGCACTAATTAAAAAAAATGTTTACTAATTGCACTAGTTATTTTAATTTAATTAAAAATTTGCTACTTAGACCGAACTTAAATTAAAATAGCAAAAGCGTGAATTCAATAAAGAAATCCGATCTTTTTTGATATTCACGAGAGATTTTTTTCAAGCAATAAGAGCAATAATAGCAATCAGAGACCAAAGCTATCCATCGCGTTCTATTTATAGTCTAAAAAATGGTAGCATTAACTGGTGGCATATTTTACTGACCGAAAACCCATTAATGAATCTGTACAACTAAATTATGTTAAAAAAAACTTTGATTACAAAACGATGGTAGGAAATCTATATGGAAACAACACAATTACGAACTAATGACATTGTACAACTGTTTTATGCTAGTTTTGTAGCGATTAACGATTACATATTGAATATAGAAAATTACATTAGGAAATAGCACACAACTGGGTTATGACAATTTTTCAACGGCAACCATTGCAACTGACGACCACGGACCGAGTACCAGAGACCACGTTTGAAGGAAAACGAAAACAATTATGAAAGTCTCCGCCAATGAAAATCCGATGCGTGCGAGAAAGTAGTGCAACTCTAAACCAGGAAATTACACAACTGCTTCGTTGATCACCAGACTACTTCGTTACATTGTGATGCCACTATCAGGAATGCACAGTGTTCATTACAATTATTTAAATCGTTCCAAGTCAGATTGATCCTGGCTATGCATCTCAAAACACAACTACTCCGGTTCATTTTTCTATTTCTAGTGTGACCCACTTTACACCTGGTCGCATTTTACTTACCAAACATATTATCAAACATATTGCTATTCCAAAATGCTTCACTTGCAAAAGATTGCTGTTAGTAACGGTACTCCCAAGAGCTAGATTGAGAAAAATTTGAGATAAAATCAAAGGATAGACCAGATATATATTGTACGTTTACATTTCACATTTGTTCACAATTGTATATTTAACATTAAAAACTTTTAATTTAATCTCCTTCCGAATTTGGTTGAGATAATATTAATAATAGACAAACACTCTTCAAATCAGCTTCTATGCCAATGGAATCTCAATAATAAAAAAAAATAAATATATATATATATATATATATATATATATATATATATATATATATATATATATATATATATATATATATATATATATATATATATATATATATATATATATATATATATATATATATATATATATATATATATATATATATATATATATATATATAAATAAAAAAAAGAGATTCGAATTAGTTTCGGAACTCGTATGCTGTACCAAAATTATAAACTCTAGCCTTCACATATGGCTTATTTTTTTAATCCTTCCATTTATATCATATAATTTCTTCTACAAGTATTACCATAAGCAGAAAACATTTTCATGCAATTTAAGAGAAAAAAAACAACTTTTAATTCATCTTTCGTATAAGACTTCTTACAAATAAAAAACTTGTTCTAATAACCATCATTCAGAGTTTAAAAAAGTTAAATTCTTTTACTCGTACATTTATGTTCGTAATGAGCTGAAAGTCATCAAAGGATTAAGATAATATTAAGAATGAAATTATCGGTTTTTGGTTCTTAATGATTTTAATATGTAAATGAATTTGTGTTATGATGATTAAAAATGAGGGACATTGGAAATGGCTTAAAAGTTGATTGACTTCGATGACTTATATATTGATGTGAGTATCTGATATTTTGCTAGCGCTTAATAACTGCATTTACATTTCGTTATTATCTGCTTAAACAAATCAAATAGAATTAAGAAATTTGTTGTCAAAAGTTTTGTTTTTTATTGAATTATTAATTGATGCCGATTTCGTATATGTCATATCATATTCATGGTTGTTTTCAATGTTCAAAATGTCTATGCTTTTAATATACAAATTTTATCTAATTAATCTTAAGAAATGATTATGGTTTTGAAATTTGCTAAAATGTTTTTGTTTTGAAAATATTTTTAGTGCTGAAGCGACATTTAATAAACCAATTTACGTTTGGTGTTTGCTTCGTGCGGTTTTGAATTCGAGTCTTTATCTTTCATCTATCATTTTATCTGTTTTCTTCCTTACTGATTCATAGGTATTGACACAAGGATGATAAAGAAGGACATCGTTGAAGAAATATTGTGCTTAGCAGTAGCTGCAATAGCTAAACTACATGTGCTAACAATTCGCAGTTCATTAAATTTCGTTTTATTTTTCACCTTATCACCACTGAAGTTTGGCCGGGGGTGGACTACCGATAACAACCGTTTTTATTGATATTTTTTCATAGCACACTATACCTCTTCCCGATACCAGCCTTACGTCATTTACACAATTTGTTTACCGATCGTGCTACCCACTGATTTTGAAACTTCGAAGGCTGCCATTATTACATCTTCAGTAGACCAACAAATTAAATTCACGTACGAGTGATTAATACTTGTTTGCTCTGCAAAAAACTGACTGAGAAAAATTCTAGGCTGAAATAGCTTTCAAAAAAATATAATTTCTATTCGCGCTTCTTGTGTCAACAGGGTGGGACAATCCCGTCAAAAACAGAAAGTGTTGAGACACTAAATAGAATCTTCACTGGAACATCAGACATTGGCACTTGAGACTAAATAAGGTAGAGGTAATATATGTTTGAATAAGGCTAAAATCCCTTAATCCTTAAACTTTTAAAGACTAGTAATATCTCCAGAAGAATAACGGGACGGAAAGATAAACAGATAAACAATGCTATCCTAGATGTGGAGAAAACGTTATTAAGATAAATTCAGCTTTGGGCAAATGTCTACTAAGGACAAGGAGTTCAGGATATATTTTGGTCATATTGTGACAGATAAAAGGCACTGCAAACACCTTCAGACTAGTAATGATTTTTGCTAACATATCACTGACGGCGTCTTTTTGTAGACAAACTGGTAGACATTTGTCTAATTATTTTTTTAAGCTTCCAAGTCATTATACTACCATTTATCAGGTGATTTGAATGATTGCACTTTCAGGTCTAGTTCTCCTAGTGAGTACATGATAAACAACATCACAAGAGGGTAATTGAAAATGCCAATCTATACACAAAAAATTTAAAATATTTTTAGAATGCAATGAAAATCAACAGTATTTTCTATAAGAGTTTTACAGGACAGGCAAAATGGCTATAATAAAATCAGTACTACATAGAGTACAGTGCTCTTAGGATCCAGATTTTTTAGAGTATTATTAACCAGTGTAACTATCTTGAGTCACATGAACCAGTCAGAGCATTCCAAACGACTGTCATTAGGTTGCCACATCTGCCACATCGTCTGCATATATCTTGTGCAAACAAAATATTGAACTGGCACGTGTAAATAGACTTTTATTTTCGAACATTTAATTTAGTAATGAAACAAAAATCTAATGAAAAAAATGAAAAATCTATGCGGTAGTCAATATCCTCTAGAATGTTAAAACAAATTTTTAGATTGAATGATTATCATTAGGATTAGTTGTAAAGAAAATATTATCTGCGTCGACGTATTGAGAAACATAAAAATTTTTGTTTTATAATTTCAATAATCAAAAAAATTTTGCTTTATAATTTCAAATAAATAATAGTGTTTACCATATTTGAAATACTATTAAATGAAATTATCACATTATTGATTTATTATTTTTGTTTTGGTGAAAAATTCTTTCTGTTTTGAATTTTTGTTTATTGGAAAAGTCATTTTTAAAGTTCCGTTTTTTATACGGAATACTATTGGTGAGAGCAAAACGAGTTTTTCACATTAAATCGATTATCTCGTAAACTATAAGTTCTATGGACCTGAAATTGGAGGTGCGTATAAAACGAATTTGTCCACATGAAATGACGGATACAAATAAAACTAAAGTGGTTTTCGTTTGGTTGGGGTACGATGTGAGACCTTTGAGTGAATACATTTTTTTGTAGATTCAAGTAGGGTATCATATGAAAAGGCTTCATTTCACGATTCCTTAAAAATTTATTTTATGTATAATTTTACCCCTCACCTCTTTTTGTATAATTTTGAATAATGACGTTTTTTTCGTGTTTTGTTACCTCGATTAGCTCCGTACCTCAATCGAAAAACTTCCAATGTATTTGGAATGATAGAAAAATGAGTAAGTTTTTAATAAAAAACATAAAAAAGTGTCATATACTCATAATTATATTCATCAAGGGGGTGGAAATAAGAAGGGGTAAAAACACTATTTAAAATGTGGTCAAGTGGGGTGTCATGTGAAAGAGCACCCAATTTAAAAAATATTGCAATTTTATTTAGAATTTTGCGATGCACAGTTTTTCAGTTATTGTCAAAAAAGTGTAAAATTCAGACCATCCCTCCCCATACCACCCCCCCCCCCCCCACGGAGGTGGAGAGGGTAAAAAAGAACCTGTTTTGACACGAGCATGTGAGGTGTCATTTGAAAGAGCATTTAATTTAGAAATCATGGCAATTTTTTTATTAGTATAGGTAAATTAGTAAATAAGATTAGTAAGTTTTGAATGAATAATAGCGAAGTCTCAAATAATTATATTTCTGTGTGTTTAGAGGATGTGTGTGGAGAGAGTAAAAAAAACCATTTTTGACCCAAATGAGTGGGGTGTCATATGAAAGAGCACTTAATTTAAGAAACATTACAATTTTTTTTAGAATTTTGCAATGCACAGTTTTTGGTTCATTGTAAAAAAAATATTTTTAGTATGTAGCCTCTCTACTCCCTCTAAATTTCGACACTTGATTGACCGAAAAAATAATCAAATTTAAACCATTTACAAGCTGGTGTAATTGAATCTTTCTTGAGTTACCATAAACATCTATGGATAAGATTTAACTTAAAGTAAAATTTTTTGAGTCATTTTTGATCAATGCAGATTTGATTGTAATATTTGATTGCATTTACGATTTAACATTTATTTTGTTATGCGTCTATGGTCTGGAAATATGCGTCTATGTCTGGAAACAACACAACTTTTTGTCAATAATTTTTGATATTGTGTTCTTTTAAATTCACGGAACCCTTGGCGAGCGAATTTTATTTGCACTTGTCTGACTTTTTTTATTAATAATTAAAATGTTTTCGATTAAGAGAGTGTTGCGGCATTGTTAAACATTGCAAGATGTAGAGCCAATGATGCTTTGTCCTGCTGAGCCAGTGGTCGTGCCGATCCAAGAATTGGAGCAGACAGTTTTTCAATGCTTTCGCCGGTAACGCACAAAAAACTCAGTAGAGCCAGACTAAAGCAGTAAAAGATAAACACCTTAAAAAAGGAACGTAGAAAAGCAGACGCTGAGGCGTCGATTTTTCTTCGACAAGAGGAAGAAGCGACTCTCACGGTTTCTGTTAATCAGGATCAGCCCCTGTCATCATCACAACCCTCCAACAGCAAAGAGATTTGAATAATTTTTTTTGTTTGGTTTTTGATTAAATTTTCTTGAAATAGTAGGCCTAAGAAACCATTCATGGCGCTTCACCCCTTAACAATTACAGATACACTTAGGTCGTAGAATGGTTTCCATTCTTGCTGCGAGGAAACGATAAGTGGAGAAGAGAGGTTACAATTGTGATACAACCATAGATGCTCACCACCATTAACTTCTTCAATGAAGTGAAGTGGACTTTATTTTTATTTTTCTGGTTGGAGCTTGTTATGCCCCAACATGTAGCGATTAGGAACACCTACAATTAAATACAGAAGTAAGAACAATTTGAGTTCTGGGTAAAGGTGTTAGCAAATGAGTTAGGGCTTGACAATTATATCTAACAGCAAAGACTAACTCCGGATCGAAAAACTTTTCCATGTTCCATCTGCAACACATTACATTTTTCAGTAACATAATATTTTATCTTTAACATCTTTATTAACATAATCAGGCAGTACAAGTAACTTTTTAGCTCACCCTCGGATTATCAGGGTTATATCTTACCAAATATAGATTCTTATATATTTGCATTTTCTGTAATAAATATTTTCAGTTTTTTTATTCTTTTTTTTTTTATTAAACGAAACAAAGGAATTGAGAAAATATGATCTCTTCCTGTTTTATATTGTTTCATTGTTTTGAATCGTAAAAAAGAACTCCAAATATATATTATCGTTTCTAATTTAAAATGTTTCGATGTATTTATTATGGTGAAAAAAACAGATAATATTGTAGCATTCGCAACAAATGATGATTGTTTATGTTAAGGGTTGATCCCTATTATCGTTTATGATTTTTTTAATTAGATGAAAACCAATGTAATATGCAATTGTATAAAATCATCCTGTGATTTTTTGAAGTTTTTTTTTTAATACGTTCCATTGTATTGGTTTTTTGGAAGAGAAAATGTGATCAACTTGTTTTTTTTTCTCTCGTCACCATACCATCAATTGTGGAAAACTAGATCATAAATAATCTATTAAAACCTTAGAGTATATATAAATATAGAGAGAACATAACTTTAAAATTGTATGAAGAGAGACATAAGAAATCGTGTTTGCTAAAATGTCATATTCAATTTCTCATTTCGCCATTTGCATTTCTGTTTATTTACAACAACCAACTATTGTATTAAATTATAAATTAAAAACAATTAAATAATTTAAAACGAAACAAAAAGTACAATCTATTATTTTTAGTTGTGCTAATTTTTATAAAATGAATGAAAATAATTACGAGAGTATTTTACATTTATTGTGTTATTTCCAGTGATTTTATAATAGTGAACATTTTATTATTTTATAATGCAAATGTGCAAATATTTAAGTTATGTATACATCCTGAAAGTATATTATGAAAACTAGCTGGCGACCAACTTTTCATTATTGTGTAGTTTATTTTTAATAGATAAAAGATTAAAATTTATATATTTGGTTAGAATCAAATCCTAATCTGTCATTTTTCTTATTTCTTTTTATATAGTAGCAGTGAGGGAGAAACTATTATATTTTTGTGGTAGGTTTTTTTCTTATAGATTTAAAAGAAACTCGCAATAATTGTACAATTTTGAATCAAATGAAAAATTTATGCACGTCTTTGGGAAGACAAACCGGTTTCTCTCTCAGAGAAATAAAGGAAAACAAACAAACAAAAAAACGATTTGACAGAAGATCAATCACCATTAATATTAGTTATGGTGGTCGGTTGATTAAAACGCTTGTCTACTGACTTGTGAACTTGAAACTTTTAAACACAAAAAGATTAAAATTTTGGTTGCTCATATTTTGTTATTATTGATGAAACATGCCCTCTAATCTGCTACACTTTGTTCACTATTACAAATATTTAAATTCTTCTTATCGCCTAAAACATCATAAGCCAAAGAAGCTTTAACAATGTATTATTATAAAATCAAAATAAATAACTTAAAAACCAATAAACTACTGGTCAACTACAAACAAAACCTGTAATAAATTTATTCTATGACAAAGTGTCATTTAAACATAATCTTAAATCTTTGTTTTTTCTTTCAATTTTCTAGATACCTGAGCATCTATTATGATCATAAATGATTTTAGTGATTGTTATCTTATAAGTTATAATCGAAAGACTTATGATTATTATTGAGTCGGACTATCGCAGTACTATTGTGAATGAAATGATCAATTTTTCATATTTCCAATATTTTAGAATTTTATAGTTTTATTGGATTATAAAACAAGATTTAAATAATTGGAGGAATGGACCGCCAACGTAGAGTGAGACCAACCAACCCATCTATATATTTTTCGAAAATTACTTAGAAACTAATTTATTTTGGTTTTGATGAAAAATTGATGCAAAACTTCTTGTTATTTATCTATCTATCTTGTATATCTATATTGGTAATCTGAGATGGAATAACTAAAATATCATGGATCAGTCTTACACACACAGAGTTATTGATAACCAAATTTTAAGGTTGGAGATTTGAGTGTTGTATATGATTTAAATGGAAAAAGTTTTCGTTTGAATTTTGTTCGTATAAATTGGATTTTTTTTTTTTGATAAATTTGAGGTAAACTATAAAATTTTTGTTTCTGTTTTTATAAAAGGAAATTTACATTGATATTTTCAGGATGTTGTTGTTTGTTTTGATAGAGGATTTTTTGGTTTAACATATCAACATAAAATAATGAAAAACTTTTCGAATATCTTTAAATTCTGAGGGTTAAAGTTAAGGAATTATGATGATATTATTCGTTTAGGATGATTATTGTTCACTAAAAAATGGCAATTTAAAGATTGGTTCTCACAATTTATTGAAATCTCTACCAGTGTTTGTTTTAATTGAATAACGAGTGAAACTGTGGTAAGATTATCCACAAAAATTTAACGTTATTGCACAAAATCTCGCTATAGAGTCAAATTTCTATCGATCAAAGTTTGAAAATCATCAATTACTTTTCCATTTACCTCGATTTTTCAAAGAAACCTACCCTAAAACCAATTTTATTTGCTGTGTGCAAAGTTATAGAACAATAAAGTTTTCGTTCGACGTTTCTATATAGCAGAAGGTATAAATCCAATTTTTAAGTTGTTGTGGTTGCTGTTGTTTATTTTGACGGGATATGAAGAAATTTGTATATTTTCAAGAAATTGATAGGATGTGTAAAGAAAAATTTATTGATATGGGTTTTTGGTTAAAAGTTTTACAACAACAAGAACAAACAAAATGAATTAAAATCATCCTAATATATTGCTGTTTGTTTTTGTTTGTTTTTGTATCGAAATATATTCGAAACCGAAGAATTTTTAAATTGAGATGTAAACTGATGGTATGTTGTTAGAGCGGGTTTTAGTTTTTTTAGATACAACAGAAGATACACAATTTATTTTTGAAGGCGAATAATACACTTATACGGCAGTGGAAATGGTTGATGTTATTTTGGATTATTCTGTTTTTCTCAACTTCCTTATATGTGGTTGAGTTGATTTTGAATTATGTATGATTAAAAAATAATATTGGATGATCTAGTTTTTGTTACATTAGCTTATCAGTAAAATGGATGGCCTTGGTTGAGCTTGAGATTCGTAAACTAAAATTGGCAGATTTCTTCTGAGAATACAAATGTCAAACATTTTAAAATTCAGTTAATTGTTACTTCCTGGGTAATCGCCGCGGGATAGGCATAACATGCCTGTGCGCTACCAGTTGTACTGATTGGAATTGAAGTGGTGGAAATGACTTCATCACACTTCAAATACCAAAAGCTGACGACGATAAGGATTTGCGTTCAGTTGCAACACTGGATCCAAATTTGTTATGCTCACAACTCGGTACTGTTCATCGTGTATCGTTTGCAGATTTTAATTCAGAACAATTTGGTTCTGTGTATTGACTGGAAGTTAGGACTTGACAGTTCAGACAGACAAAAAATCTGCATTAACAGCAAAGACTGACTTCTTGTTAATTCATCCTATAATTTCCATCCCTGACCTGCTCACATATGTGTTTTGCATTGTCGTAATTTTACAGTTAACAGATCACCGTACCAAGAACCTCTTGATCGCCCTTCAAACATATGATTTTCTGAATTCTTTATGGTTATGTATTTATTCTCCATATCTAGATAGTATTATAGTTTTCCTTTTTTTAGTTTATAAAACAAACAAAAGAGATGGGACTATGAAAACTCTAAATATCAATAATAATCATCGGCACACCTGACTTTTATTTTATAGCATCAAGGTTATAATGATTTTTGTTATATATACTTGTAATCTATCTGGAATATTTAAAAAAGAAAAAAATGCAACAAAAGTATTACAACGGTTAAATTCCTCTTCTTACATTTTATTATAATGAAACGAAATATGATAAATATTTCAATACATAAACATAACCAGTTCTTTTTGCTGGTGTAAAAAGGGTGTACATAAATTCGGTGCACGTTTTACATGTTAAACAAACCAACAAGAAGATGATAGTATGGTAGATGAATTAACCTGTGGATTCGTAATATAAAAAAAAATTGTGTATGGCAAATGAATGAAAGGAATTGCAATCAATATCCTCTATTTCGTTTAAATTTTAGGAAAAATACTATATTTATGGTAGCATTTTCCAGAAAAATTGTTCAGTTTGCGTTTGATACTTTTTAATAAAACATATGCTAGTCTGCGTTTAATATCTAAAAAAAACACAGTTCGCGTTTAATATTTTGAAGTTGGAAATTGAATATTATTACATCCAGCGCGTGGTTTTATTTTTGAATCGAAATCATAAATTTCTTTTTTTCCTTGAAGTCGGGATTGAAAATTATTAAAACAAAATGTTTATACTCAAAACTTTCCATTTGTCGGGATTATAAAAGTGACGGAAAGCATTCCTTTTTTTGTGTTCTCTTGAAAGTGGATTGTGAATACGGAAAATTAAGTTGAATTTTTGTTAATAGTTTTCTTGATTAACTATAAAATGCGACGGTACTGTCGAGATACGTTATCATTTTGAATCAAAAATAAGTTTTCGTGTGTTTTTCTTTGTAAAAGTTTAATATCATCTTTATGATGGATAGTATAATCAATACATTTAGTATAAAACAATAAAAAAAATGTTTTTATTATCCAGTTGTATTTTCTGTGAATTGATGTAACAAATAAAAACACGAATAGTGAAAATAAATGAAAACAAAATAATAAATCAGAATTATAGTCGAGAATTTTCTTGTTTTTGTCTATGCAAGGTTATAGAAGGCATCAGGTTCTTTTCTTTCGAAACGAACTTCATTGTTTCAGTAATTGGTCCAGGTTAAGAAATATACTGAGATTAAAATTGCGATTGTGGAAGTCGATTGTCATCAAAAAATATATACAGTATTTTAAGGAAAACAAAATTACTATCAACCGTTCAAAATAGTTACATAAAACAGAAAGGTGAACGAGGAATATAATACAGAATTGGATTGAAGGGGACTGGATTGGATACATTCCAATTATTTTTAATTACGTGACATACAAGGACGAAAGTCGCATTGCAATATTTTTTCCATCTGTGTCAACTATCTTAGCACTCAACTATATGCATAAGATAAGTTTTCTTTTACTTTTATTTTTTTTAAATATGTTTTTCTTTATATTTATAAATACAACAATTTTTTAATTATGAAAATGGTCCATATGATCTTGGCAAAGGACATAGTGGTTTTTTTTGATTAGATTTACATACAATATAATATCTCGGATCATAACTGTATCCGAATGATACAGTTATAATAAATTCTACATTTATTATAGTCGATAGACTGAAAATGCTCTAAGCGATATTCTTGACCATTAGTATCCAACATAGCTATAGGTAACGATAGATTCTTTTATACAAAAGAAGAAAATTAACAACAATACGCATATCTGGGTTCTATGTATGTAAAACATCTGGGTTCTATGTATGTAATACCGTGGCAACAAGAAAAGATAGTTGTATAGATCATTGTATTGTCAACTCTGTTAATCAGCAAATAATTATTAGTCAGATACCACATGATCGTCTGGATCATGATGTCATTTATTATGAATTTATTTTAAAACATGCACTGAGAATAAACAAACACGAGTCAAATTCTAACACATATGTAAATAAAAATTACCTCTATAATGAAATTGCTAAATACAACTTCAATATGAACATGGTGGATGATATAAACAGTACCTATACGTCATTCATTTCGTCAATGGAGAAATTAATACACACATCTACGGTTGCAAAGAAACAGCAAATAACATCTGTTAATAACAAAAACAAGAGCTTATATGCACCTTGGATTGACAATGAATTAAAGAATTGCATTAGTATTAAATCATATTGGTTTTCAAAACTTCGTAAGAATAGAGTCAACTTGTATATTATTCAACAATATAATATATGGAGGGAAAAGGTGACCAAATTAAAGATTTTAAAACAAAAAAAATATTATAATGATAGATTTTGTGAAGCTCAAAACATCAGAAAAAAATGGAATGTATTGAAAGAAGTAATAAATGGACATAATAAGAAGCCTGATAATATGTTCTTCAATAATGTAAATAATGATGCAGATAAAATAAAAAAATTAAATAGCTTTAACGAATATTATGCTACTGTAGGTGATGTACTTGCTGAAAATCACGACGTACGACTCTTTGTCCCAAAAATAACAAACAAAATATTCAAACTAAAACCAATAAACGAAGAACAAATAGCTAGGGCAGTACAAAAAATGAAAAATTCACCAACTCCTGGGGCGGATAGTTTGAAAATGTGTTATTTTAAGGATAATATCGGGAAATTATCTAATATTTTGACCAATATTGTCAATAAATCTATGAAATCGGGTATTGTGCCAAGTGAAATGAAAATTACAAAAGTAACGCCAATCTATAAGTCAGGAGATAAAAGTGACGTTATAAATTTCACACCAATAAATATTTTACCAACTCCTGCAAAAATACTAGAGTATGTGGTGAATGATCAATTGATAGAGTTTGTGACGCAGCACAAGTTCATTGGTGATGAACAATATGGCTTTCGTTGCAATTCTGGCACAACTCCTGCTTTATTTGATCTCATATCTGATGTTCAAAAAGCAATTGACTCTAAGATGATCACTGCTGTAATGTTTGTCGACCTTCAAAAGGCATTTAATACTGTCGATCGGGATATACTGTTAAAAATACTGTATGGAATGGGTGTGAGAGGTAATGAGTATAAATGGTTTGCTAGCTACTTATCAGAAAGATATCAATACACCGAAGTTCAGAGTTTGCAAAGCAGTCTTAAAAAAACTGCTTATGGAATTTTTCAAGGAAGCATTTTGGGCCCTACCTTATCTAACATTTATATTGATACTGTACAACGACTATCTCTACATGGAAAGCTATTCTTGTATGCTGATGATATTGCTATTCTTTATCAATGCAACGATTTAAACACTTTGGAGAAATATATGAACATTGACATGGAAGTCTTACTATCCTGGATGACACTACATAAACTAACGTTGAATATAAAGAAAACCAAGTACATTCTATTCAAAGTTAATCCATTCATTAATATTAATGTCCAATATTATAAGCAGATTATTGATAGGAGTGCGACGCATAAGCACCTAGGTATAATACTGGACTATGAACTGACATGGGAATATCAACTTAATTTTATTAAGTCGAAACTAATACCACTAACAGGCATCTTTAGAAAAATCAGCCATAAATTACCAATTGAATCGAAACGTTCTATATTTTTTGCACTATTTCATCCATATATTATGTATGGCATAGCTATTTGGGGTAACACATACAATGAGAGTATCAAACCGTTACAAACTCTTCAGAACCGAGCAATAAAAAATTTATTCAATCTTCCATTTTTAACGGCAACAAAACTTATTCATACGCAAAATAAGATCCTACCTGTTGCTGATGTCTACAAGAATGCATCGTCAACTCTTATCTTTAATATAATAAATTGCCTAATTCATTCAAACACCAACGTCACCCTCAATCAACCGTCTATTGTTACTCGAAATATGGGTGGTGTAAGAAATATAAAAATCTACTCATCAAGACATGGAACGCATTCTGCTCTATATGGAGCTATTAAAAACTATAATGAGCTACCTCCGGAGATTAGAGAAGAGTCTACTAAAATCTGTTTTAAAAAACAATTAACTACCTATAGGCTTGAACTATTGATTAATTAACTATAACTATTAATTATAATTATTAGCTTTGTAATTTTTTTCTTGTAAAATTTATGCTTTTCATTTTTCTTTTTCCTTGCCAAAAAAAAAAAAAAAAATAAAAAATAAAAAAAAAAAAAAAAAAAAAAAAAAAAAAAAATTAAATTTGTTTTAGTAGTATAAGTATTTGTTGTATTTATTATATTGTAAACACAATAACTAACTTTAGCATTGCACACAAACAAAAAAAAAAAAAAAAAAAAAAACAAAAAAAAAAATAATTATAAGTATCAAATGTAATTAATCCACTATGTATGTATGTATTTATAAAGTCCCCAAGTATTGTTTAAATCCACGGACAACCGTTCTAAATAAAAAATATGCGAAATAAGGACATTGAATCATAAATAACAACCGGTGGGCTGTTTTAAATTCTCCTATGCTAAAATACATTTGTATTTACGTTCATAAAAACAGCAACATGGCTGATATCTATAGAAAATGGACCAAGCATTTATTTCACAGCTGCAGTTATACACCAAAATGCACCGAATACACTGCCCATAACATAAGATGCTTTTTTGATGCTATGTCAAAATGACACGTTAACAAAAACACTGCTGTATTTGACACGACCTACGTAGTAGGTACATGTAATGCGAGTAAAAAAACGATACAAAGGAGGATAATGAGCCCACAACATGTCATATTTACTGAAACTATGAGAGTCAGATCAGCACCTTGCATCCCAATAAAAATGAATACTTTTTAGCTTGCATGTTATTGGACCAATGCCTCATATGTTGTTGGACCCTCGGAAGTATGCACCAATTACGTGTGAAACAGGTCACATCCAAATCAAGTTCGTGATTTGTTTGCAATCATATTGATCACCTGCTCTTCTTGATCTGCATCAAAGTTGTGGCAATATAAATCGCAAATGAGATTTTCTGTCAAATATGGAAAGCATTATCAAATATAAACATGGATTTCAAAACAAAAATGTACAACGAAGCTTTGATAATGTTTGAAGATTTGTAATCGCGGAGTAATCGCAAACAAAGTTCTCAACTAATCGATGTAGAATTGAGTAGTAATCAATATGATATTTTGTTAAAGTTGCAATTAAATATTTCCAAGCTAAAGCTTGAGGAAAAAATCATTAACGATGCGCCAGGAGGCATTGGTAAAATGTTCTACTAGTTAGATTAATTGTGACAATAACTTAATCACAAAATAACATAGCTTTAGCTGTTGAGTCATTCGAAATAGTTGCGACATTGCTACCAGGTCGAAAAATGGTTCATTCCGTGTTGAAATTCCTATTGAACATCTAACTCATTAAAACTCCCACGTGCAACATTTTCAAAAACTCTGACATGAAGAAAATATTGCAGATATGCAAACTCATTGACTAGGATGAATGGACAAGGGCGCACCAAAAATCTCTTGAAACTTTTGATCGATCATTGCATAATTTGCGTGAAAACATCAAATCATTTAGAAATGCATTAATATTGCTTGAAAGAGATTTCAGACAAATATTAGCTACTGTTCCTTGATCAACATCAACATCAGCGAATACGAAGCATGCTTGCTTGAAGCACAATAGTTATGGCAACATGTTGCATGCCATATGTTACATGCATGTAAAGAGGGTATAACTACGCCATGGGTACCACCGCATGTTCTGCAATTGTTTGCAATTTTTATTTTTTTACACCATCCAAAAGAAGACGTTCCAAGAAAAATAAAGATTACTGATTTTTTTTTAAAAAACTGTTTCCAGCACAGGAGAATTTTCGTGTGAAAATGAGGTCACTTTTTTGGTTTAAAATCAAAATCAAACGTATAAATAAATATTTTGATTCCAAAAAATTAAAGCGTATTAGGGACATAATAAGGTACGTTTTCACCAAATTGTGTGAAAAAAAATGTTTTATGGGAGATAAAAATTAAAAACGAAAAGACCTTTTTTCTCAATTTTTTCTATTTTAACGCAAATTTTAGGTTAGGCTTTTATAGACCTTTAAGTTATAGACCTTTTTATTACCTTCAACTTGTACTTTAAACTTTTTTCGATAGAAGGTCTAGTTTCGCTGAAAATCGTGAAAAACTTTTTCTACTCCAAAAAACTCACGCATCCTCGCAACTCGGATTACCTTTAATTTATGTTGCTTATCCAATAGTTTTCATGCTCTTACTAATTTTTTCCTCACCAAAAGCTATTTTGGCTAGTCTAGTATGCGTTTTCTTTTCTTTGTTGTTTTCATTCACGCAGACTGAGCCACAGCATTGTGAAATCAAAAACTATCCTTTCGAAAATTTCAAAAAATATAGTTATAGAATAAAAAAATAGCCTGGTCATATGACATCCTACTTATCAACGTCATAAATATTTTTTTTTCAAAATTTCCTCTCTCAATACTCTTCAAATAACATTTTGAATGATGGTTTGTTGATTTTGTGCAGTAGGAGTGATTGTTACCCTTTCAGACTAATGTTTATCGGGACATACGATGCCGTGAATTCCCAGTAGAGTAAGTTTTTTATTTCGTCGAAGAGGTTTGAAATGACGAGATCGCAGTGGGCTTTGTTGGTTGGCGGTTTTCACCAGTACCATCACGTCCTATAATGTTTCATCAGGCTCTGGGCCCAACCTTGAATTATTTCATTTTTATGTTAGGTGCCTGTTAGGATGTGATTTGGTATGCATTTGGTATATGATTTTCGTAGACCATAACAGATATACATATATAAATCTGCTGAACAACAGGAAATATTTCACTGCATGCCAGTATAGATTTTTACTTCATGCCACGGTCGTTACATTTACGGCAACACCAAGACTAGTATCTATACTTCTCCGTTCAGGTTGTTTGAGTGTTGAAGTTGGGCTGGTAAGGGATACATGGATGGACAATTCAACCGCTCAGCTCTCTGAGCCAGGTCATCACTTAAGCAACCTCTTAATAGCTCTTCAGTTCATTCATTTCTAACCACATAGGTTTTTGAAACTGGTTGGGCTGTCCGCTGCACCTCTTCCCTAATTTTTTTTGGAAGTGTTTTGATCAAATGTATTGTTTTTTTTCAAAAGTTTTTAAAATTTTATTCAATTTTTATGTATTATGTAAATTTTTTGTTATTTTTGGAATTTTGTTTTCCAAATTATTTCTTTTTCAAAAAATTAATGTTTATTTCGGCTTAGATTTTTTTTTTAAATTTGATTTTTTTTTTGGTAAGTTTTAGTAAATTTTTATCATTAGTTATTTTGTTTTTCTATCAAATAGGAGTTGGGAGTGGAGTTTGTTTATTATTTTAGAAGTTTTGAATTTTTGTTTTTGTTCTCCAGTTCGTTCTTGCACTTTGCATTGTTTTTATACTTTTCTTTTTCAGATATGTAACGCACTCAACATGACCCAGCTCGTATCCTTTGGTCATGTCTTCCATTTTTATTTTTATCCGCATTTGAAATTTTTTTTGAATTTAGATGTTTGTTTTTAGTTTGAAATTTATAAATGAAATTTTTTTTCGTTTATTTTTTATGTATTTTTTGGTATAAGATTTTTACTTTATCATGTCAATGATTGTATATGTGTTCTGTGGCCGGAACTTAGATGTTTATTAAGTCAACATTTGTGTTTGAGTTTTGGTTTTTGGTTTTGTTCTGTAGGCGAAATTCAAGATTCTTGTAAGTCTTGACGCGCAGACAATTCTTTGAGTATTTTTGTCTAGGTTTGTATTGTAGACAAATGGCCAGGTCCTTGTAAGTACTGGCACGTAGACAATTTTTTGTTTGTTGGTGAGTTATTGTTCTGGGTGTGGAAAGTAGAAAACATAAGTCTTTGACACACTTTAACACATAAACATGTTGTCTGAGTTTTTGCGTATAATTTATAATCAAAAAAGTAGGAAAAGTTCTTCATATGTATTCCTAAATGGACTTAGGATCCCGCGTACGTTAGTTGGGTGAAAGCTCTTGACTCCTGCAAGAGGAGGGTGAGTGGTTCAGTGGTGCAGTGACATGGCACCGACCTTGTTGACCCATTATGGTTTACCATCTAGATTATCTCTTCATGAGATAGTGCTACGTTTAAGTAATCTAACTGCCATGAGTTTTAAAAGCTCTATTCGTTAGATGAAAAGTTTGAAAATTCTTCGAAAATAATTTTTGTTTTTGTTGGAAGGAAATGGATCACTTTTCGTTCGGGCCAATGTGGCTGACGTTCTCTCTCCACCTCTTTAATCTCAACACAAGATGTTCCTATGGTGTATTTAGGTTGCCAGTGAACGGTGAGCACGAAAATGCTAGCTTTGCTTTCTGAGCCATCTATCAATTTCACATTTTTTTTTATAGTCAAAATAATTTTTTGTAATTTTCGAGAACGCAGTTTTCGACTTATTTTCAAAGATGTGAATATTTGTTTCTGTCCCCCTCTTTATCTTCGAACATTACAGAAGCGAAAAATTGAAAAAAATCACGGTTATAGGTAATGTTGTAAAGATTGAACACAAAATATAGCGGTTAGTTCATTATTTCAAATGTTCTTGGGTTTAGAGAAGAAATTTTGAAAAAAAATTATTTTTGACCTTGACAAGGTCATATGAAAGGTTATTTTGTTTATAGTCTGAAACAGTTTTTTTGTAATTTTTAAAGTTACCCTTTTTGGATTTAAAATCGTGTTTTTGTGAAGAACTATTCACGTAGAATTTTGAATTCTTTGATGAGGACCAATTTTGTTACTTTGCTCCAAATGTATATTTTAATAACTAATTAAATCTAACGAAATTTAGAAAATATATTTTAATATTATGGTTCTGAAATAGTCTTAAATATATTATGTAAAATACAGTCAGATGAACTCGGCTTAAAAAAACATTATTCGGGATGACCATTTAGTAATCTTTATGGTCCAAGTTGTAACCGTTTGTTATCGGTATACGTATTCCATTAAATCTCAATGATTTCGAGAAATTGTAATTTTTTATAGGTTAAATTTTAACAGTTTACAGTAGGTTTTTGGTAATTATACCAAAAATTTCTAAAAAAAATTTAGCTAGAAAAATTTATGATCCCACAACAATTGAAGCTAAAACAGTTAATAATATCTTTTCCAATATACATGATTTAGAAACTGGCGCTATTGAAACTTTCTTTATCCACCATTTGTAGTATCATTGCATTTTTTATAAACAAAAACTGTTACTAATTTGATAACGCTCTTTCTTTTTCATTTAATCAGCTGTTGTAAAATTTTTTTATTGAATTTTTCAAATAAAAAACTGTATTTATGTTTGACTAATAAATGAATTATATTAAAAAATTTTGCCACCATAAAAAGTTATGGGTAAAATTCAACCCAACATAAAACGATATTAGAAAAACTGGTTTACTTCGGTCTGAAAGACCTAAGTATTACATTCATGAGCTAAAAGTGAAATTCTTATCCCAACTTTTTTTGGCATTTATCGACGCAAAAAAAAATGTATGTCTGTCTACCGGCCGTCACAACCGACGAAATCTAGAATACGGCTGAAGGGATTTGAAAAATTTTGAATTCTAAAAATAGGTACACTCATTGGTAAGAGCAGAAAGGACGATGCTTTCGATGACTTTACCAGAAATGTATCCCAAAAAATCGTCAAGTGTGTCAAAACAAGGAAAGAGGCATATTTTTTGCTTAAAAAACGTTCATTTTAAGTGATAATGAGTAGGAACAAAGAATGTGGAGAAATCTGGATGGTCGGGATTGGTATGTGAAATCAAAAACTAGATTATTGCATTATAAGTTTGTCAAAAAAATGTTGTCAAGTGTGTCAAAAGAAAGATTTTTACTTATTTTCTTACCTCATTTTTTGGAAAAAAATAAAATTATTTATTTGTTTGAAATGAAATTTTATTATTATTATAGAGAATTATGGCATTATAGGTTTGTCAAAAAAATAATGTCAAGTGTGTCAAGAAATGATTTCATTTATTTTTAGCCATTTTTTTGGAAAAAAAAATGTAGCAGTTTTTATGACCTAAATGTAATTGAAAATGAAATTGGACATGGAAATTTTTGAATTTGTTGTAGTTTTTGAAATATTTTTGGAATTTTGACAAAAGTTTTAATTTTTGATTTTATAATGATAATTTTTGCAATACATATTATTGGAATTGTGGAAAAAGTTTTAATTTTTGAATTTCTAAGAATTTTTGGAATATTTTTAGAATTTAAAAAAAGTTTAAAATTTTGATTTCATTCTAATTTTTGGAATATTTTTAGAATTTTGAAAAAAAAGTAGATTTTTTGATACTTATGTATATATTTAGAATTTTGACAAAAGTTTCAATTTTTGATTTTGAAAGAATTTTTGGAATATTTTCAGAAATTTGAAAAATTTTAAATTTTGAATTTTATTATAATTTTTATAATTTTGGAAAAAGTTACAATTTTTGGTTTTGTTATAATTTATGCAATATTTTTAGAGTTTTTGAAAAAAGTTTTAATCTTTGATTTTGTAATAATTTCTGAAATTTTTTTAGAATTTTGTTTGAAAAAAGTTCGAATTTTTGATTTTATTTAATTTTTACAATATTTTTGGAATTTTGAAAGAAATATGAATTTGTGATTTTGAAATATTTTCTCGAAACGCTAAATAGAGAGGTTTTTGAGCAGTTTGCTGATTGTATAATCTTTCCACTAAATTATGCTAATTTATTTTATTTTATTTTTTTATTTGTTATAATTTTCCGACAGCGAATTGATGTTTCGTGTTAGTTTTGTAATACATATCTAAACAGAGATGAAAAATACATGTACTTTAACAAAAAGTTATGTTTGATATACATCGCTGCCCAAAACTAAAAACCAAGTCCTCATAAAAGTTTTTTGGCGAAAACTATATCAAAATCCTTAAACCAGACCGAATTCTTGATATCTCAGAGCTTGAGAATTCAGCCCCTCCATATTTTTCATATTATTATATACACGGAACCCTCGGCGAGCGAGTTATATTCGCACTTGACCGATTTTTTTTTTGGTATGTTCTTTTTGCTCTCTATGTTTTTATTGTGTTTGAGCTTATGTTTGTTTTATTTTGCTCCTTATGGTTTTTGTTTCTTTTAATTATTTTTCTTTAGTTTTGCCCAGCTATTTAATTCGGTGGAGACTGAGAATCTTTATTTTAGGGTTTGGGTTGGTTCCCATTTTTTCTGTTTTTGATGATTCTCAGAACAAATGTAGTCAGCTAGGCCTCCTTCTCTCGTCCCGTCCTACAAAGACGGGCCAACATTTTGGCAAATGTACTTTAACTTTCCATCTTCTTCATTTATAGTAATATACTACCCGCAACATTCAAAAATGTATCTGTTTTTTGTAATACTAGTAAAAAAGTAAGGGGGCTGTATACAATATTTGATTACTGATAGGTGTTACAACAGAGGGCAGATATACCTTATTGTCCAATCACTGGGTTGGAATTAAAATTATTGTTGACATTTTGACAACAAAGGATATTTCTAATTTAACAGCAACAACAACAAGGCTGAAGTAACAGATGGTACAACGAATTAACAACAGGTATTAGTAGTTAATATTATTGAGTTGCTTCTATTTGATTTTTTAATCTGTCGTTGACTGAAGTGATAATAAATGAAAGGCTAATTTAAATTAAAAAAGGAATGGAATGGAGATTAATGCCATCTCTCTCTCTAAGAAAATATGGGCGGTTTTGAACAGTATGCGAGATAAATTTCATTTGATAAATTTTCTTGTAAAGATGTTGTTCTGTAAAAGCCGCGATGTAACTGAGCCAAAATTTAAAAAATTTAGAAGGAACAAAATTATATTTACAGTGATATTGAAAAAGAATATCTCCAAATTCTTGCAAACAGGAATATTGCAGATGTTCAATGAATATTATATCAACAAGCATTATCACAGCTCGTTATTTTCTTTAGATGCTTAACTTTGACCATTTTTTGTAAACCATATTTAGTTACAAGAGCTCCGTTTCAAATTGGGAACCAAAAAGCACAAGAATATTTAATAGCAACAAAGGTAATTTCTGAAAAGATTTTAGTTTGCACTGCATGGAATTTTTCCAAATTCTAAAAGAAGCTCACTTTATTTTAAGAAATTGGACATCTAATTGTTTTGAAGTTAAAGATGTCATTCCAGTAGAAGTTCGTGTTGACACAACCAAATTCTTTGCACAGTCAAGTTTGAAAACTTTTGCAAGCCTATAATAGAACTTTACACAGTTGAAAAAGTAACTGCAACATTTAAAGCAAGTCTTGCAATAGGAGCTACGCGTTGCAGGTTATTATTGAGTTGTAAAGTAAGTGTTGCCTTAAACCTAATTTCAATGCATTTCTATAAAATTTAAAACAACTCTTGCATCATAATTTATTTCTATAGAACAGCTAGAAGTTTTAATGCACCTTGCTACAATTTAATGCATTAAAAATTTAATAAAATTCCAAAATTCACTAGAGTATTATCCATTTTAGAAATATATAGTTAAAATCGTTTCATGTATGTTTTAGATATCGCTTCTCAGCTGAAAGTCTATAATAATAGTGATTAAGGTGGTATGTATGTTTTAATTTTTTCCGTTGTAGCTTTTTTATTTTAATTTGAAAAATTTACGCAGGTGCGTAAAAATCAAAGTAACTCGAAATTATGATATAATTTGCATTAAAATGTCATACTAAAAATGTTGCGCGTAATATTATTTAATGCAAATAACAGACATTTTTAACTAACAAGCTTTATATTTTACTCCAGGTACTCTGTTAAATATTGATGCAAAGAGCATTAGTTTAACTTTATATAGCAAGCTTTGTATTGTTTTGTAATAGAAACTTCCGTAGGACCTACATGTGTAGCAATTTGCATTATATATTCAATTTTTTTTTAACTGTGAAGAAAGGATAGTTTTTGTTTGAAAAAAGATCAATATTCTGATTCTTACAAAACGCGAAACCTTTTCACAATCATAAATGATTTTTGATTCGTTGTGATTGATAGTACTACTGATCAATAATTCCTTCTACTTACTACATTTGCGTTAAAGAAACAAAGTAATTTTTTTAGAACGCATGCGGATTGAAGTAGTCTAAAATTATAAACCAATTACAGGCTTATCCATTCTAAATTGGTCAACATATAATCTTTAATCTCACACACACAGAATGTAATATCACAACTTCAATTTCACTGACAACCATCAATTCTGTCATAAAACGAAAACAAAAATATTTTACTTATTCAAAACATAAAATTTAAATCAACAAAACAGAAGACGAAAAAATATTGAAATTAAGCCCAAACATCTCAAAGCAGGTGATTTTGTCAAGCTAAATTGGTAGCTTTCATATTCTTTGATTGGCATCTTTATGTTACCAACCTATATTGCGTTTGCTTATACATTTTTCGTTCCTTCTTGACTTCAATTTATATTATTTGACATCTCATCATATTTTTTTTTTGTATTTCGATTAAATTTAAATTGATTTTAAGACGAACATGAAAAAGAAAAAAACTAGAAGGCAGAACTGTAAAGACAAAAATATAAAATTATGATGAAGTTTTGATATTTTTTAAACAGATGAATATATTTGAATTAATTTTTTGTTGCTGTTGTTGTTGTTTAATTTTCTGATTGTTTATCCATGGTTTCTGGATTCATTTAATTTTTTTTTTGTTATTGATTATTGATAATCAAATACTTATCTATCATGAAATCTTGAAAGTCAGTTACACATTTAAAAGAATCTTATTATATAGGAGAATTGACACCAAGTTGGAATTTTTTATGAACGATATTTTGAAAACATAAATATAGATTTTTAGTTTCAAATACATGGTGGACTATATACATGGTGGTATGTACAGGTCATCTGTGAACATAAACAAAAATCGAGCAAGCCTATGTGAGAGACAGATAGGTTTTTAAGGCCTCACGTTTCGATTCGATTGCTACTTTATCTATCAGATTACTTGCTTCTTGTAGTCCACTCTGTATAAATATCTTTGAGTCATTAAATCTCCCCCCTTTCAAAACGAACATGTCATACAAAACGTAAATTTGACACCCATCATATTATTAAAAAAAACAAAACAAAAAAATTAGTTCTATTATATGTGTATTCATCTAAAAAAAAGCAAACAAATTAAATTTCTTAAAATATAAATCAAGAAAACAAATTTAAAAAGAAACAAAAATGACTGACTCACAATAATATAAGAACTATAGAAGTAATCTTAATTTCATTTTTATTTATTTCTTTGCAACATTTTTCTTAAAACGAAACGGATGTCACCATTATTTAAAAAAAAAGAAATTAATAATTTATTTATTTTAATGAAAAAAAAGTTGTAATAAATTTCGCGGGAAATGCGCGTATTAGAAATATAATTGAAATTAATAATAAATAAAATTTATAAGTTGATAGAATGGGCAATTTTTGTTTATGATAACCTTATTTAAAGATATAAGGCATTCAATAGCGGTAAAGTGAATATTGATATTATACCGGCGTATTGTGACATTTTTCGAAATTGATTTCGAATTATTGGACATATGCTTTGAAAATGGTGTGAAAATGGTGACCCGGCTCGAGGTTTTTGGTTTTAACGCCTTACTCAACCAACACACGGACATAGATTGACGACAAAGAAAATATCGCATTACGCTCTAGAATAATTAAAGACAAGGCATACCGGGAGACAAAAACAACTTTGAGCTCCGAAATGTAGGACATGTCGAATGAAAAAAAATGTCACTTCGCGAACCATTTTGTCTCAATTTCGAAATCTGCAATTGATCTTGCGATTAAAAATTAGACAAACAGATATGTCGGTTTCAAATATGCATTCGTAAGACTGCCAAAATCCACAGCATGCGCGCACGCAGAAAAATTTTTAGGGGGTCCAAAGATTTTTTTTTAATAAAAAATGTTGTGTTATAGGAATTACAATATCTGTTGTGACACACATAGATACCTTTGTTGTGACCACAAATTTACCATCTAATAAGAACCGTTGAGTTCTAAGTAAAGGTGTCGGTGAGGGAAATTAGTTCTTTGTAGCTAATAACTAGCAGTAAAGACTAATTTCCTAACCAAACCACACTTTTCCATTTTTCAATTCTGACTCGACTACATTAAATTTTTTCATTAACATTTTTTCATTAATAATCATCGGTACACCTGATATTTTCTTTAACCCATTCGCAACATCAAGGTTATAATAGTTTTTGATTATATATTTGGATTCTATCGAATTTAGTTTATTTTCCTTGTTTAATGTTTATATAAAAACGAAACAGAGGAATTGCTATCGTTTAAATTTCTCTCTTTCTTTTAATTATAATCATGAAACGGAGAACGAAATGATGAAATGTTACTGTTGACGCTGGATAAGGTAGGCTAAAAATAAAAACCAAGAAATTTCTGTTATGCAAAAAAAAATCATAATTACCCGAAATTGCCTTCTCCATCGTCAATGTATTTTCAGTCTACATTATTAATGCTGCTTATAATTGTTTTTTTTTTAAACCCTCGTTTCATTTATCTATAAAATATAAAAAAGAATTAATGACAGTACAGAATTGTAAAAGAATTAGATATTTAAGATACTTACATCGATTGTTTATGTATAATTATCTTCGTCATTATTCCAAGTGCTATGAATATCAGCCACAGCATCTCTGAAAAGGAAGCGATAGTTCGTTGTTAAAAGTATTTTAATAGATAATTTTCAACTTACTTTGTTTGTTTTGATTAACAATATTTACATGTCATTTTGACATGTCACTTTGATGATCAGTTTATCCAACAGCAACAACTTAAAAACCCAGTATTTTTATAATCGAAATATTTTGAGCAAATACAATAATTCAAGGTTTGGATCATCGCGACGCTGCTGACACTTCAGAGATTGGTGTGGATGATATAAAAGTATGGTATTTTTAAGGTAAAAGGCTCCTTTTTTATTTTATATTGTATTGTATCAAGTTGGTCACTTGTCGGAGTAGACATTTATAATCCTATGGGAAATTAATATAAAAATATTGTAATTCGTGGTGATACTATTAAAATAAATTAAAAATGTATTATGGTGTTATCATTGTGTTCGAGTTTTGAGTTTTTGTGTTCAACGATATCGTCAAAAAATCTAGGTGATTTTAATCGAATTATTGCTTTATTATAGTGTTGTTTCTTCGTAGGCAGCGGAACATGTGTTATGGTACATGCGCTTTGGTTTGCGCGATTTTTACATCAAGTTGACATCATCTACATAGTCACAATTTTATACTAAAACTATCAAGTTGGTGACATATTCACGCATCGCTAATTTATATATTTATTCATCATTTGAACCAACTATAAGCGGCGCCATTATTTAAAGGTCGTATACAGAATTATCAAGTTTGGTGAATTGTCTACTCTTCGCTACTTCATATATTCATCAATTAGACCCAACTATAATCGGTGCCATTATTTAAAAGTAGTATACAGAATTATCAAGTTAGTGAATTGTCTATTTATCGCTACTTTATTCATTCACCAATTTATATGAACCATCGTTAATATTTTTACTCATTGAAATTATACATAATTATCAAGTTGGTGAATTGTCCACTCATCGCTACTTTAAATATATATTCATCAATTAAAACCAACTATAATCATCGTCAATATATATAATTATATGAACCTTCGTTAGTAGTTGTAATCATCGAAACTATACACAACTATCAAGTTGGTGAAATATTTATTCATCGCTATTATATACATATTCATCGATTTAAATGAACTTTGATCATCGGCATTACATGTAATAATTATATGAGCCGTCGTTACTACTTGTACTCATCGAAATTATACACAACTATCAAGTTGGTGAAATATTTATTCATCGCTATTATATACATATTCATCGATTTAAATGAACTTTGATCATCGGCATTACATGTAATAATTATATGAGCCGTCGTTACTACTTGTACTCATCGAAATTATACATAATTATCAAGTTGGTGAAATATTTATTTCGCTATTGTATCCAGATTCATCGATTTCAATCAACTTTGATTATCGCCGTTACATATAATAATTATATGAGCCATCGCTAATATTTGTATTCATCAAGTTTATACATAATCATCAAGTTGGTGAATTGTCTACACTTCGCTACTTCATATATATTCATCAATTAACACCAACTATAATCATCGCCATTATATATATAATGATTATATGAACCTTCGTTAATATTTGTACGCATCGAAACTATAGATAATTATCAAGTTGGTGAAATATTTATTCATCGCTATTGTATCCAGATTCATCGATTTCAATCAACTGTGATCATCGCCATTATATATAATGATTATATGAACCGTTGTTACTAAATGTGCTCATCGAACTTATACACATAATTCAAATTGGTGAAAACATTCACTCATCGCCAATCTATATATATTCCTCGATTGAAACCAACTATAATCATCGGCATGATTTTAACAATCGTATGAATCATCACTACAGATTTTGAACATATATATTCATCAATCTAAGGACCACTTGTCAACTCTCTGATGTCACCACTATCATCATAGTCAACAACAAAGTTATACAGTCCACTGCTACATTGGAGATTGCGACAGTTACAATACATGAACATATCCAGTTCTTTTTGCTTGTATTCTTAATTAATGAAAAGGGTAATCATAATTTCTGTGCGTGTTTTACATGTTAATGAACCAACAAAAAGATGTTTGTGTGGTAGAAGGGATAGCCTGTGGCTTCATGAATAATCTTCACTTTGTAAATGTTAAATGAATAACGATGTATGTTTCAACAATCATCTCTTTTACTCCTTCATTTATTTTAATAAGTGTGTTCCATTTACCACATTTTCCTTTACTTTTGTACTAAATTTCGTTTTTTTTTTTTTTTTTTTTCTTTATTCAGAATAATTTATTTAAGATTAAATTACATATACGTAATAAACAAAATTAGTATTTTGAGAAATTAAAGTATATACTTCAATTTTATTTACTTAATTAAATTCACATGTACATATTCTTTCTTTTTCTTTTATTTTTAAGTATTGTTGCTCCAGATTTAGATATCATTGCAACTATGTGGGCTATTATAACACGTTTTTAATTACATTGCGAGATGGGTTAGAGAAGAAACTTAATTTATAGGCATTACTAAACTTTGATCTTATTGTGTTTTAAGCTAAATACTTTCTCAGCTTTGTTTTAAAACGTTTTAAGTTTTGTTCATCCTTAATTTCTGACGGTAGGGAATTATATAGATTCAAACTATTATATAGTACATTATGAAGGCTCATTCGGGATCTAAAGGGTTCAATTAGATAGTTAGACCGTTGACGTGTGTCGTGTGAATGCCTGTCAGACGCTTTGGTTAGATTAAATGAATGTTTTATTCTATTTGTAATAATTTTAAATACGGTTAGTATTAATTCAGTTTTATTTATAATATATAATGATGTATAGCGTGGGTGACGTAAAAATAGTTGTTCAGTTGAGTATGTGTAAGGCAATTTATTTATTTATTTATTTAGTTAACCATATCAAATGATGGTAAAGCTACATGACAAACTTACGTTTCTATTCACCGCCAGAGTTTTTGTCAGTTTAGAGAATAATTTCAAATATGTTTGCCCAAATGCTTATACAAATTTAGAATTTTTAGCCTAAATGTCATATTTGTGTCCAGCTTTCTTTGATTGTTTATATTTTACATGAATCATAATTTTAATTTTCAGAAATTTTTTAATATTTAATTAATTTTCTTAAATTTAACAAACTCAAAATAAAATTTAAACTTAAAATTTTGTCAAACTAATAATTTTCTTTTACGTTGTTTAGCAATATTGTTTTTCAAAAAAATCAAAACAATTTATTGTCAAAAAAAAATGTCGGAAAGGTGTGGTAAGAAAGAATTTGAGTTGTAGTAGATGAAAAATCTAATACACCTCACATTTAAGTCGTTCCATTTAAAATTCGGTTCGGGTAGCAAGTTTACCTAAAAGGAACACGGGTAATGTTAAAATACTATATATAATTGATTTTGGAAAAATAATATTAGGCCACGCTTAACATTAAAATAAAACGTATTAAGTTCGTGATTTAATCTTGATTTATTCATATCGGAATAAAAAAAAATTTAAAATTAAATTCATTTCAGTTGGCCATATTTTTTTTGAAAAATAAAAATTTAAACTCAGTTCAGGATTTTGATTTGGGTTGCACGTGAATTAAATAGTATAGGAATAAAACAAAAAAATCTATAATGACTTAAAACCAAAAATGAAAAAGAATTGTTTATATATGAGATTGGAAGCCGTAGGAGAAGAATAAGAATAAACACATATAGGCTAATTGTCGTGGAAATCAAGCTGTATCAAGAATTGGCGATGGCAAAAAGCACGTCCAAAAAACTCGGCCTCCTAAATAGATGCCAAAAATTTTTCACTCTATACCAATTGATCCATGTTTATAAGTCCTATATTCGTCCCTGTATTAAGTACTGTTGTCTAGTTTGGAGTGCTGCTTCTGTTTCCATCTTGGCTCTTTTGGAGTCTGTTCAAAAGCGGGCTGTACTAATTGTGGGTGATCGAGCTTTGACATCAACACCTAATTCCCTACAACATCGTCGCACTGTTGCCGACCTCGTTGTTTTTTACAAATATAGTCATCAACAGTGCTCAAATTAAATCAGCAGCATAATGTCTCAAACTTATTCTTACCCCCGTTTCACTCGGCAATCGGCTACCGCAACCTGTCAAACGGTCGAGATCCCTCGCAGATCGCAGAAATATACCTTTGTCCGAACTGATACAAATGGAATAGTTTTCCGGAATCCATAGTCTCAGGTGGCTTAAATCTGCAAAGGTTTAAAGAAAGCGTTCATCAATACCTTAGAACGCAAGTTGTTGTGGGACCTAGGACTTAAAAGGTATTTATGTGTTGTTGTGACACACATTCCCTATAACACAACACTTTTTATTTTAAAAAAAATTCTGGTTAAATTGAATCTGGACGCGGTAAATATGTAATTGCCGCTGTGTTGATATCTAATAATTTCAATAAATTCACAACACCATTTTTGGCAATTAACTTTTAATAGAAACTTAAACACCTTGGTTTATATTTTTTAAACTTTTATAAAGGATTTGGATTTATTTCACAACAAATGATTTTATGGAAATATGGATATATTTTACAACAAATGAGTTGTGGACAACTCGAATAGTGATTAATAATTAATAATTGAATATTTAAAATATAATTATATAAAACAAAATTATGTTTAAAGTAAACGGGTTGTCCCGTTATATCAACTTGATTTTTTTATGATTTACCATACTAAGTTGAATTGATCAAAAATATAGTAGGACCATGGTGATTATTTATTCAGTTTATTTTTGGTTCCAACATCACTCACCCCACAGTAAAAATCTTAATTTTCAAAACCGAACCCTTCGATTCCTGGGACTTGCAGACGAAACGGTTTTCAGAACATCATCCGTCATGTATGCCGGTTTTAGTCTATCGATTGATATAGACATGGGTTTTCCGTTCATGTCTATAACGAAATATTTACGTAGTCTTTTTAAAACCTTAAAGGGTCCCTCATACGGTGGAGTTAATCCCGTTTTAACTCGGTCTACTCTAACAAAAACGTAGTCACATTCTGTTAAATCCTTGGGGATGTAGATATTGCTTTGAGTGGGGTGTCGTGTATTTTGCGGTACGATGTTTCTCATCGAGCGTCTTAATTGATCCACTAGGGAAACAGGATCCGTTGATGTCTTAGAGGGAGAATGCAGCAAAAGTTCACCAGGAACCTTTAGTGCCTGACCGTAAACGAGGTCGGCTGGAGTGCACCCGAGGTCAGTTTTGACCGATGAACGTATACCGAGAACAATTAATGGAAGTTCTGTGCTCCAATTCAAAGTTTGTTCTCTGGCGTAGAGGGAAGCTTTTAGGTGACGATGGAAACGTTCCACCATACCATTCGCCTGTGGATGATAGGTGGTAGTCCGTAACCTGTGTGAACCCAACATCTTGTTTAGTTCTTGAAAAAGATTACTTTCAAACTGTGTTCCTTGATCAGTCGTAATCTCCATTGGAACACCAAACCTAGCAACATATTGATCAATGAACGCTCGCACTATCGTAGATGTTCGCATATCCACTAGCGGAATAGCTTCAGGCCATCTCGTAAACCTATCAATTATGGTCAATATACATGTGTAACCATTGGACGGTGGTAATGGTCCGACGAGATCCATATGGATATGCTCGAATCTTCCAGCTGGAATGTCGAAACGACCAATTTCAGAACGCGTGTGGCGTGACACTTTTGCTTTCTGGCAGGCGAGACATGATTTCGACCAATACCCCGTATCCAGATTCATGGAAGGCCAGAAATATTTCGTCGAGACCAGCTTACGAGAGGCACGTACTCATGGATGTGATAAATCGTGAAGTTTCTGGAATACTTGGAGACGCAATTCAGAAGGAATATATGGTCTATTCGTTCCTGAAGAGATCTCACACCATATTTTAAAATTGGAGGCGGAATCGTCTATAAGTTCAAACTTCAGTTTGGAATTAGGTTGTAAGTTGAGGAGTGATTTCAATTCATCATCATTCTCTTGAAGCGAAAACAAATTTTCCATATTAATCCCTGTGTGATAAATCTGAGATACTTCATCAGGTCTGGATAAAGCATCTGCCACCACGTTACTTACACCTTTTATGTAACGAATGTCTGAAGTAAACTGCGAGATGTAGTCTAACTGACGAGATTGTCGAGGACTACGTTCTGATTTAGACGAAATAGCAGTAGTCAGTGGTTTGTGGTCAGTAAGGATTGCAAATTCTCTGCCTTCAACGAAATATCGAAAGTGCTTGATAGCACAGTAGATTGCAAGTAATTCGCGATCGAAAGCAGAGTATTTGCATTCAGGAGGGGTAAGTTTTTTGGAAAATAAACCCAATGGTTCCCAACATCTGTTGTTATATTGCTCCAAAACGGCACCAATTGCGATGTTGGATGCATCAGTTGTGATGCGAAATTCACCATTCTCCAAGGGATGTGCGAGAAGTGTAATAGAAGTAAGGGCAGCTTTGGTTTTATCCATAGCCACTTGGCATTCTGGTGACCACAAAAATGGTATCTTCTTGCCTTTTTTCTTGTGTAACAATGAAATTTGGGAATGTAGTGGAGCAAGATATTCAGCCAAGTGAGGAATGAATCGGTGATAGTAATTGACCATACCGATAAAGCGCTGCACTTGTCTGACAGATGTTGGTCGGGGGAAGTTGTCTATAGCCATGATTCTTTCTTTAGATGGTTGAATTCCATCTTTTGAAATTTCATGACTTAGAAAGTTAATCGAAGTTGCACCGAACACACACTTCGAAGTTTTTAGAACGATTCCGAAATCCGTGAGACGTTGGAAGAGAATACGAAGGTGTTCGATATGTTCGGACTCAGATCGACTTGCCACCAATATATCGTCGATGTATGCAACAAAATGCAACCCCTTTGTGACTTCATCCATGAAACGCTAGAAGGTCTGTGCTGCATTTCGCAGACCATAAGGCATTCTCATGAACTCAAAAAGTCCAAAAGGAGTTGTGATGGCAGTTTTAGATACATCTTCAGCAGCGACAGGTATTTGGTGGTAGGCTCGAACCAGGTCTACCTTTGAAAAGATAGTGCAACCTTGTAAATGCAAGGAAAAATTGTGGATATGTGGGAGCGGATACCGATCTGGTACTGTCACTTCGTTCAATCTCCTGTAATCCCCGCAAGGACGCCAGTCGTTGCTGTCACGTTTAGGTACTAAATGTAGAGGCGAAGAAACGGGTGATGCCGATTGTTTGCACAACCCTAATGATGACATATACTCAAATTCGCTCCTTGCTATTCTGTGTTTTTCGGGGTTCAAACGACGGTAACGTGCAAATGGAAGCTGTCCCTTCGTCACAATTCGATGCACTACATTGTGTTTAATAGGTAAATCGTATCTAGGTTCCTGTGTAAGGCTTGGATATGAAAGAAGAAGTGCTCCATACGGCCCGTTGACGGTAAATAATCGAGGAGTTGGTGAAGAATCGGCTGAATCCATCACGTTGACCACTAAAGATGTGTTCGAGTCAAGTAACCGCTTATTTCCTAAGTCCACTATGATTCCAAATTTTGTCAAAAAATCAGCACCTATAATAGGCCTGGTTACTGACGCGACAATGAATGCGTGGCGGAAGTCACGGCGAAAACCTAGATCGATGCAAAGTAATCTAACACCGTAAGTTATAATTTCTGAACCATTTGCAGCGTAGATAATATTGCATGAATCTCGAGATTTATCTTCAAAGAGAGCAGAAGGAACTACTGAAACATCAGCTCCAGTATCTATGAGGAACGTAAGTTTTGTTTTGGGGCATTTAACAAATAAACGACGATTTTGTTGCGTCCCATTGTCCGTCACGATAACGCAGGGACGACTTAGTTTTCCGACCTATCATCGAGTTTGTCATCGTGTTTCAAAGAGGACTTATTGAAAGAGCATTTACCATGGCAACGTCTGGCATCCATGCCAAAACGAAAATGATAGTAGCATAAACCCGACTTTTTAGGTGCATTGCGTGAGAAAGACTTCGAATGTGATCGGCTTCTAGAACGGTTCTGCGAAGTACTCCGAAATCTTGAACGAGAACGATTAAATTGTCGCTGAAGTTCGTTGATTGCTATAGCAAGGCTTTCAAGGGTCACGGGACCTTTCGAATCGTCTTTTTCTGGTATGGTGGCACTATAAATCGATGATGTAGATGGACGGTTGTATTCCCAAATTTTATCGGCTAGTGTTAGAAGTTTATCAATTGGTTCGGTCTTTTGAACCACTACGATGGATCGAACAGAATCCGGTAGTCGTTGAAGCCAAAGAGTTTTTAGTAGATCGTCATTCACAGACTTAGAAGATCCAGCAAGAGACAACAATCGTCTATAAAATGTTGATGGTGTTTGGTCTCCCATGGTTGTAGTACCTATCAGTTGTTCAATACGACGTGTTTCTGAAAGGCTGAGTCTGGTGATAATTTCTGATTTTAACTTATTAAATTTTTCAAATTCAGGCGGGTTCCGAATTACGTCAGACACGGTCGCGATGATATCCGTAGGTAGTGACGCGGTCGTAAACAAAAATCGTTGTTGGTCAGATGTGATTCGCTTTGCACTGAAAACCGCTTCTGCCTGTACGAACCATAAATCTGGCATTTCGTGCCAAAACGGTGGTAGGCTAATATGTACATTTGAATCGATATTGGAACCAGATTGTGGTGTGGATATAGAAACAGAAGGAGTGGAAGACGTATCTCTAGTTTCCTCCTTCTTGTTTGGATCGACCATTTTAATGATTTAATACACCACAAATCTAAATTAAAACAACCCGAATGTTAAAAAATTAAACGAACTAAAGGAAAACCAAAATGTTTTTAAAATACTAAACAAATTTTTAAATTTTATCACCAATAATCAATCAAAGAAAACAAAAATGTTTTTTTTTATGTATCCCACGCGAACAAGGTAAGAGAATTAAATTGTAAGGAATAAAATAATCACTGCACAGAACAATTCAAAATAGTATGAAAAAAATCATATAAAAAATTTCAACTTAGCTTATAATTAATCCTGTTCTGTAACGACGACATCTAAAATGCAGTTGGACTTTCTTTGTTGAATAGCTAGATTTCCGTGGTTGAATTCTCTTGATGATGTATGTGTGTGTTGCGATGAATTGTTTTCCGTTATTTAATTGTAGTTTGATAAATTTGTTTAATGAATAACTGAATATGTTATTATAAATATCCATAAATTAATCTCCAAAACTTTGTTGTCAAACAGCTTGAATTATGTACACGGTTGCTGTGCTTATAGCTGTAAATGTTGGTTACAGTTGTTGATTGGTACTGTTGTACTGTTGTACCGTTGTTGATATAATTTTTCAGCTCTGGAAAAGTAGTTTTCCAAAGTAATTTGGCCTTTTTAAGAAAATGTTTTGGAACTTACCCTTTCCCTGGTACGATTTATGAAAATCGCACCAGGTTTCCGAATAACAAGGCGTCTTTTCTTTAAAGGCAGAAGGCTGCAGATTATGTCCAAGTCGGCTGGTCACCAATGTAATTGCCGCTGTGTTGATATCTAATAATTTCAATAAATTCACAACACCATTTTTGGCAATTAACTTTTAATAGAAACTTAAACACTTTGGTTTATATTTTTTAAACTTTTATAAAGGATTTGGATTTATTTCACAACAAATGATTTTATGGAAATATGGATATATTTTACAACAAATGAGTTGTGGACAACTCGAATAGTGATTAATAATTAATAATTGAATATTTAAAATATAATTATATAAAACAAAATTATGTTTAAAGTAAACGGGTTGTCCCGTTATATCAACTTGATTTTTTTATGATTTACCATACTAAGTTGAATTGATCAAAAATATAGTAGGACCATGGTGATTATTTATTCAGTTTATTTTTGGTTCCAACAAATATTAATTATCTTCCACCTGGGACATACACGAACGAAAGTACCATATTCTTTGGAGGAAAAAAATTCAACATCTCATCTCTCAACATATTAAGTTAGGTTATTTTTTTCTATTAATTATATCATTGAATTCTTTAAATTTCTTTTTCTGATTTGTTAGAAGACCATCATGGTCCCCTAAGTTTTTTTGTTATTAGAGATTTGTTCCGGGCATAGCCCAGCCCACATTGACGATCACTAGGTTTTCTTTATCGAAAACTACATATACATATATAAATATCTATATTATATATCCTGGCATAACGGTACCAAAGTACCGTTATAATACCTTTGAAGACCTAGGTGCCACAACAACATGCGTTCTAAAGTGTTGACACACGTTTTTTCTAAATTTTCTTGAATTGAACGTCCCTCAGACTATTGATTCGTGCAAAGCATTTTATTTATGTAATGCACGTACAAAGAAATCCCACTGCATTCTGTCACTATAACAGTGAGTAATCGCAACATTTTCACTGCTTGCACAAACCGATTAACAAGTAAAACGGGTAAGAAGAATATGTTTGAGGCATAATGGATCTGATTGCGTTCGAGCACTTCTGGTGGCGATTTATAAAAAACAACGAGATCAGCAACAGTACGACGATGTTGTAGGGAATCAAGATTTGATGTTAAATTTCGATTACCCACAATTTGCATAGCACGCTCTTGTAGAGTCAGAAAGAGCCAAGATGGTGCAGCCTCCCAAACTTAACAACAATACTCCATACAAGGACGAATATTGAACTTACGAATGTGGAGTAATTGATACGGAGTGAAATATTTTTACATCTATTGAGAAGTCCATGTTTTTTTAAGGTAAGGAATAAGAGTAATTTTAGAGTAAGGAATAAAACTGATCCTTATTGTGAGGTACACTAGCGTTAATTAATTTAAACTCAGAAGAAAAGTCATCGATAGATACCGAAATGTATCGGTCGGTGAGAACATTTTTAATCTGCTTTAGGACTGTGGGGTGAAATCCTACGCTCTGAAGTATTTAACTCTTTTAAGATTTTTTCAACAATTTTGGTTTTGAAATCAAGATCTTTCATACTAACTCCTGACGACTGGATTTGGCGTATTTCTATAGGTGTTTCCAAAACGATCAAATTCAAAGCAAAGGATTCCGGGAACAATGTGGCTTTTCTTACTGTATCAGTGATGATTAAACCACCGTCAATAATAGGAGAAATAGAAGATTTAGAACCAGACTTTAAAGGATCGATGGCACTGTAAAAACTTCGTTTCTAAGTGCCACTCTGTCTGCCTTGGAAAACAAATATTTTTGTTGGGGTTTCATTATTGTGAATGGAACGAATTTATTGAAACTAAAACATTTTGGTCAAATAAAATTTTTACTATATTATTATTATATTATTATCTTATTTTATATTTATTTTCACTCAGATAATATATCAACCTACCCAGGAAATCTGAAAAGTTGGTATATTATCTGAGTGAAATAAATAAAAAATATTCCTGGCAAAAGTAGTGAATTGTTTTTGACAAATGATCTATCGTTGGTACAAATAAAAGTATCAGAATCTAAGGTGAGTCAGATCATAATTTGATTTCCACACATTTAAATTTAACAGTTCTTAAGCATTTTAATTCCACACATTTAAATTTACAAGTTCTTAAGCACTTTAAAACTAATCCTGGTCTTGTTTGGGATTATAAAGCTGCATATTGGCAGGGACTTAGAGATATCTTTAATTCAAACATTTCTGCTTCTAGTTTTTTAGAAATAATACACCATGGGTATGCCCAATTGTTTATTCTAATTGATCGTTCCAAAGGCTGATCTATGGGTTTCGAGTAAATATAAAGAACCGATAAATTAAAAAAATGTTTTTCGAAAGTATAACCAAAATAAAACTGATGAAAATAGAATGGTAAAAAATATATTATGTAGAAAACTAATAGATGCAGAAATAGTATATTAAGAAACTAGTTTCATAATCGACGATTTCACTGAAAATAATACGGTACATTTATTTAATGTATCACAAACATTAGGATTTTCTTTTAAGAAATTACATTGTCTTTACGTAATTTATCTAATAACAATGTACTTTACGTTGCTTTAATGTAAAATACATTGGTGAGTAAATTTTGGCTATTCTACGTTTAATGTAAAATATTTATTGAAAATTTTATAGCCATTTTAGTATGCTTTTTTCTTAAAATTAACAGAATGTTTTAAATAGATTGGTTTAATGTACTAAAACCAATGACTAAATACACCACAATAATGTAAATGTACATTGTACATTGTCTACATAAAAACAATGTACTTTTACATTGTTAATAAATAAACATTTACATTGAACCAATAACTATGTTAACCAATTTAATATTTCGGTGAATGATATTTTCCAGTTTCATTTTTGTTTTCGACACGCACGCGTCGTACACTTGAAATTATAATTAAATAAAGTGCAGAAAATTAAAATTAAAGTATTAACTAAAATCCGTGGTCAGTTTAGAAGTTCATGTGTATTAATTATTATCTGTGATAAAATATATAAAATAAAACCTATAAAAACGTGCAAAGAAACAGTTATTTAAATTGTTGGCGTCTATTAAAAAAAAAACAATGTATTGCAAAAAAAAACATTGCTAATTAGTATATATCTACATTAAAACATTTACAGTTAAAATCACGCCACCAATACTTTAACAAACATGGTTTTTCAGTTTCGAATTTGTTCTCCAAACGCATGCATAACTAAATAAAGTGATTTTGTGACTAACAAAGTGATTTTATAAACAAACAAATAGTGCAACAATTATTGGAACACCTCCAGTTACACTAATTAACAACCAAAAATTAAATTAAGAAGTGGTTTTGTGAGTATGTAGTAGTATTAGAGTATTTATATTTGATTTAATTTAATTTTAAGTTATTTGATTTATATATTTCATTTAATTTAATTTGTACGACATATATCTATTTAAATTTAAAATGAAATGCTATCTATGTAAAAAAACATTTAATTCATCTAATTTGTTAGTTTTTCATTTAAAAGTCAGTCATCAACTGTCTGAGAAAAGTACTTACAGGTGCATTGAAACAATGTGTGTTCAAAGTTTTCAAAACTTAACTAGTTTCAAAAGGCATATTACAAGAAAACATTTCCCTTCAGCGAACAAGAAAAAACAATGTAATTTAGTAAAAAAAACTGACGTTAATACAAATCATGCTTTTAATAGAGATAAAGATTTGCCAAATGAATTAGATAAAAATAAGCAGTTAGAATATAATTCTGAAAATGCATCCCAAGAATTAGATTTAGACATTTTGCTACTACAAATTAATAATTTCATTTCAGCAGATATTTCATGTGCTGTTCTTACCTGGTCGCTACATGGATACTTTGTGCCTACTCATAGGATTGTAAAAAAGGATAATAGTGGCAAAAAAACCTTCAAGAAATGCAGCATCAAAGATTCACAAGAGGCTTTTTTGTATATAGGAAAAACTGCTGCAGAGCTGGATGAGCATATTGAGTATATTATGCAACAGAGAAGCTCTTCCCTTTATCAGTTCCTTTTTATCATAATTTTTAAGCTTTCTTAAAATTATTATTAACTAATACAATTTGAAATTTGTTTTACAAACAACAAAATTTATAGAATATATGTACATATGTATCTGTATATAATTGGATGAATAAATATTATTTGAATTATAAAAAACTAACTAGGTAGCTTTCTTACTGTATTTAACTATTTTATTTTTCATATGTTTACAATATCATATCCTATCTTACTGATATTTTTATTAGATATCTAGAATATCTAGTTATACTATTATATTAAATATGTATTATGTAATCATATGATGCAAATGGATACGTTGGACATTATTTTAGGTATTATGATAGACAACAGTATTCGTTTCTTATTCGTATCGTTTCGTTTATCGTATTATATGTAAAACGCTTTTTACAATAAAATTCAATAACTAAGTTAAAAACGCATTTATTTTGTTATAATAACCCAGCACAGTCCAATAAATTACACATTTTAGTTAAATTATAGCAATTACATTAAATTATAGCATAGTTTAATTAAATTATAGCAATATATTCATAGTGTAGGAATATTTTGGATCAATGTAATCTGTATGCTACAGATCTACAATCAATTTGTCAATCAATTCGAAAACGAAAATAAACGAAATAAAATTTAGTGTAAAAATCCCCTAAATTTTATTTCGTTTATTTTCGTTTTCAATTGATTGACAAATTGATTGTAGGTCTGTAGCTTGCTTAATACGTACATTAATTTTTTAATGTAATATTTCATTGGCGGAGTAATTATTTTACATTACATTAACGTAATATTCAGTTGTCGTAATAAATATTTAACATTGTTTAAATGTAATACTACACTACCCCAAACAAAATTATACATCACAAGTAAGTAAAAATATATTGACCCAGTAAATACTATACATTGTATTATTGTAATATTAAATTAAACTAGTGTATGCATTACATTGCATAAATGTATTTTTAAACTATCGTGATAAATATTTTACATTGTTTTAATGTAATATTTCACCATCGCAAACAATACTTTACATTGGAGATAGATAAGTTTACAAATAATGCGTACATTATACAAATACAACTTTACATTCAGCCAATAAAACATTTTATTGACCGGAATTAATAACAAAATACATTGAAACAAAGCCCTTTTTTATTGTATCTATGTTCCTTTTTCGTTCAGTGTTTATCGCACGCATTCTGTTTAGAAAACGACCCGCGCAGCGGGGAGTTTTCTAAAGGATAAGTGCGATAAAACGTCTTATGAAACGAGTTTTTTATACTATTTTTTCTATTTTGCATTTTTTGTCTTGAAATTTTAAAAAATGTGTATTTTAGTAAAAAATAGTCAATTTGAAATTTTGTTATTATTACTAATTATTTTAATTAATTAAAATATTTAACACTAATTTAGATATTCTTATTAATTTTATTTACATAATTATTCGTTGTAATGTTCACTGACGTTTGTATGACCAATATGACCAACCTTGAAAGACAAAACTTTGCGTATCGTAATGAAGGCCATTTCGATACGCATTTGGGTATCGAAATGACTTTATATTAGACGCAAAATAGAAAAAAATCTTTTCGTTACGGAAAAAGCTACTAATTTTGCTGAGCACTCACCGCAATTTTTAAAAAGTCATTAGTGGAACCTAATTTGCAACCTAATCCAGTTTTTGTAGTTTCTATCAAAATGGGGCGGATCATTTTTCGTAAAAATATAATTTGGAAAAAGCTTTTACAAATTAATACTAATAAGGTATCTGGACCAGATAGTATTCCTTCAGTTATTTTTAAAACATTTGCTACGAAATTAGCATCAATCCTTACTAAAATTGTCTATTTGTCATATAAGAAGAGGATTTTTTGAAAAAATGAGGAGTATACAGCCAGTTCCAAAAAAGGTGCCTAAAACGGATCCAACATATTACAAACTACCATATTACAAACTACCATATCAATCTTGTCAGTTGTTGCTAGACTATTTGAGAAGAACATTAATTTTAAAATATTCTCTCATCCTATGAATTCATACATATTAATGTCTAGAAATTTAATACAAAAAATCCAAAAGAAATGCAATTTTCAATATATAATCATAGATGAAAGATTCAACTTAAGTAAATATGAAAAATGATGAAGTTTAAATTTAGAAATTATCTGGGGCCCTATTCCCGAACACATATTTGTCAAACGACAATAATGTCAATTTCATCAAAATGCATAACTACTTTGTATAAAAATGGTATTCTGTAACTCAAATTTGTGTATCCTTAGACACAAACCAATTATAACACATTTTTACAAAATTATAACAGATTTTTGGTACTAAATTCGTACTTTTAACAACTAACTTTTTTAATCCTAAAACATGCAAAATAAAATAAGAACATATTTAATAAATAAATGTGTTTTAATGATATTTATATAAAAATATAATTATTCAATATTATTAAAGACTTAATTTTGCGGCATAAATTAAATTTTACGCCAATTTGTATAAAAGTCAACATACAAAACATAAATCAAAATCGTGATTTTTACAGTGACTATAATGTTCTTGTCAGATTCACAAGATTGTGTTGAATTTTCACCAAATTGGTGTTATATAATACGAAGTTCACAACATTGTGTGAATTTACCATATTGTGATGACATTTATGTGCTCGGGAATAGGGCCCCTGAACGTGAAAACTTAGCCGCTGTGGCTTAGTTGTGTAAGACACACGGGATTCGAACATAAATGAAATAAACATAAACAAAATAAATAAAATAAACATAAACGAACATAAACTAAATGAAATCAAACTTTTTTCAAAATTCCAAAAATATTCCAAAAATTTGAATAAAATCATATATTTAAACTTTTTCTAAATTCCGATAATATTTCAAAAATTCTTAAAAATTTAAACTTTTCCAAAATTCTAAAAATATTGTAAAAATTATTTCAAAATCAAAAATTTAAATCTTTATTCAAAATTCTAAAAATATTGCAAAAATTATAACATAATCGAAAATTGAAACTTTTTTCAAAATTCCAAAAATATTCCAAAAATTAGAATGAAATCAAATATAGAAACTTTTTCTATATTCCAATAATAATCCAAAAATTCTTAAAAATTCAAACTTTCTCCAAAATTCTAAAACTATTGCAAAAATTGTTACAAAATCAAAAATACAAACTTTTTCATTATTCCAAAAATATTTCAAAAACTATAACAAATTCAAAAATTTCCATGTTCAATTTCATTTTCAATTGCATTTACGTCATATGTTTTTATGCTACATGCTACATTTTTTTTTCCAAAAAAATGGCTAAAAAAATAAATGAAATCATTTTATGACACACTTGACATTATTTTTTTGACAAACTTTTTTGCCATAATTCTCTATAATAATAATAAAACTTCATTTCAAACAAACAATTTTTTTTTTCAAAAATTGGGTAAAAAAATAAATAAAAATCTTTCTTTTGACACACTTGACAACATTTTTTTTTATAATACAACAATCTAGTTTTTGATCTCACATACCAATCCCTTCCATCAAGATTTCTCCAGTTTATTGTTCCTACTCGTAACCACTTAAAATTAACGTTTTTAAGCCAAAAATATGAATATTTGCTATTTTTGACACAGATAATGGTTTTTTTGACACACTTCCGGTACAGTTATCAAACACAGCGTCCTTTCGGACCTGTCCCTTGAATATACCTATTTTTAGAAAAAAAAATTTCTGAAATCCCTCCAGCGGTTTACCCTGCAACGTAGGTAATGACGGCAGCCGGACATACATTTTTTTTTTGCTTTTTTAGAATCAGTAGGTCCTTAAACGTCGAGAAATGCCAAAAAAAGTAGGGGTAAGAATTTCACTTTTGGCTCATGAATGTTATACTTAGGTCTTTCAGACCGAAGTAATATTAGGGTTTTTTTCGGTAATTAATAATTATTAGTTCAAAATGAAGTTTTCAATATTATTAAAGATAAATTCCTAGTCATGGTTATTGAAATTGCTTTTTCAATAACAATTATTTTAACTTTGTTTGAAAATATTGTGACAGTTCAAATCAGGTGGTTTGTGTTTCGAAAACTTGAAATAATTGTTTTTTATTACACATAAAGATGGTTTTGTGTTGAGTTTAAGTTGTTTTTATTATTATAAAATAATTATTATTATTGTAATAAATTTTAATTCATGATTTATTATTTCTAATATTCATTACATACAGCTACATACAACTTTATAACGAATTGTCAAAATTGCAAAATTTCAACACTGCACATGCGTCGTGTGAAAATATTCACTAAATGTTCACAAACGTTCACTACTAGATACTCGAAATCCCTCCTACTATAGGAGTTCTTCTTTTGAAGTCGGCTCGAAATACTCTTGGTACATCGTTTCAAGAACCCCTGCATTATTGTTGTTTATTGGAGATTTTCAGGGATTATAAAAACATTAGAAAACTGGAACCTCTTGGCTCTACTTTTAACCAAATTATTTAAGATTAATTAATTAATTAATTTTCTTTTTAATTCATATTTTATTTGAAAACTCCAACTCATGGACTCCAATCGGACTCCTCGGTCTGAGAGACCTAAGTACATATTACTATCTCAAGCCAATTATCAATTTCGAGACGTTTTAGGTCAAAACGATGCACACACACACAAAAAATAACAACGAAATACGAAACAAAATTGTATTCAACCTTAATTTCACTTATATAATATTTTCACAACTAAAATTCCAAAACTAAAAATATGGAGGGGCTGAAATCTCACAGCTCTGAGATATCAAGACTTCGGTCTGGGTTAAGGATTTTGATATAGTTTTCGGCAAAAAACTTTTATGAGGACATGGTTTTTAGTTTTGGGCAGCGATGTATATCAAACATAACTTTTTATTAAAGTACAAGTATTTTTTATCTCTGTTTAAAAATTTATTACAAAACTAACACGAAACATCAATACGTTGCCGGAAAATTATAATCAAAATGCCAAAAATATTGTTAAATTAAATAAAATCAAACTTTTTCAGAATTCCAAAAATATTCTAAAAATTAGAATAAAATCAGATATTTAAATATTTTCTAAATTCCAATATTATTTCAAAAATTCTTAAAAATTCAAACTTTTTCCAATATTCTAAAAATATTGCAAAAATTATTACAAAATCAAAAATTGAAAATTTTTTCAAAATTCCAAAAATTATAATAATATCAAAAATTAAAAATTTTTCAAAATTCTAAAAATATTCCAAAAATTCTTACAAAATCAAAAATTAAATTTTTGCCGAAATTCTAAAAATATTGCAAAAATTATTACAAAATCAAAAATACAAACTTTTTCAAAATTCCAAAAATATTTCAAAAACTATAACAAATTCAAAAATTTCCATGTCCAATTTCATTTTAAATTACATTTAGGTCATAAAAACAGCTACATTTTTTTCCCAAAAAATTGGCTAAAAAATTAAATGAAATCATTTTCTGACACACTTGACTTTATATTTTGACAAACTTATAATGCCATAATTCTCTATAATAATAATAAAATATCATGTCAAACGAACTATTAATTTTATTTTTTTCTAAAAAATTGAGTAAAAAATAAATAAAAACCTTTCTTTTGACACACTTGACAACATTTTTAACAAACTTATAATGCCATAATTCTCAATAATAATAATAAAATTTCATTTCAAACAATTTCATTTTTTTCCAAAAAATTAGGTAAAAAACTAAATAAAAATCTTTTGAAACACTTGACAACATTTTTTTGACAAACTTAAAATGCCATAATTCTCAATAATAATAATAAAACTTCATTTCAAACAAACAATTAATTTTATTTTTTTTCCAAAAAATTAGATAAAAAAATAAATAAAAATCTTTCTTTTGACACACTTGACAACATTTTTTTGACAAACTTATAATGCAATCATCTAGTTTTTGATCTCACATACCAATCCCGACCATCAAAATTTCTCCAAATTTAATGTTCCTACTCGTAATCACTTAAAATGAACGTTTTTTAAGCCAAAAATATAAAAATTTGCTATTTTTGACACACATAATGATTTTTTTGACACACTTCCGGTAAAGTTATCGAACACAGCGTCCTTTCGGACCTGTATCTTGTGAATACCTATTTTTAGAAAAAAAAATTTTTGAAATCCCTCCAGCCGTTTTCCCTGCAGCGTAGGTAATGACGGCGGCCGGCCGGCCGACAGACAGACATACATTTTTTTTTTTTGCTTTTTTAGAATCAGGAGGTCCTAAAACGTCGAGAAATGTCAAAAAAGTAGGGGTAAAAATTTCACTTTGAGCTCATGAATTTCTCTTTCAGACCAAAGTAACATCACATTGTTTCCAAGAAAAAGGGCAAAAACAAAAACATTAAATAAAATAATCAAAATAAAATCAATAAGTAAAAAAAACACGCAAAATAATGACGCCGATTATTTAGAATCTCTCGAGTTTTCCTTATTAAGATATTTTGGATTTACCTTAAACTATCGAGAAATTAAGCAAAATTGTATTTAAGGAAATTCTTTTATAAAATGAGAGTTAATTTAATTTAGACTGCCATAGTGTGATCAGTTTAAGTAGAATGCGATTATATTGAGTAAAATTGTAAACAAAACGCTGTATCGTAAACATGAAACTGTGTAAATAGAAGTAAAGTTATTTTTTAATTGTGAATAAAAATTTAAGTGTTATATAAGAGAAATTTTGTATATTATTTTGACTTTTCTACAATCCACTGCTGGAGTTTCTCGTGCTTTTGCAAGCATATTTTAGATTTGCTTTTTAAACAGCGATCGAATATTCATAAAGGACTCTAGGATTCTATCTAAAAAACGTGACAATATATAGAAAACATTTTAAACTAGTAACAAGTAATTATTTGGATGATACGAAATTTGATTGAACATAAAATTTGACATGAAATATGATTGTATCAAGCTTCATCTAATCCCAATTAATAGGAACAGATTGAAAATATCACGTTGTTGCAGATTAAATGTCGTTTTTCACAAATGTTGAAATTATTGAAAAGATGCAGCGTATGCTAAACGAAAAAGTATTGCGAGAAGTGGTTTCAGTGTATCCCAATTTTTGTCACTACTAACTAATATTTACAGTTGGAGAATGTCAGGTTGTTGCAGACTAGATGTTGTTTTTGGTGTGAGTCTAAAGGAGAGACTTAGTCTTTCTAATCAGGTCACTTGACCTGATTCACCAAGTTAGCAGTTTTTTGGAAAAGTTTTCTCGTTGGACGACAATTAGCTTAGATTTTAATTTATTTTTATAAATATTGTAGGGATGAATCTCCAGAATCTGGTCTCTATTTGCCCTATGGTTTTCATAACTTGTAACGAGGAAATTTTTTGAAGTCGACTGCATCCATCTCCTGCAGTCATCATACGTTTTATGTGTCATGCAATATCTCGAGGCTCATGCAACGTATTCTGTTTACCAAAACCAGTACACAACCTCCGATTTGCATCGAATGTCACAATTACATTACATTTAGATCTAAGGTGAGAAAATTTTCAAATTAATATTGCAAAAAACCTAAGTTATCTCCAAGGAGGGCCAAATAGAAGACGGCCCTATACAAAAACCGCGTATCAACACACCTTTATTATGCAATTGCACCGTCTGTGTAATTAGATAGAATTTTTGTCAATGTTGGAACAATGAGATCTGCGACTCTAGGGTTCGAACAAAGTTTGTTTAAATTTATAACTGTTAACTAAATTGTTTACTTTGATTAAATATCATTATCTAAACTTAATCCTTATTATTAACAAAACGTTGCCCCAACTGTAACACTATATACGGTTTGGCTAAGTATGGTTAAAATCGACTTCCTAAAGATGAGACAAAGAAAAAGGCAGTATATGGTCGTACCATGCTACGAACATAAAGCTGCATACACTTAGGTAACATCAGCCAAAAAACTGGTTAGAGGTTGCAGAACAGACCTCCTCAAAAGTGATAAACAGAAGTTGCTGTACGTACTACATGGTCAGATACCGGAATCATGAAAACTTATTTCCAATGTCATCAACATGCTCCTTGAAGGCCATAAATATAAGGCAATGAAGGAAGTGTTGCTACACCGGCTAGCACCTTAAGGCAAACGGTTCTGTTATAGATCCCGGACCGTTAACACCTTTTTGATTATGAAACACTAAAAACACTTTCTTTAATTTATCTTTATTTCATTTCTATTTTACTTTAACTTGAATAATGTTATACTTATAATTTTGATGTTCAGAATTAGTCAAAGCATACCACTTGTAATGCTTTGACCTACATCAAATAATTGTTTTTCATAACAATTATTCCGAATTCAACAAACTGATAAGAAACATATTTACATTTTTGCAAACATAATTAAAAATTATTATTTGCAAAAATGTATAAACCAACCAAATCAATTATTTTGTTCAAAATAATTGTTATGAAATTAAAATACTTCTATCGCATTTTGATGAGTTTGAATATGTGGAAATAAGGTTTTTGGATAATTAAAGATTGGGAAATGCAACTGGAGAAACTTGGAACCTAACAGTCCCAAGGAACATTATTCAGTAACCATAATTTACCAAAACCAATTCAAACAGATCAAACAACAAGCCGGGAACAATTCCAAGATAAAATCATCCTCTGGATCGCCTTTGCACCCCAACCAGAAACAATGACGACAGAATTGAAATCTAGGACCACGGATAAAATGTACACTACAGGCTACAGCACACTACAAGTTTCAGCCAGAACAACCTGATAGTGTAACAACTACATATAAGCAAATTAAAATTCAGAGTGAGTACCAACAATCTCCAGGTATCACCACTCAAACTGTGGAAAATCGTCAGGAACGGATAGAGAGAGTTCTGGAACAGCTGACGCGGTAGCGCCAAAGCAAATGCAGGAGTATCGCCTCTCAAGATCAAACAGTCGTGGAAGTACACTATCTCGTTTACGTGAATAAGCAAATTTGGCATCTTGACATTGTCACCATAGGTCAATTGCCAGTTCTACGTTTTACAGAATTTCTCGACCATCATCCTCTTTGGTCTTATGTCCTCTTCACTAAATGTGAAGAAATCGTAGGTTAAACGCAGTCACATTACCCGATACCCCACATTCAGAACTTTTCCATTCACTTACATGGATACAAAATTTGTTAAAAAATTAATTGCTTCAGAGCACATTCAAGTTAAAGCGAATGAGGGTATTCAAAAGACGGCAATCACGACAGCATTTGGTCTCTTCGAATTCATTTGAATTCCATTTGGTCAGCACAATGCTACACAAACATTTCAACGTATCAATAAATGTTGGGAACCACTGGTATTTTTCTCAAACAAACTCTCTGATGCTGAAATTACATACTCTGCTTTCGATTGTGAGGTACTTGAAATTTGTCTAGCTATTAGATAGTCAAGATTTTACAATTTTCACTGACCACAATCCTCTGATACGGTTAATTCTGTCTAAAACTGAACGAACTCCACGACAATGTCATTATTTGGATTTTATTACTCAATTTACCACCGATATTCAGCATGTGAACGGTATCAATAACACGGTCGCGGATACGTTACCACGAGCGATAGTTAATAAAACAGCATCAGTCGATAAACGTAAAAGAAGAGAAACAGTCAAAAAACATAAAAACACATAACACACACTTCCGCCATCTAATGGATTATCATATGTTTTAATCTGTGTCGACCGTTTCACTCGATGGTCAGAAGCGCACAGACATGTCTGCAGCCACCATTGTATGATATTAGTCAACAAATGCGTTTATCACGACAATTCCAGAAACAGAATTCGAGTCTAAGATTTTCTCCGAATTAACAAAGCTTTTAGGCTCACATCGTATACGGACGACGTCATACCATCCACAAAAAAATGTAATGGTGAAACGTTTAACCGACAGTTTAAAGCTGAACTTATAGCCAGAAGGAACACCATACATTGGAGCTCAGAAATACCCATAATTCTTCTAGTACAGTGAAAGAAGAAATGTAGTGTTCACCTAAAATTCTCTTTCACAGTTGCCAACTCACGACACGGTCATCGATCGATTACGTAATACAATGCACAATTTAATTTCAATAGCGACTTGACAAAACAAACAAAGCGCTATTTTTGTCCCCAAGTTGCTACAAAAATGAGACTAGGTATACGTTCAAGTAGACAAAGTATAAACTGTACTAAAAGCACCGTATAAAGGTCCTTACAAAGTCATTCGATGCCTACGCAAACAGTTGGTCCTTTCGATCAAATTGGTAAAAAATAATGAATATCCATCGAAAAATTGAAACCAGCGTACGGCATTTTATATTTCGGTGAACGTTCGCCAGCCACTTGTTAGAAAAGTTTTGATCGGGAATCGTCATCTGCGAAGAGGGCACTGTACAGGGATTAATATATTTATATTTAAATAATTAATCTCTACAAATTACAAACAACCACTTAACGTACTCGTAAAACAAACCAACTCCCCCAACCAACCAACTCATCCAATACAACCAACCGTACTCGTAAAACAAAACGTAACATGAAAAACATTAAAAACTTAGGTCACATATGATATATAAATACCACAACAAAAACAATATAATATTGCCAGAAGAATATCACAAATCTAAGAAATCAACTTCCAACTCATCGGTCCCTGTTTGGGCGCCATTTTAGTATGGTTCACATTTGTCATAGTTCTATCTTCCTTATCCTTATTATATTCGCAAATATATAGGGCTATTATTTTGAAAACGTACATTTTTTTGTTGATTTTTAAATTTTTGATTTTTAAAAAATCTGAAATTTTGATATATTGTTGGCATTGACGAAAGGAAAAAAGTAATTTCTGCTTTTATTTTTTGTGTACTCTGAATCGGAGTTATGAGCGGTTGAATTTTGAGGCTTTTTCACGTAGTTTTTGGTAATGGTGGCAATGTTTTGTGAATAGGTGCCACAAATTTCATCCGACTTACGTATATTTTTGCAAGTAAAAAGGAAAATAATTGAATAATTGAAATAAGTAAGTTTAAAATTAATAACTTTTCTCTTTTCCGCTAGGCGGCGCGTAAAACCTTGGTTTACTTCAAAGCTCATATCTCAAAAAGTAGGCTTTTTTTTTTTTTGTTTTTCACAAATTTTAAAGTAAACATATGCAACTATGAAATTGAGAAATAAAAAGTCAGCAATTCAATATGGATTTTTTCTTACGATTTTTTAAAGTTTGGTATATGAAAAATTCACATGTGTTTTTTCATTAAGTTAATAATCCTGTACTAAATGTGGATCTAATAAATTAAACATTTCATATTTTAACACCTGCAATAAATTTGAACCATTTTCTGTGCGGTTAAATGGTTAAAAACTTATTAAAAATTAATTTAAGTTAAGTGGTAAAATAAAGGAATTTAAATTATTAAAAGGGTGTGTAAAATGTTTATTCATTTTAAAAAATGTCCATTCAGCCCCTACTAATTAAAATCTCATTAGAGGCTCATAATTTTAACATTTAAAATTTCTAATGACGCCCACAAACGATTTTTGACCAAATTATACTTGCATCCAATCAAAATATATTAAATTGTACCTACCTAGTTTTACCTGATTCTACCTATGTCAAAACTATTTCAAGGGTATATATATATTGATTGGATTGCCTTATAATCAATTATATTCCAAAATATTTAGAAGACACAACGTTTAGAAAAGATAATAATAGAAACGCCTTTCAAATTGTGCTGTAACTTGTACGTTCTCAAAAATCATCAGCGGACATCAAAAAATGTGAAACTGGTCACACCAGCTGTTATTCAAAAAGCTGCGACCCTAAATTTTACTTTGCGTGATGACCAGTTTATATGTGAAACATGTCGCACTAATATCTATAAAAATAAGGTAAATTTAATTATTTTATTAAAATGAATAAAAATTCATATGCAACTAATATTTTCTATACAGCAGCTTTCATGTTCGGAAACTATCGAAAGTGAAATTATTTCTATAAATCAGGATGTTGAAAATGTTCCAACGAACGAAAATATTCAAATACCTCCAGCATCTTTTGATCCATCACCAGTTTCGGTTGATACTATATCTCCACCAGTTCCTGAACTACTTAATGACATTTTAGAAGATATTAACAATGTTCTTGGAAGGTTAGCCAAATCTCCTATCAAACAAAATCATATTACAACAGGAAGTTATAAAAAAATTGCAAGTGTCACATCGGCAATAAGTCAAAGAATATTTCAAGTAGATTCAGTTAAAGTGTTATCACCAAACGAGGAATGTGAATATACATCATGGCTTATGAACCTTAAAAAAGAGTTTAAAGATGCCAGCTGTAAATCAAAACAAGTGTTTTTGTTGACAACTCTACCACGTAAATTTTGGTCAAATCAACGTATCCAGGATGAATTTAATGCATCAAGACGACTGGTAGAATTCGCCATGGATCTGTTGGAAACAGTAGGTCCTTACAGTTGGCCTCAAAGCAAACAAGTGCACAGTTTGTCACAAAATATAGTAAAACAAATTCAAACATACTTCTTATCAGAGTAAATTAGTAGAACAATGCCTGGCCTTAAAGATGTTGTTACTATTACAGAAGGATCGACAAAAATTAAGAAATCAAAGCGGTTGGTGTTATGGACCCTCACCGACATCTACGAAATGTTCTTGGAAGAAAACAAAGAACTCAAGGATTCCACTGTTTTTTACCGGATAACACTACACCCGATAAAATAATTGCCAAAATGTTTTCTTTTTCTGATGATCATAAATATTTCAATTTAAAGGCAAAAAAAAATATATAAATTAATTTTTTAATGTATTTATTTATAATATTGATTAAATTATAATGTTTATAGGAAAAATATTTTTTTAATGTTTTTTTCTAATGTTAGTGTTGGTGATGTTGAAATTATAACGAAATCTTCGATCATTGGGATCATCCCAATTCTTATTCTGAATAAAAACCTGTTTCTCAATCAGAAATACACAAAAAATGGTTCAAATTTATTGCAGGTGTTAAAATATGAAATGTTTAATTTATTAGATCCACATTTAGTACAGGATTATTAACTTAATAAAAAAACACATGTGAATTTTTCATATACCAAACTTTAAAAAATCGTAAGAAAAAATCCATATTGAATTGCTGACTTTTTATTTCTCAATTTCATAGTTGCATATGTTTACTTTAAAATTTGTGAAAAACAAAAAAAAAAAAAGCCTACTTTTTGAGATATGAGCTTTGAAGTAAAACAAGGTTTTACGCGCCGCCTAGCGGAAAAGAGAAAAGTTATTAATTTTAAACTTACTTATTTCAATTATTCAATTATTTTCCTTTTTGCTTGCAAAAATATACGTAAGTCGGATGAAATTTGTGGCACCTATTCACAAAACATTGCCACCATTACCAAAAACTACGTGAAAAAGCCTCAAAATTCAACCGCGCATAACTCCGATTCAGAGTACACAAAAAATAAAAGCAGAAATCACTTTTTTCCTTTCGTCAATACCAACAAAATATCAAAATTTCAGATTTTTAAAAAATAGTTGTTTTTTTTTCGATGTACGTTTTCAAAATAATAGCCCATAAACAAATCATTGATAAGATCTGTTGGAACTGAAAACTAGATACTGACTACAACCGATTGTAAAATTAACAAAAAAGTTCATTCGAACAATTTGTTTTCTATGTAAAGCTGATATTTAAGTCAGTTTTTAATTTCCTCTAAATAATTGCCAAAAAACTAAACCATAGTTATCTAAAACAAAAAAAATTAAATTCTGACATTCTTTTCCCACTGCATTGCTATATATCACACATGGCCAAACCGCGGCTCGCGAGCCGCATGCGGCTCTTTGGAAGAATAAATGCGGCTCTCGAAAAGAAATGAAAAAATTAAATAATATTTAATGGTTAATTCATAAAAATTTTAACAAAAAATTAGAAATAATACATATAATTTATAATGCTGCAGTTTAATATAATATGATTTAATACAATCATATTATTATATTTAGGTTCATCCTGTCAAAGTTACTACTATTGGAGTTTTTTGCGACTTTGTTTTAGTTTGATACTACTTTACTTCGCGAATCAAGTTTAAGTATAATCCGCTGTTATAAATAAATTTAACTAATTTTATTATTTAATGTTATACGTTTAACATATTCTAGTGGACTAAAAATAAAATCACCTGTATTCGTTTCAAATTAATGCACAAAAATCTTTCTCAAAATCAAAAGTCTTTCCTTTTGGATTCGTTTGTTTTTCTACGATTATCTTTTTCTGCAATTTTTTTATAAACAATATTTTTGATATTTTATCTTTAGGTAATTTGCCGACGTTAAATTTAATGTATCCTTTAATATTCCAATTAAAAAATGAATTAAATAGAATTAAAAACACGTGCAAATCCGACATCTACTACCATTAACCGCTTCTACATCTACGACAGTAAGATATTACCCTAAACCAAAAACATGACCATAATAACGAAATTAAAAACTTAAGGAAATTGCAAGAAAAAAACGGTGATTTCATCCCTTGTAGCGAAATATGATATTTTGCGTGTTTCTTATGAATAATCCGTTTTTACTTACAGTGCATGTACAACGAAATTACTTTTACTCATGAGATCCAAGTTTGTATGAAAATTTATTTTGAGAAAAGAAAAATTTATTTTTGAAATATATTTTTCTCAATGAAAAAGTTAAAGATTTTTTAAATTTTTCCTCATGATTAATAGAGAATGAACCTAGCTACATTTTAAAGCATTGTGCTACTATTAAAAAATAATAATAAAAAGTTACTCAAATCTCATGAGTAAAAGTAATTTCATTGATGCATGCGCTGTTAAAATACTCCGCTGACCCAGGCAAATATACCCACTATTTATTACTTTTTAAAAACGACAGCGCTGATTTTGGTATATTTTCTGCTCTTATTCAAAAATATCAACAAGTCGGATAATTTTCGTGTTGGTTAAAACCAAAAAAAATTAACTGTTTTTTCTGACGAAAAATTGTATTTTGGTTTCTTTTATTATATGTGAGCAAATTCACAAAATCATTTTTTCTGAATTTAAATTGTATTGTTAGGGGAATCACTGAACTAAAAGAACAACAAAAAAATTCATATAAATAAATTTAGGAAATGAGAGAAAATCATTATCGTGTATAGTAGAATTTTTTTGCCAGCGAACACAAAATTTGTTTGTTATGCGCATATTGTTTGCACATTCAGTGTCTCGATTAAAATATTAAAAAAAACTATTGGGGTCCCATTGAAATGGACAAAAAAACGCATAAAAATTAATAAATCACTATTGAAATTCAACCAATTATATTAGAAAACCAAAAACTAGTAAAAATATCAATGATTTTGTTGGCAATGTAACAAAATTTTATTTATTTATTTATTTATTTATTTATCCAGTGTAGTTTCACATAAGGAATTCCTTTTTAAACCTAAGTTTATCGTGAACAGAGTTTAATATTAAAAAATTAATTATTCATTGATTAATTAATAAAAAAAAAAAAAAAGAATTAAATAATTGTGAAAAAAAAAAGAATTAATTAATTAATTAATTTTGATAATTAAAAATAATTATAATAAAACTAACGACGCCTATGGAAACAAATATCACAACAAACAAATGGTACGAACTAGAAGTAGAAATTTAATAAATATAATTGTTTTGAAAACAAATTTATCCCAAAATAAATAATACATCTCTGTTTTACTTTTTGTCTCATCTATTTGTCTCTTACTGCGTCCTAGCTGTCAAAAATTCGCTGGCAAAAAAATTCTACTATACTGGCTGCTAAAATAACATTGTGAAAAAATTGTGTTCATATTTTTCGATAGAAAATTAATACTTGTTGTTTCTGTGTCGTGTAATTTTTTTCCATCATTTGACGGTAATTATTGATAGATTTCAATTTTTTTATTAAGTTTTAATAATTATTTTAACAGTAAAATAAATTAAGTATTGTTTTTTAGTTTAATTTAACTGCTAAATATGTCAGACCACAAAAAAAGGAGATATGACTAAGAAAATCGTAGCTTCAGGCAAGAATGGGTTGAAGCATACGCATTCGTCGATAAAGGGGAAAAACCTTTGTGTCTTATATGACATGAATCACTTGCTCATTATAAAACTAGTAATTTAAAACGGCATCACGAAAAAAACCATAGTAAATTTTTGGATAATTATCCGTTAAATACCAACATCCGAACAAATAAAATAAACTCTTTAAAATCTGCATTAAGTAATCAGCAAACGTTATTATCATCTTTTAGTTCAGAATCTGATAATACTACCGAGGCTAGTTTTATGATCGCTTGGAACATCGCCCGTGCTAAACGACCTTACACTGAGGGAGAGTTTATCAAAAAGAATATGGAACAGGTGGTTAAAATGCTGGATCCTGTAAATATCAAATTGCACAGATTAATTAGCAATGTTCCAGTATCACGTCATACCACTGAGCGACGTATTACGGAAATAAGTAAAGATATTAAGCAGCGGCTACAAGTAGATGTAAAAAATAGTGTAGCTTTCAGCTTAGCCCTTGACGAATCAATCGATATACAGGACACTCCCCAGTTAGCTGTATTTATCCGATACGTTTCCGAATCATTAATCGTAAAGGAAGAACTATTGGATTTGGTAGCACTTAAAAATACTACTCGTGGTATTGATATTAAGAGTGCCCTGGATAATATATTGTCAGATACAGATATTCCACTGAATAATTTGGTAAGTGTAGCAACTGACGGAGCACCTGCAATGTTAGGAAAAAATGTAGGGCTTATTGGTCTATTAAAAAATGATCCAAGAATACCCGAATTTTTGGCACTTCATTGCATTGTTCATCGTGAACATTTAGTTGCAAAATATTTTAAATACGAAAACGTAATGAAAACTGTGCTACAAATTGTGAACTATATTCGGACGAATTCAAAAACCCATCGCCAATTCAAGAACTTTATCGAAGCACTGGACCTTGAAGATCATCCTCAAGATATAACATTTTACTGCCTTGTGCGATGGTTATCCACCTATAATGTTCTAAGCCGATTTGTTGATTTAATGGAACCTATCAGAAATTTCCTCAAAGAAAAAGGAAAACACCATCTGGAATTAAAGGATGATGAATGGATTAATGATTGTATGTTTTTGACTGATATAATGGAGCATCTGCAATCCCTCAACCTAGCATTACAAGGAAAAGATAAAGTTATTACTGATCTTATTCAAACGATTCTGAGTTTTATTAAAAAAATTCAACTTTTTCAACGAGATTTAACAACAAGAGTGTTCAACCATTTTCCTCGTCTGAAAAACAGACTCTCTAAAATTAATGATAACAAACTGAGTGAATACGACAGTAAATTAGCAGAATTATTGAAAGACTTTCATTTGCGATTTAATGATCTGAATAATTTAAATATTTCTCTTAATTTACTTGTAAATCCATTCGAGATTGACATTATTAACGAGGGCTTATCGATTCCTTGTTATATTTTGCATGACAGTGCCTCAGGAGAAATGGAATTACTAGAGCTACAGGAAGATCACATTCTTAAAATGCATCACAAAGCCACACAATCTCCAAATGAGTTTTGGAAACTAGTGTCTCAATCAAAGTACCCCAATTTGAAAAAAGCTGCTGCCAGATTACTGTCCATATTCGGTACAACCTATTGCTGTGAATCACTTTTTTCAACAATGAAGTTTATAAAATCAAACCACCGTTCACAACTTACAAACGAGCATTTAACGGAATTAATTCGTACTGCGCTAACAAACTATGAACCAGATTTCAGAAAATTCACGGCCAAGTTACAAACAAACATGCCATCTACCAGCAAGCATGTCATGTAACAAACTTTAATTATGTATTTGTATGTATTTATAACCATAAGTACATAATTGTTTTTTCAATAAAATAAACATTTCCAAACAACTGATACTTTTGAAATTTTTTATTTTTTTTTGTGGCTCTCGAAACGAGAGATTATTGTACTGCGGCTCAACGTGTAGTAAAGCTTGGCCACCTCTGCTATATATTAAAATTTTCTCCCATTTCCCATCTGCAATAACCAAAACCGAAAACTATTTTTCTTAAAACAAATTTCATGTAAAAAAACTCATCATCTTTGCAATATATTCGATAAAGTACACAGAAGAAACTCCCAAAAGCAAAATCAATTAAATTTTTCTAAACAAAAAAAAATCTTTTCTCATCCAAACCAATACAAAAATTTCTTAAAAGTAATAACAAGAATTTCAACTTTACAACAACACAAAAAAAACATAATAATTTTTGAATGTCATTTTGAGCATAAAACTATTTGTAGAAAATAATAAAATAAAAACCGATAACAAAAAGAACCCAGAGAAACCGAAAAGGAGAATCGATTGTATGGATTGAATGGAGGGGAAATGGTATGAAAAAAAAACAAAAAACAAAGCAACAATGAAACACTGAGACTGGAATAAAAATATATTATGAAGGGGAAATCGTTATAACATAGGGGAATTTTTAAAAGTTTCCAGTTACAAGAACCAAAAATTTTTCTTTGATTGTATTTCGATGGAGAATTATTTTATTTTATCTATTCCCGGGGATGTTTTTGTTATTTTCTTTATGTGTATAGAAATCATCAGTGTCTGGAAATTGATCACAAATACAATGAAACCATAGCTTCGTTTTCCAATAAATATAAAAAATATATATTGACTGGAAATCATGCGCGAGGTTCACATAAAGTACTTCAACGAACATGGTACATGTACTCGTATACACAAAAATTACTTTGTAATAATAAAGTAAAAAAAAAAACAACAAAATCGAAGACAAAACAAAAACTATAAAAAACAACAAAAATTTTATAACATTTTTTTATTTTACAAAAATTCATTTCAGCTTTTAGTCATGTCGCGACTTTAGAACAAGTTTAGCGTTCTTCGAAAGAGAGAAATAAAAAAATATAAATTTAAGGAAATTGATTTCTATGTTTTACAGTTCGAATTAATAGAAGAAAACAAATTTTTTTATCGGAACAAAAATTTAATATTTTTTTTTATTTATTTATTTGTTTTATAATTGAAATGGTTTTGGTTTATCCAAAATAATTAAACAATTAAAAAAAAAATTATGGAAACCCTTTCGCGGGATTAGTTTCGCATTGAAGAAGAAGAAGAAGAAAAATTTCTTGGATTTCGATTTTGCATTATTATTGTATGATGTGTTGTTGGTGATGATTTTTGTTGTTGTTTTACCAGTGCTACGAAATTGATCGTGAGAAAATTATTTCTTGTTCTTAAATGTTGTGATAAAATGTTTTATTATTAATGTGGAAATTTTTTTTTCTTTTTTTATAATTCAATTTATTGAAAATAAATATAAGTAATAAAAAAGTTTATATATATAAATTGTGTGCGTTGTTTATTTTTTTATTTATGTATGAAAAAGAAAATGAAAAAATTCAAATGTTTTGAAAAATACATAAAAGTGTTTTTTGGTGCTACTTACAGTTATTATTACAAAGTGAGATAAAATAGAAGAAAAAAAAAATATTTTTAATTGATTTCAGGAATGCAGATAAAAAATTTGATCCAAGAGAAATGTAAGAATTATTTCTTGTACTTCTATTTCTATTTAAGGTTAGAATAAAAATAAACACAAAAGTAAAATTATTGATTATCACTGACCTAGGTAAAGTTTATATTTTTGTATTCTACAAGGAGAATAAGTTATGTAAATAGATTTTGTTTGTACTGGTATCACTGTTATGCAATATACTAGGTAATTCCGGAGGGTTGGCTCAGTTTGACAACAAGTAAATTAATTTGTTTTTCAATGATTCATGAGGATAATACACCAAGAAGTTTAATAAAAACTGAAACTTTTGGAATTACCTTTGGCTTTGCAAGTTTGTAAGGATATCGTTTTGTTATGTTTCAATTTTCATAGGGTCGTGGTTCAATTTAGTTTTTATTCTTTAAAATAGATGGGCAATAAAAAATTATGACTTTTGATTGCTTAAGCGCTAGTTTTAGTGAAAACTTTTGTTTTTGTTTAATTCTGTGTTATTGGTTTCTGTTTAAAAAGTGTTGGCGCAGCATATATATGAAAATGTTCTAATTTTTTTGTGGTTCACAAGCATAATTATAATGATATGAGTTGATTCTCTGTCATCATTTTGAGAGACGAAAATCGGAAAAATACAGTTTCATACTGCAATCATACAATTATCCGTGGTGAAGGGTTTAAACTAGATGTTGATATCCCGGCTCTGTAGCGAAGTAACTATCGGATAGATATTATTTGTAGAAATATAAAGTGCTGTTTTTAAATAAAACATGTTGGACATGGACTATGTTGATGTACGTATCCATTTTTGATTGTATTTTTTTCTCAAAACAAATGGAAAACTAAAAAATAAATTTTATCATATAATAAAATATGTATGACATAGATAGGCCAATAGTCCATTATATGAAAAAGCAAGTTTGTTTAAATTTGCAATCACGAAACTAAAATATGGTTGTCAATAATGCAATCAGCAATATGTCAATAAGCCTAGTGATCTAATATTCGAGAAAGTGACGCCCTCTATTTTTCAAAGATCAAAGTTCATATATAGAGTTAAATTAAGGTTCAAATCTTCGATCAAGCAAGAGGGCAGCATCGCCAAGGAATACTCAATAACTTAAATTGAATGTGCTACGAACGTTAACTCGTGTGCCAGTAGCAGGGTTGTTACACTCACAGACCAAATATAACAAAAAATCAACAAAAACTTGCTTCTTTGAGCATACTGCTCTCTTTTAGTTGATCAGAAAAGAAAATAAGTGGTGTCCGTCTTTAGAATATTGAATGGGCGACTGGTCATTATATTTAGATTGCTAGATTCAAGGAAGTCAACGATTTTATCAAAGTTGAATCTGTCAACGTTGATAATCAGACCAATATCAGAAATACGCTCAAAAATTATTCTTAGATGTTGGTATAAAGCAATTCATCTATTAAGATGAAGCATGAGTCAAGATCTATAAAAAGAATGTATATACCGTTGAAAAAATTTCGCAACGTTTCGAAAACCGAATCTCATTCGAACGAATTCGAAGAACGAGAGGAACTTGATGATATTGGCCACGGGCAAGGTCGCCACTCGCGATTCTACTTTCTGAGGAGGTAAAAACAATAGGACCAAGGGAGGCTTAAGCCAACGAACTGTCTAGTTTGGATTAACCTGTGACCAGTTTGTCACGAAGTAAGTCGATGGTACTGGTTGATACATGCCATTCATAAAGTGACGGTTTTTGAAATTTTTAAGAATGTTGATGACATTTGTGCTAATTAACCCATTATCGATAGCAGCTAGAAAGAAAAACATATTTATTTAAAAACTAGCGCACGGCAGTTAACTTCAAGGATAATAAGGGTCTGCTAAAATTATCCATTTAGACCAACATTTAAATTAAAAGAACGTGTACCATATGTGTTGATTTTATTAGAGTTAGCTGGCTATAATGAGAAATCAGTTTGTCTAGAAAGTGTTTCTTTCACAGTAGCTAGAACAACAGACACGAGTGGTTGCCAAAAACGAAATAGTCACCTTAAGACTAACTGTTATCGCATCCCAGCACAATTTTGATTAGTCTTTCGACATTCCTTCATTTTTCACTACGCAATGATTTTGATCACAATTTGGTGTAGTGATTTAAGTTCTCCGCTTTGTTAACCCACGAAGTAGTGAACCACCCTCATATCAATTGATGAGGCATACATTTTTTTACGAAGAAAAAATATGAAATGATTTGGGCCACATCTATAAGCGTATTATTTAAGTTTGTGTTGTTAGTAGCAATCGCAATCGAACTTTTATACTTTTATTCCAAGAATCACTTGGAGAATGATTGCGTTCGTATTTTTAATCCTTAGGTCTACGTGGTTGGTATATTTTTGATTCAGTTTGAGTTTTTTTTTATTCTATGTTAGGCATGTTTAGTGTTAACCAATACAGATCAACGTCTCTGAATATCCGAAGATACCATGCTAACTAAGGAACTAGGGCTTGAAAGGGTTATTCAATTTTCTTTGAGGAATTTATTAACGTTGATTTTAAAGTTTTGAGGATTAAAATTATCAGGAAAGACCCACGTCGGTAAGGCATTTCAGAGATGAGAAACTCTGTTAAAAAAATCGCGTTGAAAAGCGACAGTTCTACACCTAGTCACTCGAACCATAAAAGGATGGGCTGCTATTGATGCTCTAGTGACATGCGTGAAGCTTGCTGGTTCAGCCGAAATCGATTTAATCTCCGCAGACCGCCGTTCGTCCATAATATACTTGTAAAATACCGTCAAATCAGCGACGTCTCTTCTATGTTGCAAGGAATCAAGCTCGTTAGTAAGAGTCAAGTTGCTGATCAATTTAACAGCTCTCCGCTGTATAGAATCAAGACATTTCAAACTACTTATGTAGGCTCCTCCCCATATGTGAGAACAATACTCCATACAGGGACGAATAAATGATTTATATATTAAAAGAAGCTGCTCGCTATTAAAAACCCTACGACTACGACCCAGAAATCCTAATTTTTGAATAGCCTTCTTTGCTAGGCTAAAAATATGAGAATTCCATTTCATACTATTTTCAATCTGAACTCCTAGAAGTCCAACAGATTCTTTGAGATTTCTTCTCTTCAAGATTATTTGAATCAAACTTTAATAAAAACGGATTAGGTGTTGATAACCTAGAAAATTGGCAAACTTAAGTTTTGCTTGTGTTGAATTCAACACTGTTAGCAACTTCCCAATCTAAGATGGTTTTTAAATCACTATTTAATGACCCTATCAATTTTGATCTAACGACGTTAAGATTTGATGGTGCATACAAATTTGGCGTTTCATGTGACGCATGAAGTGTGTTATCATCAGCAAAACTATGGATGGGATTAACTGTTGAACTTAGCAAGTCATTAATATAGAGAAGAAAAAAAGTAGGTGATAAAGCGGAACCTTGAGGAGCACCAGCGTTAGTTGAAAAAATATTCGATGAAACACCATCAACATTGACCCGAAATTTGCGCTCGGAAATAAAGCTTTGTAACCAAAAAATAAATTGCTCATCTAAGCTGTAACATCTCAATTTGCAAATAAGATTGTTGTGCCATACTTTGTCAAACGCTTTGGCAATATCAAGCGCAAAAGTCTCACCATAGTTTTCAAGTGACTTGTTCCAGATATGCGTGACAAAAGAAAGTAAATCTGCCGTCACTCTTCCTTTACGGAATCCGTATTTTCTTTCATTAAGTAATTTTGTTTGACGACTCTAAGAAGCTCATAATATTAAAATTACCATATCTCTCAAATAGTTTAGAAACAACCGACAAAATTGATATAGGTCTGTAGTTTCTTGGATCCGAACTTAGTATGAAACTGCCCTGTGGCTGGTGAGTTTTCCCCGACTTTTTTTAGCTTCATGTTTACTATGAAATATTAAATCTAAATTTCAAATAAATTCCTTAAACGTTGATCTAATGATAATCATGAGCTTTAGTTTTCTTAACATATTTTGAATTCAATGCGAGTAAAACACAAGTTTGCCATTTTTTTTAAAAGTTTGACCCCAAAGATTTTGTGTAGATAAAACCTGTAAGACTTCTATGAGTAGAACTTTAAAATAATATGAAATGGAATGCTGCATAGCTAAGAACGCCGTCCATAAATCGCTTATCATCCCTGCGTGGAATACTGTTCTCAAATATGGGGTGGAGCATATTTTAGTAGTTTGAAGGGATGTAAGGGGTAATTCTGTTCAGCGCAGAGATTTTAAACTAATTGGTAACTGACACTAGAACTAGAGCAATTGTTGTGGTCCATCCTTTTACGTTTTAAATAAAATTATTGTCATAACTGTCGCCTTTCAACGTCATGTTTTCAAGAGAGAGGCTAATCTCTGGAATGTCTTATACCTTCATGGGGTTTTCCCGATAGCTTTAATTCTCAAAACTTTAAGGTCAGCGCTCATAAATTTCTTAAAGAATAGTTATTTGTTTAACTAGGCAGCAAAGTAGTAGATTGACTGCCGCGGCTGATAGTTCATAGCCGAGCGAGCGAGGCTAGGAATTCAGCCAAGGCAGTCAATCTACCTTGCTGCCGAGTTGAACATATAATTTTTTCTCCGATTAATTACAATGATATGTAATTTAATAATTATTACTTTAAAAATAAAGCAAAATTTTAAAAAAGAAAAAAAAAATCGATTAAAAAAATTTTTTTTTAATCGTAATATCTGTTTATTTCTATGAAGTCTAATTATTTTGCTGCCTAGGCAGCAAAGTACTTGCTTTGCTGTCTAGGCAGGAAAAGTGCCACTTTGCTGACTGAAATAAGTCTGCAAAATTTATATTTGCTGTCTATCGGAGAAAAACATATTTTATTTAAACTTATTACTAATCTTTGGATATTGAAATAAGCCTAACTTTGAATTAAAGAAAATTAAGATCGTCGTCAAGCAAGTTCTTCATGTGAACAATGATAAGGTTAAAGCTTGGAGGGCGAATAGGAAATATATAGTCCGTTGAAATACCAAACTTAATGTTAGTATCCGTTGTGGTGGAATTGATTTGTACCGACGGTAAATCGTCAAATCAATATATTTAATTCCATTGAGCTTAACCTAGAGTTGCACCTAGGGTTGCAATCGGTATCGGTATCTGTCGGTATCTGTTTTTGCCCGATTAATCGGCCGTTTAGCAATACATGTACTTTCATTGTATTGAAATAAAAGGCTTTGGTTTTAAATAAAAAAAGTTAATTCATATATATCTTCTTTATTATAATTGATTTTCGCTTTAATTTAAATTTTCATTAAGGTGTGCACGATCGTTAGCTTAAGAAATCTATAACTCGACTAACTCTGTTTAAGTAAAACTTATTCTAACTATTCATACTTATGAAGAAACTACGTGTGGTCTGCGGATGTTTACACAAGATTAAATACATCCTTTGTCCTTTATTTATAGTTCATGTTTTACTTATAAAAACACGTACTCTTGTTTGATAGTTTTGTAAATAATCATTTTAATACATTTAGGACAACATCTTTAGACCACTCGTAATATCCTCAATAAATTGATTTTTGTAAAACATTAGATAATTTTATATTATTCAAACAAAATATTTCAACACGCCTCCTCAAAAATCAATCCAAAAAAATAAATTCCTTTTAAGATTAAATTATAACAGATTAAATAAAATATATATTATACTATATGCGTGACACACCTTTATGTTCTTCATGGGAGATAACAATATGGTCCAACATTTGCTGCAAGGGTTGGGAAAAACCCAAAAACCCAACCAGACCATTTAAATTAATTCTAAGCAAAGTTACTTATAACTATTATACATAATATTTTAAAATGAACTTAATCCAAGTTCTTTCCTTACTTCCAAAATTTTAACTGAAGGCAATGGTTTTGTAAGTATATCAGCTAATTGTTGACCTGTTGGAATATAAATTAATTTTATTTCATTTTTCTCAACTTGTTCTCTAAAAAAATATTTTATATCTATGTGTTTTGATCTCTTGTGATTTTAATTCCTAAAAATAGCTTAATATCTTTTAAATCTATCATACTAAATTTATTCATCAAATAACTTTTAAAACTATTTATTGTCTCTATACTAGCTGTGGCAATTTCTAAGTCATCTACATATAGCACTACATACATATTCTTGGATATATTTCCTTTATCTAACACATAAATACATCTATCAACTGGAGAATTTCTAAAACCTTTTTCTATTAGAGATTTTTCAAATGTCTCAAACCAACATCGTGCTGCTTGTTTTAGCCCGTATAAGGCTTTATTTAATTTCCAAACTTGATTATTTTTACAATCAACTCCCTCAGGAACTCTCATATACATTTCTTCTTTTAATGTACCGTTCAAGAAAGCCGTTTTTACATCCATAAGATGAACTAATAAACTATATTGATTTGCGAAAGCTAATATAAATCGAAAACTGGAAATTCGAGCTACTGGTGCAAATGTTTCATTATAATCAGTTAAATACTCCTGACTAAAACCACGAGCTACTAGTCTTGCTATATATTTGAATGGATTGCCATGCTCATCATTTTTGATAGTGAATACCCATTTACAGTCAACTATATTTTTATTTGTAGGTTTGTTTACTAAGTCCCATGTTTTATTAATAATTAGTGAATTTATTTGATCCTTCATTGCATGTTCCCAGTGAACTCTATCATCTCTATGTTCCAACTCCTTGTAAGAAGTGGGAATACTACAAACTAAAGATTGGGCAGACATTAAATATTCATCAGGTATGTCATATTTATAAGATACAACAGGTTGTTGGTTTCTGATCCTTTCACTCCTCCTAACTTCGTTAGATTCTGGTCGTATATTGTCATCCTTATTTTTCGAGAACTTTAAATGTTCATCTGTTATACCTAGTTCTGAATTTATTTTGACATTTTTCATTCTAGGTTCTGATTCTTCCGATTTATTCTTATCGGATTCGTTCTGTTTACCTACTGATTTCAACCCTAAGTCCAATATATCAGTTTCATCTGTTATACCTAGTTCTGAGTTTACTTTGACACTCTTCACTCTAGGTTCTGATTCTTCTGATTTATTCTTATCAGATTCATGCTTTTTAAATACTGATTTCGACCCTAAGTCTAATTTATCAGTTTTATCTTGACATTTTTCATTATCATCTTCTTCAATATTAATTGAAGGTCTAGTTTTCATAAAACTAACCTCATCAAATATAACATCCCTAACAATGATAAACTTTTCATTTACAATACATCCCACACTTTATAACCATTTGGTTCATATCCAACTAATATACCTTTCATCGATTTTTCATCAAATTTTGTTTTTCGTACTTTTTTTTTTTTGGATGTACACAGTTGAACCAAAAACTCTTAAGCACTTTGTTTTTGGCTTTTTATTATGCCAAATTTCACATGGTGTTTTAACTAGTTTGAAAGCTCTAGTGGGCGTAATATTAGTTATATATGTTGCAGTAAGAACTGCTTCACCCAAGAAAACTTTATTCAATTTTGCACCTGATATCATTGACCTAGTTTTTTTTTTCAGTTATAGTTCTGACCATTCTTTCAACTACACCATTTTGTTGTGGGGTTCTTGGTACTGTAACATGAAAAGTAATGCCTTTGTCTACACAATAACTTTTCAATTCAGATGACAAATATTCGCGACCATTATCTATATATAAATTTACTACTTTTGAATTAAAACGAGTCTCACTTCTAGTAATAAAATCTTTAAATACTTAAAATACATCAGATTTAAATGTGATTAAAAAAGTTACACAATAGGGAGTATAAACATCAATAAACAATACAAAGTAGTTTTTGTTATTAATTGTTGTAGGAGTGATTGGACCAGCAACGTCTGTATGTATATTAAATAGAGGCCTTAGAATATAATTATTATCTTTACTTTTATTAAAGGGTACTCGCGCCTTTTTACCATTGATACACGGTTCACATAAATTATCATTAGGTAAAATATGACTAATTTGATTTAAATCTTCTATCATACGGTTATTTTAAAGTTCTAAAAATAACTTTTTACTTATATACCCTAATCGTTGATGCCATAGTTCATAATTTATTTTACAGACATTACTTAGTTGAGCTCCACAAAATTAACTGTTAATAAATTGTTTTGTATCTCACCTGTCATGATGATCTTACCTTCTTTATTGATAATTATACCACTTTTAATAAAATATATACCCAAACCTGCTTCTTGCATTCTTCTTACAGAAAGCAAGCTATATGGTACTTCTGGACAGTAGAGAACATTTTCCAGTGTTACCGATAATCCTACATACTGATGACATCAAGTGATCCTCTTTTAATTGCATGGATAAACAAATCATTTTTCGCCACTGATATTTTTATTGGAGGCTTTAAATTATCAAAGTTGTTCGCAAGATCTTCTCTATTTATAATGTGATCAGTTGCCCCCGAATCAAGAATAAATGTTGTACCAATCGTGTTTTAAATTTGATTCGACATATTATAATTTCCAACCATAAATGCAGTACTATCGTAAGACCTCGATGGCTCTTTAATTTAAACAGTTTGGACAGTTCTATTTTGTCCTGCTTTTTCTTGATATTGGACAGTTTTTTTTTTATAATAAAAACAATTTTTCCTAATATGCCCTTGCCTACCATTGATGGCATTTGAGTTTAGTGGACAACTTATTTTTATTGAATTTTCCACTATATTTATTATTATAATTTTTAAAATGTTTTTTATCACGATTTTTTTTTTAAATGTTTTTTTTATTATTATAATTGTTATTAAAATGGTTATTTCTGACGTTGGAAGTTATATCATTACATTCCACTTGAAGTACTTTTGCACTTGTATCACTACTTCTTTTAATTTGGTTTCATAATCGATCAACGTCCTTTTAGCAATATCGGTTTATCAATCACTTTTATCACTTTCAATTCAGTTAGTAAAGCACGGACTCTAAACTTCCACAAACCATATTTTTGTCCATTAAAAATAGGAACATTTCTTTGATTCGCTAAGCGATCCATTTTATTTAAACACTTTTTTTTTTTTAATTTGAATCTATTTACTAAATAAATCTTCAAAAAATAACTAAATCACTTATCTTCACTTATCGTCACTATCTCACAAACACAATAACTCTTTGTTGAGTGAATTTTAAAGAGTAACCTGGGTCCATAACCTATTGAAATAAAAGGCTTTGGTTTTAAATAAAAAAAGTTAATTCATATATATCTTCTTTATTATAATTGATTTTCGCTTTAATTTAAATTTTCATTAAGGTGTGCACGATCGTTAGCTTAAGAAATCTATAACTCGACTAACTCTGTTTAAGTAAAACTTATTCTAACTATTCATACTTATGAAGAAACTACGTGTGGTCTGCGGATGTTTACACAAGATTAAATACATCCTTTGTCCTTTATTTATAGTTCATGTTTTACTTATAAAAACACGTACTCTTGTTTGATAGTTTTGTAAATAATCATTTTAATACATTTAGGACAACATCTTTAGACCACTCGTAATATCCTCAATAAATTGATTTTTGTAAAACATTAGATAATTTTATATTATTCAAACAAAATATTTCAACACATTGTTTATCACATTTTAAACACAAATAATTCTAAATGTAGACAACTGGTATTTTGTATCGGGAAAAAATTCTGAAGTATTATGAAAATAAGAAAAATTTTTTGGTTCGAAATAAAAGTTAATAAACTGACTGAATTATATTAATTCAATTAAACAAAATCGAATAACAAAAACTAAAATTCAGTAATCAAATTTGGGAACTTTTAAGCTACTCATAATGCAAAAACATTAAAATTTCCCCATTTTCAGGACTGAGGCGATTTCTTATAGGCTGAAGTATATTTCCCTCTGTGCTGAACACTATTTCACTTTCGACAGAGGATACTGGAGCGCTGAGATATTTCAACGCAATTTTGCTCAAATCAGGAAATATTTCTTTTGATTTTCTCCACCACAAAAATAGGTCATTTTGCCTTGGTAGCAAGTATAAATTTAAATACTCTTCCAGCTCTTTTTTGCAATAAGAAGGTACTTTTCAACGTTTCATTTCACGCTTTGTAAATCGCTTTGGTATGTGTGTGTGCCAATAGTCTACCGTTTATCAGAATCAAGTTCATCAAATAAATTGAAAACCTCACTGATATATCTGCGTGTTTTTGACTTATCTTCAGCACACAATCTCTTCAATAGAGTCAGGCAAATTTGACAAACAATCTAATTGAAATATCTTTTGTTTTATTTGTTCTATCATATAAGTATCAGGTTTTTGAAATTTCATTTTAAATCTGGGATCTAGCATGAAAGCCAAACATAATGACTTATTTTCGAAATACGATGAAATTTTTTTCTTAATTGAAGACGATCATCTACGGTGGTCTATAAAATTTCTGCAGAGGAACAACTTGTCTTTGCATTTGATATAAATAATTTCATTGTTTAAATAATGAGATTATTATTAAACAAATTACTTTAACAAATTATCAAACTAATCGGTATCGGTCGATAAATTTAGCCGATTAATCGGTAATAGGTAATCGATAATTTTGCTTATCGGCGCAACCATAGGTTAACGTGATGATCTTTTCTATGTATGTAGTTATCATCTCCTTTGACTTCTGTGAATCCAACTTCAGTGAACGTTGAGAGTACGTATCCGGTGGTAAAGAAAAACATAATAAGATGCTGGCCAGGAATAGTTACTGTACAAACATTAAGTGTCGCGATCCCGAAATCAAATGCTTTAACCAGCAACCCTTCTAAAGGTATATCTAGTTCTACACACTTATTAAAATTTATTAATATAAATTTAATTTAAAAATATTTATTGATTTCTTAATTATTTACTCTAATTGCGTAGAGGATCACCAATCTTTGTTGTATGCTGGCTTGGTGGAGTCTAGTATCGAAGCAGCTGCGTTGATTCAAGTTGTATTTATGTCTGCCTGTGTATTTGTCCTGGCTGTTTTGAAAAACTTTCACTCTAGAAAAAACTGCATACAATAAATATATAAAACGTATTTTATAAAATGTCAAAGAAGTTTCTCGATAACCTTTTTGTTTTTACCTCCCCAAAATTGTAATCCATCTAATTAGAAAATTTGAATATTTCTGAATAAAAATCTAGGTGAAAGTTTCTTAGTCAACAGAGATTTAACAAACAAGAAACAGAAACCATTGTCGTTTGTGAATTGTGATGGTATGATTCGAGTTGGAAATTTTCTCCATATAAAATATTCCATTATATTCGACACATACTTAATTCCGATTCGAATAAACTTTCAATAGGGTCAATGCAAGTTTTGTTTTGATGTTGGGTGGTTTCAATGCTTTTTCAAACGTACAAATCGTATCGTCAATTGTACTAAATTTTAGTTAACGCTACAAAACTAATTTGGTTGAATCCGTTTTGTAGAATATATCAAATTATTTTTGTCAGTGTATTTTGTGTTTATTTTAAATCAAATCCCTCGCAATACCTACTATGAATTGGTAAATTTTTTCAACCTCCTGTTTATGAAAAATTTAGCGTAAATCGTTTAATGTAGACATGCAAAATTTCTCCAGCTGAAAAACTTTTGTGCCAATCGAATGTTCTCTGTCAAACAGACTTCAAAATTCAGTTGCCTAACGAATCAATGCTTATGTACATTTCGGATACACTTTGCACTCTAACAGAAAAAAAATTATCATTCGTTTGCCGTAGTGATCATTCAGTCACGATGGCATCACATTTGGTTGTTTTGTCCTTAAATTTAGTTTTTGAAGATAAAACAGCCGAGTTTGAGGTTATTGTGACGGGAAAATTTCGGATGGCACAAAGTAGGTTCCCGCAACAAAAATTAAAACATTCTACTAAAAATTGCAATGCCTATCTTAATTATATATTTGAGGTTATTCATCCAAGTTTCAACTGGTATTTCGACAGAAAAGAAGATTACAGATCATTGTTGCAACTTCTTTTTGGCAGAGCCAAAATGTTTGCTGCGAAAGCATTTGAATCTTCTTTAGCGAAACTTATAAGTTCAGAGAAAACTGGTTCAAAAGTGGAGATAAAGTTCCTAGGGAAATCTTTTATCAGATCGATCGAATAGCGAAACTGGAATGGAATATACTAAACAGATATGTTCCATCACATAGAATAACATGTAAATGTCATCAAAATAAACCAAACATCAGTGGTGGAGACCTGAACCAAAGAGTGAAAAAGGGCTAAAAATAGGTAAAATAAACTTATATAGTCCAAAATAACTTCAGTCACCCTTTTAACCGGATACTCAGATAGGGATGAACACATTGCTCTGATCTAGGACCTGTGGATATCTTACACTCCTATAGCTAAACTCAGAACTTCCAACAATATAAATTCTTCTAGGAGAAGAACAATGGTATAGTGTAACTTTGACTATGAATATGGTGAACATTAACCTGAGAATTAACTAAACTTGTTTTAGCTAGTTTAGACGTGAATGGTCCATGAACTCGAAGCACCACTTTTTCAAAAAAAATTCTCTTTTATGGTGACAAAAAATTGATAAGAAATTGGTTATTTGCGGTATCCGCTCATTATGTAATCTAGAGCATCTTTGATACTAACGAAATGGACGAGTTAATTTTCGGTTGTCTTACAGAAACAAAACCCAAGTAGTCCTAAATACAACTTTCGTTGCAGAATCCAAACGATAATGTAAAGTTTGACATATAGCTAAACGCCCAACATAATTAGAGCCGAGGATATAAGAAAAAATAACGACTGGTCAACTAGAAGTACTGGTGACTTTGTGATAATAAATAGAAATCAGCAGTAGATTTTTAGGGATTTCTTGGAATTAACCTAATAACCCCTGACTATCTAGTTAAGTTAAAAGTCTTTTACTAGCCTAGGATTGACCTAACTCCTTATGAATACACAATTTTCTTAAAAGCTAGCCAAACAGCAGCCACTGTGGTGAGTGAAAGGCCATCGTTGGCGTACTGCTTAAAGAATATAATGACTAAACAAAAAATCCTCTAGGTAATTAAACAAATTAATTTAATTAACTCAGTTGAGACTGACTACAAGACTAGTCTATACTAGTCTATAATCATTCAAATTTGATTAATGTTTATCATCGTGAAAACGTTGGTCTAATGATGCTTTCAAAAGCTCCAGATGCAAAAACGGACAAGAATAAAGTAAAACCACCATTATTATAATGGTTAGAAAATTTACGAACGTTTCGCATAATGGAATTTTGGCACAATGGACTTAACAGTTTACATGTTTACCAGTTCCTGGAAAAAAATTCTTTGGGGCAAAATTCGAAAATCCTTTGGAGCAAAACGAACATACTCTAATCACTTTCATAGATATCAAGTGAGCATTCAACAATTTAATACGTGAACCTATCACAGAGAAACAGACAGAACTGGATGTCAACTGTCAACTGATCAACTGTCCTGTGCAACATAAAAAATTTACCAGGTAATACAAAATTCCAGATAATGGTCCGATCTAAAAACTTTTTGGACCTGTTAATCTTTTTGCAGGCCATCATCCATATTCGATTGAAATCAGAAAAAATCAAAATACATTTCAAATAATGCGCCTATAATGTACGGTTCTCTTCATTCTCAATTAGTGGCAATAGTAGATAAATTTCATAAATTTTGTTAAGCCACAATCTGGTTTTGAGCAAAATTCTGCAAGGTATTGTTTTGGGACTGCCCTGCCAGTACTGTCACAGGTTACGGAAAAGGAGGCAAGCGAGTGATCCAGGTACTCCTTTTGCCCGTATAATCAGCCCCACCTGGACGTTGAAGATGTGGCTACCAATACTTGTCCAGAAACTGCACATTTCTTTGTTATATTTTCAATAACCTCATAAGTGATGTCGTATTTCCTGTTGATTCAACTGTTGAAGCTCATGCATCAACTAACCCTTTTCTAGATTCTTCTGAAACTTTCTATATCAGACAAAAACATTCTTTTTGAAATCAATCAGACAAAACTTCAGTTTTTCAGCTGAATTCAGATAATCTCCCATATGCGAGTGACGTCCATATGCGTCCATATGCGCCCATAATCGTCCATATGCGCCCATAGTGTAACAATTGCTGACATTTCCTACCAAGGATTATTGAAAAGTGATTCAAACATAGGGGCAGGATCTAAAAAAATTTCAAATAATGCTAATGTTAGGTACACCACTTATCGAGTTTTCTAAATACCAATACCAATATGCATCGAATTTTGGGAAACGTATTTCTATTAGTGGAATATTTAGGTAAAACTGCAAACAGATGCGTTTACAAATAGTTTCTGGTCTTACTCACTCTGCCCGGGTATGGATTTTTGGCATCTGTTTTTTATTAGTTTCTTCTGTTGTCAAAGAGCTTGGCTTTAAAACTTTTTTACAAATTTATAAACCAGCATCGAGTAAGTCCCAAAGCTTTTGATATTTTCATTTATCACTGTTTTGATAAAAACGGCATCGGTAGAACTGATTTAGTAACTCAAATCATTAATGTTGGTGCTGCACTTCTAGTCAAATACGGGCATTATAGCTGTTTAGGCTGGCATATAAAAGAAGTTTGGTATTATATTGGAATTAAGTGTCATAGAGGAGATGCAAAGTGCATGAATTACGTGAAGTAAAGTACGTTCAAACTTTGTCTCAATTCTTGAAAGCCACAGCTACAGTAAAATCCACTGAAGCTACAGTAAAATCCACTTATCTCTTGCCCTTGAGAGATAAGTAACTAAGACACCTGGATTAAACCCGGTACTTTTTTTCGAGCGATTTTGCTGCAAACGGGTGGCTACTTTATAATTATACTGTTATGCCTTTCGGTCTATGCAATGCTCTGCAAGCATAGATCATCAAAAGCAAAAAGTTATCCCGCCCTCTTTATATGATCGAATGTCTGTGTTTTTGGATAACTTACTTGAACGGACAGCAGACTTAGAAGAACACCTGTTTTTGATAAGGTGTAAACTGAAAAAAAAATACTATAAAACGCATACAAAATTACATTAAATCTACGAATTTTGGTAATGAGTGGATTTATAGATTTGGTAGATCTATAACTTTATAGATTTCACAAATAATTTGGATATAAAATTTCATAAACAGCGTTGATTGAATCTTTATGAATTTTTTTTTTAGTGTATTTAAAGTCTTCTGGGAGCTGCTAACTTAACCGTCAATGTAAACAAATGAATTAACCCTGATAAAATTCATTCTATTGTGGCCAACCTCCTTCTATAGCAGAAACCACCATATAACCACAAAGATACGATATCACACAAAAAAACCTTAAAGTTTCACGCGATTACTGTCTTCGTTAAAGTCTTCGTTAAAGTCTGTCTTCGGTAAATTCGAGCCCTTAACTGGCAAAACAAAATTAATTTGAGACAAAATAGAAAAAACAAAAAACATTTCCGGAAATCCACAAAACTGTGGGAATGCTTAAAATTTCCTACAATTAAATACAGACTTTAATCCTATTTCGAGAAAGAAATAAAATTATTATAACTGAGTTTCAGTTTAATGTGAAAAAGAAAGAAATTGGGTAATTTTTAGAAATCGTTTTTGCAATGATTAGAATTTAAGTAGAATTTAATTAAATAAAAATGTTTTGCAAGATTGACAAAACGGAACCATGGGAAGTACGATGATTAGAATTTTGGAAATTTTGCATTAATTAGCAAAACCGAAACTTGGATATATGGTTTTGAGAGATGGAATGTCATGAGACATGCAAATTTGTGGATTCAAATCTGGAATTTGCCACATTGTGACGGAGGGAAGTAAAAAGGAAAAACCACCGGAGCGTCGCTTAGTTTTTATGTCTTTGGCATCAAAGATGCCGGAAGCGTTCTTACACCTTCATTCGACACCTAACGCAACGTTGCCCATCAACCGGAGAATTATTCCTTTTATAAGTTTAGGGGACAGCTTGGCTAAGAACCTTTTCGTAGCATGACTTTGGAAAAAAAATTCGAACAAATACTGTTTGCATTGGTTCTAGTTTGCAGACACGGGAGCGCAGATTATTACGTACAGAACTTTTATGATATGCGGTTCTTAGATTATTTAATATTTTTTCCTGGAGCAAAGAAGGACGAACAGAGAAGTATATCGAATAGATGGATCAAATTGAAAATCAGGAATTGAACGAAGTATTTGTATGTCGATCCGTGAGATACAATATGTTGACCAAAAACTAAAATATGGGTGGAGAACTTTGTACAATCGTGTATCAAATTACACAATGAAGATCTAATTTTAGGCAGGTGAAGGTCCCAGTCCTGATGCGAATCTTTTTAAAAGGAACGAATCGTTGAAAGAATGGGTCGATTTACTCTCTCTGATGCGTTGCATTGCAGCGAGTATATTGGAGTAAACGTATGATGAACACCATATTTTGGAAAAACTTCCTGAAACTTGTTTGATTTAAAATAGGATCAGTTACACTCGGGTAACTCGGGTACACCACACACACTAAAAACTCGATTTTTCATGAATTTAATTGCAAGGTCAGCAGTTGATTTGCGAAGAGGTTCGGTCAAGAAATATCGTGAAAAATGATAAAGGACAATAAATATATATTAATTTCCCCCTTTTAAGTGTGGGTATGGATCAAGGAAATCTACGTACAGTTTTTTAAACCGTGGAACAATACATGATGAATCACCCATAGGTGTTCGTAAAGTGATATGTGGTATTGGCCTTGATACTCTTGTAAATATTTTAGTTGGAAACATATTTTATTGCATCGTCTTGCATCTTAGAGCAATAATACATCCGTCTTAGAAATTCCAAAGATCTAGACCCTCCCGCATACGCTGAGAACGGTGAATTACGAGCTCATTTTATGAGAGTAGTTTGAAACCCTAAAATTATCACCGAAAGTCGGTCATGTAGTAATTTACACTAAAATAGAAATTGGAATTTCAGTTCTTCTTAATATGCATTTAAAACAAGACAGTACTGATGGCTAAAATATGGGTCACGATAGACATTAACCGATATATTTTTTTCGTTTGTATTTTTATTTCATCAAGATACAAGATTTTAAGAAAATGAGTTATTATGATAACTATGGACTGGACATCCGATTTGCAAAAGCTTATACTGATAATATAAGTGTAGTGACTATTTTTTTACTTCATTGCTGATTTTATCTCGTTATTCAAAAGAGATATAAATAAATTCCTTAAAGACTTCAAATTACTCAATTCAAAGAACATTATTAAATTTTTTTCCCAACTAATAATCTTTTCATTATAAAATTGTATGTGAAGAAGTCATTATTAATCAATATCTTCGTCTACAGTTACCATTTACGTTTCACCTCATCAAAAGAAAAACACAAAAACAAAAAATAATTTCTGCGAAAATCAAATTAATTCGAAATCCACTAAACATACAAAACCGTTCAATAAAACATTCGAATGTGTAATTCAATCCATAATAATCATTATATGCTTTATGTTATAACGTATCACACACAAGTTTCTCATAATCTATCATACATCAAAACCCTCTTAAACATCGAAACCTAATTCAATCTGAGACATTTTCTCTACTCCAATCTTCTAAGATAAAATTATATAAATAAGAAATCACGATATTTCGGAATTAAATATAAATTAAATTAATTAAAGATTTTCTTTAAGATTCGAAGAATTATGTGATTAGGAATTCAAAGTGTCAAATTAAAGAAATAAAATTACAAATAGACATGCAACCAGACATTCTGTGTAGCTGGATCACATTTTGATTATTTTGTATTCGTTTATGTTCTAATTTTTTTTTGTTAATTTAGAATTAATTCGTTATTCGTTCACGTTTAGAGATTCGACAAATATGTATAAATTCGTAAATTTGATTTATTTTATTTTTTTAACTTTTTTATGTTATGATTATTTGTGGTTTCGAGTTTTAAAGATAATTAAGAGAAATTTAATACGGATTAGTAGATAGTCTTGAAAACACTATCGTGTTACGTATTGATTTCGTATTTAGAAATTTTTATGTTTATGTAAGGTCATCTTGTTGTTGGTTTTGTGTACGAATGGGTTTATGCAATTGCGCATGTTGGAAGTATTAAAACGAAGTTAAGCATTAAGAAAAGTTTATGGAAATATTTTACACGGAAAGTTGTTAAACAATCTTTTTCCAATAATAATGTCAAACTGATTGTGAATGTTTTCGAATGATTTGATAGTTTGAAAAAAATCAATTAACATTTGTTTAAATTTTGGTGGCGGAAATTGTATCACAATTTGGGCCTTTACCAACAAATATCCCTGCTTGTCGACTACTATTACCCAACTGCTCTTCGTTACTTCATCTCGTAACTAAGAATGAGAATGAGAAGAGTCAGCTGAATTGTCAGCTGCTCGATGTCTAGGAAAAAGTAAAACAAATTTAGAAAATATATCTAAAACCACTAAAATGTAAATATTCCAATTTTTTATCTTGGAAATAATTACTATTTAGAACAGACTACAGCAATAGTTTGCCATAGTTTATCAGCTATTTTAGGAAAACCCATTGATGAATGAGGTATGTTACTATTCTTTGAGGTCTTACAGATTTCACGAACTGAAATTTCAATATTTGGCCAATAATATGTTTGTTTCATTTTTTGTGCTGTTTTAGATACGCGCCAGATGAACCGAAAGTGGAGCATCATGTAATTTCTTCAATCCGCTTCTCCATTCAGTTTCTGGTACCACCACAGCATAGAATTTGAGTAGCATCTGAAAATTTGGTCACTAACGACGGTAAAATCTGCAAATTTCTCTGGTTTTGCCAATTAGTTTTGTCAAGTAGTTATGCCAATCTTGATACTTTCATACCAGTTATCCCTGTATTGCCCGACAGTGCATCAGAAGTCATTAAACGAGATAAAGAATCTAGAAAAACATTTAGTTTTCCCTTCCTATGTTCTAAAAAAAGTTGTGTTGTTGTAATCTCAGCAACCATCGACCTAATCTTCCACTAAGATCGTTTTTATTCTGTAACTATAATAATAACGTATGAATATACGGCCGGGAACGATCAATCGCTAATATTACCGCAAGGCACTTCTTCTCAGTTGTGTGGTACTTTCGTAGTTGTTTGGTTAGCTTCTGACTATAAAATGCTCAGTTTCATTTTCTTCTTGAGCTAACACAGCCCCAATACCAACTCCTGAAGCATCAGTCTGAATGGTGAATTCTTTCTCAAAATTAGGATGCGAGAAAAGGAGGAAAAATTAAAAGTGTCCTTAGTTTTAGCAATTCTTCATTAGCCTCTTCGGTCCAGATGAAACGTTTTCCATTCGTTAGTGTATCTGATATAGGTGCAGAAATTGTTGAAAAATTATTTATAAATTGTCTTTACCAGCTGCTCATTCCTATAAATCTACGTACGTACTGCTTTAGCTGAAACTGGAACAGGATAGTATATAATGCTTGTCACTTTCTTCGGATCGGTTGTTAATCCTTCTCGTGAAATAAAATAACCCAAATACTTCATTTGTAAGAATGTGTTGTAAGAATTTGGATTTATCTAGATTTATTATTAAACCTGCTTGGAGAAGTCATTCTGCTATAATTCCCAAGAATCTAAAATGTTCATCTAGATTTTCCGTAATTATGATGTCGTCCAAATAAATAAACACTTGAGGTTTAAGATCCACGCCTAGTGCTCGATCCACCAAACAAACTTGCGTTTGTGGAGCATTATGTAACCCGAATTGCATTACTTTAAATTGGAAGTGACCGTGAGAAGGTATTGAAAAAGCTGTCTTTCCTTTTGAGCTATCTTCCAGAGGAATTTGCCAGAATGTATCGGACAAATCACTTGACAAAAAGTTGGTACTCACGAAGCGACCTAATACATGAAATATGGCTTTGTTACGACATTTAGTTTACGCAAATCTAAACAAATACAAATCTTCCCATTTGATTTAATCACCGGAACCAATAGATTGCTCCAAGGAGTTAGGCGCAAAAGCCAGTTAAGCTCCTTATCCACTTTTTCTTGAACAAATTGTGACATCGGATAATTTCTCTGCCCAATTGCCCTTGCATCACCAGTGTCAATAAAATGTGACAAAATGCTAGTCCGACCAATTTCATCTATACCAGATGTGAATATTTTGATCGCTGACATTAGAATGACTCTCACTTCTAATTGCTACTTTATGTTCGCTGACTTGTTCATCGAACATATGGTACAGTCTATCGAAGTTACTCCGTCAGTTCGGCATTTAAAATAAAATATTTTAGTCCTCGGTTCTTTACAGGTTTGAAAAGGATGACCATCACCATCACAGTTATAGCATCTGACTGTCTTTGCTAGTTTTTACCTATAACCAATACCTCTGCACCGTTATCCATCGTTATTACGTTTTTATCTGCGTGATCCAGCTCAGTTTAAGCATGTTACTTGATGTCGCCTTTCAGTTTAAACTCTTCTTAACCTTTGAACTTCCTAAGCCTGAAAATACATGTCTTCATGAAAGAGAAAGGTTATACCTCAAATCTTCTATTCGTTTGCAATACCGAGCCAGTTCTTCTATTGAATTTATTTTGGTTATTGATTGGCAGCTAAATAAAACGGAAGCAAATTTCGAATTATGCACTTCAATTTTTCTCAAATTGAAAATTTTAAAATTGAAGTTTTATTTCTGCCGAATAAATACTGAAGTTCTCCCCTTGCTTTTGAAACCGTTTTATAAGGTCCATGCATAAGCCAAAAATCACGATTCTCTGGTAAAAATACTTCCCTCAAACCGCGAACTAGTTCTAATATTTTTTATATGATGATCTTTACCAAACCTTTGCTGGGCCATTGAGAAGATGAAATATTGCAGAAAATAATTAATTTTTAGAAAATTGTTCAGCCAACGCATACATTTCAACTTGCTTTAAAAAATCATTTAACGCTAAACTTTCCTGTCGACCAGAAAAACAAAGCTTCCATATGTGATTCGGACAAATCCTATATATATTCCTCAGTCGATCATAGTTAGACATTCTAGTTAAACGGCCACGAGGTGGATATGCCAATGATTGCCTGAATCTTGGAATTAAGTCATCGCTGGAGTCGGAGTCAGAAAACCTCTTCAATTCCTCTACATATCTTATAAATAGTGCATTTTGTTTGCTAATACCCATGGCTTCTATGTTTTTGTGCTTTTGCGTGTCTGAATTTTTTTTTGATACTGCTCCCAATATTGGTTGTCGGCTAATAAATGTATCAATGTTTACAGAATCCGAACGAGAATAACTTACGTTTTGACTGCCATGTTCACTTTCTACCCCAGACGCCACAATCGCTGAATCAATCAAAGTACCAACTGATATTATGATATTATCATATTTACTAGTTTCAGTTTTAAATCCGAATAAGCTGGTAACGTATTGTTTAATTTTTCCAGTCTTAGTTTGAGTTAAAAAAATTTTGAATTAAACTTTTTAGCTTCTAATTTTCTTCCAGCTAACGGAACTCTTTTAGTTATACTTGTCTCCACTGATTTTTAATTCGTCTAACTAAATTGTAGACATCTAGTTAAAATATAATATTACTTTAAACTTCTTTGATAGCATCTAAAGTTCGTTAAGGTTATAATTTTTTTAATTCGTTCAGTTTTATTATTTGAACATTTAAACTTGCACGACTTGGTAGGTTCTTTTTGATTTTTAAATCTGATGCGTTTTTCTGTAAAAATTAGCTTGACGACAGTTCCAGTTTAGTGCGCGGTGGTTAAAAAATTGCATTTGATTTATTCCTAGATGAATCGGTTATTTGTAAGCACAATTTGAAAATTATTTTCGAAACTCTTTAGAAACGAATTATTGAATACTTCTTAACCGATTTTTTTCATCTGACTTTTTTGTCTTTGAAACATACTACTAACGTGAGTTTTTAATCCAGTATATTTCTATAACTACCAAGATATTTTCATAAAATAAAGGCTGCCAAATTAAAAGTTCAACCATTTTTAACCTGTTGTGTTGTACACTGCAGAAGCATGTAGATATACAAGAATGTTTGCTATAGTGATTTAAGCCAAACCAATTAATATTTTCCGATATTATGGTAATTTGCTATATATGCATCACATGTCAATAGTTGAATTATAGCAACCCCATTTTAGTTTTGTGTCAGCATTTAATTTTATTTTTATTGCCTTCAATAAATCCTAAAATATTCTGAGTTTTTACGAATTTTTCGGTATACGAGATTTCGGTCTCACATCTTAGTCTAAAATCAATTTCAGCTAATGGAGAACACCAACGAGAAGGTAGATTAGGCACTAGGTCATGTATACTCTTCTCCCTTATGTGTTTGTCTGATTTCAATTAGCATTTCTTTGTAAATATCGTCTGAAAGCATACTGTCGATTTGCCGACGGCTTGATGAAATATAATCGAAATGTATCAATTTAATTTTTTTTTACAAAATACCGAGTGTTAAACTATTCGAAAAGCAGAATCTGTTACAATTAATTTGCTAACTACTTAGCTGTAAATCAATATTTTTTTGAATGGATTGAAAATCATCTAGAGTTTATAGAATTTTGAACAGTTCTTTTATTTTAAGCTTTTCGAATAGGCCAATTTCTATCAATACGAAAAAAACCTTAGATTGACCGATTTCTTTCTTATTAATGCAATATTTAGCGCTAGATGTGGAATATGATTTCGTTTTGTTAAGCCTTTGTAAAGTGCAAGTGAAGACCTTATTAAGGTTTTCTGTATTTTCTCTATAACAAAAAAAAGTTTGCATAGAGTCAAGAGCCGTCGGTATATGTATAAGAAAAATTTGGTATAACTAGTAAGTTTTATCTTGAACACGATTTTAATATACTTACCAATAATTTTAATTAAAATTAAGACTAATTTTCAATATCCTTAGAATCTAATAAGAAAAGCTTATAAAATTTGTAGTTGCATGTGAAATTCGGTTTGGTACAAGCAAAATATTACACAGTAAATAGCAAACTTGTGTTATTGAGGAATCCTCTAATATAAGTCAGTTATGGCGCAATCCGCTATGTGAGGAATGAAAGACGAGTTGGCAAATGCTTTGAGTAGACGAGTTGTTAGTTTTGCTCTACATTTGCTCGTTTTTGATAGAAGTTTTGTGAACGGTTTTGATAGAAGTTTTTGGTATAAATAAAGAGTTAGTTTTTAATTATTTATAATTTTTGAAGTGAAATGTTTAAAAAATATTTAATTTTTATTAAATTTGAAACTTGAGGATTAACAATCGATAAAAGGTTCTCTTTCTAGGATTAGGCACTTTAAAATTTTTTTTAATTGGAGGGAGTTGAGACTTATTGTTCAAGTAGCACTGCGACATGAAGGTCTATAGTGCTTACCCTGGTTGTTTTATTACTCAGTCGTCGTCTATGCCGTTACTGGTTGTATTCTGTAATCCACGTTGCGACTTTTAATAAAATTAACTACCTCAACTGGAGTGACGTTTTGTAGTAATGCTTTAATCGATTATTGTGTTTTTATTATCGTCAGAGATTATTTTTTCCACCTCATGGCTTTAATGTAGATAATTTACTTTCTCGCTTCATTTTTTAAAGGAACTCTATCACCAACATTAAACAATTTTGGATTTGCATTTTTATCATAAATGTTTTGTGACTCTTAGAATATAAAAAGTTTTTTCTGCGCTGTCTGATAGGAAGATTGAAATTTAAAATTTAAATCATTTAAATAATCATCATAATTGTATACGGGATCAATTTCGTGAATAAATGAATTAGGAATTACAGGTTTGTGCCCAAATACAAGCTCGTATGACATATATTTTGTAGAGCTTTGCGGTGTCGTGTTATATTTAAACATTGCATACGGTAGCAAGGCGTCCCAGCTCAGAAATTCCTGATAGTTATAAACTCAAATATTCTCCTAATGTTTTATGGGAGCGTTCTAAGGCACCATACAGGAGGATGATATGCAGTAGAATTATTTTTTTTTAATTCTTAAAAGTTTGCAAATAGTTTGGAATACACTGCTCATAAAATTGGAGCCTTGATCGGTTGGGATTGAAAAAGGAGTTCTAAAATGACAAATAATTTTTCCACAAAAGCTTTAGCGACCGTGTCCGCCTCTTGATTTAGTAAAATAATTGCAAGAGAGCAAGGATTGTTAAGGATTGTTAAAATATAAGTGTTATTTTGGTAGCTTAAAGTAAGAGGTCCAACAATGTCTAAAAAATATTTTTTGGAATGGTCTTGAGGATGTGCTAGTATTGACCATTGGTATTTTGGCCATTCTGCACGACTTATTCTTCTGGCAAATTTCACAAGACTTAATATATTTTTCTGCTGTTGAATAAATTTTTGTCAAATAATAATAATATTTTAATCTTTGATACGTTCGAAACACACCTTGATGTGCTCCAAGAGAACTTCCATGAATTTATTTTATTATTCTATCAATATGTTCTTTGTCATTTAATGTAATTATTTGATGTTCTTGAACTGGAAATTTTAAGTTTCAGAGAGGTTTGAAATTTTGAATATTTGTATGAGTTGAATTATGAATTTTAGAAACATCAGATGGAGTTGTTTGATTAAGATTTCAAATTGAATTTGAAGTTTTATTTAATTGTTGTAATACATTATTTTGTTTACTTTTAGAATTTGTATTCGAACACTTTGGTGGTGGTAATGTACCAAGTGAATTTGAAATTATTTTTGACTTCGATCAAGTGAGAACGTGAACGTGACGAGCATTAGTGGGTTCTGTTAACTCCACTCTGCTTAAAGCATCTGCGTTTTGGTTCAGCTTTACTGGTTTATATAGAATTTCATACTCGTATTCATCAAGATTTAATTTTTACAGAGCAAACGGGAGGATGGATCATTGACTTTGCACAACCAAACCAATAATTAATGATTAGTGAAAATCCTGAATTTGCGACTGAATACATACGGATAAAATTGACAGACAGCCCACACAATACTCAGTACCTCTTTCTCGATATTTAGATAATTTTTCTCGGCTTTATTCAGAACCCTACTTCCATAAACAATTTGAGATCAATAGAGTTGTGGTACTGAGACAAAATGGTCCCAATTGTATTATCACTAGCATTAGAAGTTATCGTTAATATTTTTGAAAAATCAGTGGATTGTAATATTGGTCGACTTATTAACGCTAGTTGCAGTATTTTAAAAGATTCGTCACATTCATCCCAAACGAATTTGCATCTGTTTTTAAAAGATTAGTGTGATTAGATTATTTGTGTAGTTCCTGAAAAGTTTGCAATAAATCACCTATCAAAGCCTGCGAGCCCAAAAAGATTTGACTTCTTTGGCACAACGAGGAATTGGATAATTTTATATTGACTCTATCTTTTCTGGTTTTTTTTTTCGTAATCTTTATTGTAATATCTAAGGCATTTAAATATCTCATCAAATTTTTGGCTATGATCAGCCAAACTATGTTTATAAATTACTATATTGTCCAAATAGACGAAACATTTTATTTTATACCATTAATCCCTGTTAGAACAGTATTCATCAATCGTTCAAAAGTTAAAGGACCACCGTTTAATCCGAATGGAAGCCTGTTTATGTGGAAATGACCAAAATTGGTACTAAATGCTGTCTTTTCCCTATCCTTTTCATCCAAAACAATTTGATGGTATCCATTTTTATTATTGATGGTGCTGAAGTATTTTGAATTGTCAAGCAGTTCCTGAACTTCGCAAACATTTGGTAAGCGATATATGTCGCTTATAGTCACTTCATTTAACTTCCTATAGTCTACGACAATTCGCCATTTTGTTACAGCCTTTACAGACTTTTTGGGAACAGCAAATATTGAAGAACTCAAAGATCTCTTAGAATTTTCGATTATATTATCGTCAAGCATCTCTTGAACTTGCTCATAGATATGAGATTTGGTTGATTCAGGCAATCGGTTTTGTTTTCCCACTGGATTCCCACCGCTGTCACCAAAATTGTAGTATGAAACGTGCTAATCTATGAAAAGAACTTATAAACCTTTGATTAATTAAAAACACCAACATTAACACTTGAAACTTGTTTTAACATTTATGTTTAATTATTTGTTTATTATTGTACAACTCAGAATTTAGGACCAACTTGATTGTTGGATTAAATCATACCTATTAATGTCACGTTTTCAGAACAAATTAATTCTTATTGCTAATTCTCGTTATCTTGTTGCTTTTCTTTATATTAATAACAAGAATTAAACAACCAGAAGTAGATAACCAGATTTAGACTTTATGTATTACATAACCAATTTTAAAAATGCAGGGGTGCTTAGCAATTGGGACCTTGCTTTGTTAAAGCGCCGGCAATAGCATTTCCTTGTAACTCTTCGAGAATAAAACATGCTGTTATCCTCAATCTCAACTATTGAGGCAATGGCAATGATTGAGTAGATTGAGAACTGTGTTAATCAACACGTTGGAAATTTGAATCGCAAACAATGGAATGCAAAATAAATCACTATAATCAACTCAGTTCTTAATTTTTAATCTCTCTTCATTCTCTAAGAAAAGTAAAACATTTCAAACTTCGCGTATCCTTACGAATCTAATTAAAACAAATATATCAACAAAAGCAAAAAAATAAATCTCTACATAATTATCCAACAACAACAAATAGTTTTTCACCAAACACAAGAAAAAAAATTCCAAAACCAACCAATTAAACAGAAAACAAAAATTATATTTTTTTTTCTCCAAATTCCCAACAAGCACACACAAAAATTTTCATTTTAAGGACATGGGGTTGTTAAAAGAGGATTTGAATTAATTAAAAATTAAATTAAACAAAACAAACGTTGAAAGTAGTTTGTACATTTACGAGATGGACAATGTAATGTCATTCAAATCCATAAAAAATGTAATCAACGGAAAGGACTAACAAGTTTTTTTTTGTAAGCAAAAAGGACGCGATTTTCTCATTTAATTTAATTTTTTTGGAAATTTAATTCTTTGTCAGGTTATGTTTGTTTTTTTTTTACGGTATTATACTTTTATGTTGAGTTTTAATTCCTTTTACGAATTATGAAAATTAAACGACAAAATTATGAAGAAACAAAAAAAAATTGAAATCAGTTTTAAGGGAATACGAAAACGAAAATTAGATTAAGGTAGAATTGCAATTTTGATAACAACAATATAAGAACTAACGGACGTAAAAGGATTAACGAAATTATTTTTGCATATATATGCTTAAAGGTATTTGAATGGTTATGCGATATACATGTTTGGTTTACATTTTTTGCAAGCACAAAATTATTTTTAATTTCAACAGAAAATATTAAATTTTTTTAATTTGCATAATTGTGGTTCGGTTTCTTGTTTTAATAATTGAAAAATGTTAACTTATCGTGGTTCTAAAACTTTTGTTTAACGATGAACGAATTAATTTGTTTAATTCTATCCAATCCCTTCTGAATATCAATGACAAAGTGTAATAAAAAAAGTTTAAAATAATTTTATTAAACTTATTCCTACAAATAATTATTTTATTTTAAACACAAAAAAAAGATTATCCGGCACAGTAACAAAAAATCAGCAAGGATTGAGAAATTGCCCATTTTTAATCATAAACTTTAAACAAATTTTTAAAATTAATTATTTATAACAAGTAACATTAATTACAATTTTTCAAAGCAAACTTTAAGCAACAACAAAAAAAATGCACAGAAATGTAAAAACTACAAAGAATTTTAACAATAAAATATGAATCTTAACATTAAACAGAGAAAAAAATATATATAAATTAAAGTTTTTTACAAAAAATAAAAAAAAATCGCATAAAAAATATATTACGAAAAGGATTCATTAAACTTTAAAAAAAAATCAACATCCTTGAAGAAGGAAAAATTTGCTTTTTGTTTTTAGTTTTTCATTGTGTTCATCCTAAGTTTTAATTTTAACAGTTTCATGGTATTTTCACGAAAACAACAGCGGCTCTCGAGAAAACTTTTTAATAAGGATGAGTTGAAAAGCTTATAGCTTTACGTCAAAATTGAGGTTTACATGTATAAATACATGCCCAGAGCAGGATAATGACAAATAAAGTGTTAGTATATCTAATTTTCTTTTTTGCACCTAATTTGTTTAAGTATAAAAAGTTATTTCTCATTCAACTAGAACAACTATTGGAAGTGAGGCTGGTCAATGTATATGTAAAAATCAACGAAGATAGAAAATTCTCGCTAATAAAACATCGGGAATTCTGTTCGATCAGGTTAATTATTTACAATCAATTATTAGATGAAGTATCATATACATATAAGAATATTCTTGAAAATAGCCTCTTCATTTGTTTTAATACTAATTTCAGAAGTAATTAACTTTTTATTCACATGACAGTATGAAAAAATATTTTTATGAAAACCATATAAATATAATGAAATTTTACTTAAAATTTTGTCAATTCATTGCTAAAAGTTCGAATAAATTGAACTAAAAGATACCAAAATAAGACAAACGATTAAATAAAAAAGTCACCACATAGCGCTCCCTCACCAGTGATTCACCAGAAGAATGAGAGAAACTATAAAATAAATTTAAAAAATAAAAATATTATAATAAATTAAAAAATTGGAAACATAAAATAAATAATTGGGTAATTTAAACAAAATAAATATATGAGCATTACTTCCAATTTAACCATGGCTAGGAAACTGAATTGCAGCAATTTTCGACGGTAATGAAAATACAAAAACTCAAAATACACCGGGTTTGTGTTTATTCTTGCTACTTAAAACCTTGAAAAAACTAGTGTAAGGACGTTGTAATGATGTGCTTACAGTGTAAATACGTAGAAATACATGTAAGGAAGTTGACAAATGTTTGCTCACAAAGAAAGAAGAAGTAACGTGTGCTGATGCTAGCTTGAGCCGTATTTCATCAAAATGTTTTTTCAACTCCTTGACAAATTCAGTTTTGGGAACAAAATAGTTTGTAGAAAATCGATAAACTGCTCCGGCATTCTTATCAAGCTTCCATGAGTATACTTATAAGTTTCGCTGAAGTTTTTTAAAGTTCTTCGTTAAGTAGGTTCGTAAACATAAGAGGACTAAAGCTAGAATTATTGTCCTGCCTAGAAGGCAAAATACATAATTGCTGATTTAATTTTGTGATACCATCTTTCTACCATACCGTTGCATTGTGGATTATAAGCTGTTGTTCTTAATGTGTGAGATTGGACAGTTCAGTGAAGAGTTGGAATTCAAATTAAATTCCTTGATCAGTTACAATGGATTTTAGAACACCAATTCCCGAAATTCAAGAATTGTAAACAGCGAATGCGATCATTCCAGCAGTGATGTCTGGAATCGGTGTTGCTTTGACCACCGCGTATAACGGTCGATAAGCGTTTCACAATACCGTTGGTGTACCAATATCGGTAGAGGACCAATGTTGTCGAGTTGTGCTTGTGAGAATCGCTGTGAATTAGTTTTAATAGTGCCAAGAGGTAATTTAGTATGTCTAAATGCCTTGAACTATTGACACGCTGTACATTGGTTTGCCATAAGTTAAATGTTTTTTTTAATAGACGACCAAATAACGTGGTTGATAGTAATTTCGTTGAAGCTTTGACATCAGGATGTGAAAATGTCAGCATGTTGTATGTGAGTTAAATGTTCGTCTAGATTTTTTGATGCAACTATAACATGAGCTAAACTTAAATTTAACCGAAGCAAAATTTAAATTCGGCTAATACGGAATGCCACAATCTTTAGAATGATTGAACTGAACGTTGAAACCAAAGATCATTTTGAAAAATTCAAAATAAGCCGAAAGGAGTAGGTTGAGTGAGCGTTGAGTTTTGTAAGATACAGTTGAACTTGCTGTCTCTAGTTTGTGTGTTTCACACTACTTGGAAAGAAATTAGTTTTTTCAATCTCCAGAAATGCTTTCCAGATTCTGACAAGACTAGTTGATATTTTGGTCTTGTCGACTAGGGAAATTGAAGGTTCATCATAATTAAATAGACTACTAATGAACACAGAGACGTTGATGGGTCTATGAACCTCGGTTTCTGATTATCAACAAGCTTCTTAAGTCCTCCAGTGTATTTAAGAAAGTTGGATTCGAAAGTTGGAACTAACTAAGTCCCAAAAAAATCTTTGCGCAGACCAATGTTTAGTTGCAAGATTTTAATGTGATTGGTAGAAATGGGAGTGCCGTTTGCCACAAATACTTTTTAAAAAAGTGGAGGAATTTGCTTTGAAGATAGATTTTGGGATGGACGAAACATCCGCTCACGTATCAATTAAAAATTTAAGTCTTGAGTCTCAAAGACTGAAAGACTGAAAGACGGTTGAGATCATCAATACTACTGACATTGTTTTAATGATCATTTACTCGTTTTTTAACTATCGGGTTTATTCGAAGCGAATTTTTTTAAAACTGAACATCCAGTGACGCAGCGTTGTGCTTGGTCTTTAAACTTGGACTGGTAAGAGCAAGTATCCGAATTAATTTGGAACTGAAACTGGTTTAAATTGGTGAATTGAGCACCTGAGGAAGTTGATGAAAAGCAGATTTCAGAAGTCGTGGGTGACATTCCTCATAGGATCGTGATGAAACTTTGGCAGCTAATCCAGGCTCACTTGAAAATGGAAGATCCGGATTCATTTTCGATTTGGACAAAATGGCGGGAGGTCTCCCGACCACATCTAAGTTTAAATCTTCAATAACTTCTAATCCCGGTCTGTGATCTTATGGAAACTTAGTATATAAGGTTTAAGTGCTGTTTCCAATATTTCTACATACCAACTTCCGGTTTGTCAATTCCAATTAAAAAGTTTTTTTTCAGGGGTTTATCCCATTTGTAGCCTACAAATACCGATCGATTGTCACGAAACGATGGTAAAAGCTTTCAAATAACATGAGCAAGATTTTATCAGCTTTTGGAGTACATTGGATAAAGAACTGGAGGGTCCACCATACAACAGGTGGTATTTCCCATCATGTTTATGGGGATCATACAACATTCGTTCGTGAATGAACTATGATGATACTTTGGAAAAAGATGCAAACATGTGTGGCAACGAACTGATTGATTTTTGAGCGATATTGAACAAACTGGTGGAGGCCCAAGTAACAAATTTTGTTTACAAATTTATTACAGTACATTTACTCCGTAATCGTAAAGTTACAGTGGTAACTGTACCGTAAACGTTCAGTAAGTGTTTCGTAATCATTTTGGGGAATAATTTTGGCTTTTACTGAACGTTTACGGATATCAATTTGCGTAAGAATTATGTATGGTTACAAACACGTACGTAGTGTTATAGAAAGCAAAATGTATGCGATTTTTATCACTACGGATTACTTACAAAAAAGTTACAATCTCATACTTCAATACAAAGTTTCGGATGATTTTTGTAAACAAAAAATATAAATAAATATACAAATACAATAATATATTTTATGTTTATAAAATGCAAATATTATATTTTGGCATAACTAATTTTGTACAGTTGGATGTCAAAATTTACAAACGAATAATAAAATTTCGATTAAATTTTGGAAATACTTTTAAGTTAATAATGCGCCATAAAAATAATAAATTATTAAATTTAATTTTAAAAAAAATTTTATATGTCAATTTATTTTAGAGAGATAAAATTATATAAAATTTGTTTTATTATTTTCATAAATTTAAGTTTTTCTAAAATACTTATAACATAAATTATGAAACCCAATAAAGTTTCATTAAATGTATTTTGTTATTTTTTTTAAATACAGTCAAATATTAATTTTGCATAAAAATGGCTGAGTTTTCAATTGTAAGCTTTCAAATACAAGTTAACCCTATGTAGATATACAGAGAGTGCACAGAATATATACATTTACATTTTATTTACATTTACACTTCCATATTTAAAATGTTAACATGTTAACGTAATGTAAACGCTATGTGTTTGATCTGTAAACATAATCATACAATTACAACTTCCAATTCAAAGAGTTTACATGTATAAATTATGTAAACGTTTAGTATTAGCCTCGTTGTTGTGCATTTACATTTACACCTTCCTTTTACAAATATTTACTTGTATATGTTTTGTAAAAGCTTTGTATAAATCCTTTTACAACTTTTGACATTTGTGAAATAAACAAAAGTGACATTTATTTTTTATTTGGTACAAGCAATCCTCATAAGTGCATGAGATATATGTCCAATTGTTTTTTACATAAACGGGGGGTGGGAGACTATGTACATTTAAACTTACACAATTATTTACATTTACATATGACAATAAATTAGTAAATGTAATCCTGGCATTGCGATTCGGCCAGATCTAAATATAATAAGTTTAAATGTATCTTGTAATTATCTTATGAAATTTTGCCTCAAAGTGTTCTAAGCTTGGCATTGTTGGACCACAATAAAATGCAAATGGTCTCCGAATTCCGAATGATCGGTTATACATAAAATCGACCAAATATCTCTTTGCTATAAAGAATGGGAAGGCCGTCAATGTTAAAGGTAACTGAAATATGAATTAGGTGATCCAAATTCGAAAACTTTAACCAACGTATTAACTCATAATACCAAAGCTTTCCACTATCCGTTCAAATAATATTTATATTTTGAAGTGTTTGCAATAATTTTCGGGGATCCTTTGGTTAGAAATTAAATCCACGAAACTTTAAAATCACAAGTAAATCTTAAATTAATTAAGACTTAAGATTCGATTAACTAATGCCCAATATATTGAGTTGTCTATCACTGAAAGCTGGCTATAAATTTCTTTATCATCGCACGATGGAAACAGACATCTTTTATTAAACAAAAAATTTTGACTTAAGAAAACTGAATAAATTATCTGACAGTATAAATACATTCCTAATGTAAATGTCCCGTAAATATACGGTAAGTATATAAGTTCTCAATAAAATAATGTTTTGTAATTAATCTGTAAATGTAAAAATACATTTACAAGGCCAACGTTTAGTATATTTACAATGTAGCTATAAGCTCTCGTAGACTTTACACAATGTAGTCATTTTGTAGAAGTAATAATACAGTTACATAGTACATAATCAGAAACGTTACATTCGAAGCTATAAGTTTACTACTACACTGTAGCTTTACTGTGTACAATCAGAAACAATATTTTGTAGATGTATAAATACCGCAACCTATTTTGAGTACAGTATGTGTTCCGTAAATAAAACAACAATAGTTTGTGACTATAATATATACAAAATGTTACTTGGGGGGTTCTACGAGCACCTGTTTTTTTGAAAGCTCAATAGCATCTGTACCTGATAATTGAATTAGACGACACTTGGTACCTAAACATTTAGTACGGTTCACAACAGTTTTGCATCCCACCTTTCGGTTTTTCACTTCCGGTAAAAAAAATTTTTGTAATTTTTTTGAAGTTTTTTCAGTGTCTTTATGCACACTACTGCCTACAATAATGAAGTGATTATGATAGAACTTATGAAAAAGGTTCTAATTAGTATGAGAAGATGATTATCATCTTTTGGGAAGTATTGATCAAAGTGGCGGGGGTCTACCATACAACTGCCGACTTTTCACACTGTTGGGAGCATACAAACTTTATTCATTAATCAATTTGAAAGAGCTGTGGTGAAGTTAGCCAATGCACCAGCGTCGCAATATTTTTTCTTATTGCTATCACCCAAAATCCTAATTATATCCACCTTAAATATTATATAAGGAGGATCACATATTTCTTTAAAGAGCAACGGTTTTAATTTGTTGCGCAATCTTGAATCAACTGCACTTAATGCATGCGAATATTTGGTCATTCCTGATCTAATATTCGAACCTTAAATGTCAAGTTCCAACATTCTAAAACAAGCGAGTGGGTTTTGGTCAACTAACTTTTGCACACTGTAACTTGATCTAGGTGAGATGTTGAAAGTTGTGGACAAGGAGATGGCACCTGCCGTGGTATCATATGTTGTTGTTGTTGTACAAACTGCTGCAAGTTTGCTTGAATAGTATCAGTCAACAGCTAATGGATAATTAACATGGATGACTCATTATCGCCCAAGGCATTCACATGGAAATCAGGACATGGGAGAAAAATGGTAAAGGTAACCATGCTTTTATCAATAAACGCATGATCACACTCAAGTTTCCTACAATTTGTTTGTTGAAAATGAAGATGAATATCGTTGGGTCACCGATTATATAGCTAATAGTTGTCATTATTGTTCTGCTTGTGTCATTAATATATTGTATTTATCGCTACTATCCTACGTTCAATAATAGGTTGTTTTTCTCGCTATTAAAATGCGATAAAAAATATGAGAAAAAGTCATACATTCTATTTAAAAATAAAATGGTTATGTTAAAATTTGAATATATAATCTTATGTTGAAATAAAATTATTTAAACAAACAAGAGTATTGTTTTCACAAAAAATTTAAATATAATATTAACGCTGTGGGTGGAACACGATTGGTAGCAAAACTGCTTAAATTGGTGACCCTTGACATGACTATAAAACCGAGTTTTGTAGTATCAAGTCTGGTAGACCTTGCAGGTTTTCCAAGTGGTCGTACATGCAACACATACACCCGCCGCTAGCTCAAGCTGGCATGAATTCTAGTGACCAACCTCTACACACAATCAAATTTAAAAATAACAAAACAAATCAATCTCACCGCCGGCCTACATCACCACCCTGGTTGTCACAATAGATGACAATAGATTTTGCGTAGTTATAATTCTAAAAATATTAAAGAAAGCAGTAGTATCCCAACAAACATAAATGCTGTTGTACGAGAAAAAGTAAAAAAAAAATTTAACCGGAAGTGAAAAACCGGAAGTTAGGATGCAGAACTGTTGTGAACCGTACTAAATGTTTATGAACCAAGATTCATTCAATTCGATTGTCAAGTACAGATGTCATTGAGCTTCCAAAATAACAGGTGCTCGGAGGACCCCCTACCACTTTGTTTACTATCGCTAAGAAACTAATAACTAACTAACCCTGCCATACATATTTGCATATTTTTGCGACGTGTCATCAAAACTACTTAACGAACGAATGTTGTATGCTTCCAACAAGCATTGAAACAAAAACAGGTGTACGGGAGAACCCCCACCACTTATCCCTCACCACTTATCCCTCAATATTGTCCAAAAACTAATCAGTTTTTTGTTATTTAAGTCTTTATCTTTTTTCAAAGTGTCATTAAAATTGATTAATGGATGAAGTCTGTATGCTCCCAAAAAACTTAAGAAACAAAGTGTGAAAAGTTAGCAGTTGTATGGTAGACCCCCCGCCACTTTGATCAATGTGTCCCAAAAGATGAAAATTATCTTCTCACACTAATTGAATCCTTTGCAATAAGTTTCATCATAATTACTTCGTTATTCTAGTGTGCATAACCATACTGAAAAAAATTGAAAATGTACAAAACAAAAGTTTTTACCGGAAGTCAAAAACCGGAAGTTGAGAAGCAGAACTGTTGTGAACCGTACTAAAAGCTCATGTACTAAGATTCATCCAATTCGATTATCATGTACAGATGTTATTGAGCTTTCAAAAAACAGGTGTATGGGGCACCCCCCACCACTTGGTTCACTATCGCTTAAAAACTATTCAGCTCCTTGCCATAAATGTTTGCATCTTTTTCCATTGTGTCATCAAAATTCGTTCTCGAACGAATGCTATGTGCTCCCAACAAACATTGAAAAAATGGTGACACAGTAACCAGGTGTTTGGGAGGACCCCCACCACTTATTCTAATATTATCCATAAAACTAATAGTTCTTTGTCATTTAACTCTCCATCTGTTTTCAAAGTGTCATTAAAACTGATTAATGAATGAAGTCTGTATGCTCCAAACAAACTTTAAAAACAAAGTGTAAAAAGTCAGCATTTGTATGGTAGACCCCCCGCCTCTTTGATCAATGTGTCGCAAAAGATAATAACTATCTTTTCATCGCTTTGTAGGCTGTAGTGTGTAGGCTGTAGTGTGCATAAAGACACTGAAAAAACTTCAAAAAAGTACAACAAAAAATTTACCGGAAGTGAAAAACCGTATGTTGGGATGCAGAACTATTGTGAACCGTACTAGATACTCATGTACCAAGTTTCATTCAATTCGATTATCAGGTACAGATGTTGATGGGCTTTCAAAAAAACAGGTGCTCCAGGGACCCCACACAATTTTCTTCACTATCGCTTAAAAACTAATCAGTTCTTTGCCATACATGTTTGCATCTTTTTTCAAAGTGTCATCAAAATTCATTAACGAACGAATGTTTTATGCTTCCAACAAACATAAAAACATTGTGGAAAAAACCACCTGTTGTATGGTGGACCCCCAAACCCTTTATCCAATGTACTTCAAAAGCTGATAAAATCTTTCTCATGTTACTTGAAAGCTTTTACCAACGTTTCATGAAAATCGATTGGTAATCGTAGGCTAAAGTAAGGATAAACACCTGGGAAAAAAACTTTTTAACCGGAAGTGACAAACCGGCTGGTATGCAAAAATATTGGAAGCTGTACTGAAACCTTAAATATAAGTTTCAGTAAGATCATAGTCCGGGATTAAAAGTTGTTCAAGATTTAAACTTAGGGGTGTTCGGGAGACCCCCCGCCATTTTGTCCAAATTTGAAATGAATCCAGATATTCCATTTTCAAGTGAACCTGTATCATTTGCCAAAGTTTAAGCAAGATCCTATACAAAAAGTACACCCACCCACACACAGACGAACACCAAATTTTTTTTTGGCTATTTAGATAGAGGATGGTCCAAAACAAAAGAAAAAACAAAATTTGGGGTATGTAAGATTTTTTTTTTCACGATAGATTGCATTACTTCACACAATTTAAAATTGTAGTGAAGTAAAAATGGTCAGCATAAGTTTGTTTGTATTAAGTTAGCACAGAAAAGTATGAAAAATAAAAAAATTTAATACGGGCTTCCCGGAAGTGTCAGATTTACTAGTAAGAAATATTTTAAATAATGGTACTCACACAAGTGAGTTGAGAAGTTTGGTTGAAAATATCAAACATTCATTTTCGAATATCTTTATAGTATATTACTATAGGCAATGGGAACGGGAAATGGAATTACGAGTGACACTTTGGAATTTTGAAAAAAGTTTGATTTTATTTAATTTGTAAAATATTTTTAGAATTTTGAAAGAAATATGAATTTGTGATTTTGTAATATTTTCTCGAAACGCTAAATGGAGAAGTTTTTGAGCAGTTTGCTGAGTGTATCATCTTTTCAATAAATTATGTTAATTTATGATCTGTTATGATTTTCACTGTGAGATTTCAGCCCCTCCATACTTTCTAATTTTAATCCTAGAGGTGAATATTTGGTAAAGATAAAAAGGAAAGGGCATCAGTGACATTACCAGCAATTAGCTCTACTGAAACGGGATTTTTTTACGCATTTAGCTACCGCTGGGAACGTTCATAGTATTAGAGATAATTAACTTTGGCATCACCAAATTTATTATCTCTGTCACTTAGGATAACTACCAAAAAATAGTTAAGAAAATTCTATACCAACAATATGCCTACGGGTGCTTTTATCTCGACCTCTGAAGGTTTTCTATCAAAATTCCTTCCAAACCGTACCTACCACTACCGACATCTACCAATAGGCAGATATTTCCTTGCTTGTCGTCGTACCGCATTATAGCCTGGTTTGAATTAGAGCCCAAAACCCAATTTTGTATTGTATTTTGTAAGACTTTTAAAATTTGACCATTAGGTATCTCCGTTAGGCTTAGCTCTTTCATATTTAACATGGTCTAGGGAAAGCCCTTCGTCAGGATCGCCACTTCAAAGCACCTGTTTAACTAATACCTTGGTTTTGATAGTATTTTTCTTCTCATTTTGATAAATAGTTTCTCTTGCCTTCTTAGGCGCGTTGTCTTGCGGAATCGTTTATTTTCGATGACGCTTCATGCTGAGCTTTCCAGTGTTTGGGTTTTTTGTCCCATTCTATGGTAACTGTAATTTATGGAATTTTACAGACCTGCTTACTGAGTCCCACTTTGATGGGTAGCTCAGACCATTAGCTAACCTACATATAACAACGGTGGTCATCTACGCCCTCTGCTCTTGGATCAGTCAAGCAGACACCTTGTGTACACTACTCTGACGAGAAACATGGTGACGAAAACTGTACATTCCCTATTTTTGTCCTGCTTAGTCCTTTTAATCATTTATATTTGGTTTTTTAGGTTCCGTTTTTTATACGGAACACTATTGGTGAGAGTAAAACAAGTTTTTCACATTATATCGATTATCTCGTAAACTATAAATACTATGGACTTGAAATTTGAGGTGCGTATAATACTAATCTGTTTACATGAAATGACGGATACAATGAAACTAAAGTGGTTTTCGTTTGGTTTCCAGTGGTACGATGTGAGACCTTTGAGAAAATAAATTTTTGCATAGATTTAAGTAGGGTATCATATGGAAGGGCTTCAGAACGTTCCCCCCTCTACGTTTCGACACTGGTTGACCAAAAAATTTGTAAAAATTCACATAGTTAGGAAATTTGATAAATTTTGTATGAAAATTATAGCGAAGTCTCAAATAATTATATTTTTGTGTGTTTAGGGGACGGGGGTAGAGAAGGTAGAAAAAAAAACATTTTCGACCCAAGCGAGTGGAGTGTCAATTGAAAGAGCACCTAATTTAAAAATCATTGCATTTTTTTTTAGAATTTTGCGGTACACAGTTTTTGAGTTATATCAAAAAATGTGCAACTTTCAGACCATTCTGCCCCCTACGTTTCGCTGGTGATTGACTGAAAAATTTGAAAAAATTCCGGGAGACAGGAAGATTGGTAAATTTTGAATGAAAATTATAGCGAAGTCTCAAATAATTATATTTCTTTATATTTAGGGGATGGGTGTGGGGAGAGTAAAAAAAACATTTTTGACCCAAGCGAGTGGGGTGTCATATGAAGGAGCACTTGATTTAAGAAACATTACAATTTTTTTTAAGATTTTGCAATGCACAGTTTTTGTGTTATTGTAAAAAAATATTTTTAGTATGTAGCCTTTCCACCCCCTAAATTTCGACACTTGATTGACCGAAAAAATAATCAAATTTAAACTATTTACAAGCTTGTTTAATTGAATCTTTCTTGAGTTACCATAAAAATTTATTGATGAGATTTAATCCAAAGTAACTTTTTTTGAGTCATTTTTGATCAATGTAGATTTGATTGTAATTTACTATTGACATTTACGATTTAACATTTATTTTGTTATGCGTCTATGTTCTGGAAATACAAAGACACAATTACAACACAACTTTTTGTCAATAATTTTTGATATTGTGTTCTTTTACATTCACGGAACCCTTGGCGAGAGAATTTTATTCGCACTATTCTGACTTTTTAATTAGTTGTATCGTTGCTCATTTTTATCACATGAATGTTAAGTCAGTGCCTTAAATTGCTTTGCAAGGCACATGGAGGATGCTTGGCATTTTACTGTTGCGGATCGGGAATGAGCTATTAAAATGTACTTTGGCTTTATCAATTATGCGGTTTTAGCCATTGGTTGCACAGTTCAATAGATCGGTTGTTGATGTTTTTTTTTTGAATATATTAAAAATTCAAAATTTGTGATAAATGTGCTACGGTTCTTTCAAAATCTTTTTAATTTGTTAACATCATTAAAATCACAACATATTACAACTTGCCATGCTGAAAATTAGAATTAAATACCAACAAATTTGTATTCAACGTCAAGTAGGAATGACGGATTGAAAATTTGTAAGTGGTTAAATCTTTTGTGAAATAAAGTTTTTTTTTTAATCACTTGACCTCAACTGACAATATGATTTGATGTCCCAGAAACTGGTACTCATCATACGTTCACTTTTCATAAATGACATTTCATGTTTAACAATTCACTCAACATAACATGACTTGATTACAAAAACCATCAAAACAAAGTCAATTTGGTTCTCATAAGGCAATAAAGCATTAAATCAAATCTTAACGAATAGTGCAAAAACGCTTCAAGCTAGGAAAAGGAAGAAAAATCAAATATCCAATGATAACTTCTTCTGTATTATTTTAACTCATAACCATCGTGCATTTTTTTTTGTTGTGTTTATCTTATTGTATTTGTTATTGTAATTTCTTATTATTTTTTGTTTTTATTTTTATTTCATTTTAATGGTCTTGCCGCGAGAATACAATTTTTTTTTCTGTTCTCCTTCAAGTCTTATAACTATACCCAAAGTATATGTATTTACTCTGTTTCTAATGATCTAATCATGATATCCAAGATGTTAATGATCTTCGCACAATGTTAATGTTTTATTTTATTTTATTTTTTTTATTTTCCAACATAGAACACAAAGTAAGAAAATCAAAATATAAGAAGAAAAACACAAAAGTGTATCTTAGCCTTATCTCATTAAATTTTGTTTCTTTTATTTTAATTTTAATTATTTAAAGTTATTTTTTTTACTGTTTAATTTGACTAATGAGGTAACGCAAGTGTTAAGAGTTTGTGTTTCTTTTCTTACATTGTTTGTGTTTTTTCTTCTTCGATATGAATTAAGTGTGAATAGTGTGAGATTGTAATAAAATTTTTTAATTTATTTTATATTTTGTTGAAAATCAATGTTTGTTGTGATAGTTCACATCCATATATGTTTGTTGAGACTTCGATATAATTCTAAAATTTGAACGTAGTTTGGATAGGAAAACTGTTAGATTTATTGGTTTATTTGTATTTCTTTGTGTATATGATAGAAAATTCACATCGTAAAGATTTGAATAGTAAATTTTAGTGTAATTTTTTAATGTGACTTTTTTACTGTTCATAAAAACAATGACATAATTTTATTTAATGGTTGGATTACCTTAAGTAAGCAGATTTCCTTAGAAAACATATAAATCAATGTCGAAACGATAAAAAAAACTTGGACTATTTGACCATTGTAACATCTGAAGTTATACTTATAATAAATTAATATTTCATAACATTATTTTTATTCTTTGAACTGCATGTGAAACCTATATTTCTTATAATCAAATAAGTTATATTCCACAAACCAAATAAAAAAAATTAATTCTTTTCAATATATAGTAAAGTCCAATTTATTAAAATTCATTGAACCGTTTTTAGACCTTACAAATCCTCTTAGCTCAACCCACACCATACAACATCAGTTTTTATCGACGACAAAATTTTCTTTTGTTATATACATTTTCTTTTATTAACTTATAAGAATGGATCCTTTTTTTATATCGTTATCGTCAACATTGATAATACAACCATTCGTCCTAGATATTAAAATAGATAAAAAAAAGTTGTTTTTCATAAAAAATCCTCATATAAGGAATTAAGTTGATAAGTAAGATATCGTCATTTTCTTAGATCGTCTTGAATAATCAAAGATTATGTTTGTTAAAAATGCAAATAAATATCAGTCTATATCGTCTTTAACAATATGGAAAAATTAATTTAACTTTTTTTTTAAATATTGATTTGATTGAAATGAAAAGCGTATTAAGTATTGCAGATTAGCGTAAAGGATGAATCGTTATCCTCCTGGCAACCAGTCGCTGGTCTACCAGAATGTTCCGTATTTTAAACGGTCGAGAATCCTTATAACAAAGATTGTGTTATAAGGATTCTCGAAGTAACAAAAAAATTTAGCGAATATTTTTAATCGCAATATATAGTATGTATATTAATTGTATTTGGTTATAATATATTTCCCATACTATAACAAAGCAACAAAAAAAGTATGTCAACATTCAATCGATAGGTTTTGTTGATGGTAATTCACACAAATCGAATAACAACATAACAATATTAATGAACTCAACTTCGGGGTCAGCATCTATTCAAGCATCCATAAACTGATGACCCCGACTATAACGCAGAGTAAATGCAATATAATATTATTATTATAAACTTATACTTGTTATCATTATTTTAAAGTGTGTAAGAATAATCATTTATTTTGTTTACTGATTGATTACTGATTGATTGATTACATTGATTACTTAAAATTTAAATAACTTGGATTGATTTTTGCTTTTTGAAAATCTTTTTAGTAAATAGTAAATATTATCTATTAATTTTATTTAAGTCGAAATCAAAGAATAAATATTTGCTTGCGTAATATTTAACTTATTTTTTGAAGCACAATATCTAATATCTTTGTTCTCTCTAGAAATTAATTTACAATGCACAAGCTCTCGAAAAAGTATTGACACTTGCCCTGTTGGCTGCAGCTACAAGAACTGAGTGTCACTACTCAAACGTTATTTTTCTCGCCACCACATTCTTCTTCGTAAGGGCCATCATGTACAAAAATTGGGAACTGTGTTTCAAGTTCCCTTTGGTATTTTTTTTTTTAATAAGAGGTTAATTAATAATTTAAGAACTGAGGATGACGTAAGTTGAAATCGATATTCTTTAAAATAAAAAATAAAAATCAAATTGTTACTATAAGGAAGCTTTATTATTATAAATAAATTTAAAAATAAACAGTAAAAAGTATATTTTTAAATATTGCATTTTAATTCAAAAGTGACAAAAGCACACAAACAGTGAATAATATGGAAAACCATAATAACACATATAATAAGAGGTGTTGTGTAGTAGGAATTACAAAATGTGTCACAACAACACATAGATACCTTTTAAGACGTAGGTCCCACAACAACATGTGTCTTGAGGTATAGGTGGACGCTGTTTTTAAATCTTTGTGGATTGAAGGCACTCGAGACTATTGATTCGGGCAAAGCATTCCATGTGTACGATGTACGCACCAAGAAATCAGTTTGCATTCTATTACTATGACAGTGAGTAATCTCGACAGTCCGACCACCTGCACAAACCGATTGACGAGTAAAACGGGGAAAAACATATGTCTGAGGCATTATGGACCTGATTTCATCCAAGCACTGCTGGTGACGATATTTATTAAAAAACAACGAGATCAGCAACAGTGCGACGATGTTGTAGGGAATCAAGATCTAATGTTGAATCTCGATCACCAACAATTCGTATAGCTCGCTTTTGAACAGAGTCCAAAAGAGCCAGGATAGTAACAGATACAGCGCCCCAAACTTGACAACAATACTCCATACAGGGACGAATATAGGAATTATAAATGTGGAGTAATTGATGCGAAGTAAAATATTTTTGACATCTATTGAGGAGGCCGAGTTTTCTTGACGCGCTCTTTGCCATGGCCATTATTTGATCGTTCCAGAGTAAGTCATTGGATATTGTGACTCCCAATAAACGAATGCTTTCACATTCGTCTATTTGGTCGTCACATATATTAATTGAAATATCGTTGGGAAACTCGGTCTTTGATCTGGAAACAATCAATAGCTGTGTTTTGGTGGAATTAAAATTGGCCAAATTTTTGTCACCCCAATCGGCGACTTTTTTGGAGTCCACGTTTACATTTATGGCAACGTCTTTCCGGACGGGATTTATTCGTTCATGCATTTTACCATTTGAAGCTAGGGGGACGAATGACTTGTGCAGTGTACTATCATCTGCAAAACTATTTATTGGGTTACTGGTGATTTGCAACAGTTCTATGATATAAATTAAAAATAAAGTGGGAGAAAAAACTGAGCCTTGGGGTACACCAGCGATTATTAATTTAGACTCAGAAGAAAAGCCATCTATAGATACCGAGATATATCGGTTAGACAGAAAATTTTGAATCAACTTCACGACTGCGGGATGAAAACCGTACGCAACGAGCTTGTTGATCAAGTTGGCATTCCAGATTCGATCAAATGCTTTTGAGATGTCTAATGCGATCACGTACGTTTCACCACCTCTCTCGAGTATGCTATTCCAAAGATGTGCCACATAGTTCAATAGATCGGTTGTTGATCTTATGTTTCTAAAACCGTATTGGCTGTCAGATATCAAATGGTCATCTTACAAAAATTTGGATATGTGTGAATCAATATAGTGCTCCTATATTTTAGACATGACTGGGAGTAAGGCTATTGGTCTATAATTTGAAATATCACATTTCGTTCCTTTTTTGGACAGGCTGGACATTGGCCAACTTCCAGCAGGATGGATAAATACCAGATTTATAGGATTTATAAAATATTTTGGTGAGGGTTGGTGCAATTTCTTTTGAAAATGTTTTTAGAATAACAGGAGGAATGTTGTCCAGACCAGAAGCTTTGTTGTTGTTTAACCCCCTAAAAAGTTTTTCGACAATTTTGGGTTTGAAATGTAAATGTTTCATATTAACTCCTGAAGACTGGATTTGGGGTATTTCTTTAGGAGTTTCTAAAACATTTGAAGCAAAGCGTTCCGCGAACAATGTAGCTTTCCTTGCAGGGTCAGTAATGATTGAGTCACCATCAATGATAGGAGGTATAGAAGATTTAGTTCCACAATTTAAAGGATTAATGGCACTGTAAAAACTTTTGTCAGAAATTGACATACTCGAAAGTTTTGCCGCTTTCGCTCTGTCAATCTCAGCCTTTTCGTTTTCAATCATCTGGTTTGATATTTTATTAGCCTTTAAATATTGTATCGATTAACAGAGTTCTTTTTATGAATCCAAATATTAAATAATCTACGCTTGTTTCTAAGAGCCAATTTGGCTGCTTTCGAAAACAAATATTTTTGTTGAGGGTTCATTATTGAAAAGGCGGTCCACAACAAACTATAAAACACATTGCAACTGTGTGTCCAATTCGACGTTACAATGGCAACATCTCCGATATCCATTTGGCAACTCCCGATGTAGTAGCATGGATAGACTCGCTCGATGTAAATATCTAATGTTCAAATGTACTGCCCAATGTTCAAATATTTTACTTTTTAATTTTTACTTAAAAGACGCGCAATCAAATCGATTGTAAGTTCATTTAATGTGTATCCATGTTTTGTTTTAGGTAGATTTCATAGAAGAGTCTACCTATTTTTTAAGTTTAATTTTTAATGTGTCACAAAAAAAACCATACGCTAAAAAAATAATAAAAAAAAAAATTAAAAAAAAACAAAAAACAAAAATTAAATAAAAAGGGTTAAGAAACCCTGAAAACAAAATCTTAAAAAAAAAACAACAAAAAACACAAAAAGCGCACTGAAAAGGAAAAAATAAAATAAAATAAAAAAATTAAAAAAAAAATCAAAAAAAAAAACAAAAAAAAACAAAAAAAAATTAAATAAAAAGGGTTAAGAAACCCTGAAAATAAAATCTTTTAAAAAAACAACAAAAAAAACAAAAAGCGCACTGAAAAGGAAAAAATAAAATAAAAATTAAAAATTAAAAAATTAAAAAAAAAATTAAAAAAAAAACAAAAAACAAAAATTAAATAAAAAGGGTTAAGAAACCCTGAAAATAAAATCTTTTAAATAAAACAAAAGCGCACTGAAAAGGAAAAAATAAAATAAAAATATTCGAAAAAAATAATGCAAGAGAGTTTCGAATAGGAATAGCACACTTAAAAGTAAAAAATAAAATAAAAATTCAGGAATGGTTGAGCTAAAAGATAACTCGGGCCGCATATTGATGCAAGACCTTAGTGGTCGCATAGGGGTCTTAAATAAAGTAAAGGTCACAACACATTTTGAACAAAAAAGATTTTAAACGAGTGTGTTTTTATATCGTTGTTATGCATATTTTATATTCTCCAAATAAAGAACTCTCAGAACTCTGGTGTCGGAGGCTGAGCCTATGGCACACTTTTGCTGCTTGCCGAACTTAAGCAGTCAACCATAAAATCGTGGATCCGTTACGCTCATGTTTGAGCTAAATTGTATATTTGTGTATTCTCAAAATATAAATTGCATTCTTTTGAACAACTACTCGATAGATAGATACTATTGTTGGGCGTGCATAGCTTCCATTCACAAAAACATGAGAGATCTTTAAGATCCTATTGTGGAAGGCGGAAGCCCTTATTTTTTAATACTGTCATGTCTTACCAGTTGCAGTCGCTTTCAAAGACTAGAACACAATTAGCACTCGAAGTTGTTTAGGTCTTTAGAAACCCAGGTCTTCGGCGTGAAAGCTCGTTGCACTTTCCACCACACCACTGAGACGCTCAAACATCAACTAGTATTATCTCTTAATCTTAAACGGTTCAAATCGAAATAAAAATACACTCGTTTAAAATCTTTTTTGTTCAAAATGTGTTGTGACCTTTACTTTATTTAAGACCTCTATGCGACCACTAAGGTCTTGCATCAATATGCGGCCCGAGTTATCTTTTAGCTCAACCATTCCTGAATTTTTATTTTATTTTTTACTTTTAAGTGTGCTATTCCTATTCGAAACTCTCTTGCATTATTTTTTTCGAATATTTTTATTTTATTTTTTCCTTTTCAGTGCGCTTTTGTTTTTTTTAAAAGATTTTATTTTCAGGGTTTCTTAACCCTTTTTATTTAATTTTTGTTTTTTGTTTTTTTTTTAATTTTTTTTTTAATGTTTTAATTTTTAATTTTTATTTTATTTTTTCCTTTTCAGTGCGTTTTTCTTAACCCTTTTTATTTAATTTTTTTTTGGTTTTTTTTGTTTTTTTTTTTTGATTTTTTTTTTAATTTTTTTATTTTATTTTATTTTTTCCTTTTCAGTGCGCTTTTTGTGTTTTTTGTTGTTTTTTTTTTAAAGATTTTATTTTCAGGGTTTCTTAACCCTTTTTATTTAATTTTTGTTTTTTTTGTTTTTTGTTTTTTTTAATTTTTTTTTTATTATTTTCTTCAGTTAACACAAAAAAAAATGTTAAATGGATGCTCCCTTAGTGTCATATTTAACATTTGAAAGGTTTTTGCACTATACAATATGGCCGCCGGTCCAAAATGGCGGCAATTATAGTCTAAGAACCTTTCTTGGCCTGAGACCTTTCCAACGATATATCATATGTGGTTTCTGCGGTGGAAAATTAATGTCATATTTGACATTTAAAAGATTTTTGCAAAATTCAATATAGCGGCCAGTCCAAAATGGCGGCGATTATAGTCTAAGAACTTTGTTTGGCCCGAGACCTTTCCAACGGTATATCACATGTAGGGTCTGCGGTGGAAAATTAATGTCATATTTGACATTTAGAAGAATTTCGCAAAACTCAATATGGCGGCCAGTACAAAATGGCGGCGACTATAATCTAAGAACCTTCCTTGGCCCGAGACCTTTCCAACGATATATCATATATACGGGGTCTGCGGTGGAAAATTAATGTCATATTTGACATTTGAAAGGTTTTTGCAAAATTCAATATGGCGGCCAGTCCAAAATGGCGGCGAATATAGTGTAAGAACCTTCCTTGGCCCGAGACCTTTCCAATGATATATCATATGTAGGGTCTGCGGTGGAAAATTAATGTCATATTTGACATTTGAAGGGTTTTTGCAAAATTCAATATGGCGGCTGGTCCAAAATGGCGACGATTATAGTGTAAGAACCTTCCTTGGTCCAAGACCTTTCCAACGATGTATCATATGAGGGGTCTGCGATGGATCATATGGGCTATACGCGAGGACAAAAAAGCGTTACAAACCCATATATATATATATATATATATATATATATATATATATATATATATATATATATATATATATATATATATATATATATATATATATATATATATATATATATATATATATATATATATACATATATCTGGAAGGACTGAATAGAAATAAAAGATTTTAATAAATATTGAAAAGGGAACGTATTTGTTAATACCGAATTGAATGGTTTCAGTAAAGTTTTGAGCAGAAACATTTACATCGTCAGTATAAAAACAATGACGATCAAAAGGGAAACCTTGAAAAAAAACTTCGGAGACCATTGTTGTCCATTTTTGAAAAGTGAAATATTTTACGAGATTTGGGAACTCTAGTTTATAGCAAATCAGTTTTGATAATTGATGTGATTAGATAATGGTCAGAATTTCCAAAACTACCCTTATCGACATCGACACTCGTAATATCTGGCATAGATGTGAGAAAAAGGTCTAAGAGGAAACTTTTATCACCGCCATTACGAGGAGTGAAAGTTGGGCTTTTTACAATCTGCGTCAGGTCGTGCGATGCCGCATATATTTTTGCCTGCCTTCCATTGTTGTCGTCGTCCATGAACTCTTCAGATGATTCAAATCCTATAAAAAAGCTTTCCTTAACGAAAGTAGAACTAATGCAATTTGATTTTTTCATAGCAATAAATGGAAATCTGATTGGAAAATATCTTATGTCAAAAATTTTATAAAAAAAAGACCTAAATCAACACAAATCAGTGTTTTGTACACAAGAAAATAATTTAACACAAACACAAAAAACAGAAATTATATAAATCAAATAAAAAAAAATAAATAAAACGAACAGTTGATCGATTATTTATCCAAATTTTGTTTTCTTTTTTATTATTTTTTTCTTTGCTCACAAATTTAAAACTTACCTCATCTCAATATCAAATGCAAGTCAACCCATTTCCATACATCATCTCAAATAAACAATTTCTCTACAACTACAGACTAGGACTACAATTCAACCTTCCATAAATTTGAATAACCGTATTATAACTACATGTTATACTATAACTAAACTTTACAAATAAAAATGTTCATTATTTGTGAAGGAGTACTGGATTAGTAGTCACCAAGAAGTATCCACAACGGATACGAGCGTACTCTGTGCAATGTCATGCGGAACGAACGGTTGTGGTACTCAATCCCTTCGTAGTAGAGAAGCAATATAGCAAATAGTCAATCAAACCCTGTGCGTCTGTACTCCATGAAAGAGCGGCATAAAACGACGTTTGTTCTCTATGTGGCAGACTATAATGAAACTTAGTGTGGAAAGCAAACCCCGTTATCAACCACCCAGTGGTGAAGAAAAATCGAACGTTACGGTGTTGGAAATCGGAAACCCAGTGCCGGCAGCTAAATGGAGTGCGCAAGCAGGCTTCCAGCCGTCGAGATCAAGCGACTGCAAATAATCGGAAGGTACTTCAACTACAAGTTCACGTAGTAAAAAAATAAATCACGTACTGAAACAAAATCAAAACAAAGAACTTGATGTGTAAAATCCGTGCCAGGACTCAGGCATCTAGAAAAAGAAAATATAGAGCTCAAGAAAAAACTAAGTAAAATAGAGGAGATAACATCGAAGCTAAGCAATGAAATTGCAGCTTTAAAAAGATCAAATCAAGACCTGAAAATGAGTCGAAAAGCAAGTGAATCGGAAATGACTGATAATCTAAATATCGGCAAAGATATCAGAAGACGAACAAACGCATTTGAGTATCTAACAGATAAAGAGGAATTGGAAACAGAAACAGATTGGGTACTGAAAAAGAGTAGGTCAAGTAAGAAAAGTAAAAAGAGGAAATCTGGAGTTTCCCCTGAGTATGTGCTATCAACCGCTAGCCAACCGCAAGATGCACAAGCAATTGATAAAGTCAAAGTTATTCAAACAAAAGAAACGAGAGAGAAAAAGCCACCGCCAGTAACTGTAACGAGTAATTCAAGTCATGTGGAAATACAAACTATAGGAAAAATGGGAACGGATAAAGAGTACAAAATTACTGCTCTTAACAATGATGTCTGGAAAATCAACACATCAAACTCTGATGCATACATAAATTTAACAATGTAACTAAACATGGACAAATATCAATGGGTTGCATATGAAAACAAAAAGAAACGCCCAATCAAGGCAAGAGGACTACATTCCACTTGCTTGTCCAACGATATAATTGAAAATCTGACACGTAAAGGTCCTAAATCTTAGATGCTGTTAACATCATCTAAAAGGAAAGAAAAACCTATGGAAATGGATCCAAAACTATCCATAAAAGAGAACTTCCTCTCTTTATGTTAACATTCGAACAAAATGAAAATATACGAGATATTTATAATATAAAAACGATACTCAATATGAGAGTGAAAATTGAACCTCTCAAGAAAAACTCTATGAAAATGCCACAATACAAAAAGTGTCAAGGTTTTAATCATACACAAAACTACTGTGAACGTGAACCAAAATGTGTCAAAGGTGCTGGTAAACATCTAACGCAACCATGCCCAGTAAACAGAGACACCAGAGCAAAGTGCATAAATTGCAAGGGACAACATCCAGCAAACTATCGTGGATACGAAGTTGCCTTCCAACTCCCAAAAATCATCATCCAAACCATCACAAAACAAGCAAATAAGAATTGCAACCTGAAACGCAAATGGGTTAATCAACCGTACCATTGAAGTTTGAATTTTTTTGAAGCTAGAAAAAATATGTATTTTTCTAGTCTTAGAAACTCACTTTGTTAAATCATTATATATAAAAATACCTGGATATAAAATTTATCACGCCATTCATCCAGCAGAAAAAGTGAGGGAAGGATCAGCAATGCTAGTCAGAGATAACATAAAGCACCATGAAGATATTGAAGTCGAAGTAGAAGTAATGCAGGTCATGTCGATAACACTAAAAATAAAAAACTTGTTATAGCCGCTATATACTGTTCACCAAAACATAATTTGAAAAAACAATGATTACTCCAAACTCTTCAATGAACTAGTATCATTGGTGGAGATTTTAACTCAAAAACACATATTGGGGATCAAGAATCACCACAACAAAAGGTAAAGAACTGTCGAAGCAGGACAGATAGAAAAGTGTGATTTTGATTCCGGTGGTTCACCGACCTACTGGCCAACCGACCTTATGGTAAGGTACCTGATTTAATAGACTTCTCTATTACAAGGAATATGTCAAAAAACTACATAGATATCGAGAATAACGAAGGGTTGTCTTCAGATCACTCTCCAGAGATAATGACGTTAGTAAAAATATAATCAAGTGGACTTATGCACCTAAACTACAGGTAAACACACTAATTGGAATGTTTTTCGTAAGTGTTTAGAAGAGAAAATAGATCTACAAGTACCAGGACAGCTAGAAATAGAACTAGAAAGGCTAATTGAAGCTGTACATTTTGCAGCAATGACAAGTACTCCAGCACCGCATCCTAATCGTAATCTAACCGCAAACTTTCTCATGGAATTAAGAGAATCGATAAAATCAAAGCGCAAGGTTTGTAAAATTTCACAAACAAATCGATCTCCAGAACACAAAACTATTTAAAATAATCTGTGCATACAAGTAAAGACAGCTATTAAAGAAGCAAAAAATGAATCAATTAATAGAAATCTTTCAAGTCTTTCGGGTGATAAAAGCAATGAGTACTCTCTCTGGAAAACAACAAAGGGATTCAAAAGACTAGTCACAGATCCTTCCGATTGAAAAAGATGATGAAACATGGGTCAGAAGTGTCCAAGAAAAAGCAGATCTATTTGTAGAGTTACTAGAGGGCACTTTCAAGCCATTTGGTTGACAGAAGTCGAAAATATAACGAAAGCGAACAAAACTGAGTCACAAGAAATATCATATATGTATAACATTACATTAACTAAAAGAAGAAATACGGTCTTGCTTCCAAAAAAGGCCCTAGGCTACGATTTAATCACCAGTGAAGTTGTTAAAATGCTACCTGATAAAGGTATGCGCAAAGTACTTTATATCATTAATGCCGCATTCCGATTAAAGTATGCACCGATGCAATGGAAAGGAACAGAAGTGATTGTGATCATAAAACTGAATAAATCACCAAATGACAAAAACTCGTATGGACCGATATCATTATTCCCAACAATATCGAAGCTGTTTGAAAAACTTTTTCTTAAAAGACTTAAGCCAGTAATAGAAAATAAAAATCTCATACCTTGGCATCAATTTGGTTTCAGAGAAAGCACTCTACCGTCGAACAAGGGCACAGAATCACAAGTATTATTGAAAAAACAATTGAATTCAAAAAGGTTTGCTCCGCAGTTTTTCTTGATCCGCAATTTTTCTTGCTCAAGCTTTTGACAGAGTTTGGCATCGGGGCTTAAAGTATTAATTGTATAGAGATCTACCCAAACCGTTTTACTAAATTTTAAACTCTTATTTGAATGACTACCACTTTAGAGTCAATTATGATGATAATTATTCCACATTGAAAAAGATTGAGGCAGAGGTTCCACAGGGTAGTGTCCTAGGACCGGTACTATACCTGCTATGTACAAGAGATTTGCCTAGCTTAAGCAAAACAACTATTGCAACCTTTGCAGATGATACTGCAAACTGGACATAAATATGGCGAATTAAACTGAATGAAATGAAATCCTCTGATGTTAGCTTTACAAACCAAAAAGTAAGTCAAATACCTCCACAAATCGACTCAACGCAAGTTTTTTATGCAAACACAGCAAAATATGTAGGTATGACACTGGATGCTAAACTGAGATGAAAGGAACATGTTAAAAAAAAGATCTAAATTTGAAATTTAGAAAGATCTATTGGTTACCTGGAAGAAACTCAGTACTATCTATTCAAAACAAACTGCTTCTGTATCGTCGTGGACGTATGGTTTTCAACTATGGCACTGTATTAAGAAAACGAACGCGAAAATTATCCAGTCGTTCCAAAACAAAGTCCTGCGTTGCACTGTTAATGCCCCGTGGTACATCAGAAACGAAGACATCCATAGGGACCTAAAGATAGAGTTCGTGAATGATGAAATAAAAAAATATGCAATTATGCTCATCACGCACCTCCGCGTACATGAAAATATTGAAATACGCCAGCTAATAGATGAGCCCATTGCTGACAGAACGTTTAAAAGGACGAAGCCAATAGATTTGATCTTAAAACCAAAAGCGTGTTTAATAAAATAATGAAAATGGGACTAACAAATGGTTTACACCCAAAAAATGTGTTATAAATATGATATGTAAATTACTAGATAAGCATAGCTAAGTTGTTCTATTATATTAATAAAAAAAATATTATACATGTAGACAGAAACATGCATTACTAATTGATATTGTGTGACGCAACAAAGCAATTAACTTAAAAATACGTTTCATGTTTGCTAAAATTTAAAGGCCAAAACCGACAAATAAATTAGCAAATCATTAGAGAATTTATATAAAAACGAATATTTTTATGTTAGAGTAAAACGACAAGCTCTAGTTAACGAGCGTATTTGAACTATCAAAGCCGAACCACATTTCGGTCAAAATTCCTCCGTTCTAAAAAGATAACCCAGAAGCCGTATTCACAAACTTCGAAAAGTAATGTCGCATCTCCCGCATTAAGTCCCAGGATTCTAAATATGGAAACATTTTAAGTGTCATAGATTTAATGTGTCAGGCGAAAACAGTTCTTGTACAACACCTTAGATCTAGCACTATAGATTGTATTAGAAACATGATAAGAGGAACAAATGTTGTCAATCGCAAACCTTCCAAACTTCTTAGTAACATGACCCGTGAGGCGCAAAACGCTTTCCTGAAGAAAACATTAAACTAATCCGGGAAAAAAATTTCGCTCCTCCGTATGCACGACACTAACTGTAACTAATCTATACCTAACCATGCTGATCATGTCTACGTTGGCTATGTAGGATCCTTTATTATGACAGTGGCCTCTCCAATTTCTAATTTTAAAGAAAAAGCTTCAATAACTGCGAAGTTCAATGAGCTCTAGTCCACAGTAATCAATGATTTATCCTAAAATTTTAACCAAAGAAAAAGTAGGTCCAAGGACTGAAACTGAATTCGAGATTGCCCTCTAGTCGCTTCTGATATAGATATAGGGTTCAGCTCTTCAATGGTGTTTGATTTTCCCATAAATTCCGGCCGTTACCATGCCTATTATTGGTGCTGACTTTTTAAACAAATATGGCTTTTTAGCGGATACTAAAATTCTACGACTTGTCGATCCACTTACAAACTTGTCCACTTTTGCTGAAATCTCCATTTCTCCAGACTTTAACTACAATCGACCATAGTTCTATTGAACCTGCCGTCGACAATATCCTAAACCATTTCAAAAAATTAATTTCCGCAAGTGATCTTGCATTACCGGTCAAGCATAACGTTACATACATTATCGAAACGCTTGATCCCCCCATTTCTTGCAAGTACTATTGAATAGATAGCTCCAGACAAACTGGCGATAGTCAAGCCTGAATTCAACACCATGCTGGCTCAAGGTATCTTTCGTCATACCAACGGTCTAAGCATTCACTACTTCGAGACCTCAAATTTTGTTTCATTTATGGATAAAGGACCTCCTAAATGCTTCTCAGATTTCTAAGAAATACTTCACTCTTCTTTAAACTGTATTTGAACATCTCTCTAGATCAGGTCTTATCATCAACGTTGAAAAAAACTACATCGACTTTTTAGGACATCAGTTTATCTCAACATAAACCAAGTCAACTTCGGAACGTGTCGATACGATCAAAAATTTCGATCGTCAAGAAACCGTTAGGCAACTCCGTCGTTTTCAAATATATGATTAATTTTTACCATTGTTTTATGTTGGGGGTGGGGGGGGGGGGGTTGGAAAGGGTAGAACTAAACCATCCTTAAGATCTGCAAGCAGTAACTCGCCAAGGCAACAACTCTTGTCCATCCCGCGCACACTGTCCAACTATCGGTAATGACCGATGCCTTCAACAAGGCACTTAGCGCGGTAGTCCAAAAATCAACAACTGTTGGACACCTTTCATCTCTCAGCGGTGATTGGTTTATGATCCTGCTATCACTGCTGAAACTATAGCCTCAGCACTTTACAATAATGGAACTGCTCGTTTAAGAGTACCTTCATTATTGGCCACTGATCAGGGCTCACCATTTGAATCAATTTTTTCAGTCATTTTTCAGTCATTGTACGTAAATTCGTTTTCTTGAACACTTTTTCTGCCAAAATACCAACTGCATTCCTAAATCTGTTCTTATTTTCCAGCAAAAAAACCAGCACTCTTCGAAAAAAGTTTTCGTTTTCAAAGCCCTTCATTACTACTCTCATGTATTCTTATGCACTGACTTAGTACGTAAATCACATCAGCCTCCAAAAGAAGATCTGGAGACCTTCATATGGAGTCATTGAGACATATATAGAATTCAAAAAGAATAAAGAAGATTTAAAACAATAACATTTATTTGACTGAGAAGTATTTCAGTGCTTTAGTTTTCTTCTGCACAATTTATACTACAGCTATTTATTTGTTGATGTAACAGGTAGGTTATATAGTCAAGTGGGGTATTGGTGACCCGCTGGGTATGTGGGATCGTGCGTCACGCTTCTATTAAAAAATTTGAATGAAGAGAATAATTTTAATAAGGAGCCCAGGTCGATCGTGGCTTGAAGGATTTCTCAAAAGGCATACCGAAATATCACAGCGTCTCTCGGAGACTTTACAAAAATATCGGTCTATTGACAGAGAAAATAAAATTAGAAATTAGTTTCGTAACTTGGTAAAAGAATACTTTTGAGAAGGAAATGTGATAAATGATCCTTCGATGGTTTTTAACATTCGAAAAAATTATACGGTTCTAATGCCAGTGGAATGCTCGCTCACCATATGGTAATATATTCATATAAGAGACGTATTCCACCTGATATTTGGGGAATATGATACACTGGGGAAATATAATGGGTAATCTCCATTATATCATAATAGGGATATTAGGGATAAAATGGGGAGTAGGATACACAAAAAGTATTTGGATGACATCAGCTACGTTTTATGAAGAAATTACATATTTTTTTTTTTTTAATAAAATGTGTTGTGTAATAGGGTTTAGAATATGTGTCACAACAAAACATAAATACCTTTTAAGACCTAGGTCTAGACCTGGGTCCCACAACAACTGGCGTTCTAAGGTGTAGATTAACGCTTTTTTTAAACATCTGTGGGTTGAAGCCACCTGAGACTAAGTGTTCCGGCAAACTATTCCATTTGTACGCAGTTCGGACAAAGAAGTCTCTCTGCGATCTGCCAGTATGACAGCGCGGGATCTTTACCGTTTCACTGGTTGCGGCAGCCGATTGCCGAGTAGAACGGGGGTAAGAATAAGTTTGAGGCATGATGCCGCTGATTTCATCTGAGCACTGCTGATGACGATATTTGTAAACAACAACGAGGTCAGCAACAGTGCGACGATGTTGTAGGGAATCAAGTTTTGATGTCAAAGATCGATCTCCTACAATTCGTATAGCTCGTTTTTGAACAGAGTCCAAGAGGGCCAAGATGGAAACAGAGGCAGCACCCCAAACTTGACAGCAGTACTCCATGCAGGGACGAATATAGGACTTATAAACATGAAGCAATTGGTATGGAGTGAAAATTTTTTTGCATCTATTTAGGAGGCCGAGTTTTTTTTCCGTGGCTTCTGGAAAACAGACTGCCAGTACTACTATTTGTGGATTTATTCATCATATTTACCTTTAATTTAAATTTACCTTTAAGCCAATTTTGTAAGAACAAACAAATCATTTTTATTTCATTACTGTGTCTCGTTTCAGAAAACTCCATTATCGCTTGCTACAGGAAAACTAAAAATAGGAATAAAACTCCTTATATAAACCAGGATGCTGAAACATTATTTTTGAACGCATTTGAAAGCTGGTAAGAAAAATCAGAAAAAAATGATTTTTTTGCTGCGGAAAGTAAAGACGAATGAAATGTAGAGGAAATATATAAAAAGCATTTCAAATTTTTGGCTCAAACCAGGAGGAACAGACAGATGGGATTGAATTCAATATTTTGGACTTATCAGATCAGCATGTTATTAATCATATATTGCCATGGTTTTTCATTTAATCCGTATTCAACAAGTCACCAATTTGCTGCGAATAACTACAACGAAGTATAATTTACAGTTAATCTAAATCCAACAAGTCATCGAGCTACCATAGCGATTCCAGCCCATGTACTACAAAACTCAACTGATTCAGTTATAGGTGTTGTTTCTACTCCATTGAATCCGTTGAGCAACCAAGCGTTTACTACACTCCAAATTCCATTTAAAAACTTCTTGTTTTGACCTCAAGACTTTTAAAACTTTAGTCCAAGAAGCAACCGACACATGAATAAATTTCCAAAAGTTGCTACAAGTAGCCCTTGGATAAAATTTAATGAACAGAAATAAAGGGAAAATTCTAACACAAAAAAAGACAAAAGAGCAAGGAAGGAATTATTTATCACTTTTTTATTCGTGACATATGAAGGAGAATATTTTCCAGGCATTGTCATAGATTCGAATCCCGATGAATATCGTGTTAAAGTAATGACGATGAGTGATGGCAATTGGAAATGGAAAGAAAAAACAATAATTACTTCCATAATTACTTTCCCTTAAAATTGTTTCCCACCACACGATTTCAAAATATTCATATACGATTTTTTATTAAAAATTATGATATATGTTTGAAATGGAAGGATTTATCTTCAAAAATTCATTATAACAGTGCGACTGGGACCTATACTTATAAATTTGAAAAAAGAAATTCGTATTAAATAAGTGGAAATATATATATAAGGAAGGGCAGCTGAAACTAGGCTACCTGGTCTGCCACCTTGAAAGTTATTTGAAATTTTGAAATTCGTAGCAATTAATTGAACTGAATGAATAACAACATGTCCTTAGGTATGGGGAACCTGGTCTTAGCCATATGCTGAATCCATATACATAAATGTCCTTTATCTTTCGATATAATACTCGGCACTACTTCTTTTATATCGGCGCTCTGGTTTTTATTATGATGTTTGTTTAACTTAATGTTTGAAACTTTAAAAGTTTTGTTGACAGTGTGAACAGTCATGCCGCACTTAACCACCTCCTAACTATTTCTAAATCCTTCCCTTGTAACTTTTCGGTGTATTTAGGTTTAGGAGCCATTTAAATATCCTAACAGACCTAATAAAAAGTTTAACTATATATATTTTGTATTTTTAAATAAAAAAAAGTAGGAACTACAATATGTGTTACAACAACGTAATTGCTTTTAAGACCTAGGTTCCACAAAAAGTTTGTGTGTTCACTTACTCCATGGCAGAATTTTTATAAAAATTAATTTAGCTCGTGACAGAATTCTAACAAAACTTTAATATATGTTTTAACTCCGTACGATCAAGAACTAGTTGTCTTGTGCTTTTATCAAAATGGTCTGGGTCTATCAACTCTTCAAGCTTTAAACTCTTACGACAAATTAACATATAAAAGTTTATTAGGTTTCAGGCTTTCATCAGGCAAAGAGTATCAGGCTTTCATCTTCTGCCATAATGTTTGTCGTAAGTGGTCAAATAATTTCGAATATAATCTCACATAATAATGGATATAAGCTCACTAAATTTTCAGATCACCATGTGGTTTTTACAAATGATGAAAATCTAGCAAATTTCACTTATTTCAGCAAAAGCTTAGAAGTATTTTAGTTACGTATTAAACTATCACGATATGTTGTTATTTTTTTGGGTGCTACATGATAAACCCTGCACAAAGACCTCATTTTGTATGTTTAAACTGGCGCCAACATGGGGTTCAAACAAACAACTCGGAAATTAGCTCATTTATAATTTCTACTGTACATTTATAATTTCTACTGTACTGGACAGATTCGTAAGTATTTTAAAAAAATAAAAAAACGACAACTTTTCAACTCCTTATTGTCTATAAGTTTCTTGGTAAAGCTTGTAAAAAAATCAACATACTCTTAACAAGAAAAACAGAATCGAGTACTTCAAAGTCTTTACCTTACTTGTTTATTTTCACTAATCCAGGACGTACACGTAAAGGAAAATTGAAACATAAAAAGGCAGGAAAACAACAACCACACCTCAAATTATGCAAATTTTATTTTTTTGAAATTTTTGTTATGTTTTTTAACTCTTTTTCCTGTTTTTTATTGTATTTCGAAAAAAAGTAAATAAATTTTTTAAATTTTTTAACGATTTGGTTGTTTGTTTCAGTTTGACAAAAATTCAAAGAACCGTGAAATTTGTCGTTTTTTTGTGACTCTGTTTTGTGTAAAGAAAATTTAATTTATGTCTTTTTTTTGTATTTTGTTTGTTGTTGGTTTGTTTAAAAATTGAATTAATTTGTAACACAAGAAAATGAGGTATTTCATGCAACATTATAAGTTGCAACGTTTTTAGTTTAACTTTTTTTTTTCACTTTTTGAGACGTGAATTGAATTGTGAATGAGGTTGTTGAGAGGTTTTAGGTGGATTAAAATAAATAAAGACTGATGTTGAGGTGTATTATGTTACGAGTTGATATAATTGTTTTGTACAGAACGAATATCAATTGTGGAAAAGTTATTTTTAAGCATTTAGAGGGGTTGGAGAACGACAAAACTTTATATTGAAAAAGAATTGTATGTTGATGATTATAAACATTTTCACTTTGTCGGTTTTAAATAATTTTGTATTCTTCTCAGATATTCGACGTTTTGATGTTTTGTCTATGTCAAATCACTTGCTATATTTTTAACACTGGGTTTAGTAAATAAAAGTTTTTCAAGCACCTTTTTGTAGAGAATGAACCATCTGTTGTTTTAATCGAAATTTAATATATCTGTATGTATACACAATTACAACAACCGCAAAAGATATATAAAATGAAGGATCTAAACAGTTTCGGTGCGTTAAACCGAAATGAAAAGTCCGTCTTTTAGCTGATAATATCTACTTTGTTTCCATCAAATGTAAACTGCAAAAATCTTAGATGTTTGAGTTAATAAAAAATATGTCTGTTGTAGAAATCGTTTCCTATGATATTACCACTCTTAAAATAGTTCTTCTCCATCATCAAAAACTTTGAACAAAAACATTAAATATTGATAAACGACAAAACAATTTTACAGAAAAAAAATATTCCTAAGCATAAATAAAACAAAATAAATTCGTGAGATAAGCGTCTAGACTATTAGAATGAAAAACACATAAAAAATTGATTTCAGCACAATTATAGGGTAGATCATAAGCTTAGACGCTTGTTATTTTTTTTTTCATTGCACATCATAAAATTACCTCTAATATTCTTTCGTATAATTTATTTTATTTTCTTTCTATTTTATTTTACTGATGATTATTAACGTAACAGTGGTCCTCAGATTCTCAACGGTAACGAATTATACACATTGTCCCCTTTCGTGTAATATTCAAAGAAAAACCAATATTTAAGTTTACAATTGATTTTTCTACAAGTCAAAGTTAGAAAATGAATTTCTTAAGAAAAAATACCTGAATTTTAGTTTTCTTTCGTTTGTTATTTATTTCCCAAAAGGCATGTTACAGTTTTTTTCGTATTTTTTATTTGCTACGATATTTACGTTAAGGTTATTTGCTTGTTGACCTAATTTTAGAGAATTACATCAAATTGGTGGAGCGAGAAGTATATAAACTGTTTCAAAGTAGATCAGAAAAGCAAATAGAATTTGGTATTTTAAGAATGTAACTGTCCTTATGAGGATAAAGTAATACACTATTCAAATACTCTGGTTATAATGAATGTTTGAAAATCGTTATAATGGTAGAAAATTTTAATTCTATTCTATATTAGGCAACTGTTAAGTTAAATATTTATTTCACCAGACTATTTCAGTACCACCGTTTAACGAATGTGAAAACAGCGCATTAATTTTTATTGATTTTCTATTGTATAGTGGTTATTCTCCTTGGAGAGAGTTTGATGTATTCTTAAAGTAAAAAGATAACTATTGGTCGTTTTCGATATCTTGTGTTATTAAAACTAATTAATTAAGTAATGGAAATAATTGCTTAACATTTTTATTTGCTGTGGAAATTAAAACAAAGCTATCTCTTAAAAAATCGGACTACCGTATTCTGCCCTTCAAACAAATGTTAATTTGAAACTAAAATATCACTTCCGATAAAAGAAATGCACTAGCTGCACTCAAATGGTCACTCAAAAAAGTTTTTTTTGTTAAAGTGACCGTGGGGTCATAAATTGACATATAAATTGGAAGTTGTAACGCGAAGAAAATCTTTTTAAATTCAATTAATTAAAAATTGAACATAATTTCCACTCATCTGTGTTGTTTTGTTTAATAATTGGTTTCTTTGAGTTTCATTGATATTTTTTTTTCATCTTCATTTTTTTCTCTTTTTTATTAAAATTCAAAATAAATAATTGTAATTGAATTAACGTTAATTTTTTTTATGTTAAAACGTAAATTTTATTTATGAAACAGCTGATCTCTTTTGTTACATTTTATATGTGAATTATTGTTTATGTAAATAAATTACTGTAGTTAAGATTTAGAATTAAAACGTAGGCTTTGTATCTTAAATTAAACGTAAATAACTACATATAATGCTTATGTCCTTCAAAAGAAGAGATCCGCGGATTCATAAAAAAATATAATGATGTCTGGTTGGCTACAATTATGGCAAATAGATGGTGCAAATAGTAGATGGTGTACCGATAGATGGTGCAAAAGTAGACTTATTGAATATGTTACTGCAGCCTAATTCAATGTTGAAACTAAAACTTAACTTAAACTAAAATTTCGATTGATAGATGAAATAATATGTTTATTTATGCACCTTTGGAATTTGGAATTGTAGAAATTGTATAATTTCGGAACATTTTTACTTTATGGAAAAGAAAACAACATCTACTTTAAAAATTGGAGACAATCAAGTCGTCAAACATTTAATAAAGGACAACCAACATAATTAGTTGTTGTAAACAAAGTTGGAGAAAATAAATAGTAGGGGAAAATTCTAAAGCTGGGTCGAATAAATTAATGGATCTGTCTATTCGAGTTTGGCTTTCAACAGCAACACTAGCATCTTAGTTTTGGCTTCAGTTGTCAATTAATAGAAAATTAATTAATTATTAAATGGAAAAGTTTTATGGGAATGTTTTGCCAGTCAACACCAATAATTTATTGATGCTCAAGAAATAGTCGAGGAAAATTTGGGAGACATTTTGAAGGACATCACTTACCGGATCATCAAAAATAATATGAGTATTTTTTTATGTTATATTAGTTCGCTTAATAATTTAAATTTATTTTTCTAACTTGGTCATTAAATTATAAAGATTTATGTTTTGAGTTTTGCAAAAAAAAATGATGATGTTTAATAAATATAAAAATTAATTGTGCATTTTAGTTTTGTTTTGTAATCTATACAAAAAGTGTTTTTGTGTTTTGTGCTGTTGTTTGTGATTTTTTTTAAAGGAATGAAAAGAGACTGCTTCGTGAAAGTTTTCTGATAAAGGCCCGTCCCACCCACAAATTTAGCGCTGCGTTAAAAGGTACGTTATAAAGTCTATCATGTCATCCTCATTTTCAGTCAGACAGGCTTTTCAGAAAAAGCTAAAAAACCTGCATGTTACTGTTCAAAATAGTTAACAAAATATTAGGTTCACAGATATTAGGTTCACAACCTTTGATTTTTCTTCTTAATTGTTGCCATTAGAGCCTACCATAGTCCGTCAAGATCCCATTTCTTCCTGCAACCATATTTGCCCAGACCACTATAACAAATGTTGGCTCAATTCATCCACTTTAATGCTCTGGGATGGGAATTATGCAGGAATTTTTTTAATTTTTACATATTTCCATAGATCTCGGTTAAAGGAGTCACAAATTGCTGATGTTAGTTTCCGACAAATTCCATCTTTGTGAGTGCGCGGATAACCAATTCAAAACAATTTTGGAATCAATCTATAATACCACTGGTTAAACCTCTATTTTCAACGCTCTCTGCACATGATTCATCAGCTTTGACAATGTCACCCATTATTTCTGACCGTGACACACTGATTTGTCTAATAATAGTAACATTTGTTTTTGAAGCGATAAGCTGGATCTTATTTATCTCCTCCAACTTAACCAGGAATGAAAAATTATCAGTAAATGTATTCCATATTAACCCCAAAACTTTCGATGTTGCCGATTTTGGATCATTTGCTTAATACTAATATTTGATTATAGCTTGTTGTAGAAAGCTTGTTCATCAAGCTGATTAGTTTTTCCTCAGAGACGGCACCAGTCAGCTAATCGTCTATATATAAATAGCATTTTCTATTGCTTCAGTAGCCTCTGGGTGCTTGAGTTTATTTTGTATTGCTAGTTATTTAAGACATCTCGTTGCAATAAAGGGTGCGAGCCCCATTCCATTAGTAAACGTTTATACTTGGGAAATACTTGTATTCATTCATTTCATTCATTCTTCAAACAATAGGCTCAGTCACTCAAATCTCTCTATTACATTTTATCGACACCACCTTAAGGACAAATTTGTATTTTCTGAAGCGCATAATTATATCAATAAGAAATATTGAACAACTAGACCAACTAAGAGATTACTATTAAGAGAGGTTATATAATTTGATTTTGCCAGACGCATCGAAAACAACTCTCAATTTTTTTGTAGAGCTAGACTCTTTCAAAACGCCGTGATGTGGTGAATAATATTGTTGAGATGCTGGATTTGGTGATATTTCGTTAGATTCAATACGGAAGATTACTGCTACTTCTATGTAGTCTTAAATGAGAATTCTACTCTAAATAACTTTATTTTAAAAACAAACTTCAACCGCAGAAATAAATTAACTTGACCAACCGAAAAAAAATTGTTGCCGCAGTAACTTGTGAAAAGTAAAAGTTTTTTGTTTTGGAAAAGTTAAACAAAATTTTTGACAAAGACTGAAAAAAGAAAAACAAAAATCATTGAAAATACAAGAATGTTTTCAAGAATTTGATAAATTTTGTTTCGGCCATATTTTAAATTTAATAAAAAAATCATTCTTTCTAATATAATACCTTCTTCAATTAAATATTGTTTCTTGTATTCTACTCTAGAGCACTGCGTTGTTTAAAGCATCTTATTTTTAAGAAAATATTAAGTGATTACAAACATTGAATTTGAAGAAATTTTTAAGGTTGGGATTGGTATGTGAGACCAAAAACTAGATTATTGCATTATAAGTTTGTCACAAAACGTTGTCAAGTGTGTCAAAAGAAAGATTTTTATTTATTATTTTACCCAATTTTTTGGAACAAAATAAAATTAATTTTATTTGTATGACATGAAATTTTATTATTATTATTGAAAATTATGGCATTATAAGTTTGTCAAAAAAATGTTGTAAAGTGTGTCAAAAGAAAGATTTTGATTTTTTTTTTCAACCAATTTTTTGGAAAAAATAAAATTTATTATTTTTATGACGTGAAATTTTATTATTATTATTGAGAATTATAAGTTAGTCAAAAAAATAATGTCGAGTGTGTCAAAAGAATGATTTTCATTTATTTTCATAGAAAAAAATAAAATTAGTTATTTGTATGAAATGAAATGTATAATGTACATGAAATTATTATTATTGATAATTTTATTGCACTATGTTAGTTTGTCAAAAAAATATTGTCAAGTGTGTCAAAAAAATGATTTCATTTATTTTTGAGCCAATTTTTTGGAAAAAAAATTTAGCTGTATCTTTACGTAAATTGAACATGGAAATTTTTGAATTTGTTATAGTTTTTGAAATATTTTTGGAATTTTGGAAAAGTTTCAATTTTTGGTCTTGTAAGAATTTTTGGAATATTTTTAGAATTTTGAAAAATTTTAAATTTTTGATTTTATTATAATTTTTGGGATTTTGAAAAAAGTTTCAATTTTTGATATTGATATAATTTTTGCAATATTTTCAGAATTTTTGAAAAAAGTTTAATCTTTGATTTTGTAATAATTTTTGAAATATTTTTAGAATTTTGAAAAAAAAAAAATAGAACCGACTTCAAAAAACACAAAAAAGTGAAAAATAACTTTAGAGACCGATGACATGTTAGTCAGTTTTTCGTCAACTTGGCACCGACTTCGAACAGTTTTGTGCTACAAATAACTTTTATAATATAATAACTATTGTAACCACTATAATAATTGTGATAATTAGAATAATAAATAAATTCTATAATATAATAACTTTGCTTAAAACCGTAATTTTTTTGTCTGTAGTTAAATATAATTAAATTAAATAAATCAATAGTTAGCTGTGATTTATTCTCTAAAGTCACAATTGAGTTATTTTTCACTTTTTTGTGTTTTTTGAAGTCGGTTCTATTTTTTTTTTAAAGTTTTTTATTTTTCCATTTTTAGTTTGGTTTTATACCCAAATGTCGGTTAAAAAGGCGTTTTTGAAGTAATAACTAAGTCTTGGAATGTATTCATCAATGACAATCAAGTAATCAATGATTTGTCGATTTTTTGAAAAAAGAAAAAAGGTAAATTTCCTGTCATAGAAAATTATATTGGACCAACTCGGAATCTAAAGCAATATAATACAGCTCAAACCATCCAAATACAATAAGCGGTTTCGAAGAAATCGACGAAAATCATAAAAAATACAGGTTTTTTCAATTTTCTGAAAAACGGTATTTTTCGCGTCTTAGAAAAAAATACGAGACTTTCTCGAAATCCACCCAAATAGAATACAATTAAAACCATTCAAATCGAATGAGTCGTTTATGAGAAATCGATGAATATATATAGAAAAATACAGATTTTTTCAATTTTCTGAAATACGGTATTTTTTGCGTCATAGAAAAAAATATGGGACCACTTCGGCATTTATCTTAATCGAATAAAATTTAAATCATCCAACAGGCATTAAAAATACCGATTTTTCTAATTTACTGAAAAACTATATTATTCACATGATAGAAAAAAATACAGATTAACCTCCAAAGCAACCTAAATAGAATGTAATTTAAACCATCCAAATCGTATGAGACGTTTTTGAGAAATCGGTAAACAAACATGCATCAAAATTAATCAAAATTAGGTAAACAAACATGCACATGCATCAATTGTTTTTATAGAAAACGGATATTTTTTACGTCATAGAAAAAAATTTGAGACCATTTCGGCATCTACTTAAGTAGAATACAATTTAAATCATTAAAATCGAATGAGCAGTTTTTGAGAAATCGGTTAACCAACATCAAGAGACATAAAAAAAACCATAGTGAAACACAGAACCTCTTTCTTTTTTGAAGTCGGTTAAAAAAGTTTGATTTTATTTAACAATATTTTTGGAATTTTGAAAGAAAAATGCATTTGTGATTTTGTAATATTTTCTCGAAACGCTAAATGGAGAGGTTTTTGAGTAGTTTGCTGATTGTATCATCTTTTTATTAAATTACGTTAATTTATGATCTGTTATGAGTTTCCGGCAACGTATTGATGTTTGATGTACCAAATACATTTGATTCGTTTTCTTTATACGAAAAGTAAAAAATAAATATAAAATTGATTTCAAAGGAGTGAAATCGAAAAGGTTAAAATTTTACTCTTACGAGTAAGAACGATATGAAAATATAAAAATTTAAATTGTGAATACTACTTCAAGTAGAGAAAACCCTTTCACATTTACGAAATTTGTTAAGAAATTAATTTAGAAGTCATTGGCTAATTGAAAAATTCAAATTAAAAGTTTTAAGTTAAATTTTGCTCGAACGAGTTAACCGATTTGAATAAGCTTGCCATCTGGCATTGATTTGCTAGTAAATATTCAAATGGATTTATCAACAAAACAAAATTCTTGTTTGGAATTTTAAAATGTTTTGGACAAGAAAGAGACTGAAGCTTTAGAAAACCAACAAAAAAAAATTTTGGAAAAGTAAATTTTTGCAAAAGTAAAATTGAAAAAAAAATTTCATGCAAATCAATTGTTTCATTTAATTTTTGTAACTGATTTAATGAACACGTGTTTTGAAAATAAAAACAAATGGAAAATATGGAACATCGTGCTGTGATTAAATTCTATGTAAAGGAAAATCATAATTGTAAGAATATCGAAAGACGAATGAAAAATGTTTACCGAGAATCTAGTCCTTCTTATAAAACAATAACGAAGTAGGTCCGTCTATTCAAACAAGGTAAAGAGTCACTAGAAGACGACGGCCGCAGCGGAAGACCAGCAGACGCCGTTACTCACGAAATAGTCATTTTAACCGATGATCTTATATTGGGAGACAGACAAACCACCTTTTCAAAATTAAGTATGATATTAAATATATCTGTTGGCAGTGTTAGCACCATTTTACTTGACCACCTTGAGCTGTAAAAAGTTAGTGCAAGATGGGTTCCCCGAATGTTGACTTTGGAACAAAAAAAAATCGAATGAAAACTTCAGAGGTAGTTTTAGAAATGAGTGAAGACGATCTGGATAAATTTGTAAACCAGATAGTCACCGGTGATAAAACGTGGATTCATCCCTATGATCCAGAGTCGAAACAGAAATCAATGCAATGGATAGCACAGAGAAATCCACCACCGAAGAAGTTTAAGGTTCAACCATCTGCGGGCAAGATAATGGCAACAATTTTCGGGAATGCTGATGGAATTTTTTTGATTGACGGCTTACCTCATACGACCACAATAACAGGGTCTTATTATGCGGGGCTTTTATATAAATTGAGAAATTCTATCAGGGAAAAACGACGGGGTTAAATCAAGCAAAAAATATTGCTTTTACATGACAACGCACCAGTTCATAAGGCGAATGTTGCACAACAGGCAGTACGATATTGCGGGTTCAATGGAATGCTGCATCCAACTTACAGTGATCTGGCTCCAAGTGATTATTTCCTTTTTACAAATTTGAAAAAAAATTAAGGGGTCTAAGATTTTCAAGTGACAGTGAAGTTATGTCCGCTGTAGAGGCGATTTTGCAGAACAGGAGAATTCATTTTATTTTGATAATTTGTACAAATTAATTGACAGATGTACATAATAAGTGCATAAGTGTTTGTAGAGATTATATTGAAAAATATAAATATTTTTGAATAAAATTTACCGTTATTTCATATAAATTTACCGAATTTATTGAACCGCCCTCGCAGTTTCTAAAATTCTTAACAAATTTCGGGCAATTCTGTGTCAAAACTAGCAAAATCTAAAACACACGTATTCATTTTTTGAACTGTACCAAAGTTGAAAGTATACCGATTACCAACGTTTCAAGCAAATCGGAAATGGTCGCGCTCACATCATCGGCCTTTTGATTCGATTTTCCTTCAGTTTTGTATTCAGAATTATATAACTCTAGTTCAATTCTTTGTTTTTTTTTAAACATCTGAGAAGCGATTTTGATGTAACTAATAAATGACCTTTATCGATATTGTTATAACTGATAAGATTTTAACGATATTAGAAAATTTGAGCGGGGAGGAATTGTAATAAAAGCAACAACGTCGCTTTCCTCTTCAACTTCAAAACTAACTTCAACTTCAAAATTAACATTATCGAATATTGTTGAGCTCTCGAATTCTCGAGCCAAAAGTGAAATTCTTACCCCCACTTATTTGGGGATTTCTCGACGTTTTAGGACCTACTGATTCTAAAAAAGGAAAAAAAAAATGTATGCCTGTCTGCCATTTTTCTAAAAATAGGTATACTTAATAAGAAGAGCCGAAAAGACGATTGATTTTGATATTATTTTTGCGATACTTTTATAATTTTGGAAACCTTTTTTGATTTGGAGTTTCAATTTTTGATTTTGTAATATTTTTTGAGTTTTGAAAAAAGTTTGTATTTTTGATTTTGTTATAATTTTTAAAATATATTTAGAATTTTGAAAAAGTTTGAATTTTGGATTTTATTATAATTTTTGTAATATTTTTATAATTTTGGAAAATGTTCGAATTTTTGAGTTTGTTAATTAAGAAATATTGCAATAATTAGAAAATTTTGGACAAACTTTAAATCTACGATTTTGTAAGAATTTTCGAAATAATTTTAGATTTATGAAAAAGTTTCAATATTTGATTTTATTATAATTTTTGAAATATTTTTAGAGTTTTGTTAAAAGTTTAAATTTTTGAGCTTGTGAATTAAGAAATTTTGCAATAATTTTGGAATTTTGAAAAAAATTTTAATATATGATTTTGTAAGAATTTTCGGAATAGTTTTAGAATTTTGAAAAAGGTTAAATGTTTGATTTTATTATGATTTTTGGAATTTTTAAAAAGTTTGTACTCTGATTTTGTTATAATGTTTGGAATATTTTAAAAATTTTGATAAAAGTTTGAATTTTTGAATTATGAATTTTTGCAATATTTTTAAAATTTTCAAAAAATTTAAATTTTTGATTTTAATGTAATTTTTGGAATTTTGAAAAAAAAATTGTATTTTTGATTTTGTTATAATTTTTGCAATTGTTTAAGAAGGAAAAGGTTTCAATCTTTGAGTTTATAATAATTTTTTGAATATTCTTAGAATTTTAAAAAAAGTTTAAATTTTTGATTTTTAGAATATTTTTGAAATTTTGAAAAAAATATGAATTCTTGATTTTGTAATATTTTCTTGAAACGCTAAAGGGAGAGGTTTTTGAGTAGTTTGTTGGGTCTATCATCTTTTCAGTAAGTTATATTAATTTATGATCTAACTCGTTTTCCGACAACGTATTAATATTTCGTGTTCCTCCTAAACTTAGTTTTGTTTTCTGGATCATCATTTTATCATTTTGTACTCGTCTGGACTATTTTGAAAAGATGATCTTGAATTCGTATGTCGTTATCGTTTACCTTGTCCATAGTTATTATACTTTTTTTATTAACTAAAATAAATCACTTCAAATAGATTGCACATTAAATCTGTAGGGACCCAAACAGAAGTTACTTCTTCTCAATTACAACAAAACAACGATATGATCCGGAAAAGGCCTCAATCAAGACTCTCCGGTATTTTATAATTGTTCTAAGACGATGCATCATTGTTAAAGCTATTAACTCCTTTGTTCTAGTGACAAAGGTGGGTGCTCTTCAATTTGGCTCTATTAACTCAGGTTTTGTAAATGAGCGTTACTTTCGCTGTTGTGGCATAATAGTCACCATCTAGACCATGTTACAGCTGACTCTTTTAGGTTTCATTAGAATAGAAAACATGACTCTAGCTGTTTACCTAGAAATAATTGTTTTTTTCCTCTGTAATAACAGTAATGTTACTAAAAATGCCTACTTTAAATATGAAGTTCTCGAATATTACCGGCGTGCCTCCTGAATTGAATCTCAGTAGCTTATACACGTTGGCTTTATAAAATTGCCATGATAATATTGTTTACCACCAGGTTAACATTTTTTAATGTTTTAAATTTTTTTTGTTGCAATTTTTCCCACGATGAACACAAATTTTTTGAGTAGGCTCCCTTAATTTTAGGTCGGACATCCGATTGAATGATCATCATTGTAGTGATGCCTACAAGATTTAAAATGTACAACGTGAAACTTGATTTTGAGATCCCAGCCTATTGGCGTTACATTGCATCTATCGGAGCTTCTCCAACCTGTCCGAGTCCTCTATACTTAAAATGGTGAGGTAATACCCTTAAATAAAACCCTGTATTGCTCGCATTTAAAGTTCCGTTTTTATTACATTTTTATTATTCATTGAAATTACTTTTATTGCATGACAATTACTTTATTGCATCCAGTCCGTCTTGATAATGTTTCGGTGGTATATCTGAGTCCTTATATAGCCTCTTTGTGATGCTGCAGTGACATAATGTTTAACATCGGACCTAGGATGCTCTTCCTATATTTTGCCCTACTGCTGATGATGGTTGCTTTTGCAACCAGTACTACATTGTTCACGATCATCATTATAGGTGTACTTCTGCGACCGCTGCTTTTACACACTGTGACCAGCGATGTTCTCTCGCTTTATGTTTTTGAAGTGAAACTTCTTTATCGGCGTATGAGAGAAACTTTAAGGCAGTATAAAATTTAAAAAAATCGTCACGATTTTCGGTTACGTTGTTTTTTTATAAATTTTAATTTTGTTTTGATAATTTTATTTTTATTAACAGAGCATGCACAATGAAAATACTTTTACTCATGAGATCCAAGGTTGTATGAATATTTATTTTGATAAAAAAAAATTTATTTTTGAAATACTTTTTCCTCAATGAAAAAGTTAAAATTTTCTTAACCTTTTCCTCATGAGCTACCTACATTTTAAAGCATTGTATTTCTATTAAAAAATAATAATAAAAAGTTGCTCAAATCTCATGAGGAAAAACCTCATACATTGTGCATGCACCGTTATTTATTTAGTATTGTACTAAATGCTAAATGAGTTGGATGTGTCGATTGTAGATGGTGGTCATGGTGGTCATTCTGGTCATGGTGGCCATGGTGCTCATGGTAGTCATGGTGGTAATAGTGGTCATGGTGGTCATAGTGGTAATAGTGTTCACGGTGGTCATGGTAGTCATGGTGGTCATGGTGGTCATGGTGGTCATGGTGGTCACGGTGGTCATGGTGATCCTGGTGTTCATTGTGGTCATGGTGGTTATGGTGGTCACGGTGGTCATGGTGGTCACGGTGGTCATGGTGGTCATGGTGTTCACGGTGGTCATGATGGTCCTGTTGGTCATGGCGGTCATGGTGGTCATGGTGGTCATGGTGGTCATGGTGGTCATGGTGGTCATAGTGGTTATGGTGGTCATGGTAGTAATGGTGGTCACGGTGGTCATGGTGGTCACGGTGGTCATGGTGGTCATGGTAAATGGTGGTCATGATGGTCATAGTGGTCATGGTGGTTATGGTGGTCCCGGTGGTCATGGTGGTCATGGTGGTCACGGTGGTCATGGTGGTCATGGTGGTCATGGCGGTCATTTTGGTCATAGTGGTCATGGTGGTTATGGTGGTCACGGTGGTCACGGTGGTCATGGTGGTCATGGTGGTCATGGTGTTCACGGTGGTCATGATGGTCATGGTGTTCATGGTGGTCATGGTGGTCATGGTGGTCATAGTGGTCATGGTGGTTATGGTGGTCACGGTGGTCATTGTGGTCACGCTGGTCATGGTAGTCATGGTGTTCACGGTGGTCATGTTGGTCATGGCGGTCATGGTGGTCAAGTTGGTCATGGTGGTCATGGTGGTCACGGTGGTCGTGGTGGTCATGGTGTTCACGGTGGTCATGGTGGTCATGGTGGTCATGGTGGTTATGGTGGTCATGGTGGTCACGGCAGTCATGGTGGTAATGGTGTTCTGGTCATGATGGTCATGGCGGTCATGGTGGTCATGGTGGTCAAGGTGGTCATGGTGGTCATGGTGGTCATGGTGGTCATGGTGGTCATGGTGGTCATGGTGGTCATGGTGGTCATGGTGGTCATGGTGGTCATAGTGGTTATGGTGGTCATGGTGGCAATGGTGGTCACGGAGGTCATGGTGGTCATGGTGTTCACGGTGGTCATGGTGGTCATGGTGGTCATAGTGGTTATGGTGGTCATGGTGGTCACGGTGGTCATGGTGGTCATGGTGGTCATGGTGTTCACGGTGGTCATGGTGGTCATGGTGGTCACGGTGGTCATGGTGGTCATGGTGTTCACGGTGGTCATGGTGGTCATAGTGGTGATGGTGGTCATGGTGGTCATGGTGTTCATAGTGGCTATGGTGGTCACGATGGTCACGGTGGTCATAGTGGTCATGGTGGTTATGGTGGTCACGGTGGTCATGGTGGTCATGATGGTCATGGTGTTCACGGTGGTCATGATGGTCAGGTTGGTCATGGCGGTCATGGTGGTCGTGATGGTCAAAGTGGTCATGCTGGTCATGGTGGTAATGTGGTCACGGTGGTCATGGTGAATTGGAGTGTATCAGAGATATATACGAAGATATATACTCACCAAACAATTGGTTATCAATAATCGGCGTTTTTTTTTCGTAAGCCTTATCCACCCAATTTCTGTGAAGTTCTAAATAGTAGAAAAATGATATGTCATAAAGAAGTTTCACTTCTTACCTGTGTGCTCTGGTACACACACTACTTTTTTTTTTATTTTAATTGCTTTTCTTTACTTAAATAAAATGTTTTGTACAATAGCAACAACAATATTCTCCACACAAACGCACAAATATCTTTTATTGCCCAGATCTCACAACAACACCCGTTCTGACAAGCTGATGGACTCAAAATTCGTTATTTTTCAATTTTATATCTTTTTGTTTGGAAAATAAATAACTAAACAATAAATCCTATCACACAATAAAATATGGCATAGACTAATATTTCATGAGTGAAGCAGAAGCAAAACAAAAATGAGGTTGTCGAAATTCAGGTAGTAGCATATTATATGTTGACTCTTTTTTTTTTTTCAAGCAATGAATAGTGTGGCATTATTAAATAAATTTCGTTAAGATATAAAGTGCTACCGTTGACTGATGTCAACAAGTAGAGAGGACAGTATGCGAGATTTTCACATTAGTAGATCGAAAATAAAATTACATTTCAAATCAATAGTAACTGATCTCTAATGAGTGTAAAGGACAAAATAAGTTTCTTTATTTATAAACAAGAATTTCATCTAGTGCTTAACTTCTAATGAGAGGCAATATGTTTTGCCTTGTCGACATCTTCTTCATGCTGATTTTGCAATAATAGGCATTGGGCTCTGCCACCATAGTTACCGTTCTCCAATTTTTTTGGTACAGTCAATATGATTCCTATTTAGACTCTTCCTCACCACTATATTCAAGTAATTGTTGAAGGGACCTCGACGATGTGGAAAAGTACAGACTTCAGTTTCCTTGTTGATCAGTGCTTTAGGCCTTTTATTTTGTACGTGTATTTGTCATCATCATATCAAAAAAACCTCACAATGTTTTTCAAGACTTACAAACTCTCATTCTCACTGACTAGCTCGAACAAATGATAGTCATAACGGAAGTTCTAGGTGATTTTGGATTAGTATCTCATATTATTTTTGGCTTAATGTTTGCGAAAATCTTCAATTTGCTGCTGTGGTTTCAGTGTTACTTCATGAAATTCTAGTTGTTGTTTATTGGAGGTCTTAGCATGCGTGATGTTACCAAAAGTGACCACTATATGTGACCACATCTTGCTTTTTATTTGCTCTAGGAAAATAAGTGCCGCTGAAGGAGTCCTTTTTACTTCTGTAGAATGGAATCGGCAATGAATCTGTTTGAATATCGCCACTCTCATGCATCTTTGACCTTATCTAGTATGATCTAGAGATAATCTATAGCAAAGTCGCCAACCTATGTAGTTTTATTGCATCTCTTTTGTAACTCCTGTGGATTTGGTTTTATTGCACTCCAATAGCATTATCCAATAGCATTAGCAGCTCTTTTTTTGCTGTTTTTTTAAACAGATGTGTTGTGTAGTAGGAATTACGATATGTGATATCTCAAAAACATTAATATGTAAAAATCAGAGTCTGGAGTACAAAAGGTTGTCATATATGATATACGAGTATATCAAAAATAAAAAAATAAACAAATCAACAAAAACTGATCGCTCCCATTCGTTTGGCTTACCATTAGGTTCTAATAGTGGGTTTTTGTACCCATGCCGTCTATTGTAGTGAATTATTTTCGACTGTACCGAACAAGTTCCAACACCGAATTTTGTATTCTTTTCGAATGAATTTCAATACAAAAAAAAAAATAATTCGGTGTTGGAACTGTACTGAAATTTGTTCGGTGCAGTTGAAAAGAATTCATTATTAGTTAAAACTTAAAACTTTCTTAAAGTTAGATTTTTAAAATCAAAACAATATGAACATGAAACTAATTCTAGGAACAGTTAAATCATGTTGTGTCACTTTTTTTCTCTTTTCGAATTGAAGTGTTTAATCTACACTTTATACATAAATATTTCCTTAAATTTCAAGTTAAGTAACTTCTGAATATTGTAAATTATGATGTTTTCGATCTAAAATAAATATTTAAAAAGGATCCAGATTTGTAAAAAAAATTTTTTATTTATATTGTCATCTAAATAGAACAAGAAGGAAACATTTTTCATTGAAGCAAAGAGAAATATTTTGTTGTATCTTTATCCTTAAATTTGTAGGATGTATTGCGATACGTAGGATGATGATATATGTATAGGATAATAAAAAAAAAATTATGTTAGAAAATTTGTTATAGATCCTGATTGTTTGTTATGATAATATTTCGAGAAAATTAGAATTTGAAATAGATATTTCTTTCATGTTTCTCCTTTTCTGTACTTATTGTAAATACTGTAAATTGAGGTAGGTTGAATATTGTGTCAATATAACATTTAAAAGAATCAATAAAAAATTTCATGACGTTGATAGTTGTTTGTATTAAATTGACAAAAACAGAAATTGACTCGCCCAATATTAATAATAGTCACCACTCACCGGTCAAATTTCTGTTGTGGACAAAACAAAAAAATAGGATAATGAATTTTTTTTTCTTTTCCAATCAAAATGTGAAAAACACTCCGGGTAAATAGTTTACCCACGTTTCTTCATTATGGAGCGAAAGAAAAAAAAACGAAGAAAAATCAAACATAAGTAAATTATGTTGAAGTAATTTTATATGGTGTGGTTTGGTTTTTATTCGTATTTGTCATGACATTTACGAATTGTTTGTTGCTTTATGGTTCTGGTAAGTGAAACAAAATTGTTTTAATGAAACATTTCTTTATGTGGTTAAACCTCCTTAGGAATGGTAATAAAATTTTAGGTAATGGTTAACATTATAATATTGGTTTAATTAAGTTGTTATTGAATCTAAATGGGTCAAGCTTTTAATTCATGTTTTGTGAGGGGTTGTGGTTTCATTATATATGTTTGAAAGTTTATAGGACCCTTTTCGGCAAATCCATTTATTAATAGCAAATTACTGCACTCGGATATATTTTTTTGTATTCGATTTAATTTTTAATCCCTAATATTTTTTTAAGTTTACATTTTACTACACATTTCAAAATAATTTCTAAAATTTATTTTACTTAAACAATTATTTTTTCTCATTTCAGAGCAAAATGTTGTGCGTGTACTTAGTGTGTTAACTTTACTAGAAAAGGAAATAACGGTAATGGTTTTATATAATTTAATTTTGAAAATGCAATAAATTTGGTTAAATTAAAAAAATAGGTTAAGAGCGAAAGAAATTCGCTCTGCGATGGTACCATAAATGTAAAGTTTAAAGAAAGTTTGAAATACGACAAGCCATTGATTATTTTGATAGTTAATAACCCCTCGAATATAGAAACTCCATTTTCGATGTGTACTAAAAAATTCAAAAGGAGATCGAGAAATTAATTGCTGCTAAAATATTCAATGATTAAACATAAAACAATTACCTACTAAAAATAAGAACTTAGAATTAATTTTGCCTAATAGTACACTCAAATGTTCACAACAGATTTTCTTCATTTAGCAAACCTTTCTACGCAATTGTTTTATATAAAAAAGTGAACCGGGTAATTAAAAAACTGAAAATATGGAGGGACTGAAATCTCAAAGCTCTGAGATATCAAGACTTCGGTCTGGGTTAAGGATTTTGATATAGTTTTCGGCAAAAACTTTTATGAGGACATGGTTTTTAGTTTTGGGCAGCATGTATATCAAACATAACTAGTTGTTAAAGTACAAGTAATTTTTTATCTCTACTTAGAAATTTATTACAAAACTAACACGAAACATCAATATGTTGCCGGAAAATTATAACAGATCATAAATTAACATAGTTTAGTGAAAAGATGATACACTCAGCAAACTACTCAAAATACTCTACTACATTTAACGTTTCGACACCACAAATTCATATTTCTTTCAAAATTCCGAAAATATTGTAAAAATCAAATAAAATCAAACTTTTTTCAAAATTCCAAAAATATTCTAAAAATTAGAATAAAATTAAATATTTCTAAATTCCAATAATATTCCAAAAATTCTTAAAAATTCAAAATTTTTCCAAAATTCCAAAAATATTTCAAAAACTATAACAAATTCAAAAATGTCCATGTCCAATTTCATTTGCAATTACATTTACGTAATAAAAACAGCTACATTTGTTTTTCCAAAAAATTGGCTAAAAAAATAAATGAAATCATTTTTTGACACACTTGACATTATTTTTTTGACAAACTTATAATGCCCATAATTCTCAATAATAATAATAAAATTTCATTTCAAACAAATAATTAATTTTATTTTTTTCCAAAAAATTGGGTAAAAAAATAAATTAAAATCTTTCTTTTGTAATTCTTTCTTTTCCGTAATTCTCAATAATAATAATAAAATTTCATTTCAAACAAATAATTAATTTTATTTTTTCCCAAAAAATTGGGTAAAAAATAAATAAAAATCTTTCTTTTGACACACTTGACAACATTTTTTTGACAAAATTATAATGCAATAATCTAGATATTGGTCTCACGTACCAATCCCGACCATCAAGATATCTCCAAATTCAATGTTCCTACTCGTAATCACTAAAAAGGAACGTTTTTAAGCAAAAAGTATGCAAAGTTCCTTGTTTTGACACACTTGACGATTTTTTTGACACACTTCCGGTACAGCCATCGAACACATCGTCCTTTCGGCTCTTTCCATTGAGTTAACCTATTTTTAGAAGAAAAAAATTTTCAAATCCGTCTAGCCGTTTTCTAGATTTCGTCGGTTGTAACGGCCGGACGGACGGCATACAGACAGACATACATTTTTTTTTTGCTTTTTTAGAATCAGGAGGTCCTAAAACGTCGAGAAATGCCAAAAAAACGTGGGGGTAAGAATTTCACTTTGAGCTCATGATTGTAATACTTAGGTCTTTCAGACCGAAGTAATTTGACAAGTTTGGAAAAAGAAGCTTAAAATAATCTTTATGCTCTTCCTCATTCCTAGAAGCCACTAATGTATCATCAATATAAACATATATTAGAAAATTGCATCTTTGACCACTTCGTTCATTAAGAGTTGGCCAAAAGGAAATCGAAGAAATTCGAATGCGCCAAATGGAGTAATAACTACCATCTTAGGCACTTATTTGGGAGCCATGAGAATCACGTGATACGCCCTGACCAAATCGATCTTCAAAATAACAGAACAACCATTTAAATTCAATGAAAAGTTATGGATATATGTATCTGGTATAGGATACCTATCCGGAATAGTAACGACGTTGAAACGGCGGCAGTCTTCACCTTGAGATTGCTTTCTGATGAGTTTTGCGAGTCGAGAGATGCGCGTTTTGATGCCAGAATTTGAATTGTGAATGGAACAACTAACTAGTTAGCAAAAAGCTCCCTAAGTGAAGCGCATAGACCCTAAACCAGCAATTGATATATCGAACAGATTCTTGTGCAATCCAGTCACTGTCAATGAAGGAATACAGAAAGTTGCAAAGTACTAGATTTTGGAGTATCTACAACGTTTGGATGCTTAGACGTCGGAGTTCCTCCAGCTTCTGCTTTACACCTTCATGGGCATCAGTACTTTCATCAGGATGTCAGGATCAGGATCATTAACAATGTTTAAATCTTTGGACCTAGAGCTTTATACGCACGAAAATCATTCGGTATTGCATAAAGTTTTGGTTCTACTTGGATGTTGATTAGGGTGGCCCTTAAAAAAAATATTTAAATTTTTTCTACGACATCCTCCCATTTCGTGTCAATACCCATAAAAAATTATGTGTTAAATTTGAAATCAATAGTTCAACTCTACGGCGTGCCCCCGGCCACTTAAAGTTAAAGAACAAAACCTCTCAACTTTAAGTGGCCTGGGGATCGCCTTAGAGTTGAACGATTGATTTCAAATTTTACACATAATTTTTTATGGGTATTGACACGAAATGGGAGGGTGTCGTACAAAAAATTAAAATTTTGTTTAAGGTCCAGAACAAAACCTTTTAACTTTAAGTGGCCGGAGGCACGCCTTAGAGTTAAACGATTTATTTCAAATTTGGCTTTTTTATGGCTATTGACACGAAATGGGAGGGTGCCGCAAACTGTACAATGCAAAAAAATTCTTGAGTAACCTAAGGGCTACCCTAATGTTGATCTTGCCATCCAAATGGTTCACCAAATAAAAATCCTTGGATGACATTTTGACTTTAGCCACCATATCCATGTGGTCTTTGTATTGAAAACCTTCAATGTCAAGCTTAACCATTAACCATGTAATACCATTAACATGATGTGTTTGTGCTTGGGTAAATTCAGCGTGTGTATTGCCATAAAGACCAGAAAGAGCATCCGGGACAATGTTTTGGGCCCCTTTTATTAGATGATAGTAAACTCCATACAGTAGCAAATTTGTCACCCTCAACATAGGCCCTGAATTTCTTCATAGTCAGAGTTGTCGCAAGTCACTAAAGCTCTAAGCCGAATATTTTCGTTGAGCTTTATTCAATTTATTCGACATGAAGGCTATCGGATACACTTACCCATCGTTATCAACTTGATATTAAAGACACTACCGACCCATGTAAGGCTAGCATCACATCAGAATAAAAAGTTCTTTATCATAATTCATATAAATTAGAACCTGAGCTGAAGTCAACAGAGTCTTAAGATTTTCAAAAGCTAATGGGGCTACCAATGACCAACTTAGCTTCTTTGGACCTTTATTTAATAGATCGGTTTCCAGAGCTGTTCTGAACCAACACCACTGGTGAGCACCAGGAACTGCTAGACCCCTCGATCACGCCCATTTTAAGCATCCGATCAAGATTGTCATAGATCTTTAGTTGAAAAGCCAAGGATGTAGGATAATGCCTCTATTTAACAGGGACATTAGCACCAACATCGATGACATGTTCAACCAAATCTTTCCGAGACCGGAGATTTCAAAGGACGAATAGAATCCTTATTATTTTCAGGGTCCCGAAGCCCGTAAGGGTAAGGTCATATATTTTCATGTCATCAGATTCCATCCGTGTCAGTTAACTGATAAATTTTATACAAATTAATGGTTACCACAAAAACGTTAACAACAAACCAACCAAAAATAGTGTCAGAAGAATCTCCTGAAGTGAAAATGAAACGCTAACTCAAATAGTCATAAAAAAAGTAGAAATAGTAGAAAGAAATATTACTGCATTAAGATTTAAAACTCGGATTTGAAACAACAAAGCAAGTATTTGATGTGTCAGGAAAAACAGATAGGTTCTATTTAAAATTCTAACAGATAGATTCTATTTAAAATTAGTTCAAAAACTTATTTTTTTTCAAAGTACCCACCCCTTAAACTCCATTTAACATAAGTTTTTTTTACAATAATCCTGCTCTAATTCATGGAACTGACAAAAGCAAATCCATTTTTAAAATGATAAAACTACTTTGATATCAATCCAAAACTTTTAAAAATACACTAAAAAAAAATTCCAACAAATAACTAACGGTTAAACCTACAAAATAAAAGGATAAATCATTTTATCGGATTTCAATCTATTTCTCCCATATATAGGATGTCTATCCATACAACCAGGCTACATAAAATTTTTGTTTGTTTATATCTAAAAAAACTTTTTGTTGGTGGATTGTCTCTTGAATATCTCTAAATAAACATTATGCTCCTCATCCCACGCCCTCACCTTTAGCTGGTTTCCACTTTGTTTTATTATTATTATTATTTTTTTTTATTCCAGTTCGATTCGATGGAGAAGAAAAAAATTTTACAAATCGAATTTATTGAAATACGTTTTGAGAGATTTATGTCAAACAATTTTGTGATTTTTTTTTTAATAATAATCTCATCCTATCCAGAGATTTTGTGTTTTATATTTAGTTAAAAACTATAAAACTCTATTAGATTTTTTATATGTTATGGTTTTGGTTTTAATATTTATTTGATTTATTTGAATTCCGTTTCTCTTATTCAATGTTATTTTATAATATTACAACAACAACAAAATACGAATACAGAAAAATTCAATATTGAAATCCACCAAAAACAGACCAGCAAAAAACAAAAATAATCTGAATCGATTTCAACTTTGTATTGCTTTTTCCTTTGAAAAATTTATAGTTTTAATTTTAAAAAAAATATCTGAACTTATCGTTAAAATTATTGGCAGTTTTTGTGTTAGATGAGATTGGTTTATGTGCAGAAAAGCGAGAGGATGAGATTATAAGTTTAACGATACGATTACATTTTGGCGAATCACAAAATTATTTTTTATGTTTGTGGAGTTACGATGCACGCCAGAAACAGGTAAACACATATTAGTTGCACTTCCGAACGTCATTTTTGATGGAAAACCTTATTCGTTTAAAAAAATATCGATAAAACCGATATAACATAAAATGCCTTAAATCGATAAAAATCGATGTATATATCGATGTATCGATATATCGATATATCGATAAATATTGATATATCGTGGTATCGATAAGTATCGATATTTTTTCCCATATGTGAAAATGTTTTTCTTCCTTTGACATTTCTCGAGTTTTTATGTTATAATTGAACGGCTGAGTAGAAAAAGGATAATATTCCAAAAAAATGGAATATTTTCCTTTATTCTTTATACGTTCATTAAACTAATTCGACATTCAACTACAAAATAGCTATCTCAGTTTATTTTTCGTATTTGTTGACGATGGACAGATTTGCCTAAAAATAAAAGAACAATAATAATAGTCGAAAAGGTCATATTCATAAATACTTAGCACTGTCCTTCGTCAAAGTATTCTCGGCGATGCTGTTCCAGTCATTATTGTTGCGGCTGCTAGTTTTAGTCTGAAAAAAGGAAAACAAAATCATTTAATTAATATTTATCAATGTTTGTTAAAATAAAACTTAATTTAATGCGCTCATACGTCCCAAAAATCACGACAGGCAAATCAATCACTAATCTGAAAAGAAATCAAATTCAATTTTATTCAAACAAATAATTAAAATTCAAAATTTATTTAACTAACCTTGGGTTTGTTGTTTGTTTTGGTTGAGTATGTCATTCTGACATTTAAACATAACAAACTTTTGTCGATGTAGCAGTCAACATCAAATAATTTTCACGCGCCGATAATGCAGTTTTCTTCGAACTAATTCCAATAGTTGATGTTGGCGCTGCTAGCGGGAAAAGGTTGGATTGGTTTTGTTATTTAATTGGTGATTTTTGAGACGGGGCCTCTCTTCTTCGTTTTTTAGTCTTCTTGTCAAGTTGATCGAACTTGCTAGAAAATTCAATGTGTTTTTTAATTAAATAAGATTAAATTCAGAATATTGTGTATAAATATTTTACGCATTTTCAAATAAAGTTTAAAACAAATTTTAAAAGTTGAGTTGAATTATTTCATCAGTGAAATGTTAAACTAAAAATAAAACTATATTATGGTGACAACAACAACGCTGAACAGTTTTTCATAACGCTGTGATTTGGAACCTGGCACGTAAATTTATATATAAAAACGTGCCAGGAATAAGGTACGTACATAAAAACTAAAAATTTACAACCGCTTGGCAGTATAACAGTCATATTTTTCTTTTGGTTTACATTTTTGGCGGTTATTGTGGAGTCGCATATGAAAATAAAATTATTCAGAAGAATCAGAATTATCTACAACAAGCGACAACAGCCTGCAGATCAACGAGGGAGGTTTAATTAGAAAGGAATATCCATTGAACCTGTGTAGGCACGTACATATATTAAATCAATAATTACTCCAGTTTACATATTCATCGAGAACGTGCGTTTGTGTAGGCACGTATATATATTCAATTCATCGAGAACGTGCTTTTGTGTAGGCACGTATATATATTAAATCAATAAGTACTCCAGTCTATATATTCATCGAGAACGTGCTTTTGTGTAGGCACGTACATGCATTAAATCAATAATTACTCTAGTCTTCATATTCATCGAGATCGTGCCTTTGTGTAGGCACGTATATATATTAAATCAATAATTATTCCAGTCTGCATATTCATCGAGAACGTGCGTTTGTGTAGGCACGTACATATATTAAATTGATAATTACTCCAGTCTACATATTCATCGAGAACGTGCTTTTGTGTAGGCACGTACATGCATTGAATCAATAATTACTCTAGTCTTCATATTCATCGAGATCGTGCCTTTGTGTAGGCACGTATATATATTAAATCAATAATTATTCCAGTCTGCATATTCATCGAGAACGTGCTCTTGTGTAGGCACGTACATATATTAAATCAATAATTACTCTAGTCTGCATATTCATCGAGAACGTGCGTTTGTGTAGGCACGTACATATATTAAAGTGATAATTACTCCAGTCTACATATTCATCGAGAACGTGCTCTTGTGTAGGCACGTACATATATTAAATCAATAATTACTCTAGTCTGCATATTCATCGAGAACGTGCGTTTGTGTAGGCACGTACATATATTAAATTGATAATTACTCCAGTCTACATATTCATCGAGAACGTGCTTTTGTGTAGGCACGCACATGCATTAAATCAATAATTACTCTAGTCTTCATATTCATCGAGATCGTGCCTTTGTGTAGGCACGTATATATATTAAATCAATAATTATTCCAGTCTGCATATTCATCGAGAACGTGCTCTTGTGTAGGCACGTACATATATTAAATCAATAATTACTCTAGTCTGCATATTCATCGAGAACGTGCGTTTGTGTAGGCACGTACATATATTAAAGTGATAATTACTCCAGTCTACATATTCATCGAGAACGTGCTTTTGTGTAGGCACGTACATATATTAAATCAATAATTACTCTAGTCTGCATATTCATCGAGAACGTGCGTTTGTGTAGGCACGTACATATATTAAATTGAAAATTACTCCAGTCTACATATTCATCGAGAACGTGCGTTTGTGTAGGCACGTGTATATATTAAATCAATAATTACTCCAGTCCACATATACATCGAGAACGCGCTTTTGTGTAGGCACGTACATATATTAAATCAATAATTACTCCAGTCTACATATTCATCGAGAACGTGCTTTTGTGTAGGCACGTATATATATTGAACCAACATTAGTTCCAGTTTGCATAGTCGTCAAGAACGCGCTTTTGTCTAGGCACGTATATAATAATCAGCATATTCTTCAAGGTGTGCTTTTGTGTAGGCACGTGTTATTTCAAGATCACCTATCATCGTTGTGCTATCCAGCTTGTCAGGCCTCTGACTTTTTTGTAACATCGATCATCAAATCAAAAATCAACTTAATACAGTCCACTGCCAGTCAGAGGCGCTAACATTTTGGTCCTTCGAGCCGGATTTTACGCCAGAACGGGAACATCAACGTCAGGAATCTGGTCACAAAACAAAACTATAGTCCAGCACCGAATGTAGTACCAGGTATTTTTTAAGAAAAGTAGTTTTAGCCTTAGTTATTAAATTATTTACATACTCCTTGAATATAATTGCTAGTTATCTCAAATTAAACACAAAAAGTTAATCAATTATTAAATTTAACAATTTTACACAAAAGGTTTATTTTAAAAAAAAAAACAACTTCTTAATATTGATTGTCCACAAAATTAGTGTTTTTCAAACAATCTTTAATATTACTTTCAAAAGTTGTATATTACAATCATTTTTGATATAAAAACCGATACACCTTTGCATCTTGGCGTAGTGGTGGGTATCAATGGTCTTTTTGTCGTCGGTGAGGGGTTAAACCAAGTTCACAGTACGTGCTTCAAACATTGTCAATTTGTATTTTAAAACCAGTTTAAATCCGAGTCCGAAATCTACTCACTGTCTCATTTACTCTCCTTAGCGCTATATTCCAACCAGCATTATGGCTGAATTAGAACTCCTCAAAAAGCAGCGAGCTGCATTCAAGGGCCAATTGACCAATTTTAAGACCCAAGTTCCAACTGCTGAGTCATTTGGAGCAGTCGAAGTTCTTCTTAGTCGGCTTCAACGTGTTTACGACAAGTATGACGGTGTCCAGTCAAAAATTGAGATATTAGATGAATTTGCTACTCCTGATCGCTCTGGCTTTGAGGAAGAGTATAGTAAGTTAGAGATCGTGTTGAGAGACAAATTGCATGACCTCAAAAAGTCGGAAGACAGTTCTCTGTCAACCTCATTTCACAATACGTCTCAGCATGAGTTAAATCCTACTACCAATGTCTCTGCCGGAGTTAGACTTCCAGAGCTTACACTGCCGTTCTTTAGTGGTTTGGAATCGGAGTGGTTATCGTTTCGCGACATTTTTCTTGATTTAATCCACTCGAAGGTTTTAGATGAAACAGTTAAGTTCTTATATTTAATCTCAAGTATTCGAGCAGGGTCTGCGTTTGCACTAATCGAGAGTCTTCCCGTAACTGCGGCCAACTACACTGTAGCTTGGAAATTATTGTGCGACAAATATAATAACGAAATTTCGATTCAACGGCACCATACCCGGGAACTCTATGACGCCCGAACTCCTCAGGAGCACTCAGCTAAAGCTCTCCAAATGTTTGTTGAGAAGATCTTCAAACATTATAATGCATTAAAATCCCTAAAGGTAGCTGTTTCTGAATGGGATTTAATTCTAGTTCACCACCTGATTCAACGATTGGACACGGCATCTAGGGTCCATGTGGTAAAACACACCAAGCCAAATGATTTGCTTCGGTTTGACGAATTAATCCAACTGTTGCGTAACCGAGTGAGAGTGCTCGAGACATTAGCATCTACATCAGCTCACACTCATTCTCGAGTGAATAAGTCATACAAACCAGTCACTCTAAATGTCACTCATGCACCGCCGGCAAGTTCATCCGAAAAATGTAGTTGTTGCTTGGGAAACCATTTGTTGGCTCATTGTCCAGAATTCTCCAGCACTAAATTCACGCCAAGATCCAGATATGATTTTATCAAGAATCGCCGTCTTTGTGGAAATTGTTTACGAGATCGTCATCCTCTTAGTGAATGTCGTCAACCACCGTGTCAAACGTGCGCACTCAAACACCATACATTATTACATTTCGAACGCAGCAGTCAATTGCCGGAGGTTAAACTGCAACCAGTTGTAGCTAACTGTTCCGTCCGTTCCGCAAGTTCATCCGAAAAATGTAGTTGTTGCTTGGGAAACCATTTGTTGGCTCATTGTCCAGAATTCTCCAGCACTAAATTCACGCCAAGATCCAGATATGATTTTATCAAAAATCGCCGTCTTTGTGGAAATTGTTTACGAGATCGTCATCCTCTTAGTGAATGTCGTCAACCACCGTGTCAAACGTGCGCACTCAAACACCATACATTATTACATTTCGAACGCAGCAGTCAATTGCCGGAGGTTAAACTGCAACCAGTTGTAGCTAACTGTTCCGAATTTCAGTCACTCAATAATGATTGCAGTGAAGCGACGTGTGCTGCGGGAACCAGTCTGAAAGTCTCATCAGAGACTACATCAACCAAGTTCAGCAAGGTCATTCTTATCGGCACTGCTTTAGTACGAGCATCAGTTAATGATGGCATCCAACTCCTATGCAGAGCTCTATTAGACAGCGGCTCAACGATGAATTTTGTTACTACACAAACATGCAAATTGTTACAGGCACGTAAACACGTCACATCTAAAACTATTACCGGTATTGCTGGATCACAAACATTGATCAGACACAAAATCTATTTAAAAGTCTCTTCGTGTGTCTCGACCTTTGCTACGACGTTAAAATGTTATGTTCTCCCCACCATTACCCATGAAATACCTTCTACAAGAGTTATGCTTCCCAAGCTAACCTTACCTGATCATATAAAATTGGCCGACCCTCACTTTAATGTACCAAATCGGATCGACATCCTGTTGGGTGCTGAGATTTATCATTGTCTTTTCAAGGGGTCATCAATTCAACTACATCGCGACTTACCTCCATTTTACGAATCTGAATTGGGTTACGTGGTTAGTGGCAAGACGAACATTTCACATACTGCAAAGACTCAGTCTCAGTCTCACATAGCTTTGTGCAGCATTCAATCCCTCGAAGCTCAACTAAAACGGTTTTGGGAATTGGAATCAGTATCGTCTAAACCTGTGTGGTCTAAAGAAGAAATTTCTTGTGAATCTCATTTCAAGGAAAATGTCGAGAGATCTGTAGATGGCCGGTACACCGTCGCACTTCCTACAAATCCAAAATTGAACCAACTAGGTTCATCCGACCTGTCAGCGCGTCGTCAGTTTTATGCCCTAGAAACTCGTTTGCAGGGAAAACCTGAAATCTACGCTCAATATCAAGATTTTATGAATGAATACCATCTGTTGGGACATATGACCGCTGCACTAAACGACAGAGGTAACTGCAATTTCTATTTGCCACATCATTACGTTATAAAGGATCAAAGTGAGACTACAAAGTTGCGCGTAGTATTCAATGCGTCCGCTAAATCTTCGTCTCTTGTCTCTCTAAACGATTGTCTGATGGTAGGCCCCACAATTCAACAGGATCTCGTGTCCATAATGCTTCGCTTCCGGAAACATATCGTTGCATTCAGTGCTGACATCGCTAAGATGTATCGGCAGATCAGAGTTCGAGAAGACCAACAAGACCTTCAACGAGTATTTTGGCGTATGAACCCTTCCGAACGTCTTCAAATTTTCAGGCTCGCCACTGTCACATACGGAACTGCAAGTGCCCCATTTTTGGCCACTCGGACGCTACACCAGCTTGCCAATGACGAACGTGTCAAATATCCAGAAGCATGTAAAATTCTCGATAATGACTTTTATGTGGATGATGTACTAACAGGAGCATCAACCATGTCAGAGGCCAGCCAACTGAAGACAGAGTTAATTGAACTTCTAGCTCGTGGTGGCTTCGAACTACGAAAGTTTGTCTCCAATATGAAGCAACTATCATCACAAGATCACGACGCAACAACCGTTACCATTTTATTGGGAGTCATGTGGAATACGAAATCTGACCAGTTCGAAATGGTATTTGACCTACCCTCTACTGCTGCTCTTTGTACCAAGCGCACGCTACTATCGGAATTGTGCCAGATTTTTGATCCAATGGGTATTTGTGCTCCAATTGTTGTCACCGGAAAACTCATAATGCAAGCCATCTGGAAACTTCAAGCTCTGGGCTGGGATGATCCCTTACCACTTCATATCGCGCAAACCTGGTCTAATTTCAAACAGGAATTAAATGCATTGCAACGGATCAACATTCCTCGGTTAATTACGTCCCCCGTTGCTGATCAGATCGAACTGCATGGTTTTTGCGACGCCTCCGAGCGAGCATACGGGTGTGCCTTGTATACTCGAACTATCTCCTCAACAAACCAATATCAAGTAAATCTCATTTGTGCGAAAACAAGAGTGTCACCGTTGAAGAAGGAGACGATCCCACGGTTGGAACTGTGCGCAGCAGTACTCTTATCAGAATTAACTCAGAAGGTTACGTCTGTCTTGAAAATGAATTTTTGTGCGGTATACCTTTGGACAGATTCACAAATCACGTTGCATCGAATTAAGTCAGAGCCATCAAAATATGCAGTATTTGTAGCAAATCGTCTTTCAAGGATTCAAGAACTTACGTCAGCTAATGATTGGTATTACGTTCCTACAGCTGCAAACCCAGCGGACTTAGCGTCTCGAGGACTTATGCCTTCGTCATTCTCTGCGGCATCACTTTGGTGGATAGGACCCGAGTTCTTGAAGAGCCATTCGTCAGCCTGGGCAATCTCACATGACATCAATCTACCAGATGAATTTGTGCACTTGGAGGTGCGTAAAACCAACGATCGTGGTTTAGTCCACTCTACAACAGATGATAACTCTCTTTTTGTTCGATTTTCGTCTCTCACAAGGCTAATTCGAGTTGTTGCCTATATGATTCGTTTTACTGACAATGCAAGACATAGAGATATTCGAAAAGATAATGCGTCCATTTTTCTATTACCTAACGATATTAAAAATGCTACACTGTGTTTGATCCGAATGGTTCAACGAAGTAATTTTAGTGACGACATTCGGTGCATTAAAAAGACCAAGTATTGTTCACCTAGCAGTTCACTTCGATCTCTCGCGATATTCTTAGATAAAGACGGTATATTAAGAGTCGGCGGTCGTCTGAATAACGCAATGATTTCAGAGGATCAGAAACATCCGATCCTACTACCTGGTAATCATCCCTTAAGTGTATTAATCGTTCGACATGAGCACCAAAAATTGCTACACGCTGGGCCTCAATCACTTTTATATAACCTTCGCTTGCAATATTGGATAACTGGTGGACGCAACTTATGCAGGACAATCGTCCATCAATGTGTTCGTTGTCATCGAATAAAACCGCAATTACGCAATCAAGTAATGGGTGAGTTGCCATCTGATAGAGTGAAATCCGTGGAGCGTCCATTTCTCATCGTCGGAGTAGATTTCTGTGGGCCATTTTCATATATCCAAACCAATAAAGCCAGAACAAGAATTAAATGCTACATTTGTCTCTTTGTCTGTTTCACCACCAAAGCAGTGCATTTGGAACTTGTGATGAGCGCCTCAACTGAATCCTTTTTGGCTTGCTTACGAAGGTTTATTGCTCGACGCGGGATATGCATTCGCATCTATTCGGACAATGCCACCAATTTCGTCGGATCACGCTCGGAACTAAAGGAGCTTAAAACGTTATTTCTTTCTCAGTCATTTCAAGACACCAGCTTAAAATTCTGCTCCGAAAATGAAATAGAATGGAAGACCATTCCTCCACGGTCTCCGCATTTTGGGGGTTTATGGGAGGCTGCGATCAAAAGTGCTAAGCATCATTTCAAACGCGCAGTTGGCAATGCAGCCCTTACTGTGGAAGAACTCCTTACACTGATTTCACAAATCGAAGCATGTCTTAATTCTCGGCCTCTTACGCCCTTATCTAGTGATCCATTAGACTTGACCGCTCTCTCACCTGGTCATTTTATTATCGGTGCTCCTTTGACATCAATCCCAGAACCATCATTAATTGATTTGTCCAGAAAACGGTTGTCACGCTTGCAACGAATCCAACAAAATTTACATCAATTTTGGGAAAGATGGCACAAAGAATACTTATCGGAACTCCAACGACGACACAAGTGGCGTCAGGGCTCACATAACTTCCAAGTAGGGTCGTTAGTTATCCTCCAAGACGATAATGTACCACCATTAAAATGGAATTTAGGTCGCATAACAGCGTTACATCCTGGACAAGACGGGATCACTCGTGTGGTTACAGTCAAGACAGCACTGTCAGAATTAAAAAGAGCTGTCAATCGTATAAGTGTTCTACCAATTCATGACGAAAACAAGGTCGACGAAGGCGATACTAAGTAACATGCTCGTCGTTACATAACTTGCGTTCAGATGTACCATCATCAAAACGGTTTAATATAACCGCGACTAAAATCATTCGTATTCTCCGTCTACTAACTTGATGATACTTTGTTATAAGTGAACCACCAAACCTATGTCATTACATGTGCATCCAATAGGAGTTTGTTTCTATTTTGTTGATGTCACATACACCATATCACTAACAGAATTTTTAAACTCTCCCCACTTACAAATTAAGTAGCGATGAGTTGTTTATGTTTTAAATCCTGCAGCTAATCAAACCTTGTCAATTCGGCAAACAACTACAGTTGTTGTTAGGAACAAGTTGTTGCTACAATTGTTGACCGCATAGACAAAGATTATCTAATTTCTTTTCACGTATCGAATACAAACGACAAAAACATATTTACACATAGGTCATTGTTATCAGATGATCTTTTGCCAATTAATCGTTCAACCCAATGAAGTTGGATCAATTAATTTTAATACTAATTAATAATATCATCCAAATTTATTCTAACCAGCCTAATCATTTGTCATCTTCGTCTGTATAATAAACAGAGACTTAGATTTCATTTTCACATCACTTCTTAACGTCATATTTCTTAATTTGTGAAGAGCATTCTCACGGAACCACTAACGAAAGTGTCATTTATTTGTGAAGAGCATTCTCACGGAACCACTAACGAAAGTGTCATTTATTTGTGAAGAGCATTCTCACGGAACCACTAACGAAAGTGTCATTTATTTGTGAAGAGCATTCTCACGGAACCACTAACGAAAGTGTCATTTATTTGTGAAGAGCATTCTCACGGAACCACTAACGAAAGTGTCATTTATTTGTGAAGAGCATTCTCACGTCACCAACACTTTCGTCATGTTTTCGTGAAGAGAATTTAACCAACGAAAATATTGGTTCGAGTCTTCACAGTGCAAAAGAGTTGTGAACTTAAAATCACTAAAACTGACATAAGAAATCTAAAGGTCGAAAGACAATTCAAAGTGCAACGCGATCAAGAATTTACAACCTCGATCGGCTGTTACTTATTATCGTCGGTTTACAAACTAGATCAGTAGAAGTTGGCAAACTATCGCATCATAGTTCCATTAGGCTCTTGGTATCAGTCTCGTCAACATGTTATTAAATGTGATCAAACCTTCAGTTTCATTGACGCTCGGCATAATCAGCATGATTATCCGTTTAGTCGTTTTCAATGCTTTGCATAATTAATGTTTAATTTTTATTTTCTCTTCGGTTGCTACGCACACTCAATGATTAAACCTTTAGTCTTCGTCAATGCTTTGCATAATCAATGTTCAATTATTTGTTTTCGTCTTCGGTTGCTATGCACACTCAATGATTGAACATTTGATATTTGTCAATGCTCTGCATAATCCAGGTTTAATTACCCATTTCTTCGGTTGCTACGCACACTCAATCATTAAACATTTAGTCTTCGTCAATGCTCTGCATAATCCAGAATTAATCATTTATCTTCGGTTGCTATGCATACTCAATGATTAAACCTTCTGGTTTTCATTAAACATTTTGGTCTTCTTCATGATTCTGCTTTAATTCATATTTAAAAAAAAAAAAAATTTTCATTTTCATCAATACCATCGTTTTGACTCGTCTTCGAAAATATATACGAGTAGTCTACGGTTTTTATGATCTGAATGTTCATCGTTTTAATTAACGTCATCTATTGTTCCACTCGGGAACCAGAGCCTATTGGTAGTTAGATCCAATCCGTACTCAATTCGCGTTACTCATGTACCAGCACTTCACAACGTCATTTCCACTTGAGTCGTTGTCATTTTATATCGGGTCCATAAGGTCAGTACCTGTTTAACTGTCCAGCGTCAACTCTTGTATAATATTCAACCAACCTCAACGGCGGAAAGTCCACTGATACTTACGGTAATGCGAACCGGAGAACTTCACATCTTGTCATAGCTGGCATCCTTTTTGATGTTTTATGCTCATTATTAAATAAAGAAAAAAAATACATGTTATTCCAACAATTGTTGTTAATATATTTATTCAAAAAATTCATTTTAGTAAACAAAAAAAACTCATGTTTTTGTGTTTAAATAAAAAATAATAACTAATTAAATCAATAATTGTTAGAAGATTTAATTACATATAACTAATATCTTTCTATCAAGAATAATTGTTTAAAAAATAGAATAAGTATAAAACCTATTTTTAGTAACAAAATTTTCTGAATTAAAATTAGCTAGCATACAATTATCTGAATTAAAATTATTATAATTAGCTGAATTAAAGTTATTCTGAAACTAAAACTACAAGTGTTCATGTGACACTCTTAGGATAATCAGTCCAATTTGTTAAATTTCTGAATTTATAAATAACCAATCAGGTTAGTAGTTTTAGCCAAGTGATAGCTTATATAATTTAAATAAACCTATTTTTCAAAGGCGGGAATATGTTGACGATGGACAGATTTGCCTAAAAATAAAAGAACAATAATAATAGTCGAAAAGGTCATATTCATAAATACTTAGCACTGTCCTTCGTCAAAGTATTCTCGGCGATGCTGTTCCAGTCATTATTGTTGCGGCTGCTAGTTTTAGTCTGAAAAAAGGAAAACAAAATCATTTAATTAATATTTATCAATGTTTGTTAAAATAAAACTTAATTTAATGCGCTCATACGTCCCAAAAATCACGACAGGCAAATCAATCACTAATCTGAAAAGAAATCAAATTCAATTTTATTCAAACAAATAATTAAAATTCAAAATTTATTTAACTAACCTTGGGTTTGTTGTTTGTTTTGGTTGAGTATGTCATTCTGACATTTAAACATAACAAACTTTTGTCGATGTAGCAGTCAACATCAAATAATTTTCACGCGCCGATAATGCAGTTTTCTTCGAACTAATTCCAATAGTTGATGTTGGCGCTGCTAGCGGGAAAAGGTTGGATTGGTTTTGTTATTTAATTGGTGATTTTTGAGACGGGGCCTCTCTTCTTCGTTTTTTAGTCTTCTTGTCAAGTTGATCGAACTTGCTAGAAAATTCAATGTGTTTTTTAATTAAATAAGATTAAATTCAGAATATTGTGTATAAATATTTTACGCATTTTCAAATAAAGTTTAAAACAAATTTTAAAAGTTGAGTTGAATTATTTCATCAGTGAAATGTTAAACTAAAAATAAAACTATATTATGGTGACAACAACAACGCTGAACAGTTTTTCATAACGCTGTGATTTGGAACCTGGCACGTAAATTTATATATAAAAACAAGCCAGGAATAAGGTACGTACATAAAAACTAAAAATTTACAACCGCTTGGCAGTATAACAGTCATATTTTTCTTTTGGTTTACATTTTTGGCGGTTATTGTGGAGTCGCATATGAAAATAAAATTATTCAGAAGAATCAGAATTATCTACAACAAGCGACAACAGCCTGCAGATCAACGAGGGAGGTTTAATTAGAAAGGAATATCCATTGAACCTGTGTAGGCACGTACATATATTAAATCAATAATTACTCCAGTTTACATATTCATCGAGAACGTGCGTTTGTGTAGGCACGTATATATATTCAATTCATCGAGAACGTGCTTTTGTGTAGGCACGTATATATATTAAATCAATAAGTACTCCAGTCTATATATTCATCGAGAACGTGCTTTTGTGTAGGCACGTACATGCATTAAATCAATAATTACTCTAGTCTTCATATTCATCGAGATCGTGCCTTTGTGTAGGCACGTATATATATTAAATCAATAATTATTCCAGTCTGCATATTCATCGAGAACGTGCGTTTGTGTAGGCACGTACATATATTAAATTGATAATTACTCCAGTCTACATATTCATCGAGAACGTGCTTTTGTGTAGGCACGTACATGCATTGAATCAATAATTACTCTAGTCTTCATATTCATCGAGATCGTGCCTTTGTGTAGGCACGTATATATATTAAATCAATAATTATTCCAGTCTGCATATTCATCGAGAACGTGCTCTTGTGTAGGCACGTACATATATTAAATCAATAATTACTCTAGTCTGCATATTCATCGAGAACGTGCGTTTGTGTAGGCACGTACATATATTAAAGTGATAATTACTCCAGTCTACATATTCATCGAGAACGTGCTCTTGTGTAGGCACGTACATATATTAAATCAATAATTACTCTAGTCTGCATATTCATCGAGAACGTGCGTTTGTGTAGGCACGTACATATATTAAATTGATAATTACTCCAGTCTACATATTCATCGAGAACGTGCTTTTGTGTAGGCACGCACATGCATTAAATCAATAATTACTCTAGTCTTCATATTCATCGAGATCGTGCCTTTGTGTAGGCACGTATATATATTAAATCAATAATTATTCCAGTCTGCATATTCATCGAGAACGTGCTCTTGTGTAGGCACGTACATATATTAAATCAATAATTACTCTAGTCTGCATATTCATCGAGAACGTGCGTTTGTGTAGGCACGTACATATATTAAAGTGATAATTACTCCAGTCTACATATTCATCGAGAACGTGCTTTTGTGTAGGCACGTACATATATTAAATCAATAATTACTCTAGTCTGCATATTCATCGAGAACGTGCGTTTGTGTAGGCACGTACATATATTAAATTGATAATTACTCCAGTCTACATATTCATCGAGAACGTGCGTTTGTGTAGGCACGTGTATATATTAAATCAATAATTACTCCAGTCCACATATACATCGAGAACGCGCTTTTGTGTAGGCACGTACATATATTAAATCAATAATTACTCCAGTCTACATATTCATCGAGAACGTGCGTTTGTGTAGGCACGTATATATATTGAACCAACATTAGTTCCAGTTTGCATAGTCGTCAAGAACGCGCTTTTGTCTAGGCACGTATATAATAATCAGCATATTCTTCAAGGTGTGCTTTTGTGTAGGCACGTGTTATTTCAAGATCACCTATCATCGTTGTGCTATCCAGCTTGTCAGGCCTCTGACTTTTTTGTAACATCGATCATCAAATCAAAAATCAACTTAATACAGTCCACTGCCAGTCAGAGGCGCTAACAGTATTTTTGGAATATTATCCTTTTTCTACTCAGCCGATCAATTAGTCGAAACAAGCAAAAGAATGTGCCTTTCTGTCATGCCGGTTGGTCTGTTTCAAAATGTTAGAATTAATTGGTTGAATAAAGTAATTCGGGAAAATTTTAAAGCTCAACCACTAAGTTATAAGTATATTAATTAGATTCAATTTAAGTCGGTGGTGATAGTTTGTACTGCGACCAAAATGTTCTATTGTTCCTTACCCTAATACTCTTTGGTGAATATCCAGTTAGAGCACCTCTTCCAATCCAGTTTTCTTAAGGAAATACATCATATGAAGAAGGTAAAGTTTATGCAGGTCAAGCCCATCAATTTAGCATACTCACAGATAAAATCTTCTCGTGTAAATCAAGGCTCCACAATCTATGAGAAGACGAGCTTGAGTCTTTTCTTTCAATACAAAGAATCGACATCCGTCTCTCTACTCCATCCTAATATTCTTAATGTGTTTCCTTAGTTTACAGTGTCCTGTAAGAACCCCTGTCAGTATTCTTAGATTATTCCAATTGAACCTAGAGCATATTAATGTTCTTTTTTGATTGAATGATCCAATAATGTATGATCGTTTCGCGATAACTGCTGATTGCCTGTCCGACAAGATGGTAATTCTCTTGTTCTTATATTTGCTTTTTAATCTAAAGTCTGCGCATCTATTTTAAAATAGAACACGCTTCAAAAGGTGCCCATGAGCTCTAAGTATTTGGTTTTTTGTCTTCACTCTTGCCTTAGTTTTTAACCATCCGCGTTCCATTTTATCCTGGTGACATCGTAACTCAGATGGTACGTAGCTGATTTAATGCTGTACTTCCCTCTTCTTTACACAACTGTGAAATCTATTTCCTATCGAAGTTAAACTGCTTCATCATTCCGTCTGTAGGAAACTCACGCAAATGATTCTCCCAGAACAGACTTTCTCGATATTTATAGACATTGCCTATACCTTGCAAGCTGTATCTTAGTATGATTTCCCTAGGTATGCTTTTAACCCGCAAGTGGGGTGGAACCATTCCTAACAGCATCTTCATTTACGTTGTAGGAAATGTTCCCATTGTCCCAGTTATGCTGATACAGGCCAGCTTCTACAACTTTTCTAATTCTGTTTTCTCTGCTCCGGCTGGTTGCACTGTCATGGTATGCAGCCACCTTACGATACTTGAGTTGCATCCTCATTTTTTATCTGCAAGGTTATTGCGAAGAGAATTACTCCCAGATATCTAGTTTCATGTGTGAATTCAATCGGGACTGCAGATTAGTTTTATGCTTTTCTTCTTGAACCAGCCCAACGTAGTTTTATTCAAATTGGGTTTTAGTTTCACAAATGTGCAAAAGGTGTCTACCAGATTCAGTTCCATCTGTAAAATGTCACAAAGTGTTTCTTTGAACTTACCTCTGGCGATAATGACAATGTCAACCTCGTACCCAAGACATTGGCCGTTCTGGTTACTCAATCTAGCCAGAATTTAAACCACAACCCGACCCAACCAGCCCGAAGAGATGCCAAGGCTGATTTTGCAATCAGTAGTCTTAGTTTCTGGGTAGTGAAATCCGAAATTCTACGTCCACGCCGTGCTACCTGGGTAATGCTAACAGAATTAGGTTGGTGTAGTTGAGAGGGGCAGAGTAAATACTGCTTATACTCAATGATTCTGCACCATGGCGAGTCATTGGCGCCACAAAACCAATGCAACTCAAGCGTCTGTTCCCCATGTTAGGGGCGGCTTGGAGCGGGCGTCTGTCTTGGATCAAGCGGCTCGCTATATAAACGTGTAGCAAGCGTCTGTTCTCCATGTTAGGGGCGGTTTGTAGCGGGCGTCTGTCTTGGATCAAGCGGCTCGCTATATAAACATGTAAAAAGGTTGTTTCTGGTGACCTAAAGATGCAGAACGAACCCATTCACGAAAATTTGGGTTGGGCGAAGGGCTAACACCCCATTTCCGTAAAAAACTACTTGTCATGAATTCTGTACACAGGCCTCGGATTATCTCGGATTCACTATTAGAACGACCTCGGAAACTGTACCCGGACTACGATTTAAAAATGGGAACCTGGAACGTGCTAAGCCTTAGAAGACCAGGAGATCTACTGAAACTTACAAACCAAATCAATAGCTATACACTGGATATAGTGGCGTTACAAGAACTAAGATGGCCAGGGAGTGGAATCCACGAAACAGCCAAAGGATACACTCTCTACTATTGCGGTCATGAAAACGGAGGAGAATTTGGAGTTGGCTTTCTCACACATCGTCGCGTGAATCAACATGTTATCGACTTTCGCCCAATTAATATGCGGATATGCACAATGAGAATCCGCACGCAAAAATTTAATGTAACGATCATCAATGTTCATGCACCTACTGAAGACAAAGCAGATGACATTAAAGACCTGTTCTTCCTAGAACTCGAAGAAGTCATCAATAACATCCCGCGGCACGATATAAAAATCGTGGTAGGTGACTTCAATGCGCAAATTGGTAGAAGTGCAGAACTTAAAACACATGTCGGCCCTAACAGCTTGCATCATGCTAGTAACAATAACGGCTTTCGCACAGCTGAACTGGCTATGATGTATGATCTAGTAATATCTAGCACTTTCTTTCCTCATAAGAGAATCCACAAAGCAACGTGGAAATCAAATGATGGAAGAACTGAAAATCAAATCGATCACGTCATGATTTCTAAGAGACACTCTACAAGTGTAACTGACGTTCGATCATACAGAGGTGCTGATATGGACACCGATCATATGCTTGTCATCTTTAAGTATAAGTGCAAATTATCATCTACATTTAATAGGCAAGCAAAAAAGACCGTGCGCTGGAATGTCGAAGCATTTAAACACCTGGAAACACTGAATAGATATCAGGAAATTGTAACGCAAAACATAGAAGAGCATGACATCCCATCTGAGATGCCATTAAACATACAAGAAGAATGGCAAACGCTTCAATCAACCATCATATCCGCAGCACAAACTACAATCGGAAAACGACCACCGAAATCACGTAACGAATGGTTTGATGACGAGTGCCGCGAAAGCATTGAGCACAAACAAAAACTGCGAGAAAAATGGTTAACAAGAAACACCCGAAGCTCCCAAACTGATTATCTATGCGCCAGAAAAGCCTCAGCAAAACTCCTACGGAAAAAGAAACGCGAACACATGAAGAGCTGTATCGAAAACATCAACCAACATGCGGCTAATGGAAACTCGAAAGAGTGTTTTGCCAATGCGCGGAATCTGACCAAAGATTTCCACCCAAGATCTACAGCCATCAAAAATGGAAACAACGAGCTTACAACAAGTGAACGTGATGTGCTGGAAGTATGGCGATCCCACTTTCAAGACCTACTGAATAGGACGAACGAAGTTCATCCTATTCGAGCAATTGCTCCGTCAAGTGAGGAGATTTTTGTCCCTTACCCAACAATAGAAGAAGTGGAAGCTGCCATCAAAAAATTAAAAAATGGCAAATCACCAGGTATCGATGGAATCCCTGCAGAACTACTTAAGAATGGAGGAGCAGCTCTGGTCTCACGTATATATGATCTGATTCTTGCAATCTGGGACCAAGAAGAACTACCTGCTGAATGGAAAACAGCTCTCATTGTTCCGCTACATAAAAAAGGTGACCGCCTAAAGTGTGCAAATTATCGTGGAATCGCACTGTTGAACACTGCATATAAAATACTAGCTAATGTCGTACTCGCTCGGCTCATCCCGTTTGCCGAATCTGTCATCGGCGACTATCAGTCTGGTTTTCGTCCCAACCGTTCAACCACAGATCAATGTTTTACCTTAAGGATGATTCTGGAAAAATGTTGGGAGTACAACATCAGCATTCACCAGCTCTACGTTGATTTCAAGCAAGCATATGATAGCATCATCCGCGACAACCTCTGGTCTGCACTCATATGCCTTGGTATTCCAGAGAAACTTGTTTCTCTGTGCAAACTCACAACATCGGGATCAAACTGTAGAATAGTAATCGAAGGGTCAGTTTCTGACTCTTTTGATATAACATCAGGTGTTCGACAAGGTGATGCACTCGCACCCGTACTATTTAATTTGGCGCTTGAGTACGCGATAAGAAAAAGCCGCATTGAGACACAAAACTGTATATTTAACAAATCTAGTCAAATTCTTGGCTATGCAGATGATATTGTGCTTCTCGGACGTAGAACAAGCGATATCAAGGATAGTCTCTCTCGGCTTGAAAGAAATGCTAAACGACTTGGATTATGCATTAACACCGGCAAGACTAAACTATTAACAACATCCAGGAATAAACCTCCCGGCAATCTGAATACTGGCGACTATGAAGTGGAACGTGTGGAAAACTTCAAATACCTCGGGTCTGTAATAACATCGTCAAATGACATGCAGGCAGATATTAAAGCTCGTGTCTCAGCCGCATACAGAGTTTTCTACGCATACTCAAAACTTTTGCGATCTAAACATCTTTCGCAGTCGTGCAAACTCACACTTTACAAAGCATTAATTCGACCTGTGCTTACCTTTGGAAGCGAAAGCTGGACACTGACTTCCTCCGATTGTAGAATTTTATCAACATTCGAGAGGAAAGTCATACGAACAATTTATGGTCCATGTAAAGTTGCTGAAAATCAGTATAGAATCCGAATGAATCATGAAATCAGACAGCTTCTTGGAGGCTGCGATGTAATCGGATTCATTAAATCTAACCGGATTAGATGGTTTGGTCATGTAGAAAGGGCACCATTAGATAGAATGATTAAAAAAGCGTCCCAACAACAACCAGCTGGTGTTCGTCGAAGAGGAAGACCTAGACAACGCTGGCGTGATGACATCATCCAAGACCTTCGTGATATAGGATGTCGAAACTGGGGTCAACTGGTCATGGAACGAGACGATTGGAAGCTGATTGCACAGACGGCAAAATCCCTCCATGGGATGTAAACGCCAGAGAGAGAGAGAGAGTCTTAGTTTCTGCTTTTCTATTTCTCAGACGACACACAAGTAAAGCCTTGTTGACTGCACCATGTGAGCTGTTATCAAAAGCTCTTCAAATGCCTAGAAAAGCACAGACAATATTTTCTTTATGCTGTCCACTTCCTCCCTTAATTCTTTAATCAACCTTAACGGCTTTGTTTTAGTTGATTTGTCCATTTTGTACGCGTGTTGACTATTTTTTAAAGGCAATATCACAAAGGTATTGGTTCGTAAGTGATTGCCAATCACCTTTTCCATCGTTTTTAACACAATGAAAGAAAATATTCAGTTAATACAACCTCTTATGGGTCAACCGAATATTTATTGTCACCATAACCTCCAATTCGGTTGCCTTATCTTCAAAATACAAATTTGAAGAAACAACAACCGTATTATAGACACAACAACTGGATCTGGTGACATCTTTCTTATCTACTTTTGGAATAAATATCACTTTTGTCGTTATCCCTTGTTATGGAATATGTCCAAGTGCCAAGTTGCTTCTGAAGATGCCCAGAATGTCCGTTAATTCGTTCACTCATGGTAGGCGTATCTAAAAGTGTCTTTGGCCAACTTAATATGGTCCTCCGTTAACAGTGAGGCAGGCACCCTACATTCTTCTAAGCTTGGTCTTTGACTTAAATTCCTTAAATAATTAAATTGCGCGGCTGGGTTTTAGCGTCTTAGTGGTTGCTAGGTTTACCTCCGATACAGCTTGTTTTAGCGTGGCATAGTGTTTTACTCTTCCACTTTCCTCGAACCATTACTAGCTGTAAACCTACTTTTAGGTTTCCCTTTAATTGATCCCACCTTATATTCCTGGGGTTGAGAATCGAGGTTGGTCACTCTTTCGTACTATCCAGTTCAAACAGGATCATTTTATGATCCAAAATGTAAGCCCTTGTTGCAAAGGTGATTGTGTTCCCGACGTTAAACATGGTAAGGTTTTCTTTAATTAAAAATCCCCTCTTTGGTTTGTATCGGTACTTCTCCATGTCTCGCTGAGAGAATTTGCATCACATCCTATGATGAGAAACCACTTCGTCTTGATGCATTCATTCCACCAACCCCTGTACCTCTGCGGATCAGTACCCTGTTCCCTGCACAGTACTACCTGGCGGCAGGATGGTAGTTGATATAGCCACCAAGTCTCCGTGCTGGTATGTGTCCCACACTACCTTCGCTTCGCCGTTTGTAACGCCCTTCACCCTGTTTTTGGGGAACCAGGGTTTCTGTATCAGCGTGAGCCATATCGAATTTTTAGTTAATATCCTGCTCATAATAGCTGATGCTGGTATGGCGTGCTGGAAATTTACTAGGGTCACGGACAAGCTTCCTGACGCCGCCATTAGATGTTGTCGGAGAGGAGCGTTGCTATCCATTTATCAATCAATAATCTCTCCTCCTTCTTGGTCTTCATGTCGTCGATGCTACTTATAAAAACCTTTCTATACGGCGCAGCGCTAAAATTTTTATATATATATGTGTGGGACGGGCCCTTGCCACATATGGTCTTCGAAAAACAGTTCAATTCTTTTTCTAAAAAAAAAAAAATCACAACACACAAAATACACCCCTATTTAACACGAAAGACACTATTTAATATACAAGAAAAAAAACTATTAAATCATAGATCAAAAACACAAACATTAAACGTTATAATACATATTTATTTTTTTATAAACTTTTTTTCTTCAATTTCAACCACTTACAGTAATGTAAGGAAATTTCAATAAAATTATTTTTTAATTTAAACAAAAACAAAGTAATAAAATGATAATATAATAATAACGTAATACTCAAATTTTTGCTGTTTTTCCAAATTTTTCAATAAAAATCCCAACTTCTAAATTGGTTGAACATCAACATCTAAGCTGCAGCAAAGCTTTTCAAAATTAATTATTTTCTTCTAGGTGTGCTGCTCTTGACCACCAAAACTGAATAGACTTCTATAAACATTTTAATTTCCATCCTGCCCAAATTAATAAATTTTTTTACTCTCCAGAAAAATTCTCCAATATTTACATATATATATGGTCTGGTTGGTTGCACTGCCTTATATCATTTAGATTAAGGCATATGTTTTATACATCATGATTCAAAAATTACAATTTTCCTTTAATATTGGATGAATGAAGCAATCTATGGTCTTTGGTTGGTTTAAAATTCTTAAAATTCTTCATAATAATCTTCTTTTTGTCCTGTGACTCGTCGTTCAGCTTCGTTCGATTCTTAACGTACAATCATTTCGAGTTCAGTTCATTTTATTATTTTTTCTTGTTTACAATTTTCCCTTATCCTGTAGTTATATATTTAACATAATTATACTTAACAATTAATATAATAATTCTTTTTCTTAAAAGTTAGTTTTATTAGGATATTTTTCGAATTTTTTATAAACAAAAATACAAACGGCTTTTTTAATTTCTCATTTCAAATTAAATTTAATAAATAAACAAGAATTTGATACAATTAAAATTGCAAAAAAAAAGATTAATTTTATTACATTCAACAAAAAAGAAAGGTAAATTTATTAATGAAACAACTGATTTTCAAAAAAAGGATTGGTTGGACAGTAAAAAGAATATATTTAATTGATAAAAATATTAAATTGAAAATGATGATAGATTATGATTTGAAACAAACACAATTAACACATATTGAGTGGACTTGGTAAATACCCATAAAACATAAATCTTGTCGCGTTACATCACACCATTGCTGGGTTTTCGAGAGCATTTTGTTGCATAACACCAAACAAAATAATACCAAACTAAAAAGTTGCAACAAAATGCTCTCGAAAGTTCCAGAAATAATGTGGATACTTTCGAATACCGCTTCCTTAAATTTACTATAGATCCCAAAAAAACATGCAAATACAAAAATGTATAATTTAAGAACGTAAGTAGTTCGTAAATTATATTATCTTACATTATACATTTTACTAGATCATACCAATAAATTTTTTTAATAAACAAGAATAAATTAACAAGATCATAAATTAATAAATAATATAAATTAAATAAATTAACATGCTTATATAGAAAACACCAAACACTACATAACTATATCTACCATAAATACTATAACTATAAATATCAGGCAGGAAACATTTTTTCTTCCTTGGAAGCCCATCTGAGAAAACCAAGATTATTTACTGGACATAACAGTGGCTCTATATTATTAAAGAATGTGCAATTTGCGCTGTTATTTAAAAATGTTTCTAACCGCAAGCCACCATGTTCCAAATATAATTTGAAAACTGGTGTTTTATGCTTAACATGCATGTTATACATGTATTGTATGCATCCCAAAAAACCTGAATATTACATTCCCATAAAATAAACTAAATTGAACAGATGGACAATTTTAACTCTTTTTGTTTTTTTCAAAAGTTTTTTGACTTAAGTATTGCGACGAGCGCTCACCTTAAGAATTGCCCACTGAACAGCAACATATTCCAAAATAAGATTTGGAACAAGTTGCTCCCAGAAACTTAACCTATTTATTTGTATACAAATACAAATACCAAAAACTAGTAGGATAACTAATTTATTTTCATGAGCGCGCTATGGGAAAACCAGACTACACTAGACCTATCATAGCGCCCTCACTTGAAAGCTATGCGACTAACGTTATGCTTTCAAGCAATACCCTACCGCATGCATGGAAACTAAATTCCCATAATCTTACAACTAATTTGCAAAAGCAAGACCCAAAAACTAACCTAATTTGCAAAAGCAAGACCCAAAAACTAACCTAACATGCAAAAGCAAGACAGAAAAACTAAACTAACATGTCCAACAGTAATTGGAAGCCATGTACCCAAAAACTTAAACTAGAATAAATTAAATAAATACTACAAAATATTTTCTTATATTTTAAACATGCAAACATGCGACCAAAATATTCTAACACTAGCTTATCGTTCATACACACTTTTGAAAAATTTAATTCAGCTAACAAAAAAAAGATTAAAAGTTATATATGCGACAGCACAAACACATTGCAACAAAACTAACCTAATTGATACAAGCACAAAACACATTAAAAGGGTATCATATTTAATTATTATGATTAACACAGAACACATTAAAACAATTTTCTTAACTTGTAAATTTTTTTAAACTGCTCACATGGTATTTCGCGGTATATTTTCCATCTAGATCTTCTAAAACATACATTGAGCTTCCAAGTTTCGATTTTACGACAGCTTTTATATATTGTGGAGCTAATTTTGCATTGAACCGTTCTACCAAATTCGATTTTCTAAAGGATTTTCTAAGGACTATTTCACCAATACTAAACTCAGATGGCCTGGTTCTAAGATTGTAGTGTTTTGCATATTTGACATATGCATCCTTAAGGTTGCGTCTTACTTCCTCCCTTGCCCTACCTAGTTTTACTAACCTGTTGTCTTCGGTTTCTTGCTCATAGATAACATTCCTTGTAAGATCTTTATAATTCTTGTAATCAATTTAATTTATTCTCTAATTTTTTAGTTTCTTGTACACAAGTATTTCACAATTTTTCACAAAACTTAAAATTAATAAACACAAATACAACACAAATGCTACCCTATAAGCTTGTTAATAAACACTTTGTAATAACAACAATTCACTATACACCACAACTACAATTCACTGTACTTTATTCGAAAGCATGGTTTTTCTAGAATAATCTTTGTATTTTTTTTAAAAAGAATAAATAACACTTACATGCAAATTGATTTTTTAACATAACTGTAACATTACAAAAAAACACTCACATGCAAATTATTTTTTTAACATAACTTTAAATATAAATTAACAAAAAAAAAAATCACTGTTGCTTATACTAAATAATAACTGAACACAACTTTACTGCAAAAAAACACAAAGTTACTTGCACCTTAACCTAAAAAATATAAATTAATAATTAGTATAACGTGTACCCAAAATTCACTGTTCGCATATAAACTTCACAAATAACATGCTTTGCAAAAAATAAGACCAATAAACCAATAACTATCAACACAAGTATAACTGTACTAATAGTTTTCTTTACAACACAAAAAAACATAAAACTAAAGAAAATGAAAAGAGCTGTTTTATCTGACTACTATTTTACCTGACCATACCTGACAAAGCTGGAGTTTTTTCTGGATGTGCCCCCGCAATGGGATGCCAAATATAAAAACCTTTCTATACGGCGCAGCGCTAAATTTTTTATATATATATATGTGTGGGACGGGCCCTTGCCACATATGGTCTTCGAAAAACAGTTCAATTCTTTTTCTAAAAAAAAAAAAATCACAACACACAAAATACACCCCTATTTAACACGAAAGACACTATTTAATATACAAGAAAAAAAACTATTAAATCATAGATCAAAAACACAAACATTAAACGTTATAATACATATTTATTTTTTTATAAACTTTTTTTCTTCAATTTCAACCACTTACAGTAATGTAAGGAAATTTCAATAAAATTATTTTTTAATTTAAACAAAAACAAAGTAATAAAATGATAATATAATAATAACGTAATACTCAAATTTTTGCTGTTTTTCCAAATTTTTCAATAAAAATCCCAACTTCTAAATTGGTTGAACATCAACATCTAAGCTGCAGCAAAGCTTTTCAAAATTAATTATTTTCTTCTAGGTGTGCTGCTCTTGACCACCAAAACTGAATAGACTTCTATAAACATTTTAATTTCCATCCTGCCCAAATTAATAAATTTTTTTACTCTCCAGAAAAATTCTCCAATATTTACATATATATATATGGTCTGGTTGGTTGCACTGCCTTATATCATTTAGATTAAGGCATATGTTTTATACATCATGATTCAAAAATTACAATTTTCCTTTAATATTGGATGAATGAAGCAATCTATGGTCTTTGGTTGGTTTAAAATTCTTAAAATTCTTCATAATAATCTTCTTTTTGTCCTGTGACTCGTCGTTCAGCTTCGTTCGATTCTTAACGTACAATCATTTCGAGTTCAGTTCATTTTATTATTTTTTCTTGTTTAAAATTTTCCCTTATCCTGTAGTTATATATTTAACATAATTATACTTAACAATTAATATAATAATTCTTTTTCTTAAAAGTTAGTTTTATTAGGATATTTTTCGAATTTTTTATAAACAAAAATACAAACGGCTTTTTTAATTTCTCATTTCAAATTAAATTTAATAAATAAACAAGAATTTGATACAATTAAAATTGCAAAAAAAAAAAGATTAATTTTATTACATTCAACAAAAAAGAAACGTAAATTTATTAATGAAACAACTGATTTTCAAAAAAAGGATTGGTTGGACAGTAAAAAGAATATATTTAATTGATAAAAATATTAAATTGAAAATGATGATAGATTATGATTGAAACAAACACAATTAACACATATTGAGTGGACTTGGTAAATACCCATAAAACATAAATCTTGTCGCGTTACATACTGCAATCCTCTGTAGAAGCATCCTCCACCTCTTCCACAACCATATTTGCCAACTCACTGGGTGTCGTTAAGGTTGCAGCTGCCTCCCTGGGCGGTGGTGGTATCTGGGGTACTTCTTCTGTGGTTTTTCTAGGTATATGGATAATGAATCTGCCAAATAGGTAGTTAAGGGTATTCCATACCCACTATAAGTTTATCTCTGCCCTGCCTGACCATAGGACTGCTTCCAATATATGACGAATAAACAGGCGGTTTGCTGCCCTAGCAGAGTGAGATATTTATCACTGGTCTGCCTTGCACTCCTTGGAACAAAGACGGTGACCTTATGAAAAATTGGAATATCTTTCCAATTTTGTCACTCAAGAATGATTATAAACGTCCACTTTGGGTAAAACAGATACTAACCATAAAACAGACACTCTACTACTACATGACCAGGTCTGAATTGAATACCCAAAACTTGAAACTGTGATCAGCACATCCTATCGCTAGTTGATTCACGAGCACTGCTTCGTTTAAACCTTACTCCTTCGCACTAAGCATCAAGCTGGATTTTCTGGCCCGCTTCAAGTTTTCTGCGACGGTTGGGGCTTTCCCTTTCCGTTCCAGAGTTTTATGTCTTGAGTCCGCTGGAGACATCCCCTCAGTGAGGAACGTTAGGCACCACTTAGTACTAATTCCACAAAGTCCCCGTCTCAGTAGGTTGTTTAACCTTCCTTCCTAACCTAAAAATAGAGGTAGAGGTGGAGCTCTTTATCTTCTCCTCCAACTATTTCTAATTGGCACAGTTTCTGCCAGAATGGGTGCTATATTGATCAATGAGTGCTATATTGATCTGGTACATTTCCATTGTCGGTCTGACGGGGAGACTCACCCATGCGCCCTCATGCACTACGTGCATTCGTGCTTTTTTCAAATTAACTTGCATATTTCCCAAAAATTATCGCTAGTTTTCATTGCACTAGTTATATTACCACTGAAAATTAATTATTTGAAAAAATAACATAAAATAAAATTGAAAAGATTTAAATAATTATCTTGGTCCCAGTGTTTTCTGAGTGAACCCAGTTTCAGTCAGTTGTGACAAATAGAAAAAAAATACAAATTTTACTGACTTTTTTAAACCCATTCCCAACGAAGAATTTTTGTAATATTTGATAAATACAATTAATCGAACGCAAAATATTAGTTTTTGTTATTTAAATACCAAAAAATTAATTTAATTATCAGTAATACAAAACCTTTAATATTATTGTTATTCTACCACTTGCTAGGCAGCGAATTTAGCAGTTAAAAGAAAAAAAATAAACGATCTGAATAAGATTTAATATTAATAATGTTAAACTTTTAAATGAAGATCGAATAATAAATTGATGATAATATATTCAATGGTTAAAAAGAATACCATACAAAAAAAAGTTAACATTATTTTAATTATCATTTTTAGAAATGAACTTGCATTAAAAAATAAATTTGTGATAAACATAGATTATATTTATATATCAGATTAGATTGTATTTTATTGATAGCTGTTGTGCAAATAGGCTTAGGTTATTTGTTATAAAATACATGAGTTGTTATAGTGATCTATATAAAAAGGCCAACACGAAAATGAGTTTTATAAAATGAGTATGTGGATTTATATTGATTATTTCACTCACATTTGCTTTTATTAAAAAATAGCGTTGGATGGCTTTAAAAACTACTAATTAAATATTAATCTGATGTGTGAATTTCATTATGAGAAAAAAATTTTGTCCTAAACCAATTTAAATTTTTTAGTGTTTAGTTCATTTTTCAAGAAAATAAGACGTACGAATCCATAGTACCACACTGCAAAATTAGGCCTTAGACACCGTCTTATGAAGATTGCTATTCAAACAATTACCACCATAGTTAGGTCAATTGTCTGTTAATCTTTTGCTTTGTAAACCGTTTTGGTTATCAAAAATCAAACTGTACTTACGTTTAAACGATGTAAACATAGTCGCACAATCGAGAGTCTTGCCTACATGATTGATAAGCAGAAACAGTAATGAAATGAAATTGATCGAGATTTCTAAATATTGATTAACAATAGCCGATGCATTAAAATGCATCACACACAATAAGCCTTACAACTTATCAACCCTTCATTACACAAGGATTCGTGGTTATTTGTTTTAGTTAGATTCAGATGATTTATTATTGATTGTTTTGTTATGCCTCTAGCAGGATAGTGAATTTGTGATATTTTTGTTCGAGACAACATCGTTAACTTTACACTGAAACCATTTATAAACCGTTCAAAATAATAAAGAGAATAATTCAATATATATATTTGGAAATTTTCCAGATCATTACCCAGAAATTAGTGGGTTGAACTTTGTGATTGTATGCTTGAGTGGAACTTTAATTTATAGTGATTTTATTTTGTTTTGTTTTAAGTTAATTATAGTAGGTAATTCATTTGAATAAATGAATATGCTAATTTTGTGACGTTAATTTATGAATTGATTGTTTGATTTATATTAAGGGAGAGATTTAATTTTTATTTTATTTTCAGTTGATTTGAAATTTATTCAGTTTGAGCTAAAGCAAAGAAGTGGCGTGTGTGGATATAGTACTTCTTTTGCTACCATATACTTTTGACATGGTTAAAATAAAATAAATTATGCTTAAATTATTACATTTATCGAGAAAGTAAAAGGTGGAAAGGAAGTGACCGAACAAAATATTGTTAAAGAGAACATTTTATTTAGAAGAATGCACGAGTTTGAATTGTGAAAACATATATTTTTTATTAAATCTTTGCTTGTGTGGGTTATTTGTCATTCCATCTCTCTGATGAATCTAAAACTTGGATTTTTGAAAGGGCAAGCAGAATTGTAGGCAACACTAGTTCTTTACTATGGGATACAAGAATCTGAGGCAAATTTCATGTTTAAAATAGCCGACGTATTACTAGTGCACTCAATGAAATGAGAACAGCTCGTTAAAACTTGTATAAACAAGTCACAAAATCACTCCTAATTCAATATCAAGAATTAAGATTGTAGACAAAATTCCTATAAAACGATGAAGTACTCCTTCATTTTATTTTCAAAAGTCTTTCAAAAAATCAGCTTCATGCAAAACTAATAACTAGAAATCAAAACTTTATAAGTTTAATATATTTATGTATAATATTGACATTTCTCCATTCACTATCTTTAAACAATTCAATTTCGTATCATTTCCCGCATAACCATATAAGAAATATATTAACATAAAAAATAAAAAAATGCAATCTAATATAATTTTTCTTGTCATAATGCAAACGAACCATAATAAATTCCCTATATGATGAACACAATATGAAGAAAATCCTAATCAATTCTGCATTATCCAGAGAATTTTGAGTTAAGGATTTTTTTTTTGTTTTATTTGAAATAAAAATACGATATCGTTCCCTATCTCATTTTCTGTTACTTAAATTTCCATTCAACTTATATTTTCTTTCTATACTGAATGGTTGTCAGATAAAATCTAATCTAAAATACGTGAGATTTTCATAATTTTCATGTAAAATAATAGAAATGTTTTAGAAAATTTGAAAAAAAAAATTATTTTTTTTTGTCTCTGTTGAAAATAATAACGAAAATATTCTTTTTTTGTTCTTGTGATATTCTCATCTTACCAATCTTGTTTTAGTAAAATCCAATTATGACGACAAATATATTTTGTGAGGGGTTTAATGATGGAGACTGATCTACTGTTGTGAAACTATACGTTCATCTAAAAAAAAATTTGGGGTTGGATTTAAAGTTTGTCGTCTATTTCAGTTTCGAACGTTAATTAGTACATAATGACTTAAGATTACATTTATTAAATATTCATAACTGTTTTCGTTGATTTGTAAATTTTATTGTTAATACTATTTTACTTAATTAGAATTTGGGTACTTTATGTGACAAAGGGATTTCTTTTCTATTGGAGCTCCTAAATTTCTGACAAACATCACAAGATGCAAAAAAATTTCCTATATTTACATTTATGCCTGGCCAGAATATTAGAGTTCTTGCTCCTCTTGTTTTTTTCTATCCCCAGATGTCCCCTATGCAATTCATTCAGCAACGATTTTCTCAATTAATCATTACTAATTACTTTTCTTGGTAAAAAATTAGCCATCTTCTAAAATTAAGTCATTTCTATATTTCCATGAAAAATTTGATATTTTTTTGGAAATCTTCTTTTGGCCAACATTCGATTAAAACTTTTTCAAGTTTTTCTAATATACTATCACTATCTGTGGTTTTATAAACTCCATGATTTTTATTACTTATATTTATAATATGATATATCTTCAACTTGATCTTCTCCTTCTGTACTATTTTCATTTTTACTATATTATTTCGATAGTAAATCGGTAACAAATGAATGTTTCCCTAGTGTGAATTTCAATCTTATATCATATTGAAGCAGCCATAACTGAATTCTGTGAAGTTTTGCAGACATGATGCCTAACAGCAGTTTGTGATCCGTGATCACAGTCAGCTGATTGATTTGATTTGATTTTTATTTGCAATGGAATCAATATTTAATTTTCTTAATTTAAATTTAATTCTTTAATCTTTTAGACAAAACACGCTGAAGAAAAATGGTTAGGTCTACCACGAATAGAACATTGCCACGAATAGAACAATTATTATTTAAGCTAGTTAGTTCAATTATACAGTACAACGTCTACAACAGTTGGAACTTTTAAATTGTGAAAAAAAACTCAAAAACTGCTTCACCTACCGCATCAGCGGCGTCTTTAAAATTTTTATTTATTAATATTTTTAACAATGTAAGCAAATAGTTTAATGTGTATGTTTTTTTACAATAGGGCAGTCTTTTACAATAGGGCAGTCTCTATCACACATAAACCAGCTGATATTGTGTGAGCCGTTCTCTTGCTATCTGATTTTAAAGTAAACCTAGGTTTAAATTTTTAGAGATTTTTCGGACTAAATTTTGTTAAATTTACCACTTTAAATGTTTTTTAAAACACATTTTTTATTTCACCTTTTCTAGTTGTATGCCAAATATGAAGTCAATCAAAAATTATCCCATTCAAATATCGATGTGTTGGGTCGTTCAGAACACGAAGTGTATCACCAAGATGTGTGAGAGACTGTATATATGAAGCCATATAATTTTTTCTAAAATAAATTAACCAACAAATTTATATGTTGCACATACACCAAAAAACAATATTTTGTAACAATCAAAATAAATTACTCAAGCAAAAAAATATTTGTTGCATGCACGCAAAAACTAAATGTTACACAACAAAATATTTATAAAAAAAAGTTTTTTGAGTTTGAAAATATATTTTAATTAGAAGCTGAGCACACAATCTTTTTGTGAGATTTGTACTAAAATATGTTAGTAAATTGCTTATTTTTATGGTACTAGGATGTCAAAACCTATCCGCAAAATTTTATTAGTCCCCAAAATTATCACATTAAAGATATAAAATTTAATTTCATAGGAATTAATTTAGCTAAATAAATGTCCCTGTACAATTTTTGTTATGGTTTAATACAAATGGATGACTATTTTTATTTTATTGAAATTTCGAAAAATATATTATTTTGTTAATAGATGGTGTCTTTTATAGTCAGTATGTTTATAGCCGCGTTCATATTTTTAAAATTTATATATATTATAATACTATTTTTTTAAACTATTTATCGACTAAATTAAATTTTGTTTCAAAATAAATTCTAGGAAACTAACATGTTTGATCAAGTAACAATTTTGAATACAAAGCTTATATTAAAGTTTTAATTCTCTTTAAACCTGGAGAGGTGTTGTTACACAGGTTCACCACTTGCTTTAGTTTCAAAATACTGAATGGTGCTAAGAGTTGCTCGTTTGAAAACTGTTTTGTAATTGTTGAAATTTATACCTCCAATGAGCATACTTCCAATGTTTAAAAACAAAACGTCAGTTAAACCTCCGAATATTGCTGTTCGCCTACTAACTATCTGTGATAGCATTTGCAAAAAAATTCCAAAACGTCTAAAGTTTTTAAATGCTGATCATTGATGTTCGAGACTCTGTATACATAATTTTTTGCCTTTGCGCTAATAGTACATGGAACTTGGAAGGATTTCTTCCGTTAGAAATACTAAGGGCCGATTGTATGAACGTGAATAAAAGATAAACCCTCGGATATAACGTCGTTTGTATTGTATGAATCACGATAGAACAAAAAATGTTTTCCGAAGATTTTGTTCTATCTTCCGTTTTATTTTCAATTTTTCTTGTATTTAAACAGTGGTTAGAACAATTTGTAAACCACTAGGCTTTATTAAAGAAATAAAATAGATACATTATCTATTTATCCAAGGGAATTTAAATTTTAAGAATGATAAACGATGAACGGAACGTACGCCGACTCTAACAAGGAAAATCTCTAACATAACAGTAATTATTTATTTCTAAAAACAATTCAAAATAAAAATTAAAGGAATTAAAAAAGATGAAACATAAAAATAAACTTATCTTAATATGTTGAAAGTTGTTTCGATGTTGGCTGCTGATAACGACTTTCATCCTTGTATGTCGTCTGAATTTCCTCCAATTTAACTTTCCTATGACGTTAACATTCCAGGCAAACCTCAGCATTTGTCCAAAAAATTCTTCAACGTACTTATTTCAGTAGAATGTTAACTTTCTATAATTTCGTTCAATAACTCTGCACATCCATATCAACATATAGTTTTAATCCAAATTCGTTTAAAGCGCTTAAGTTCGAATTACATTTAATGTATTCGAACGAATTTATATCTCAATTACGACATAAAAATTTGAAGAATATTTCTTCTTTATATATTTTCAAAAATTAAATAAACATGATTGAGTAGGAGAGTTGATTCGCATATCTTTAGCTCGTCGTGCTTATGATTGCACACAATGCAACGAAGCTTGTTAATAACAGATTGTTTCATTTTTTTCAAAACGTTTTCCTTGTTTTTCTATCGATTTATAAAACATAAACAAAAGTAAGAACCAATTAAAATTTAATTTATCAATTTAAAATAAAAGCAAAAAGCTGGAAATGTTCATGTATTGTAACAATTCATTTCTTTCTCTGTTTTATTTTGAAGAGAGATATTTAAACATTAGCAATTCTTTCCGTTTTATTTTTATGTAAAGTAGGAAAATAAACAAAATACGCAACATTGCAAAAAGAGTGCAAGCATATATAAAAAAAACCATTATAACCTTGATGTTTTACAAGAAGTCCGAGGAGGAGGTATACCGATTGATAAAAAGATTAATGAAAAATGCAATGAAGTCGTATCATAAATGAAAGATGGAAAAGTGTGGTGGTTGATTAAGAAATAAGTCTTTGCTGTTAGTGCAGCCTAGGCTGTTTGAACTACAAAGAACTATTTCCTTTTCTAACACCTTTATCCAGAACTCAAGGGTTCTTATTAGATGGTAGGTTTTTGTTCATACGACACATACTTAACATCACGTAATTTGGCGGTCATAACAAATTTGTTTCTTTTCTTGAAATGTGCATTGCAGGATAATTTTGTTTCCAATTTGTAAAATATGGAGGGGCTGAAATCTCACTGCTCTGAGATATCAAGACTTCGGGTTAAGGATTTTGATATAGTTTTCGGCAAAAAACTTTTATGAGGACATGGTTTTTAGTTTTGGGCAGCGATGCACATATCTCAGTTTAGATGTGTATTACAAAACTGACACCTAAAAATATTTCAAAAATTAGAGAATACTCCAAAAATTCTTACAAAATCAAAAATTGAAAACTTTTTCAAAATTCTAAAAATATATATAAAATTCAAAAATTCTAATTTTTTTTAAAATTCTAAAAATATTCCAAAAATTAGAATAAAATCAAAAATTTAAACTTTTTCTAAATTTTAATAATATTCCAAAAATTTTAAAAATTCAAAATTTTAACTTTTTCCATAATTCTAAAAATATTGCAAAAATTATAACAATATCAAAAATTTAAACTTTTTCCGAAATTATAATAAAATCAAAATTTCAAAAATTCTTACAAAATCGAAAATTGAAACTTTTTTCAAAATTCTAAAAATATATCTAAATTCAAAAATTCTATTTTTTTTTAATTTTAAAAATATTCCAAAAATTAGAATAAAATCAAATATTTCAACTTTTTCTACATTCTAATAATATTCCGAAAATTCTTAAAAATTAAAAAATTCAAACTTTTTCCAAAACTCTAAAAATATTGCAAAAATTATAACAATATCAATTATCAAAAATTGAAACTTTTTCCAAAATTATAAACATTATAATAAAATCGAGAAATTTAATTTTTTCAAAATTCTAAAAATATGTATTCCAAAAATTCTTACAAAATAAAAAATTGAAACTTTTCCAAAATTCCAAAAATATTTCAAAAACTATAAAAATTCAAAAATTTTACGTGAACAAACAGCTAAATTTTTTTTTCAAAAAATTATCTAAAAAAATAATTGAAATCATTTTTTGACACACTTGACAATGTTTTTTTGACAAACTGATGCAATAAAATTCTCAATAATAATTTCATGTTCATTATACATTTCATTTCAAACAAATAACTGATTTTATTTTTTAATAAAAATATAAATGAAAATCATTCTTTTGACACACTTGACATTATTTTTTGACTAACTTATAATTTTCAATAATAATAATGAAATTTCATGTCGTACAAATAATTAATTTTATTTCTCCAAAAAAATGGGTAAACAAATAAATAAAAACCTTTCTTTTGACACACTTGACAACACTTTTTTGACAAAATTTTAATGCAATAATCTAGATTTTGGTCTCACATACCAATCCCGAGATTTTGGTCTCACATACCAATCAAGATTTCTCCAAATATTGAAATTTTCTACTCGTAATCACTTAAAATGAAAGTTTTTTAAGCAAAAAATATGCTAATTTCCTTAATTTGACACACTTGACGATTTTTTTGACACACTTCCGGTACAGCTATCGAACACATCGTCCTATCGACTCTTTCCATTGAGTAAATCTATTTTCAGAAAAAAAACTTTTGAAATCCCACCAGCGGTTTTCTAGATTTCGTAGGTTGTGACGGACGGCCGGACGGCCGACCGGTCTACAGACAGATATACATTTTTTTTTGCTTTTTTAAAATCAGTAGGTCCTAAAACGTCGAAATTCCAAAAAAGTGGGGGTAAGAATTTCACTTTTAGCTCATGAATGTAATACTTAGGTCTTTCAGACCGAAGTAATATTTTTTAATAAATAATATTTATAATATAATTTTAATATAATTAATTTAAGTTTACAAATAATTTATTTTTATAAATATTTAAATTTATTTAATAGAAAAAAAGAAGAAAAAGTATTGCCACATATAAAAATACTGCTATAAAAATGTTGCAATAAAAACAAAAATACAAAAAATTCCATCCTTGTTCATACAATCGACGAAAAATAAACTTCTCGGATGAAATAGAATAACTTTATTCTCTGCTTTTTTTATATCAATCGTTGTTCATACAATTTTTTTCTGGTAACGATCCCAATCGAGGTTTTTCGACAGATCAAACTTGTAATGTTTATAGTAACTTACATCAAAGAAACAGTTTTGATATAGAGAGACGAGTATCCGAGTACGAGTAGACAATCTAGATTGAATAGATATAAAATTTTGACCACCAATGTTATTGTTTCTTTTATTTTAATTATCACTTCTCGAACGGCGGCAGAGTAGTATTATGTCGGCGGAAATGCATTTTTCAAAGATTTTTTTTAACGATACAGTTTATATGTACTGCTTTAATTAATTCATTTCTATATAATAATAAAACATCTGAATGATATTTTCTTAAATTTTCATTGCAAAATATTTCATTGGCAGTAAATCGCCGGAGCGTCACGAAAAAAGTGTTTTGCGGTGTAGGAAACGAAAAAAAAAAACAAAATAGGTGTATGAGGATGATGTTTCTGATATGAGATGTTTCTCAAAGTAACGTTGCTGAGTTTTTTATTCGGTTTTTCATTTTCGGTAGCACTTGGAAGTCAAAACAGCGGATTTTCTTTAAAAAAAATACGGCAATTGTTATTGTAAAAAATTATTATAATAAATTTCGATAGCGTTGTTTGGTGGTTTTTGTGTAAAAATAGAGTACAAAATCAGTGCATTAGATTTTAATTACAACGTTCTCCACTCCTGAAAATGTTAGAAGATTTAAACAAAATAAAATACATTTCGACTTAATACGTTAAACTAAAAATAAGAAAACCATTAATTGCTTATTGTTCTAAGAAAAATCTAGTTTGTTTGTTTATTTTATACTGGAATTCATATTGTTCTATTATTTTAGTACAATAGTTTTATTTTAGTACCAATATTACTCAATATTATTTTAATAATATCGCACAATATATTGTGTAAAAAACTGACGTTGTTGATTTATTAAATGTTGCTTTATAAAATAAAACAAAAAAAGTTTTATTAAACAATATGCACTTATGGTACGCAATGTATTGTGCAACAAAACTCACTAACATATTGAGCAAAAGCATTACGCATAACATACCAGTAAAGGTAAAATATCCAGATATAAGGAGGTAATTTAGAGTCGTAGCTATTCTTGTCCTGTAATTCTTAAGAGCTTTGTTTTTTTTCTAGTCTTTTTTTAATTGTACGAACGATTGTTCAGCACTTTTAAAATAAATGATTCTTGTCTGATCGATAATGTTATCTATCTGAAAATTATCAAATCCTAAATCCGAATAACTCTTAACTCCAATCAGTTAAATGAGTATACGAGTGAGTGAGTGAGTAAATAAATAGTTCAATTGGAGTAATTGGTATTATGTTTGAACATTTAAACTAAACCTCCCAAAGATGTGAAGAATAATCGTAACAAACAGGATGGTAGATGATAAGTAGGTGGTACGATACTTGGCAAACCTGGTTTTCTTTATTAAAATATCTTCAGAAGATATGTTTTTTTTTTTTTTAAATTGAGTAATAGGAATTGCAATATGTGTTATCAAAGAAAAAAAGAAATTTGTTAAGACATAGGTCCCAAATTCTTTAAAGTTATAATCACGAGCTAGTGTATATTTTTAAATTTCAGTACGCTTACAAGGTTTTGTTGATGTGTCATGATGTGTTCCATATAGGGCACATATCGCAAAACACCTTAGCAAATCTATGCACAAACATTTCAAATGCACGAAATTTATTGATAAGAATAATAAACAAAAAAATAGGAGCATTGAAGAATGAAAAAGTATTTATACTTTTTATAAAATGACTGGTTTCATTTAACTTTTTATAATATAATATGACTTTGGTAGTATTAGGTTGATTAATTATATCTCACGAAGGTAATGAAAACAAACACAAACAACACACGGGCTTTTTGAGTACTTAATTTTAATGATTTAAAAAAATGTATTATACTTTTAATATTTTGTGTTTGCCTTGTTTCATGTCGGTTTACTGATATTTAAATATTTTTTATACTATTAAGTAAATTATGGAAAATTAAAATTATTTTTTATAGATATATGTAAGTCAAATATTTAAATTTTTGGAATTCTGAATTTCTTTCATTTATTACATTCATTAAAAAAATGACGCATAATTTACAAATGCAATCATGCACATACATTTTTGCTTAACAATATTAAAAATACGACCGCTATCTTCGTTTGTCGTAATGACGTTACCAAAAATTTTAGTCTATTAAAGATTACTAACGTGATGATCGGAGTCAAAAATGTCGCATACGAAATATTTTTGTATTTATGCCTGAAAGTTATATACACATTTTGTGCATATAGTAACATTTTTTACAAATGTTAAACTAAAACAAATATGTCTGGCGTTAGCTCGTACGTTAGTTAGCACTGGCGTTAATGAAAAAGTTTCAACTTAAACTAAATATAAAATTAGCACTAAAATATTTTGAAAAAAAACTTAAAAATTCGTACAATAGAAAGTGCACGAAATGTTCATACACTATGCATATTACGTTTGTCGGGATGCATCCACCACCATTTCTAAGATGTAGATAAAAAAAAAATTCTTATATCAACAAAAAGAAATTCTCCCTCCCATGCGTCCATATTGCGTTAAAAAAAATTCTAGTTCCTGCTAATAAGTATCATAATTTTAATGCTATGCATGGTAGAATTAAACGATTTTATCAGAATCGTAACTATTTTTAAAATTATATTGAAATTTTCTTGCTATAAAAACTAGACAAACGAGATATAGTCTAATTAAGATCCCATTTTATATTTAATTTTATTTTTCTGTTAATTTATTTTTAAAATGAAATTACAGATTCACTTTTCAAATAAATCACAATATAACAAATGGTTTATAAAAATTAAATAAAATACACCAAGATAAAACTTTTTAATATTAAATCCCAATATTTACTCTTCCTAGATTTAAAAATAATAATTAAATATAAACTTTGATAAGTAAATACAAAACGTATTATGTTGGTTTGATAATAATTGTTGTTTTAAAATTAATAATTAAAAGGAATAAAATACTATTCAGATTACAGACAATACAATTTGTAATATAATTTCAAAAATAATCATGACTCATGAGCTATATAATTCTCAATTTTCCTTCATAAAATGTCTGTTATATTTATTCATCCGAAACAAACATCATGTGCTGATTGTTACTGTTTATTGATGAATTGTTGTCTTGATAGGATAGTGTTTTATTGTGCTTCTGCTACAGATCCAGAATTTAATTATAATTATTTATTAAAATTTTGTAATAAATATTAATAATGTTTGTTGTTGTTGTTTTATAAGACATTATGCTTAATTTTTGGTATAAGAATATTGAGTTCTCTGGTATGGAAAAACATCTGGTAGGGTAAATTGTTTGATTAGATTTTACGATATGAATATAAAATTTTAGGAAAGGGTTGATTTTAATTATTTGTTGGATAGGCTTTTGATAAACCTTTTAAGTTTTATAAAAGTAAATTAGAGTTTCTATGGTAACATTATATGGGGTTGGTGTTGTGTTGACTTAAACATGGTTTTAATTGGTTATAAATGTACAACCACATTCTAAGTTTATTAGAAATATTAAATTCTGTTATGAACAACGAGTGACTACAAATTACAAACAAATACATAAATTGATGTTTTCTGTATCTCGTTCTAGGTTAAAACCATTAGGAGAATTAACAATTTCTGTTAAAACATTCTTTCCAACTGACTCCCAGTTTCATATAAAAATGATTTGTCGATTTACTTCCCACCAACAAAAATTAAATAACTTTACAGCAACAATTAGCAAAATAAGTAGAAATTAATTGAGAAATTCACTGAGTTAAACTAATCTATAAAATAGACCTACATTCGTTTTCTAGTGATTCACAATTTACCATTAATAACCTTTCGTGATAGATGTAGGTGTTGAGTTAAAATTAAAAGAAATCGTTTTGTTAGGTCTGTTCATGTTGTTGTGTATTGAAGTAAATTTCGTTCGTTTTAGTTGATTGGTCACACTAAAAACTTATTAGATTTGTTGTTAGAGGTTGTAGCACACACAAGTAAAAGCCAGGTTTTACAGTCGTTCTGTTGATAAATTCTAATAATTTTTGACATTTTATTGGATTGTGCAAAACTCATACAGTGGGTCTAACATGCGTGCGCATCCTAGAAAATAAAAATAAAAGCCAGTCAACATTCGGTAGCTGATCATCCTGCCTACCATAGAGTGTTTCCAAAATTCAAAAGATGTCATTTGGGTTGCTTCTGTTGAAATCCAAGTTGCTTCTGTTTGAATGAACTTGTCAAAGCTCAAAACAAAATTTTAGGTTAGTAAACGAGTGACACATATCAATTACCTACAGGATCGAACAACTTGTCACTTTTAAGCATTCAGGTTGATGACGATAAAATCGATAAAATAAACATATTCAATTCAGATGCGGTCGATTAAATCGGTCAAAATTTATTATTACCAATTATGGTAGTGATTTGATTAGTTTAATCACCAGGTCAAATTTAAAAAACCAAAAAGGATTAATGTTTTTGCTATTCATCTTGCTCAAGGTAATTAAAAATCCTCTACATAAACTAACATTAGTACTACAAATAATTTTTGCTTTGTTGTTTGCATAACCCTCTTACACTGTTCCTGTGAATTCAGAGTTCTTGTATCAGTGCCACTTTTAGGTGTTCACTTCTAATTCAGATCGTAAGGTTAGATTGAATTTCACAATTTTCCATTCTTTGACCTTTAGTTTATCATTAGTTGACCTGTGTTCATAGAAAAAATGCCAAAGACTTTCTTCACATTCACTCCTGAGTTTTGTGCTTCCAGAAGCTAATTAATTGTTAGATTATTTGCTTATCATTTTTAGCAAGTAAGATGGAAGCCTGCATGGTTAAGTAATGTTTAGAGCTGGAGACATCATCATCATGATGTCTGGAGACATCATCATCATTGTGGTCTTCCACAACGAACTCTTGTTTCAATTGATCTAACCAAACCCGATTTAGTGGATTTAGGTTTTCGTCATGTAGGTCATGTGTGTATTTTAAACTCTTTTCAGATCTTTTGTATTCAGCATTGTCTGGGAATAATCATCTGTCAATATCGCTATTTTGGTTCAGCTCTGAATAGCTGATATCTGATTTTAGAAGTGTTAGTCAGACCTGTTTAATGGATGGCTTCAGAACTTCTTTTGAAGTTATCCGGCGAGATCCAGATTTTCTGATCTGCTCTCATTGGCTGTGAATGAGGCAACCCCGTCTATCCTAGAAACATCCTCCTCGAAATTCTTGGATTGAGCAATGCGGTAATCACTAACAATTATCACTTAATATCTGCTCCACTTCACGATAAATTTCAGTAGCAAGCTCTTTAGTCGCCGTAGCCCGTCGAAATGGTTTGCTCCTGTGCCTACTGATTGCATCCATAATACACTCACCGATTAGTTTCCGCTTTGATTTTTAAAGTCTGTTTTATTTATAATTTAAATTTTTGATTCTACAAGTAACGAGATCCCTGTATTTAGTAAAGCAGTTGAAGCAAATCAAGCCCATAGACGCGGAAAGTAGCATTGAATATTTTTTGCATAATGCTCAAAAACCAAACAATTCCTTCTCATATTAGTCTAATTGTATTGAAATTGTATTGAAAAACTAAAAGTTGTATTTGCAAGTTTCATCTAATGGTTTTTGCTGAATCACACAAGGTATGAATGTTAATTATTCGACTATTTGCACGTGTAGTTATTTGTTTAAACATCAATAATTTCAAAAACTGACATTTTTATCAATAAATTTTCAATACATAACAATTTGAGAGTTCTCTATCTCTTCGTTGGTAAAGTTTGTTGACAGATTACCTGAATAACAAAACGATGACAAAACAAAGTCGGTTAGAGACTCTGTTGAAAATTAAAATCAAAAGCATCTTTCACATTTCAGCAAATAATTCGAAATTGTTTGTCCCAATTTCTTGAATGAAAATTTTAGGAACGGAAAATGCATCACAAAAATGAAAGCAAGCACAAACATGAAAGCATAATTCTCTATTTTGAAAAGTTGAATTGAATAAAACAAAGATGGCGTATTTTGGCGTCTGAGGTGTCTAAGTATCAGACTTCGGTCAGATGGTCGCCAATTGGCGTCTGAGTATCAGACATCGGCCGCGAAAATTTGATAGATTGAATTTATTTTTTATTTCAAAAAATATGTTGTTGCGAATATTAAATGATCCTTTCATTTTCAATTCTGTTGCCAAAGACAAAATTAAGACAAATGTCTTGCCACACCCGTAGATCAAAAATAAAAAAACAAATCAACAAAAATTTATCCCTCCATGCACTTTACGCTGCCATATAGAGAGTCAACGGCAAAAAGTTGATAAACAAAATTTCTTAACTATAAAATTCGACGACTTTAATAAAAAAAAACACAAACAGTTTGACTTTTTATTGATTGGACTTGACGTATCTGCATAACTATCAAAACTCTGAAATCCACCCTAACCAAATAAATTCAATCACAATAATCTTCTCTAATATTAAAATCCTTATTCTTCATTAATTATTTCAATCTTCGTGTATTAAAAACAAAAACAAAAATTAAGAAAATGGTAATACATTACCAAAAAACAACTCAACGAACTACACTAATTATGCCTCAATTTGAAATCTTCCCATCAATCAAATCAGCCGCGAAGTAAAAACAAACAAGACAAAAGAAAATTCCAAATGATAAATGATTTTCAAACGATTAATTACAATTCCTGAATGTTCACACACAAACACACATCAATACCTACACATACAATTAATCCTCGAAAATGTAGATTCCTTATTCTTAAAAGACGAGAGTTGCATTTAAAAATCCATTAAATCCATTGAACACGCTTCCTGGATCGAACGAATACGTTCTGTTCTATATCAACGCCGCTTTTAGGTTTGTTTCATCAATAAATTTACAGCTTCTTCTCGAAAATCAATCAATCAAATTGACAGTGAAGTGAAAATTATTTTCGATTGTTGACAGATTGTGTTTTTCTGATGATTAAAATATAGAAATGTGTTAGTTTTTTTGGGGAAAACATGGAAATGAAGCAGCTTAATGTCGATTATTTTAGAAGAAAAAAAATATCAAATTACTTAAATTAATTATTGATTTTTTTTTACTCGAACCATAAGTGAAAAAGTAATGAATATGAGGTTTGATTTGTTTTCTTTATTTAATTTTATAATTTGAAAGGATATTTTTTATAAACAATAATTCTACCGTCTTCATTTTCAGATGACCTCTAGACAAAATTAATCTCTTCAAGCGGCATTGGTAAACTCAAAAGTAGCATGACAAATTGATTGGTTTAAATTGACCAAACGTATTTTCTTTTGATGTTTACGAAAACAATCAACTAATTTATTGAAACAAAACTAAATTAGCAGTTCATATACATCATACATTGAAGATGTAGAAATTGTTGGAATCGTTCTGAAAGCGATTAAAGGATTTATATTGATTACGTTTTAATATTAGATCAATTAATTATCTTTCACGGATGGATAGCGATCCATATGCTCAATGTAGGAGTGTTGTCAAACTAACCCGTTTTGAAAATTGATCAGGATCACCTGGTACAGAGATGTTATTATTATATCAGTCAATTCGATAAACCATTTTAATTCCAAGTCTTTCGTCCTAATGTAGTAAATCTTACCCAAAAACCAACTTATTATGAAAATTCATTTCACTTTTCATTTAATCACAATTTTATTACTTATATTAACCATTTTAAAATTACCATTTTGGTAAGAACGAAAAAAGGTCAAATTCTCGATTAATTTTTCTTGAACCCAAATCCGAGATTATAAGACTCAGCTGAGACGGGCAAAAAAGTAAGAAATACCAAATTAATTAAATTACTTCATCACTAAATTTGTATTTAGCATATGGTTTTTGTTGTGACACATTAAAAATAAAAATAAAACTTAAATATAGGTAGATTTTTCTATGCAATCTACCTAAAACAAAACACCAATACACATTATTGTGATCTTGATTTTGGTTCATGTTCATTTGTTGTATCACAGCCAAGAGCTCGAAATGAAGTATTTGGCTACCAAATTTTGATGGACTTTAAGGGTAATCTTGGGTGTAACGCGAGGATCTTGTTTACTCACACACCCCCACACTAAATAAAAAGTAAGGAGAAACACAGAAACAAAAGTAAGTTGCAATTCGTGTGTCAACGAGTAACATGTAACCAAAATTTGGACAATTGACATTGTGGTAGAAGTAATGGAGCGAATAAAGGTTTTTTGCACTATTAAGAAACATGAAGCAAGCATACTGAGTAATATAATACATAACCCAGGCTCAAAAAAATTTTAGAATAATAAATGACCTGGCGATGCAAATCAAGTCTCCTAGTTTGTTGGTTGCGCCACAAGCTTAGGCAACAATTTTGCTCTACGTTTTAAAAACGTTTCAAAAACGTTTTAAAGTTTTATATTTCATCATATGCCATAAGACCATAAGTTGAAAAGTTTGGTAGCTAAGTTGCGCATTTTAGAAAGAATTTATGCTAAATGTAATAACTTTTGTAATAACTGTAACACAACATATATTGGTGAAACAATTCAAAAATTAGGTGTTCGTATGGATCAACATAAATATGATTCTAAAAAAACTTCAGTTACTAATAATTGTTCTGCACTTGCTAAACATTCTATAGAAAATAAACATGAATTTAAATTCGATGATGTTCAAATTTTGGCTAAGGAAAGAAATAAAACTAAATTACAGATACACGAGGTGTGCCAAATCATAAAAAATGAGGAAACAATTTGTAATTTTAAAAGTGATAAGAAGGATTTTTCGAATAATTATTTTAATTTAATCCGATTGTTCTAAAATTTAAAGTAACTTTAAGATTTTCACTTGATTACCATTTTTTAAGTTAATTATAACATAGTAACTCATGTTAAATTGTATATCGTTTTTTGTTTTTATAATTTATGTCAAAAATTTTATTTTTCTTATTGTGATATAATTTTTTATTATTTTTATTAATAATCCTGAAGATGGGCCTAGCCCGAAATATATAGATTTAATAATAAAAATTATATTCAATTAAACGGGGTAATTTGAGGAAAAACAAAATAATAAAATATAAAATTTTAAACCCGGCTAAATAAGTTTATAATATGAATTTATGCTAAGTTATCAAATAAATCCCGTGTTTTTGTCAAGATTATCTAAGGTATCTAAATGTTTTATTACCATTGGACTTATTATAAATAGAATCATACCGTATCTATTTATTCAAGGGTTATTAATTTTAAACGATATATTAATGAACGGACCATGCGCGGACTCTAACACTAGAAAGATCTCTACTGAAAAATATTTTGTCATCTTATTTTAACTTTTAGAACAAACACAAATGTTAGATATAGTACAGATATGCAACATAAAACTAACAATGTGAGAGACAATAGATTAAAAATAATGTTGATTGGAGTCGGTCACCAATTGCATTTCAAAAAAAAAAATCACTTCTCCCAAAAATTTAGAGCGTCATCCATACAATGTTAATCACCCCAAGGTTGAATAAAATCAAAAGATGAACCAGAATTACAAGCACACGTATAATAATCATTTCAATTACAAATCATTTTTTTTGCCAACGTTCTGACGCCCGTAACAATTTCATATTTCGCGCATTAACATACAAGTGTAGTTTAATATATTATGGAACGAACTCACCCAATCTGTGACTTTTGACCATTTTGTTTACGGCCTCTGCTTTAAAACAATCCAACGATCTTATTTTCGATCTTAATTGTAAACTTATTTTCACTGCTTTATAAACATCATATGGAAGATATATTTTATTCTTAATAAATTTGACACAACATCTATCAATAATTCTGCCCTTATATTTTCATTTTCGACATTTTTCATTCACTAATGCCAGGGCGAACTCACTTAATATGTTAGTTGACTTGATCATTGTTTGATCGTAAATAATTTTTAATAATTTTTAAAGAGTTCGAAACTATTCCATGCTACCAAGTTAAGGTTTTTGGGCATAAAAAGAATTGGATGTTCGTTATGTTCATTATATAGTTTAATCAAAACATAACTGTCACCGTTGTTATTTGTCGTTCATTGTTGATTTAAAATTTAACGAATATATATATGCTATCAACCTTCGAAAAAACAAATGCTGCACGATGTTCGTTCATATAATCAAAGTCGCGTGACATGAGCGATGAGAATAGTGGCAAACCCTTACAACGGCTGACCAGAGACTGTATATGATCTTTCCTCACAAGGGTTGCTTTAGTATGTAATCTATACCAGAAAATATCCTTTAAATTAAATTTTAAAATAATGATAGTTTGGGGGTGACTCTGGTTTGACTTATATTTTATTTTTTTGGTCACAATTTTGAACTTTGTGGAGTCGAACCAAAGGCGACCTTTGTCATGTTTTTAGGGATTAAAATAACGAAAGAGTATCAATAGCTTGACGTTTCCTCAATTATTTCCAGTGACACCATTCATTCCGATCATTTTTCGCCATCTATTCACTGTTTTTTGTTTGATGTGAACAACGTGACTTACATCAATTACCTGTCCCAACAAACACTAAATGTATTCTTCAAATATTAAGTGTTGTCTGCTGAACAATTTAACAATTATGGAAATAAAAGGGGCCTTAACTGCAGATCAAGTTGTTAAATGATCAAATATATTGATAACTCCAAAAAATAACACCAATGTATTCTTCTGAGTAAGTGAGAGAATTACAAATAGTTTAAGGTTGCAAATAATGTTAGGAAGTAATCACGCCTGGGATCTTGATGATACTTTGGCATATGATCCACGTTCACTTGAAAATAGATGATCCGGATTCATGGCGGCAGAGGACAAAATAGCAGAGGGGTTTCCCTAACCCCTGTTAGTTTGAATCTTTAATATTTTTTGATCCTGACTTTCAATCGTATTGAGACTTGGTATATGAGGTTTGAGAACAGTTGCAAAAGTTTGTGAGTACCAACTTTTGGGTTATCTCTTCTCGTTAAAAAGTTCTTTTTTGAATTTTTTCAGGAGGTTTTCCCTCCTATAACTAGCAGTTACAAATATATTTCATGAAACGTTGTTAAAAGGTTTAAATTAGTACGAGAAAGATCTAGTTAGCTTTTTGGGTACAGTGAATACCAGAGTTGGATGTCCACCATACAACAGGTGGTTCGTGAATTAATTTTTATGACACTTTGAAAAAAGAGAGCAAATATGCACGACAAAGAGCTGATTAGTGTTTTTGATTTTTGACTGACATTGGGAAAAGTGGGGGGTTCCCCAAGTACCTGTTGTTTTGAAATCTCAATAACATCTGTATTTGATAATCGAATTCGATGAACATACGCCTACATACGCCTTTAGTATATTTTACAACAGTTCTGCATCCCAACTGCCGGTTTTTCAATTCAGTTAAATATTTTTTTTAGCCATTTTATGCATGTTTTTAGTGTCTTTATTCACACTACAGCCTATAAAAAAGAAGTGAATATGATGAAACTTATGCACGTTTCAATTAGTGGAAGAAGATAATATTAATATTATATTAATATTAGTGGAAGAAGATAATATTATCCACCATGACTCACTTTATTAAGTGGGTGGTCTCTTTTAACTCTCCTATGTCTTACCAATTTGTTTCGCTTCAGCTAGCACTGTTTTTTTTCAACTCATTGCTGTTCCAACCTTCTTTTGCCTTGTGGATTCTACTCTAAGGACATCCTTTTAACATCTTCGGCTGGATTTATCATCTCGACTTCCTTTTTTTTTATCTTATATCAATGTAAACTTACTTGTTTCTTATTATTTACTAGATCAAATGGTATTTTTACTAGATCAAATGGTTATTTACTAGATCAAATGGGGTTGGTATAAAAAATCAATACACTTGTTGTACATTTTGTTAAAGTGCTTGGAATATGTATTCCTATGAGTTATTAAAAATTTTTTAATTTTGAATTTCATATCCGGTTTTTAATCAATTAAAAATTTGTTCCAACAAATTCCAACATATTTTTGTCTATGTGTAGGTACAATGTACATGCCTCTCATCAGACTCATTTGTTTAGTATCATAATCTTTACAAAATTTTTTCATAACCAAAGATGAAAAAGGAGAACTACTTGTCCAATACTAACCTTTGACTGTAGCCCATATATATATATATATATATATATATATATATATATATATATATATATATATATATATATATATATATATATATATATATATATATATATATATATATATATATATATATATATATATATATATATATATATATATATATATATATATATATATATATATATATATATATATATATATATATATATATATATATATATATATATAAATATATATATATATATATATATATATATATATATATATATATATATATATATATATATATATATATATATATATATATATATATATATATATATATATATATATATATATATATATATATATATATATATATATATATATATATATATATATATATATATATATATATATATATATATATATATATATATATTAGGCATCGTTTTTTATTCCATTATGAGCATTGGTAAAATTTATAATTTTAATATCACAAAACATACGATACGAATCGGCTACGAGAATTCCAGTAAATCAATGTGAACCCTCTTAAATGAAATTGAGTCGGTCGTAGTCACCCAGGACGTGTTTTTTTAACGTGAACATTGCTTGCCGTTTGGAAATCAACTCACAGCTTCAAACAGTTTTCGGCATCTCTATGTATTAAATGCTACCAAACATAAAACCGTGCTAATAACTTCATTTTGACCATACCTTTTGTGACCTTCTTGCAGCAATTTCAATATGGGAAATTTCTGCTTTTGTGGAAAAACAGTTCGATTGGCTTAAATAAATAATCATTTTTTCCGTACCTAGCTATACCGATTGCGATAATATGGTCTGAGTTTATCTGGAATTCCTAACGCCAACCTTACATAATATACTTCCAAATTTTTGCAAAAGTACGTCTTCAGACATCTCTTCCAAAACTCTATATTCATTCTATATTCGTGACAATCTCGGACGAACCTTTAATAAAATTTATACAATTTGTTTCATCAATTCCTTTTGATTTGTTTAAAGCCGATTGGTATTGCATCTGCGTTTCCATTTTTTAAATCCTCTACTAAATACCAGTTTATACCTAAACATCGGTAAAATCACCAACCAACGCTGCAAACGAGCAGTGGCTACTGCTAGAGTACCTGTTAAGGGTCGAACTTTTTTCAGTAGGCGGGGATCAGACTAAATAGTGAACTTGTGCCTGTCTATTTATTTATAGTGTAATAGAAAACAATTCTTTTCAGCCGGCAATAATAAACTCGAGCCTTGAGTTAAAATGAATCCATATATGTACACCATTTACTAAATAACACAAACTTTGGTGATAGCACGAATTTGTTCTTCATTTGGACGTTAAAAAAGAGAATTTCGGTTGTAAAAATTGAATTTTTTTAATATTTATCTTGACATTGGACTCAGCTAATTTTCCAAACAAAGTGGCATTTGGGCAATTGTGGTTTGGAAATGGGGGGAGCGCATGGGACTCCAAATGGAAGAGAAAACGTGTAACCTATACAGACAAAGGTCTCTGTGGATATGAATTAAATACAAAAAAATTTCAGTTTTCTAAATTAGTAAAAATATTTTTAATTTATGGCAATGAATAATAATTAATCAGTAGAGGGTTTATGGCTACACAGCAGTCGATGCAGTGTCTAATCTCATCTGATGCTTTAGAAACGACTATACATTTGGACTTGCTCATTTACTTTTTATTACGCAAACTACATATTTTTTAGCACAGTAAAAGATTGAACTCACTTCCTTTTTGTACCATAATTTCTGTTTCATAATATTATGGCGTCATTCAACTCAATTAATGTTTGAAAATATTTTTAATATATTTTGATTTCCCATTTCATTCATAATTTTAGGGATCCATTTTGAAACCAATTTTTTCTCCAGTGTGGCAATAAAACATTCAACCAATTTCTTCTCAAAAATGACGGTTGAAAAGCTTCCCCCATATTAATGACAATCAATTTTTCTAAGTCACTTGTCACAATCAATTCAATATCAATCAGACATCACTTTGACTTTGATTTTTTCTAAAAATCGATGACATGACCTGTAATTGACATAAGGAAATTAGAATTTGCGTCTAATTTAAATTATTTTAAATAATTAATTCGCATATAAAATAAAAATTGCATATAATGTTAATATTTTAAAATTTGCATTATAACTTCCCTTATAGGCATTATCGATAAGCAAGCTCCTGAGTCAACTTCCATTTACAGTTGTTGGTGTTCAGCATTTAACGTTGAGTTGCAGATATACTTCGTTTCATTCCTACATTATTTGCTGTTGCTGCCATTGTTCCGGTAAACTTTTAATATATGGCTCTTTTATTAACTTTTGTTAAAAAATAATTTTGTAAAACCTAAACAAAATCATCGAAATTCGTTTCTGCTAGATTTTCGGGTGTTACGAGTCCTTTCAATGATAGAAAAGTTAATTTTCCAATTAATTTTAGAACCAAAAAATACTTTTTGTCTTATCTGGAATTGCATTGAGTTCATCATCGCCGGGGTCGAGCTCTTCTAAATTTCAAATGCGTTGTGTCGTTTTGTTCTATAGATGACCTTGTGAATAGTTTACCTTATGTCGAATTATTTACCGAATAGTCGAAGAGTTTACCGTATGTGAATTACGTTTGGGTCATCAACAACCACTACACTAGTGCCGTTTATTTTTTACCTTTTAGGGTAGTGCATCCGAATAACCTTTTCTCCATCCAGAGAAAACAAAAACATGAAAAATGTAATCAAGTGTAAGTCACCATTAACGTGTGTTGTTATTTATGGATCTTTTAGAGGGGGAGTGGATCACCCACATCACTTCCTCTCCATCCAGGAAAAAAAATGAAAAATAAAATCACGTTTGGGTCACAAAAAACGCGTGTTATACATGTATCTATCATCATATATTGTATTTATATTTAATAATTTTGTTGAGAGTTGCAAGAGTAACATAAAACGATTTGCAATAAATATGTTGTTTTCTTTGCCAAATTGGTGTAATTTTTTTAAATATGAAAATTTTTTGTCGTTACTGCAATTTATATTAGAATTATTTCATCTAATTCAGAAAAGTTCATTGCATTAATCAGCAAACATTTTTGTTTCGATTCTATACCCTCAAGATTTATCACAGATTTCTAGATTTTAAACAAATATCCTTTCTCTAAAATCCAAAAAATTTTTATAACTATTTGTTGTTAACATATAACTATTTTTGTATAGACATAAAGCTTTTATACAAATACATACAAAAAAATAATAATTACAGAACTTTACCCACATATGCTAATGTATAAGACCTGTTTTATTTACAAGCAATTTATTTATTTATTTTTTGTTTTTACATCCAAAAACAAATTAACTAGCTCCAATATAAAACTAAAAAAAATATTTAATTTAAATTGTCTTCTAACACTATCATGCTGAGTTTCATACTAGGCGTTCAAAACTTTTAATGATTAACTATTTTACATTTATTTTTTTTTTTTGGTTTCATCAATGAGATCTCAAATTACATTTTTTGTTTGTTGTATGTTTGATATAAAACTATAAAATATTTGTGTTTTGTTGCATTACTCGTTTTTTTATTCATATAAAAACAGTAAAGTAGTTTTTTTGGTATATAAAAATATTTATCGTTGTTTTTTATAACCATAGTTTTATTTTGAGCTATAAAACAATCAGCTTCTATAATTCACCTTTTTAATTGGAAAACTAGGGTTTAAACAGTTGTTGGAGGTAATTGAACCTAGGTCATTCGATTCGATATCAAACTGATTTTAAAATTCAATAAACATAACGGCACGAAATAGTGCCGATTCGAAAAATTGGCACTATTTCACCCAGTGCACAAAACTGTGTTTCCCAATATAGTGTCCATATGGTAACATAAATACACCCAAAAACCGTTTGCACTAGTCTAATCTCTATTTAAAGATAGAAAAACTGTGTTTTTCCAATGAGAATATTGCTTATGGAAATATCAAGAAAAATACAAAAATCTTCAAATAATTCATAAACATTACTTCCAGCTCCTTACCGTAAATCTATTTGCATACAATTATGTAAAAATAATATCCGATAATCTTGACATAAATAGTTCCTTCAGCAAACACAACCCAATTTTTCGAACAAACAAAATCACAACAAACAAAACGAAATTTGATATCCTAAGAAAATATCAATTTTCCAATATTCAATTTTTTTTGTCTATTTAAAATCAAACAAAAGAAATCGGTTCACAAAATTTTCCAATTTTTTTTTATTATGGTTTTTATTGGACATTATTTGGTATGGTCATTCCCAATTATCTTATTCAAACAAATAAAAAATTATACTAATATTTGAAGCTCAAATAAAACAAGTTTAGGTATGAGGATTGGAAAAATTGGATTTTTTTTGTGCTTCATGTTTATAAGGAATCATTTTTAAGCATTTGTCAAAAATGTGATTAAGTAAATAGAAAGTTGAAAAGGACATGTATAAAAATAATAACTGTACTCTTGACATAGAAAATAATACAAAGTCAGATTGAATAATCGTAGAAAAAAATGAAACCCTGGAGCATGTATTTTTTGCGTTCATTTGTATTCAAGTTTCTTAGTTCATTTATATCATTATAAAAAAAAAATTCCCTTTGCCTTTTTCGGTACCCTAGGAACAAGATAAGATTGATTTTATGAAAATTTAAGGCCAGTTTAACCAAGTTCCAAAAAAAGGAGTAAAAGTAGTTCAGCTTGCGGTTTTGTTGATTTTTACAAAATTGCAAGTAGAGTACTCACCGAAGCAAACACAGAGAACCTCACTAGCTGTCCCCAATACGCAACCTTGTGTTCGATTAATGTTGTTCAAGGCCTTTTGAAAACATGAAAATTAACCACATATCATTCATAAAAATTTGTTTCAACTATATTTTTTAAAACTTTTCTACAAATTTCTTTGGTGTTTTAAAAAAAATAAGCAGAAAGACTAATGAATCTGAGGTATTTAGGATTGCAGCTTATGTATAAAGATGACACTTTGTAATCGTTTTGGGTATAGTAAAAGATTGCTTCTGAAAATAACTCCTAGTTATGACATTGTCTGGCCAAGGGTTGCTTGAATGGCGCATAGATAATGCCATCCAGTTTTGCATACTTAAATGGTATAAAGTTTGCAAAAAGAAAATTCCTGATAAGTTGTCTGGAGAATGGCAAATATGATTTTCTCTTCGATCTGATGCCAACACATGACCCAAAAATGTAATGAGCGAGTGCGAATTCATGATCATTGAACACTAATCTGCAACTTCCAAAGAGTCGCGTGCCTAGACGGAATTTTGACTAGCTTCAACTCGTATGTTTGGATCTAGCTCTAAATCAGGAAGTTCAACAAACTCTCATTAACTCTCAGAAACATATCCGTCACTATTAGTAATATTTGTTTGACGCTGTATGAAATTAGTTAACCGCCCTTCTTTAGGCGAGGTTTTTCAGTCTTACCCAAAACCTCATTCTTTCTGTATACTTTCAGCGTGACTGCTCCAAATCCAAAGTTTATCCGTCATAGTCTGCTAGCTTCATCAAAGGTTTTTTGTTAGTAATGATGATAGTTGACCTGCCATAAATCTTAGCATTTTTAAACTAAACTATCTTCCAGTTGGAAGAAAGCAGTTCTGAATTGCTATATTGCAGCATTTTTAGGACCTACCCTGCATCTCTAACGATTCCCTATAAAACTGTTCCTTGATAAATACCCAGTTAGAGCACCTTTCCATCCACCTTTAGCAACTTCTGGATATGGAAGGGATTAAACGTTTGTAGCTTAATTCCATCACTACATTACTCCCCCATATGGGAATTTATTATGCTATAATCACACTTCCACAACCTTTGAAAAAGTCAGTTGGAGTATCTTTCTTCATGTGAGGCTATCTATATTCACCCGTCTCCTTCACTCAAATATATATTTTTTACCTTTTTTGACACAAAGCCATAATTTTTATTCTAATTTTAAATTACAACTCGAAACAATATTTTTACTTCAAATCTCAATTACAACTCAACTAAATTGAAAAATGTGTTTTCTATTTATAATTTTTAATTATTCTTAACAACAGAGAAGGAAGAGTTGATTGTATATGTTATTAACTCGTCGTGCATATTGTTGCAACCAATAAATTTATAATTTATAACGACACCAGTTTTGTTTAATTTATTTACAATTAATCACATATTATACTCTCTTTTATTTCGTTTTTATTTAAGCAAACTGAAAGAAAATAAATAAAACTCGAAACATTTGTATAGAGAATGCAAATATATAACAAAAAGAGTCCGAAGAATAGGTATACTGATTGATTGTGTTAATTAAAAAAATGCAATGATGTCGCATCACAAATGAAAAATGGAAAAGTGTGGGTTGATTAAGAAATTAGTCTAATTTCTACATCCGTGGCACTATCCCAAGCCTAAGATAATTTTTTTCTATTATTATCCCGTATTCTTTCTTAAATTACACTTGCTTGTGCTCAGAAAACAGGTTCCGTGAACCGTGTATCCTTCACTCCTTAGTCCTTTGGGCTCTTGGCTTTATATTTGTTTTACTAGCCACGTCTATGGCACATAGACTAGTGCCTCTTGGCAAGTGTATTTATAGAAGAAGAACCACTATCTGTCGCTCGTTCTATGTAAACGTCCCGTCAGGTCAACTACATGAAGTGTTGATCTAGACGTCCTGGCCAACTTTGCAGCAATGTTTTCACAGAAGTTCTTGATACTCTCTTAACCCATCTAATTTATTTGTTGTATGTGTGTTAACATTCTCGTGTAGTATTTCTCGTATGCCAGATTGTTTAGCTTTCATAACGAGTCTCCGTACTTTTACTCTTAAGTTTTTGAGAACCTTGTTTTTTCCAAGTCACGACCAAGATGCCGACAACCATCTTTAAGTCTTGCTCTACTGAATTCGCCGTCCGAGGTCCATGAGCCGTAATAAGATTGCTCACTAGTTTACTTAGCACCCCCACTTAGCTTCCCTTAGCATTGGCCAAAAGAGGACAACCTTGTAAGTGATCGGGATATCATCTCCCATTCTCTTCACAAGTGAATATGTGCCGAATTCTACTTTAGGCTAAATTGTTATGAGCTAGTTAACCATCTACTTGACGTCACACTCTATCACCACGTAAGCTCTTCCACACTCAGCATCGTCTGTGGATAATTCTGAGGGGACTTTCTCTAATTGCCTTAAATAAATTTGCATATCTAGTGCTTGGCCTAAGGTGGTATTGTTCCCGCTCCTGATGCATGGCTTTGATGATTTTTTCAACAAAATTATCCAATGGTGTCATGGATTTTTTGGTTCGCTTTACATTTCCTATCGATGGGCCATTCTCTTTAAGTATCAGACCATTCTTGGTTATGTCTTCTCAAGAACCTCTTTCCCCCTAAAAATAAATTAGATTCTTGCACTCGGCACTTAAGTAAAAGTAAATTAAAATACAATTTAGTTGTTTTATTTTTTTTATAAATTGAAACACATTTTAGTTTGGGATTATAGCGGCTCCTTACGTGTTGACGCCGAATAGCACTCTGGCACGGTGAACAATAGGAGCGATCGTGTGTTATCCCTGTTTGAAAAAGTTGGTCTAAAAAAACGCGATTAAACAGTTCTGTGTTTCTTAATAACTTTTTTTGGGAATTAATTTCTTAGCCACACAGTGAGGCGAATTCTTAGGATAGGAATATTTAATTTTGTAATATCCTAAGTCACTTGTGTTGTAATTATTTATTGTTTCCAAATCAATTTTTTTTAACACAGGGTCTGGGTTATTGTTTTTGGAGTGTATTAACTATTAGCAATCAACTACAAAATGCCGTGCAACTACAAAAAAAAAGACGCAAAAACATCGCCATCTCTGAACTTGGAAAATTATTAAGTCCCACTTTTACCCCGGCTAATATTAGGATCTACAAATCACGCCGTCTTTTTGTTAGGAACGATGAAAATTTATTACAGTTTTAAACCGATAGTGGTACTCCCCCGTTCTATTTTTCCTCATAGCAGCAAGGATCCCATGCAAACACTAATTGCTGCTAACGGAACAGTTATTCCCAACATCCGAGTTCGGCGTACATTCACACACACTTTCTTACTGGCAGATGTTATCAGGATGCTGATTTTCCGAATTATGACATTTTGGTCGACCTTAAAAATCGACAGTTAATTGATTTAAAAACATCTCTTCATGTGAATGCAATTACAACCAACTGTAATACGTCTACTCCTAAATATTTCAGCGTTGACAATCAATTCGGCACTCTCCTGAAAAAATTTGCGTCACATAGTCAGGCACCAAATTGTGACCTCCCAATTATGCACAACGTAAAGCATTACATTATGACTAATGGAAGACTTCCATCCATTAATTCCTGACGCTTGGACAAAATGGAACTTAAAGCTGCAAAGACCAAATTTGAACATATGGTGGAACTAGGAGTTTGTTGTCCTTTGAATTCAGTGTCCTCAAGTTTATACATGGTTAAAGAAGAAGACAAGGACTGGCGACCTTGTGGAGACTAAAGACTGCCTAACCCTGCTTCTGTTCCGGATAGATATCTCATTCGCAACATACAAAATTGTTCCTTGCAACTAGCATGATGCAAAATCTTTTCAAAAATAGATCTGGTACTAGCTTATCACCAGATCCCAATGGCACATGAGGATATCCACAAAACTGCTTTTACCACACCATTTGGATTTTTAGTTCACTCGTATGCCTTACGGTTTACGAAATTCAGCACAGACATTTCAGCGCTTCATCAACGAAGTAACAAAGGAACTGCATTTCGTCTTCGTTTATAAAGATGATATTCTCATAGCTAGCTGCTCCAGGGCAGAACATCTCCTGCACTTGGAGAAACTTTTCAGTAGCCTAACCGAATATGACATAAATATTAAAGTTTCAAAATGCATGGTGAACTATTATCACCGCTTCATACATCGATTAGCCAAATTGATAGAGCATTTTTTTCATAGGCATTTGGCACCATTGATTAAAAAAGTCAGGATTGCTACCACTACGCTACCACTATCCATTGCTACCACTATCCATTGGACAACAACAGTACAACAATGGATTTTGGGAGCCACTTGCATTTCGCTCCAGAAAACTTACTCCTACCTAAGCAAAATATTCGCGTTCGAAAGAGAGCTATTAGCAATCTATCTTACTTTTAAACATTTTTGCTATTTAGTCGGATATTAAAATTTCCCTCTCTACACTGATCAAAAACCTCTGATCACAACAATTTCCTCCAAAACTTTAAAAAGTCCACGAGAACTACGTCATCTAGATTTCATCGTATAGTTCACTCTTAGAGTATATATAAATAAAGAGAAAACACAACTTTAAAATTGTATGAAGAGAGACATAACAAATGGTGATCACTAATATGTCATTTTCAATTTCTCTTTTCGCCATTTACATTTGTTATTATTTACAGCCACAAACTTTTTTACGAAATCATAAATTAAAAACAATTAAATAAATTAAAACCAAAAAAAAATGGTAAATGTTTTCTTAATAGTTGTACTAATTTTTATAAGATGAATGAAAATAATTACGAGAGTAATTTAAATTTATTGTGTTATTTCCAGTGATTATTTAACTCAAATATTTTATAATGAACAAGCAATATTTTCTAACGACATGAACAAATATTTTAGTTATGTAGATATTTTCAAAGTATATTATGAAAACTTGCTGTCCATTTTTTTCATTATGTACATATTAATTTTTAATTCATAAAATATCAAAAATTATATGTGTGGTTATAATAAAATACAAAACGTCATTTTCTGTTCATTTCTCGTTTATACAGTCGTAGGGAGAAAGAGACTTTTATTTTTTTGTGGTAGGGTTTCTTTTTATAGATTGTAATAATAATTGTAAAATAACTGTACAATTTTGAATCAAATGAAAAATTTACACACGTCTATGGAAAGACATAACTCTTTCTCTCCTAGACAAAGAGAGGAAAACAAACAAACAAAAAACGATTTGACATAAGACAAGTCACGCTAAATATTAGTTGTGGTTAGGGTTTCTAATCCGGATATCCGGATATCGAACTAGCCGGATTATTCGACCAATTTTCACTATTCGATTATCCGGATACTTTTTTGTAATTATCCGGATACTAAAAAAACCTTTATTTTGTAACAATAGTATATTACATATCTAGAGCTGTAAAAAGCATTTTACATGGGAGGGAAAATATTGCGCACGAAACGCGTAGCGTCGGGTGCAGTATCTTCATGAGCATGGAAAATGCTTTACAACTCGAGATTTATTATATACTTTTTCTACGACTTTGTTTTAATGCCCAAACGCATATAGTTACTTGAAAAAATGAACTACTAATTATAAATTAAATGCAAATAGTTTACAAATTGTGGTAGGCTTTGCATTATTCTGTGTCAAAATGAATTGAAATATTTAATTTTTAAACAAATTTTTCTTTAAATAAAAATTTTTCCTTTTTTAAAAGTGTTTCGTAATATATGTATGAAAATCCATTACCGCACACTTTTTTTTACTTACCGCACACTATTTGAAATAATCAATTTACATGTCATGGTCCATGGATAGTATGATGTAATTTATAATTTACTGTGATAGGAGTATAAAAAGTATTTTAAAACTTTATGGTATAAAAAAGGGAGAGTTGTTAGATATCTTATTTCCACTGAAAAAATATGTAAAAGAATTAAGCGAAAATTCAGCAACGCTTTTGACTGCTGAAGGCGTTTACAAAGTTGTTTTTAAAAAGTTAGAAGAATGTGGAACGAATTTTTCAAAAAAGTTAATTAAATAGATAAAAATTCGAATGGATGAACGTCGTGATAAATTCCTTATGACTATGTTAATCTGTTTACAAACAGGCAATATTCCACATTCCAAAAAATATTTTCATTATGTTACAAATGGTGCCTCTATTGCATTGGCGGTAGAAATTTTTAGAAGAATACATCCACCTGTGATTATGAAGACTCTGAAGAAATCACTGAAGAAATTTCTATTGAAAGTAAGGATGAAGAAAGTCTAATTAGTGAAGTTTGTAAGATATCGTCGCTGCAGAAATAACTTGAGAATGCAATTCCTTCACTTGTACTCATGTTGAGAAGCAGAATGAAGAAAGTTCCACATTGCTGAAATAAGATTTGGTTTATTTAAATAATTATAATAAAAAATGACAGACAATTTAAATATTCTACATCACGCATTATTAACATATATTAACCTATCTGGACTGCAACAGAGCGCGTATTTTCAATTGCTGGTCTCACCAGGACAAAAATTAGAACTCGACTCAATTTTGAACAACATTTATTGCAATAATTTTTCTAACATATGCGTTAGGGTGTTCCTTAATTTTCAATTCCAAAATATTTTTGGTCTCACCCCCTAAATCGGTGTGTAAACATATTAAAATGAATTGCAAGAAATTTTAGGTCAATCAAATAAAGTTAACCCGTGACGACTTGAAGTTGAACTTTGGCTTAAGAATCATTCCATATGAAATCATCGAAAAAAAAAATTGCTGCTGTACTGTTTTAGATTTTACTCAAACTTTGTGGAAATGTTCTTTAAGGTTCAAAAAATCAAAATCCACAAGGATTTAATTTTTGCACGCGCCACTTCCGGTCCACCCCAAATAAAGCACTTGAAAAGTCGTATTTTTGTGTTTTGGGGTTTTAGCTGTAAAACTTTTTCTAATAAAGATATTGATTTGATCAAAGTGGCAATATAAAGCTGAAAAATGGTGGTTTTTAAAACAAAAACAAAAATTGAGATAATTCATATATTTGTCAAATGAGAGAGTATTGAAAATACTTGTATTTTATTGATTTTCAATTGACACCAGTGTCTGCACTGTTGAACATAAAAGTCAAAAAATTCTCAAATATCAAAGCGCACATATCGTTATAGTATAAAAAATTAAAATCGACTCGTTCAGTCAACTCGTAATGCAAAAACTCTTTACTTGAAATTTTGAAATTTCAGCAAATTTGCATATTTCAGGCTACAATTTGGACGTGTTTGGTAAAAGACAAAAATTTGGAATTAGCAAGATATTTAGTTCTTACCTTTATATTTAAAAAACTTTAAAGCTTGTTTTGTTATTTTCTCCTGACGCGGGTGTACAGGTGTTTAAAGAGAAGCAAACATTGTATAGCCATTTGTTTCTTACAGCTTACAGCTTCTTACTTATAGCTTACAGTTTCTTACATTTTTGTTTTTGTTTTAAAACTACCATTTTTCAGCTTTATAATGCCACCTTGATCGAATCAATAACTTTAATAGAAAAAGTTTTACAGCTAAAACCACAACACACAAAAATACGACTTTTCAAGTGCTTTATTTTGTGTGGACCGGAAGTAGCGCGTGCGAAAATTAAATCCTTGTGGATTTTGATTTTTTGAACCCTAAAGAACATTTCCACAAAGTTTGAGTAAAATCTGAAACAGTGCAGCAACAATTTTTCTTTTTTTCGATGATTTCATATGGAACCAAAGTTCAACTTCAAGTCGGCACGGGTTAACTTTATTTGATTGACCTAAAATTTCTTGCAGTTCATTTTTATATGTATACACACCGGTTTAGGGGGTGAGACCAAAAATATATCATAATTTTTTTTCCCCATATAGCTAAGGAACACCCTAAATGCGTCTTTAAAAATGAATCAATAACTTAAAATATATGATTAATTAATGATAACGTAAAATATATGATTAATTCTATTTTTTATTGTTATTTTATGATTTGTTACTATTTTTGTTATTTTGTGACTGTGTATAAATATGAATTAATATAGATATACGAAAAATGTGCATAAACGAATTAAATACCGCAAAATAATAAACATGTCTTATTATTTGTTTTAATTATCCGAATATCCGGATTATCCGGATAATTTATTTTTTATGTATTCGATATCCGGATAATCAAATAGGTCGGATATTTAGAAACCCTAGTTGTGGTGATCGTTTGAGTTCACTACAGATGTACGAAACATAAAAGGTAAAGACAACGTTGTCAGTGATTGCTAATTTCGTTCTGGTGAAGAAAGTTCTACAGAAATCTACAATTCTACTTTTAACTTCAAAGATCTACCAAAATTGCAACAGGAGGACGATGAACTTAACAAATTGAATAGTCCTGGCAAACCGTCAAGAGCATAAAAAGTTAAACTTATGTTATGTTGATCTTATCAAATCCCAATAGCCGCTTACAAATCAAAAACAAACGGTATTGTCGATTGCTTCCCTCGTCAACTGAAAGCATCGTTGAAAGAACGATGGAATAGTGTCCATTAAAGGACTGAGCTCTCTTTTTTTACTTGGCATTAGAACTTCATTCAAAGGAAACCTCAACTACACATCTGCAAAATTAGTGATGGCCAAATTTTAAAATTCTCATGTAAATTCTTTGTCGACTCTCCAACAGCCAACAAACTCGATACTTATGATTTTTAATTTCTACAATTTGTAAAGTTGATTTCTAATTTCTACATCCCTGTCAATCAAGCCGAAATCTTTATCAACAAGGATTTAACAACTCCACGCACGTTTTTGTCCGAAATAGAAAAATTTGGGTTCTTCGAACTACTTTCACAAATAAACTGACAGCACATGAACCACGTCAACCAAAAGATTATTTGTTTATTTGACGTCAAATTATTGTTCATTGAACCTTGAAACATTTCTCTTGTTCGAAGAGATTTCTTAAACACCAATTTTAGTTTCTTTCAAAGACCAACTATAGCATGGTATCTTAAATCTAACCAGCTCCGCAATGAAAAAATGCTCCAATCTTTTTGAATTTACTTCCTCTTAAACTAAAGGTTTTTTCATCCCTTAAAATATTCATATTTTTAGAATAAGAATAGAATCAAAATCACTACTGTCAATATTGATTATTGTTCAATTAACAAATGTGTCCATTAACCTCTTTCCAAAAATCAAATAAACAAATCTCTCCAAGTCAATGTTCTTGAAATATCCAATAAACATTTGATCTAATAAAATAACAGTATTATTCAGTAATCATCCTTAAGTCATACATTAAGTGAAACCAATTTGAAATAATTATTGTTTTGACAGTAGTAATTTGATATAAACAAAAAAAAAACAAAATTATCTATTAGATTCGAACTATTTGGGGGAAAATCAAATTAAATATATTCGATTATAAATTATTCCAAATCAAAATAAATTTTCAGGTGTGGTGTTGAGGCAGAGCAGTAAGTCAACGAACCAACAACAATAAATAAGTTTGTTGACAATAAATTATAATTCTTTGAATAGGAAATCATCATTAGAGAAGATGTAATAAGACAGTTAAGTTGATAGACATCAATAACATTGATTAATGGAATTTGAGGTGATTTCAATAATTTATTGTTTATTAATACATAAAACGTTGGCTATAACAAACTCGATCAATAAATAAAAGAATAAACTAAATTGAATCAATATTTTGCAGGTTTTTGAAAACATATAATTTATAAATAATCGTTTAACCCCTTGTTGCTTCTAATCAAATCTAACATTCATAATTATCACTAACTTGTCTACAATAAACAAGAATTTCTAAGATCAAATATCCACAAATCGATCCTTTGTAAATAAATTAAGAAAACAATCTTATTTTTTGTTAGTTTATTTGTCGATTTGTTTGTCTTACAAAAAAACAAAAAATTAATTTAATTTCATAATAAATTAAATCGAAATAGAAATCCTAATAAAACAAAACTCATAAAATTCATAAATTTCGATTTAATTAAATTTATTTAACGTTACACGAATATTATTTTTCGGAATAGAATTTATTTCATTTCAACAAACCTAAATTGGTTTGTTATTTTGTTATAAAGAAAATTAAATAAATAAATCCAAATAAGAATCATAATCATAACAATAATAATAATAGTAATAATAGAAAATTATAGAAACAACAAAAATATAATTTTTTAATAGATAAACTCTGCGTGATTCCTTATGAATATATTATAATCTAAATGTTAAAATTTATGAGTTAGATTTGTTTTCGTTGTTTGGATTTTCACAATATTAAAGATGGCTTTAATAGATGAGTCTGTAAATTGATATTGGATGTGGATTTTGCAATTTGTATTACTTTATAATTGCTAACAAGGAAGGATAATTTACTGGAATTATTTTGACTAACATATCTATTTCCTTGAAATCTCAATAATGTTCGAGCTATCTTTGCAGAACGAGCAAGAGCGATGAATAGTGCTTAGGAGTTGTGGATATAAAATTAAAATTAATATAGAGTAGTCGCTTGTTAATTATAATTTCTACTTCTTCTACTTCTATTAGAATAGATAAATCGACAATACTTTTTAATATAACAGTAAGCTCTTGACTGAGCCTTGTGAGAGAACCAAAAACTTTTGGTGGAAAACTTTCTCTAATATTAAACAATAAACAACTTCCATCATTTAAACAAAGAATAGACACAAAAATGAAGAAAAGCAAAACACAAAGAATCAGATTAGTTGAGATAACAAAATGCATCAGTTTAAGATTTCAATTTCAAAACTGATAACTTAATGTTTATGGCTAAATTAAATATTCAGAAAATTTAATATATATTTGAGCGATTTTTGATTAATTTAATGATTGAATATCAGTTTTCGCATTTTAATTCATTTACAGCCGATCTGTCTAGCCATTTTTGTTATTTGTTATATATTTTTGAAGTATTTTCGAAGCATTAAGGGAATTAAAAATTCTAGAAATCGCCCACTGGTCGAAATTCGACCATTGTAAATAGAAATGGCGAATAGACCTCCCAACCAAATAGCTACAACACATTATTTCAGAGTTTAATTAATTAATATAGATTAATTTTGAACTGTGAAACAAATAATTTGAAAAAAAAAAACAAAATAACTGAACAAAAAACTCAAAAAACACACCTATCACATTTTTTCTGACAAAATCCTCAAAATGCCTTTCCAACGATTTACTATACTATATACGATATACACTTTTGATGGGACAAATATTTTGAAATTGTACCACAAAAATATTGTTTACGTATTTATATATAGATTATTCAAAACTGACCACAAAATCTAGTCACATCCATTTAAAAGTTGTGCTCAATTTATTTATATATTCATACTTGACGGAATTAGGTATGAAAATCATAAGAACTAAAAATCACTGACGTTTGTCTCTTGTAGACATTTTTTGTTATCATTGTACTAAATCTGGATAGCGTACGCCAACGATTTAAACTATTTAAAGTTAGGTCTAATATTTTGACAGTTTTGTTTTAGCCGTTGCGTTTTAATCTCTGGTACCAAAAAAACCAACCGGTTAGTTAAGTTCCCAAACTGTCTAGCTCTAACTTAAAATTTCACATTCTAAAAAATATAATCGGCAAAAAGCGTCACACGTTTTGTACACTAGAGACTCGAACCAGCAAAATCTTTTACTAAAATCACTTTTAAATTGTAAAACAAAACAGTTAAAAACATCGTAAAATACTAATATGGGGCCCTATTCCCGAACACATAAATGTCATCACAATATTGTAAATTCACACAATATTGTTAATTTCGTATTATGTAACACCAATTTGGTGAAAATTCAACACAATATTGTAAATCTGACAAGAACAATATAGTTACTGTCAAAATCACAATTTTGCTTTATGTTTTGTGTGTTGACTTTTTTATACAAATTTCATCGATTGGCATAAAAATTAATTTATAACGCAAAATTAAGTCTTTAATAATATTAAATAATCATATTTTTATACAACTATCATTAAAACATATTTATTTATTAAATATATTTTTATTTTGTTTCGCATCTTTTAAGATTAAAATATTGCGACGCTGATGCATAGCTCACCACAGCTCTGGAAACATAGTGTTCTGGATCTATAATGAGCTAATATCCTTTAATTAAATACTTAAATTAAAAGCTAACCAATATTATGGACTTCGTAGTTCTAATAATAAAAATATTAAAGCAAGCAGTAGTATCCCAACAAACATAAATTCTGTTGTACGAGAAAAAGTAAAAAAAAATTTAACCGGAAGTGACAAACCGGAAGTTAGGATGCAGAACTGTTGTAAATCGTACTAAATGTGTATGTACCAAATTTCTTCCAATTCGATTATCAGGTGCAGAAGCTATTGAGCTTCCAAAATAACAGGTGCTTGGAGGACCCTCTACCACTTTGTTCACTATCGCTAAAAAAACTAATCAGTTCCTTGCCATACATATTTGCATCTTTTTGCAAAGTGTAATCAAAACTACTTAACGAACGAATGTTGTATGCATCCAACAAACATTGAAACAATAAACAAGTGTTCGGGAGGACCCCTACCACTTAAACCAATATTGTCCAAAAACTAATCAATTCTTCGTCATTAAAGTCTTCATCTTTTTTCAAAGTGCCATTAAAATTGATTAATGAATGAAATCTGTATGCTCCCAACAAACTTTAAATCCAAAGTGTGAAAAGTCAGCAGTTGTATGGTAGACCCCCCGCCACTTTGATCAATGTGTTATAAAAAATGATAATTATCTTCTTTCACTAATTGAAACCTTTTCCATAGGTTTCATCATAATCACTTCATTATTGTAGGCTGTAGTGTGCATAAAGATACTGAAAAAATTGCCAACAATTAAAAATTTTTTTTTTACCGGAAGTAAAAAACCGGAAATTGAGATGCAGAACTGTTGTAAATCATACTAAATGCTTATGTACCAAGTTTCATCCAATTTTATTATCAGGTACAGATGTTATTAAGCTTTAAGAAAACAGGTGTATGGGACACCCCCCACCACTTTGTTCACTATCGCTCAAAAACTAATCAGTTCTTTGCCATACATGTTTGCATTTTTTCCAAAGTGTCATCAAAATTCATTCACGAACGAATGCTGTGTGCTCCCAACAAACATTGAAAAAATGATGACAGAGTAAACAGGTGTTCGGGAGGCCCTGTACCACTTATCCCAATATTGTCCAAAAACTAATCACTTCCTTGTCATTAAAGTCTTTATCTTTTTCCAAAGTGTCATTAGAATTGATTAATGAATGAAGTCTGTATGCTCCCAACAAAGTTTAAATCCAAAGTGTGAAAAGTCAGCAGTTGTATGGTAGACCCCCCGCCACTTTGATGAATGTGTTCCAAAAGATGATAATTTTCTTCTCACACTAATTGAAACCTTTTTGATAAGTTTCATCATAATCACTTCATTATTGAAGGCTGTAGTGTGTAAAAGACACTGAAAAAACTTCAGAAAAGTACAAAATTTTTTTTTTACCGGAAGTGAAAAACCGGAAGTAGGGATGCAGAACTATTGTAAACCGTACTACATACTAATGTACCAAGTTTCATCCAATTCGCTTATCAGGTACAGATGTTATAGAGCTTTCAAAAAAACAGTTGCTTCAGGGACCCAACATCATTTTGTTCAGTATCGCTCAAAAACTAAGCAGTTCCTTGTCATACATGTTTGCATCTTTTTCCAAAGTGTCATCAAAATTCATTCATGAATGAATGTTTTATGCTCCCAACAAACATAAAAACTTCGTGGAAAAAACCACCTGTGGTATGGTGGACCCCAACCCTTTATCCAATGTGCTCCAAAAGCTGAAAAGATCTTTCTCATGTTATTTGAAAGTTTTTACCAACGTTTCATGAAAATCGATCGATAATTGTAGGCTACAGTAGGGATAAACACCTGAAAAAAAACTTTTTAGCCGGAAGTGATAAACCGGAAGTTGGTATGCAGAAATATTGGAAACAGTACTAAAACCTTATATACTAATTTTCAATAAGTCCGGGATCAGAAGTTATTCAAGATTTAAACTTAGAGGTGTTCGGGAGATCCCCAGCCATTTTGTCCAAATGAATCCAGATCTTCCACAAGTGAACTTGTATCATTTTCCAAAGTTTCATCAAGATCCTATGTAGAAAACTCAACCAACCACCCACCCACCCACCCACCCACCTACGCACACAGAGACGTACACCAAAATTTTTTTTGGCTATTTAGATAGAGGATGGTCCAAAACAAAAGAAAAAATAAAATTTGGGGTATGTAAGATTTTTTTTTCACGATAGCATTACTTCACACAATTTAAAATTGTGGTGAAGTAAAAGTTAGTTGTCAAAAGTAAGAATCTAGTACCAAAAATCTGTTATAATTTTGTAAAAATTTGTTATAATTTGTTTGACACAAATATGAGTTACAGAATACCGTTTTTAAACAAAGTTGTTAAGCATTTTGGTGAAATTGACAATATTGTCGATTGACAAATATGTGTTCGGGAATAGAGCCACTGACGTGTGAATTAATGTTCGTAAAAAATTTTGTTTCAAACAATTTTTTTTCCACAAATAGCTGTAAAATTATTTAACTTTACTCCCGCTAGGGAGAAGTTTAAAGTATTACTTTTTTGACATAAAATCAAAGCGGCTATAAAATGATGACATTTTTTAAATTTGTTTACGTCTTCAGTAAAGTAACTTTCATATTTTTCTGCCAGCGGCAGTAAAGTAACATGTTGTTTTGAAAAAAATTTATTACATATTTATAAAAAATTTGATGGATTAATTTCATATTTATAAAAAGTTTAAACGTTTGCCGAAAAAATAGTGTATATAGTTCGGGGCTAAAGTGACCTTTTGTGTTTCGTCTATATTTGTCGACCGCCTTACGGTAGCACTTTAGCTCCTAATTGAATAATCTATTTTTTAGTTTCGTGTTTTTTATTATATTAATTTTAATCATTGACTGTTTTAGCATCAATTTTTCCTTTGATCTTCATTTTAATTTAATTTTAAAAAATGATTCTCCCGCATAAAGTTTAGTTGTTTTTACGTCTGTTTTACATATATGCCGTTCGCCTTGGTCCTTTGTGATCGTAGTGCAATGTTTTACGCTATTTTAATATTTTTAATTTTTATGACGTAATAAAAAATAATTGCTTTGTTTATTTTTTACAGATCTTGGGCAATTTCCAATCGTGTTTCTCTAGGACACAGTAAAGGAATGTCCATGCGTAGTGCTGGAAAATTCCATTTTGGAAGAAAAGATCGGGTAAGTTTTCCTCTTTTAATTTAATAAAATAATAAAATTCTTATTATATTTTAATTAATGTATAAATGTTGATACAATTAATTTTGGTTTTAATCGAGCACAAACTTGTATCAAGCAAAACACTTTATGTTTATGTTGTAATGATTAATAAAAAAAATTGCATGGTTTTTAAGAACCAAATTATATGAAAAACGTCAAAAACGAATGTTCAAATCTCATAGTTTGTGATTGTTCTATATGACGATTTACAAAACTGCGATCAGTTTTTTCAATATCAAATTCATTGCAAAGGTAATTAAAAAAAATATTTTTTAATTAAATCTTTAATTAAAAGGACGGATGGGTAGGTTTGGGATAACTTTGAGAGTACTGCATACATGTCTACCAGCTTTTTGTTCTCTCAACCAAGTCTAAGACACTTAATTATTAAAAATTCTTAAAACGAGATATTGTTAATGAAAATCGTTGACAAATTAAGATCCATATGAAAAATCACAGTATTACAAATATGATGAGATATCTTTTATAAACTTAATGAAATTTGATCCTCTAGTGCAGTGGACGCAAGTGAATGTTATTTAATGTGCCAAAAAATGATTTTGTAAAAATTTCACTTTCACGTGCCAAATAATTTAAAAAAAACTCATGTTTTTATCGCTCAGTATTTGCATGCTTTCTATACGCCATACGTAATTGTTCTATACAATTGCAGCACTGGGTTGTCAGTCAAAGGACTATGCAATATCAATTTCAAACGTTGCCAGCCCTCAATTTAAAGTTGTCATGTATGCGCTGATAAAAGCAACGTTTAGTATTTTTTGTGGAAAAGAAACCTATACTTATAAGGTAAATTTTTTATCCTTAAGTAATCGATTTTATCAGTGATTAAATTCTCTTTAATTAGTGCACCTTCCCATTTTGTTTTGAGAAAAATAGGTTTCCAGAATATTTATATATTTGGAAAAAAAAACTAAACAACTCGTATTTGAACTTTGAAGGGGTTTATATACCAACCAGTGGGAGAAGCTTGCATCTTGATTGTTGCAAATTGTTGCAAGGACGACAAATTATGAGTCGTATTTTCGCGATTGAAACCTTTTCTAGTATCCGAGTGCTTCAATTGGTAGAGTGTGAGTCTCTAATTCTCGGGATCGTGGGTTCGTCCCTTAAACTGGAAATCCAACGTGGAACTAGAGAACAAATGGAAGTAAGGTATGAAATTAAAGGCGCTTTAGGAAAGCGCAAAAGAGATTTACCAATTTCTATCTTTTTAAGCTTAACATGGTCACCATAACTTTAATGCATTTCGAATAAACAGAGGTGCGGAGTTTATCTGAATTGACCACCGAATTGACCAGTTTATGAAAACCGACGCTTCTCTTTATTAATTGATAGACTTTGTTCTTTTCCCGTGTTTCTCTTACAAAAAGCTGATGTGACATATGCTCCGCACTTCTCTCTTCTCATTTTAATTAAAGTTTTAGCAGCATAGATTTGTTAGAATGTCGATTGTCATGTATCCTAGAAATATCAATTCAAATCTTAGAGGAGGCTAGATTCATATACTTTTTAGAGGGTTTTACCAAAGAGAAGCAGTATGTTTTTTTTAAGGCGAGCGTGGCTTAGGGAGGATATGGAATTGGATTGTTAGTGATTGTTGTATATCTACCGGTAACATCCTGTTCATATGTTCTTTAAGTCCTCTGCCTATATGGAGCAAGGTAGTGGACACCAAAATTAACCAGAAAGACATGTTTGAGCAACTTCTTACTTTTTATTATCATTATCCGGCCCTGCTCTGTGAATTTATCATTGTCGAAAATGAATTTCTCTCCAATTTTCTTTCTCTTTTTCAGACTAATATAAAACATTTTATGTTTGACAGATAATACTCAATCATTTTTGGGTCAACAAAAACGATAGAGTGCCAATTTCAAAGTAATAGTAATTAAAATTGAAAAACAAGAATATTTATATTTTAATATTTATATGTAAAAATAATGTAACCGAAGTGGAAAAGAAATTTCAATTAATATATAAAATTATTATTTTTAGAAAGAACATTCCTCCTTTAACACTCAGTATTTCATTTCGCAAAAGACTTTCTATAAATGATCCAACAAAGTTTTGGCTCTACAAGCAGTCGACAGTCTAAAGTTTTTAAATTCGTTTACAATTCAACAAAATATTTGTATGCATAAAGCTTATCACTCTGTGTTTATTGTGGCTTTAAAAGTTAGTTTTCAACGATCTCGGTTTACACTAATACTGCTTAATACCTTGAAGTTTGTGTTCAATTAACTCAATTAGCGCTGCTTTTCATCAGTATTAAAAATTTTATAAATATATAGAACATCTGTCTGCTTATTAAAAAATCCAGTTTATTCTAATGTTTTTCACTCTGTCTGTTTTTATGATTCATGAAATTCTGTAAAGTTTAGGTTCATAACATATTTCTTTTTACCTTTATTTTGGAGAGAATTGATCTTTTATTTATTTTTGATCAAGATCAATATTTACGACCTTTCAAATCTCAACAGCAGTGACTAATGTACGCGAGGTTGGCATACCTGTAATTAAACTGATCCCTCCATGCGTTCATTCATCTTTTCACTTCCATTGTACTGAAACTTTATTAAAAATCTAGATCAGTTCATCCACAACAGTTACAATGTATTAATAACCGGCTGAAATGCAAGCAAGAGCCACCAATATCCATAATATTGTTCTTTAGTTATTGAATTTTTCGTATGTTTTGAAACCAGTTTATATGTTTATTACGTGCCATCGAAACTCATAATGATCTTTTCACTAACCTTTCTAAAGTGGAGAAATACCATGAGTTTTTCATCTATTTTAACATATCTCCTAAATTGCACAGGAGAATAGCAACTTGGTAAATAATTTCATTTTAAAATATCTATGACACCTATCTTTTCATCTCTAATCGATGAAGCTCCAGCACTCTATAATTTTTAAAATTAATTGAACGTGATACGTTTTAGTTCTGTAACTACTTCTAATGTAGTATTTATGACGCCAGTTGACCTCCCATATTTTTATTGATCCCTACTTTAATTCCCTAACTATCAAATTCAATTTTTTTTTTGTCCTCTTTGTTTTTGTCAATGGCCTGAATATCTCACACATGAGCTGTGATGGATTAATTTTTTGTTGTTGTATGATGTTCACCCAAAAAATTCCCAAAAAATTTTCAAGATCTTAGAGGTAATACGGTAAGGAGAAGACTGTCACCTCTTAGTCTATTACCAACCAGTCTTAGACATATTGGTTTTCCGTATTCATCAACAAGCTTTTAATGTCTATGACTAGTCGTGAAAAGGATAGAAATAATTTTTCCAACTTGTTTGTTTTTGTATCCGAAAATGAATGTAGAATTTAGTGCCATTGTAAATTGCTCCAAGAGCCTTCGAACGTTTTCTGCCATTAAAAGGTTATCCACATAGAATTTTATTTAAGATATTTGGTATAACTGTCTCTATACTGAAAGAAAAAATTCGGTCACTACAACCTCTTTTGTGCCAACCGGATGTTTTCTGTAACAATCACCTCAAATTCGGTTGTTGTTTCTTTAAATTTGGTTTTTGTATGTTAAATTTGTTTTATCCATAATTACGTATAATTATATATTTAAATTTAAATTTTGATATTTGCTTTCACTATATTTAATCGACTCACTTGGACCTTGTTGTAGTTATACCCTTTGACGTACATAATAATTTATCTTCCTTCCTAAATTTGGTTGATTATCTGCTAGACTTTGTTGTGAAGGTGTTGCAATGCTGTGAATATTTATTTGATAAGCTCGGTTAGTACTTTCTAAATTTGTGTATCTTCATTCACTAAAGCAGCCGCTGACATTACCTTATCCGAGTAGGCGTACTTAGTTCAGGAGAAATACGGATCGTTTTGTCAGGTTTATCAAGAACAATTTATTTGAATCACATAAGCCACAAGCCATTTTTCTTAAACATAAGTAGTGGTTTACTGACTGCACCAAATGTTATGACCCTTGAAATGAAAACATTAAAACCACTTTCATACCCAAAGTTTCTTTAATGCAGCCAAACAATTTCTTTATTTATTCTCACAAATTTACTTTTGTTCTACAAGAACTTCCCTGAGCCAAGCTGTAGAACTTAAAGCTGGCCGACTGTTATTCACACTCTCTGATTAACATTAACTTGTTTTTAATTCAAACTTATTTGTTAGGGATTTGTTGTAAATTGTTAAGTCCATTTTTTGATAAAAATATCAAATCAACAAAAGCTTTTTCTAAAAATTAATTTAAAACAATCCATCAAAAAATAAGCTGAGGAATTCCCAATTCAAAACTTTTTGAGTCTAGAAACTTGATTAGATAATCTTATGAACGATTATAACGATCCGATTTAAATGAATGAACGAAATTGATCAGAACATGATAATTTATAACAAAGAAGAAATCAGCTTCGTAAGCCCATAGTGTTCGATTTCTATGATATCACTTCTTTTTTCTGATATAGATCCCTGCATCGCTTGTGTTAAATTTAATATAACTACACGCATTTCACACCATATCAATTAATCCACATATAAAAAGCCTAAGTTTATAAGTGTGCCTCAAATATTTTTTTTCTATTTTACGCGTCAGTAGCTCGATCTCTCACTGTCATTGTGACAGAACGCAGTAAAATTCTTTGATATGAAACGCATATAAATGAAATGATTTTTACCGAAGTCAATAGTTTTGAGTGGGTCCATTCTAAAAACCAGATTAAAAAACTTTTTCACTAACATTGCCTCAATTCAGCGTCTGGAGCAACTATTATTCATTGAAGTTTCATGTTATTGGGTGTGTGTTAGATTATCTTCACTATAAATGAACTTTTATTGCCCATTGCTGTTGATTTTTTGGTCCAATTAAGGCAGACGATGGAGAGTACAGAACGCGATTTAACTTTGAGATCAGAGACCTTCTTGAGGATCCTGGTATAATAGGCTGTATCCGTTCAAACAGGATTGCTTGGTTTGTGCATGTTCTACGAGCTGATTCACAGTCTGGAATGATTAAAAAAATGATTGTAATACTCCAGGACGACTGCGAGGTAGACCACGACTACCATGGGAGACGGACGCAATGAACGACTTTAAAAAAATCGGCTGCCATGGAAATTATGCCGCTGTGGCGAGTGACCGTGGTGAATATTCGAATATGATTAGCTTTACAACGCACCTACATGGAGCATGACCGCCACAAAAAAAGTTGTCTTATTTAGCCCACTACATGACTTTAAAAACCCGTTGTAACTACCTTAAATCTCACCACTGTTGCCAACGTAACGTATTGTTCTACAAAGCCCCATATGTTAATTTGATTTACGTAATTGGTCGCCCAATTACTGATTCGATAAACAATATTTTAAGTTAAAATTTATTGTTCATTCAATATAGGTTATTGCAAGTATGATTAATCAACACCATATCCAACACTAATGAAACTTGTAATATGCGCAAGTGTGTATAAGTGTTTTGATAAAAAATTTTATATGGAGTTTTATATATTAAAATGATGCAAAATGGCAAATCAGTTCACGTTTTTTCTGAACGAAAAACACAAACAGGCTTCTAAATTCTAAATGTACAAGGTTTAATTAAGTCATACATATTTAATAAACATAACGAAATGACAGGTTGTTGTATATATAGGTTGTTGTTGTTTCGACCCAGGCCCATTTATTGACCAAGATACACAACAATATGAATGTTTCGAGGGCGTAAAATAAAAAAGATAAGTAGTAATGCACCGGGTCCTAAAAATACAAAAAGCCGGGTATGGGGTTCGAAATAATTTACCGATTAAGCATTTATTCTAAGCTTCGATCTCGTGTCACAGTCACTAATGATAAAATTTATTAATCAATTCTATCAATGAAAACCTATAAAGTATAATAGAATAAATGGAGGATAGTTTCGTTGAGTTACAATCCAACCAAAACCAAATGTTATCGTTTATTAGGGATGTAGCAACATCCTTTTAAGGATTTAACAACATACTAAAACTTTCTTATTAAGACGTCAAACAAGGACGACGTTAAGAAAAACTTTTGGGGGCTGTTAATGAAAATAATGTGGAATAGAACAAACCTGTGTTCTACGTTGCTAAATCTACAATGCAGAAATTAGAATTCATGAGGGGTCACTAGTCTGATTAGACCATGATACGGTAGACACGGTACTTGACGAACCCATGGTACCTGAGCTAACCAGTTGATCCAGCCAAACTAGCGAAAGCATTGACCTACCTGATTGACCCTACCTTTCTCGGGTACTATGGGGTAAAGTACTAATGTTAGCCATAGCCGGATAGACTTGTAGACTGCAGTGGTTGTGGTTGAAGAAATTCTTGCATACAGGAGGCTTTAAAGCCACTATGTGAAACCAATATCAGAAGTCTTTTTGGTAGAATTCGTTAGACTCCCAGATTGGATCTGCTACTGGCATACGCTATCTAGATGATATGTCTAAACTCTATGCAATTATGCTGAGTTAACTGATCAGCTTTATTCACTCCAGCACCGAAAAAATGTTGTCGAACTATCAATCTACTATAAATATTTCAATGAGGCAAAAACTTAAAACATCCTTCCCTCATGTGCGCAGTACAATAGATAAACAAGAAGTTCAGAAATGTCTCATCCGTTTGTTTAAAAAAATCCCGTTGTAGAACATGTTCGCTTTAAAACGATTATTTGAAAAAAGCATAGCAAAAGTTTAAGATTAATTGGTCCTCTCGAAAAGTTGTCTTTCCCACAGAGTTTTCTAAATAGTAACGGGGTGGGAATACAATTCATAAAAGTTTCGGAAACAAAGTTCAGCAAAGGTGCGTTTTACCATGCGAAATGTGAGCTGTGAATGGGACAAACGGGAACTTTGAATAACTAATTTTAGTGATTTAAAAAGATTTAATATTTTTTGTTTGCCTTGTATTATGTCGGTTTACTGATATTTAAATTTTTTGTTTTAAAATATTAAGAAAATTATGAAAAATTAATATTATTTTTCATAAGTAAGACAAATACTTAAATTCTTTGATTTTGGATTTTTTTTTCATTTAAAAAAATGGCGAAAAAATGAATGCTTCAATTACAAATTCAATCACTCGTCACCATGCACAATATGTTTGTCGGATTATAAGCTTATAGGTTGTCTCCTATTCAATACTTTGCGTATGTTCTGAATCGGTAAAGATTAAAAATAAATGTACTATAGGTGTTTACGATCACAACATAAAACCACTACTGTGGAACAAGGAAAACCTTCCAGGAAATGTTGATTATTGTTACAGCTCAAAATGACTCAACCGCTCGTCTAAAATTACAGTAATTGAGTTCCTCAACTTGAAATAACATAATCCGTCAAAACTTTGTTATTTTTTTTTTTTGATAATAAACGTTATTAATCAATTTGGTTCTCCTTAAATTATTTTTTCTGATTGACCCTAAAAAATGAAAGTGTTTGTATTAATCAATAAATCTGCACCTATTGCGTAAACTATAAATTCAAAGAAAATAAAAGAATTATTACAACCTATAAATTTATTTACTGTAAAAACTTATCGAATGGACCAACCGCTGTTTTTTGCTACAATTCACCAATTTTTTTCACACAGGCAAACAAAACAACTTAATTGTGTAGAAGAAAACTTCTTAGATGTTAAATTTTCAGTTTCCACTATGTCGAAAGATTGTTTTCGATTGTACATATTGTATTGACTTTATTCCATATAAAATTCATCGTTGCAAAAGTTCGTTTTGCTTTTTAAGTAAAAAATATTGATAGAAGGAAATGATTAGACCACCCATGGGTTTCATAGACATACATTTTTATTTTTAGTATCTTTTAATATAATGGCCACTATTATTGATGATCATCATCATCAGCAATTTTATTATTGAAAATAATATACGAAAGTGTGTATGTCATTGAGAATCCCTATTGTGAGAGCATTAAAATCAAGAACAACAACAACAAAAATAAAGGAAACCCAAAAACGTAATTCTTGCACCAAACTTTTGTCTTTTTCTTATCCTTTTTAAGATTGTATGAGCTATTATTATTAGTCTTCGTTTTTCTCCGCTTTGATAGTCATCATTGTGGTGAGAAATCAAATCAAAATAATAATAAAAATAATAATAATAATAATAATGATCGTAAAGGATAATATGATTGTGTATAGAAACGATGGAAGGAAGAAAAAAAGAAATCGAAAACCTAGAACACGAATTGTCAATTTATTATTTTCTACTTTCTAGAAGTGGATAAATGGAGTAATATTTCCTTTAAGAGTGTTTTCGTTTTTCTTTTAGAGCTGTGTAAGTGCAATTGATGAATGTGTTTTAGATTATACTCTGATGTTTTGAATTGGAAGTAATTATTTACTTGATGTAATGAGATTTTGGGAATTATGTCATGAGCCTGTTAGACATGGTAGGTGAGATTTTTTACTGAATCGTGAATACCACAATTTTCTTTTTCGTGAATTTTAATATCACAACAAAAAACTGATGAATATTTTTTTATTCAAATAATTAATGATATGTTTTTATTAATGACAAACATTTTGAATTTGATATTAAATTATTGGTTTTGATAGCGGTATATTTCATCAATGTAATAAAGACTTCAAATATAAATTATAGAAAAAAAATAATATCTATGCTATAAAAACAATTATTTGTACGTCAATAAACTCAATAGAGGATAGGGATCATAACTGAAGTGATGATTTAAGCATTGTGATTGAATGAACATCAAAAAGCCTAACTTAAAACGCTAACGTGTCTGACGGTAGGAATAAGGAAATAAGTAAATGTTTCTATGAGCACCTAAAAATACTTCATTTTGCATTTCAAAAAATCTTCTTTGAAGACAGGAGAAACATTGGTTTGATATATTAGACGAAGTCTAATATACTTTATTCGACACCAGTTAGCTTTACAATGTTAATATGAAGCAAAGTACTTTAAAAAAATTGAAAAAAAAAATTTAGCAAATTTCATTATATCGTTGAAATTGTTTCATTTGACAAAGAATTTCATATATTTTATAATAAATTGCTATTTTTTCGTTATTGATTTGATCCGTTAACTAAACTTTTACATTTTTGATATTTGGTTTTATTTCTGATATCATTGCTTTTTGTTTGATGTGCATTTTCTTATATTTTTGAAAAGGTGGATGGATATCTATGCGAAGGAAGATTTTCTTTGAAAGTGTGAGCGTTGAATGATGTTGCACGGCTACCATTTTTTGTTAAAAATGTTACATGTTTTGCAAATTTTTACAAAAATAAACTTTTCGTAGTTGATTTCACAAAAAAATTTTGGACTGTCATTTTTTTTTGTACATTTTGTAAAAATTTGTACAATTCTCGGTTATTTGTTGATATATGAATGATCTCTTTTTGTGAATTCAATTCAATATACAAAAACGATTGTTGTTTTGTATTTTTTTTAGGTGGACATAAAACTTAAACAAACGCCATTGTTTTTTTGGTTGAATTCAATCTGTCTTCTCTAGAGTGTCTGCTACTACTATACCTTGTCACAAGTGTGACATAACTCAGTTCTCGCAAAATTTTGTAGATGCTGGTAGCATTCCAATACTACTTATTTTTGAGTCGAAACGAGCTGAACGGTTCTTTGAACAGTCTCCAGAAAAATTTAATAATAGATTTATAGGGTCTTTTGCAGGAAGGCCGAAAAAATTGCTTCACTTTAAGTAGATTTCACCAGTTCAAAGAACAGGAAAACAAAAATCGAATTTGCCCTAAACCAATGAACTTTCATTGGAATAAGGCCCACTTTATACTTATTTGTTTTAAGTTTTTTAAATCTGTGCGAATGCAAACTGATAAATTTGATTAGATTTTTACTTGGTAAAGACTATGGTTATTCTTAATTTCTTGGCAGTTTCACTTGGAGTGAAACTAGTGTATTTGGACAGCAATCAAGGGATCCTTTGGCAAAAGCCTGTCTTTTTTGCAACATGGGACATGAAACTTGGGACATAAAACTTGGGACATGAAACTTTGGTCATGAAACTTGCAATACGTAGCCTGGGACAGTGAAACTTGGGAGACGACAATCTGGACACGCAAATTGGGACAAGAAACTTGGGACATGAAACTTGGTAACTGAAACTTGGAACGTAAGACATGGCACAGGAAACTTAGGACACGAAATTTAAGACTTAAAACTGTAACGGTAATGAAACTTGGGACATGAATTTTGGCACTCGGAACTTGGCACAGGGCATTGGGGACATGAAACTTGGGATAGGAAACTTTGTACATGGAAATTGTGACCTCAAACTTGGGACATGAATCTTTGAACATAAAAAGTGGGTCATGAAATTTGGTGAAACACGAAAAGTGGGACTTGAAACTTGACACAGGAAACTTCGAACATAAAATCTGAGACACGCAACTTGGGACACAAAATTTGGGACGGAGACCTTGGGATAAGCAACTTAGGACAAAAAACTTGCCACAGGAAGCTTGTGACCCCATATTTGGGACACAAACCATGGACACGAAACTTGTGACTTGAGACTTGAAACGTGAAACTGGGGATATGTAACTAGACATCAAATTTGGGACATGAAACATGAAACACAAAATTTGGGACACGAAACTTGGGAATCGAAACTGTGGACATGAAACTTGGGACATAAATCTTGGGATATAAAACTTAAAACCTAAAAATTAAAACATGAAAAATTAAACACGAAACATGTAACATGAATCTTGGAACACGAAACTTTGGAAACAAAATTTGGGACATAAACTTAGGACATGAAACTTGGGACATAAAACTTAGGAAATGAAACTAAGGACACAAAACTTGGGACATGAAGTTTGAGACATACAAATTGGGACATGAAGCTTACAACATAAAACATAGCACATGAAACTTGGAACATGAAACTTGGGACATGAAACTTAGCACAGGAAACTTAGGATAAGGAACTTTGGACATAAATTTTTGGGACAAGTAACTTGGAACATGTATCTTGCGATATGAAGCTTGCACACTAAACTTAGAACACAAAGCTTCCAACACTAAACTTGGGACATGAAACTTATGACATGAAACTTAGGACGTAAAACTTGAATTATGAAACTAGGGTCTTGAAACTTACAACATGAATTGTAAGACATAAAACTTTGGACATGAAACTTAGACACGAAACTTGGGACATGGATCTTGAGACATGAAACTTGGAACATGAAATATAGTGATGTTTAATAAATCGTAATCTTAATCTGAGTATATGATTTATTTTTGTAGTATTAATAGTAAAACGTTTATTATATTAGTCACCAGGCCTTCGCCTCTTTTATTGGAAGATGCCATATATTTTAAATTTTGGGAGGCGCTTGTCCTTGACGAGTCCGACAACTTTTGCATCTGCCATGTTCCTCGATTCGGCCGTTTTTTCGTTCGGCAATGACCAAAAATGCCGATTGCCCGAAATCTTGTAAATTTACTACCACAATTTTGTTTTTTATTAATAGGAAATTTGTTTTAGAAAACGGTAACCTTGTGTGACAAAAACTTGTCTGCTATTGTCGAGTCCGACATCCCAAACATTCTAAAATAAAAGCAGACAAATGTTTGTTGGACAAGATTACCCTCGTTATCTAAAACAAATTTCCGACCGCCTCTTCCATAATTAAAAACAAAATTGTGGTAGTAAATTTAAAAGATCCCGGGCAATCGAAATTTTTCGGAGATTGCCGAACAAAACAGCAGCTAATCAAGGAAAATGGCAGATGGAAAAGTTGTCTGACCAATCAAAGATAGGCGCCTCACGAAGAGTATAAAATATGTGGCAGTCATTAAATGAAAGGGGTAAGGGCTCGTGACTACATTGTATCGAAGAGAGAGTCAAACAAATAGGAATTTTATTTAGCTTATGTAAGAACATTTTGTTAATAAAAACAAGTATAAGTATGGCATGATTTGACATGAAAGCAATAAACTATTGCAATGAACTCTAATTAAGGTCAGGGAATTGAACCAACGATATACATATGTGACAAATCTGGTAATCTTAGTATCCACACGATGAAACAAAAAGAAATAAACAAAAAATTAATAGAACTTTTCTTTTAAGTCTTACAATTATTGTATAGACAAAAATCGGTAATAAACCTAATCTAAAGTTTTCAAAAAAATATTGCAAATAACTGCATTTGAGTATTGAGTTAAATTGGTTTAGAGCAACAAATACCTTGCTAATTGTGATAAATGTTTTGGTAACCATGCCATTATACTTGGCTTTGTAAGGCTTGAGAGAGTCTGTAATTAAAAGTGACGATTACTTCGATAAAAAAAAATTGATTGGAGTATAGTTGCACGCTCTTAGATGTTCGAATAAGGTTACCAAAACACACTTTTTACTCCGAAAACTTCGGGTTTGAAAGTACGTCATCGTAGCTCTGGAGCTAGCACTTTTTCTCCGCATTTCAAAGAACATTTTATTTTGTGGCGTAATCGAAATTATAAAACAAATCTTTTTTTCCTGGATTCCTTAGACCTTCAAGACCATTCATCAGCACCAAGTCCTACTTCAACTCGAAAACTAAAATAATTAAGATAGCTTCCCCTCTTCCAAACCATGCGACAGTGTCGACAAAACACCCATTTCAAAGTACCCAACATAGTGCAGTGATATAAAATTATGAAAATTAAACATTTTACCTCGGAAATCATAATTTGGAGTCGCTGATTACAAGGCCGAGGTCCAAAAGAAGAAGAAATGCTATTGCTAAGTATAATTGCTAGAAGTATAATTGCTACTCCTTCTATACTTTCCTTGGTCTCATATGTATCAAAACCTCTATTCATTTGTTCAAAAAAAGACAACATGGCATGCACTGCACGGAGAACAAAGATATTTAGATTTTGATGTATTTGGGATTTTGTTATTATTATTTAAGGAATAATACGTTCTAACAGCCGTAGTTTTTGTGTCATTGTATTGTTGAAAAGTTTTTATTTGTAAATGTTGGTATAGGGACTGCAATCCTCGGACCACAGGTTCCTGACACATTTTTATGATTCTAAAAGTTCGGGATTAATGAAAAAAATCCGAGATTACGTGATCCTTATATGAATAAAAGCACAGAATTCTGTTAAAAATTATTAAATTCAGATGTAGCGATCTGTTTTTCGTGATTAGGAATTTTTTTAGTTTTGGTTTACGGGTAGAAAAACGCTACGTACTTCAGTCCCTGCTAATGGCATATAAGTTTACGTTGGATTTCATAATACCACTGCTAGGTGCTGGCGATTGAACTCTATTTAGTCAACAGTAGCACCCTCAATCTTCTTCTACTCTATCATGAAATATTGGCCTATGCAGATACAGTTCTTTGGTTTGTACTGAATAAACTAGAAAATCAAAGCAACCCATTAGCTCGCGAGTTGACAAATGTCTCAATAACTCGAAGTTTCTGTTAACATAGACACATTGTTTCCCGCTGCTAACGATTTCTGAGAAAATTTTAAAAAAGCCTGCCATCAAGTGCACTGTTGGATAGGATTATTAGCAAATTCAGATCACGATAGAACCGCAACATAAAATTCAATTTATTGAGGTTGGACATTAGTCTATGGCGTGTTGCATCCTACATGAATGACCAAACACCTGTGCCAAAAAGTATTATGGAGGCAATAATATCATGTGGATGTCAAACTTGATGTAGGTCAGCTTGTGATTGCAAACTTGTAACCAACTGCAGTAATTGCGAAACAGCTAAAACTACTCACATTACGGCGGTTGAGCTGATTTGCCTGCCTAAAAAGACAATTGAACAATATGAAAGTTACTATGAAGAAAGAACGACCAATCTTGCATCATCAATTCTCGAATAAAACTGTGACATCAATCGAATGTCAATTATAATTATAAATTATAAGCTTATACATCATTGTTTTTTTTAATTGAACCTCGGATTCGTGATCAACCACCCCAAAAATCCCTGAAACACGATTTCCAATGCAAAATATTAATTTTTTGTATCACTACCACTTCTTTGGGGTGGTTTTGAGGAGTTGGAACACCTTCTCTTACTTTTGGATCTCGAACTCGTAATCAGTTACCCCGAACACACCCGAGAAATCATTGCCGAGATGAAATTTTAAATTTTCCAAAATATTTTATTAGTTATTACCCGGGTAAGAAAAGGCTAAGGGGCCAAGCCCGCGTCACAGCTTTTGGGGGTTGGGCCAGGCTTAACATTTTCAAACAGCGCAAGCTTGGACTAAGCTTGAACTGATGTCCTGGGGAAAAGTCTGGCAAACTAGGCTTGGGCCAAGTCTGGCAAATAAGACTTGGGCCAAGTCTACTAAACCAATTTTTTCCAGATCTTCTTCTCTTTGTGTGTTGAAAGAGGTTGTAGAAGGAGTAACAAATATGAAATTAAAGATAAATATAATATGGCCTGCACATGTTTCTAATGCGTTAGACATGGTGAATAACGCCTAATATAATAAAATGAGCCTTGGTTCAGTCTAGGCATTTACAACTGGCCCAGACTGAAACCAAAGCTAACTAGCCAAGGCTTAGCTCGCTTATATTGCCCGAGGGGGTCCGTTGTTTAACAATGGTAGCTGCTACCCGAGTATTTGAGGTCCTTTGACAGAGGGGAAACTAACCGAATTTTTACATTTTTCGAACTAATGCAGGAGCTAGTGCTGATGAATATTCCTGAAGTTTAAGGAAATCCAGAAAAAAAAGAATTTTTTAAATCGGTGTTGTTCCACCACTTTTACAGATTTTCTGGCTTATTAACTGAACTAACTATACTAAACCCTTCCCACAGACCAAAGTTTTGAAACCTGGGTACGGGACGGAAATTTACTTTGAACAGAAAATTACTTTGTAACAGAAAACCTACGTAACAGAAAATTACTTTGAGATTGTTTATGGAGTTTATGGGCATTTAAGGAAATTTTCGGGTTTTCATAATATTAATTTCGGGTTTAAGTTTTAATCGAGCAGGTAATCGAACTTTCTACTTAATTAAGCCACTCCTTGGATCACCGTATGTATCAACTAACACCAAACTCAAGTTATTCAAGTCGTTGATTAGATCGGTGGTGATGTATGGGTCACAAACATAGACCCTTACATAAAATGGTATATCACCATTATTTGTATTTGAGCGTAAATCCTCGCTACATTTTTGGTCCCTTAAGAGTTAAGACAGACGATGAAAAGTACAGAACGCGATATAACTTTGAGATCAGAGAATTTCTTGACGTTCCAGATATAATAGGTTGTATCTGTTCCAATAGGATTGCTTGGTTTGCGCAGGTTTATGAACTGATTCATAGTCTGGAATGATTAAAAAATGTACGGTAGTACCCCAGGGAGTAAGCGACCGTGAGGTAAACCACGACTGCAATGGGAGACGGACGTAATAAGTGATCCTAAAAAAATCTGCGGCCATGGTTATTATGTTGCTGTTGCGAATGACCGTGGTGAATATTCGAAGCTGGTTAGCTTGGCAACGCTCCTACATGGAGCATGAACGCCGCATATAAAAAAAAATAAAACGCATCGTGACGATAAACGGGAATTATAAGGCTCAATTTTTATCTGGTACTTCAAATTAAGTTTAGGGATCACCGAACAGACGCTGATGTATCTTGAGTTGATGAGAGCTCACAAGAAACGATTAGATTGACTAATCCTTTCGATATTTTTTTAATTCAATTTCTAGGTTAACAGATACGTTTTCGGTTCCCATAGACAAACCAATTACTCAATTTAATTGAATGGCTCCCGTTTGTAACAAAGCTTACCTTCGTAAACTGTGCAGAATACTTTATTTGTAGAAAAATTATTTACCGGACTGACGACTGCATCAGCGTTTTCAATAGTTTTGGGAGCTTTTAAACATTTAATTTTGATTTATTGATACACATCGTTTTTTTAATTGGTAAGTGGCTCTGTGTTAAGTGGCACTATCTTGCATAAGCATTGATCTTTGATTAAAAATGTTTTTGTTTGAGTTGGCAAGAAATAGGATTTCAATCAAAGGCTCAAAATTTATTATTTTGCCTGAACTAAGGTCAAATTAGAAAAATTCCTACAAACTTTTTAAACTGGATTATCAAGTTGTAAGAGCTCATATGCTGTTATTGAAGAATCGATTTAATTTAAGCAATCATAAAAGTCTCATAACATTTATTAAACATTTGAAGCAATAAGTTTAACAATTTGTTAATCTTAAAATTGATGATCAAACGCAATTACTTAAATATATAATTTTTCATATGCGTTGATGCGATCACATTTGAAATTCGATAGATTTCCCCCATAAATAACAACAAAAAAAATTAACTTTCTAATATCTGTTACTATAAAAATTACTGAAAACAATAAATGAAAAAAAAATTGATTGATTACAATAATTCATAACATCAAACGAAATGTTTTCCATAATAACAAAACCCATTCGATTCTTTTTATATATATTACAACATTCTCGTAGGAGTGATACGTACATCCATCCATCTATAAAATTCAAAAATTCGTCAAAAGTTAAATGAAAATCAATTCAATCATCATTAGCATCATTTTGTTGTATATTATTTTGACAAAATCAAAATCATCAATTTAGGTTTGAATATTATTATCAATCATCCAGCTCGCTATCTTTTGTATATTTTGAAAGTAGGGTTGCATAACTATTCAAACAGATTTTTGTTTTCTTTTGTTTGTTTGGCTCTGTAATTTATCTGCGTTTGTTTATAATGAAAAAAAAATTACGATAACTTAAGTTTAATTAACTTATGACTTGAGATTTACTTGAAGTGTTATGGTGAAAGTTATATTTGAAGATGATGATCTTTTGATGAATTACTACATGTGAACTATCATCCGGACATAACTATCACATATTTTAATTACGAGAATTTCAATTTTTACCAAAATATATTTCCAATTAAAATCCATTTTTTGAAGAGCGGCATTAACCGCACCACACGGGTGCTGCACGGGTGTCACACAGGTAGTCACACGAGTGAAGCATGGGTAGCACGAGTTTTTTCTATTTCTATTCGCAACATACACGGACTACACGGGAAATTATGTCATGTACGGTTGTAGCACGATTTTGATTAAAATTGATTTAGTAGGCTTTGATAATGTTTATTGTTAGAAATAAAATTGCAATTTGAGCCAATTAGATTATATTATTTCGATCTAAGCACACGGGTTACACGGGAAATTTTGTCATACCAAAAAAATGATAATATTGCGTGATGATTACTATTTCTAGTACAGTTTTAATTTAAATTTGGATTAGTTGGCTTTGGAAATGTTTATTGTTAGAAATAAAATTTTAATTAGAACCATCTTTATATTAAATTATTTTGATCTGTAAGACTTGATTACTAGTTGCACCACACACGGGCTATATACAGAAAACTATGTCGTACAAAAAATAGTCTAAATTACACACTGATTGCTTTCTAGTATACGTTTTGATTAACATTTGATTTAGTAGGCTTTGAAAATTGGTTTTTGTAAAATAAAATTTCAATCATGGGCCAATTGGATCAAATTACTTCGATCTGAAAGACTTAATTAGTATTTGTACCACACAGGCGAAATAATGTCATACGAAAAAAATATGATATTTATTTTTTGTAGCCATTTTTTATTTTTATTCATTACCAAACGTTTCGAACAATTATCTTGTTCATTGTCAAGGGCTTTTGTTTTTTAAGAAAATTATTTAAACGTTGTAGTTGGTTTCAAGTGTATAGCCGTGAGATTTCTAATGATGCAAACATGCAAGTGGTATCAATATCTTCGAATCAGTAATTGGATGGTGAACAGTAGCCACTAGTTTCAGATTATTCTTATACTCAAAAAACAAATTGGCCGCCGCTCTGCCGACATGATGCTGGTTTTTGATGTTTATCTCTCAAAATGAAACAATCGCATTTATTAAAAAAATCACCATAATGACATGCTTACTCCCCGTGAAAATGCATAAGTAGAGTATTATAAAATTTTCTTATGTGTCTGAAAGTATTATTTGGTGGTGTACACGTCTTTAGAATAGCATACAGTGGCGAAGCGTGCTTCTGAAACTAGTGTAGACATATTCAAAAGTTCGAGTAATATGCCAGTAGAAACTAATTATAGTACATTAAGATGAAAGGACAGAAAGCTAAGGTTTTGAACGTATGTGGAGTTTGCGAGTCGAGGCGCCAACCGAGATTTGCACCCACATTAAGTTCAAAATGACTTACGTCCGTGCATCATATACTATATTTTTTATTCGCTGCAAGCAAAATATTTAAAAAGATTATTCAACCTAAATCAAAATTAAAAATTTTAAAAATTTTGAAATAAAAATATTTTGTACAAAAGATAAAAGATATTGTAGATTAACAAAAACATTGTTTTAAGTTTTGGGGAGCGATGAATATTAAACATAAAATTCTTTGCAAAAGTACAAATAAAAGTACACGTACAACTTTCTCAACATTCTAAAAATATTCCAAAAATTATAATAAAATCCAAAACTTAAACTTTTTCAACATTCCAAAAATTTTCTAAAAATTATTAAAAAATCAAAAATTGAAACTATTTTCAAAATTCCAAAATTAATGCAAGAAATATAACAAAAATTCAAACTTTTCCTAGAACTCTTAAAATATAGCAATAATTATAACAAAATTAAAAATTCAAATTATTCCCAAAATGCCAAAAATATTGCAAAAATTATAACAAAATCAAAGATTGAAACTTTTTTCAAAATTCTAAGAATGTTCCAAAAATTAATCCAAAATCAAAGATTCAAATTTATTTTCTAACTGTTCCTGTTATTCAGAAGTCGTGCAATCGAATCTGGAATCACACAAAAAATTGCTCAAGAAACATCTAACTAATAATTACAATTTTCGTTAAAAACGACATTCAATCTGCAACAACTTGATATTTGCCAACTGATCCTATAAGTTGGGAGGAGTTGAAACTGGAAAAATTATATTCCATGTCCAATTTCAAGTTCAATTTGTCAATTTATTTTTCAAATTTAATGTTTAGTTAAATTTCATGTCATCCAAATAATTACTTTTATATTTTTTAAATCTTCCTAGTCAAAAATGTTTCCCATAATATGTTTCTCAAAAAATTTGGAAAAAAAATATATAAACAGCAATAGACATAAACAAAACTCCAAGAAGGAACAAAAGTTGAAAATTTGTTGTTATTGTCTAAATTTGTTGAACTGTCTATCCAAGAAGGAACAAAAGATGAAAATTTGTCGTTGTTGTATTGCTTATTACGGTAGTCATAATTTGAAACGTCTACTGTGCGAAAAACATTTAGGTTTGTTTGTATGAAACTAAGAAACGTTTGTATTAAAGTTTCAAGAACATAGCTGAATTCTTTTTGTTCTAATTATTGTATTAAAACTTAATGATTTTCTTTGAACGTTATTATTAGTATTAAGTCGATATTATGCGAACAATATGAAAATAATATTTCATATTCATATTATGTTTGGCTAGACACTGTCTAGTGTGTCTATACCGACTCTTCGCCACCGATAGCATATAACCTGGTTTCCCGTGTCACCCGTTCGTTTGCGCGGTTAGACACAATTCATTCGAAAAAATTCATTTGATTTCACCTGACTACGAAATCAGGTGAAATCAAATGAATTTTTTCTGGAAAAGCGAATTTAATTTTAACTTTTCTTTCTTTAACTCTGAAACACCTTTCACCAATTTATTTGAATAAAAAACAGATAAGTTTTCTTAAATTTCCCATTTGTTTTTGTTGTTGTTAATTTTTCTGAATATATTCATTCAATTTTAATTCGCATTGCAGTAGTAGTAGAATTTCACTTTAATTGTAAATTTATGTGTGAGTCTTGTATTAATATATATTTTTCTTTTACATTTTCATTTGCATGAAAATCCATTTTTGTTTGTTTTTCTTTTACTTTTCTCATTTTTATTTTTCGTTTCTACTCGGAAAATAATAAATTTATTGGTTTCATTGTTTGCCAGAAACTTTATTCTAATTTTAATGAATAATTTTTGCAAATTGAAATTTTATATAGAGACGAGAAAAAAAAGTTTTGTATATGGGTAAAACCTGACAGTGGTGAAGTTTTTGGTGAAATAGAACGATTTGTCAATTTCGGTTGGAAAAACTTTTTAAAATACAATTACAAATAGATTTGCAGGTAAATTTTAAGTTACAAGAATTCTAGTTGGGATTATTAGCTAAGAATATTAGCTAAGAATATAAGATATCGCTACAAGAACATTTTTGCTTTTGGGTTCATTTATATTTATATAAAAGTAAGCTGTGTAGATACTTAATTTGTTTTGATTTTCGTGGTTTTCGGCATTCATTTTTGAGTCAAATGGTAACACAATTGTAGTAGTTTATGTAAAAATATCTAAAGTTCGATGATTATAAATTTAGTCTCGGTTGTTGTTTTGAACTGGCTTACCAAAAGTAAAATGTATTAAGATTCGTACTATATTTTGATATATATGGGTAGTTCTACACACGAAGGAAGAAAATGGAGCTAATTACGGCACGACATGTTTTTTGCGTATAAGTTCTGGCAAGTAGTTTCAGTTAAAGTTGATGACGTTCTTTCAACTTTTCTGATTGTGTTAATTGGCCAAAAAAAAAAGTACAAGAGTCACAATAAAAAAAAATCTTTCTTACTCCTAAATTAACTCAAAATTATCTCAATATTATCTCAAAATACGAAATAAACGTTTATTTAAGTCAAAATCCCAAATATTTCAGGGGACTGATAATTTATCAATTTATCAGTATTTCGCTCACAAATGACAAAATTATTTAATTAAAAAATAAACGGATTCTATACCAAGGCAATACATATTCACGTGGTATAAAACTACAAAATTAATTAATAATATTTAAAAACAAAGAAAAATAATACGTTTATCCCCCCCCCAAAAGCATTTCATAAACTAAATTTTCTTATTTCGAAAATCATAAAAATAATAATAACTGAAAATATAAGAAAAATTTGCTGTCTCAAATAATATTTAAAAACAAAGAAAAATAATACGTTTATCTCCCCCAAAAGCATTTCATAAACTAAATTTTCTTATTTCGAAAATCATAAAAATAATAATAACTGAAAATATAAGAAAAATTTGCTGTCTCTAATAATATTTAAAACAAAGAAAAATATTACGTTTATCCCCCCAAAAGCATTTCATAAACTAAATTTTTTTATTTCGTTTTTGTTGTTTCGTGTTTTTTTTTCTCTTAAAGCAGGCTACAGACCTTCAATCAATTTTTCAATCAATTGAAAACGAAAATAAACGAAATAAAATTTAGGGGATTTTTACACTAAATTTTATTTCGTTTGTTTTCGTTTGTTTTCATTTTCGAATTGATTGACAAATAGATTGAATGTCTGTAGCCTGCTTATAGTTTTTGTTTTTTGTAAAAAAAAATATATACTTGGGCAATTCCATTTTCATATTGTATGTGGGAGGCCGTTGAATTCAAAAATACATTTTAATTCGTCTATAACTTTTTTATTTATGATCTGAAAAATCCCAAAAATCTGTCAAATCTAAGTTACACTAATATCAGCTAGCAGTGAAAATTTGAAATGAATCAAAATTCGAATAAAAAAGCCTTAGGCTGTACAAAGTTTTGATTTAGCGTATTAATAGATAAGATTTCTCTAATTTGTTATTTTGTAAAAAGAAATCAAAAACTAATTTTTAAAATAAATAAATAAATTCCTGTTGTAAAACGCTAGGAAGTCAATTGCTTGACTTTTTCGAGTTTTCATGAGCCATAAGAAAAATCAATAATAAGACCAGTGCAAAAACAGTGAATATACCAATACAATTTTAACAAATCAAACCAATGCGGTTTTTAAAATGTTATTGTGATGGCGGATCAAATATTTTAAATAGAAATAAACGACTGAAGCACTATTTTTATAGGAATTGAGTGGTAAACTTTATTGAGAATATTGAAACATTAACATCACCAACACACTGGTTTTCCCCAATATGGTTGATAAATTGGAAAAACACTCTTTGGGCTGATCACACATATAAAATATTAATATTAATCTATCAAATTAAATTTTAATGTGAAACTCGATTATAAAATTGAGTGAATTACTGAAAATGCTTGTAACAGAAGTCGTTTTGCACCTCTCAGTTCCTTTTCCGCATGTAGTCGTAAAATGAGCACCCTAGAGGGTCGTTAAACCAGATTAGATACTTTACTTGAAGTTTTGAAGAATTTATTTTTCTTCTAATATTACTATTTACTATGGTTTTGACAAACTAAAGTGTTGAATTCATGAACCAAAAGTGAAATTCTTACCCCCACTTTTTTGGCATTTCTCGACGTATTAAGACCTACTGATTCTAAAAAAGCCAAAATAAAATGTATGTCTGTCTGTCGGCCGACCAGTCGGCCGTCATTGCCTACGAAATCTAGAAAACCGCAGTAGGGATTTCAAAATTTTGTTTCTAAAAATAGGTATACTCATTGGGTAGGTCGAAAGGTCGATGTGTTTGATAACTGTACAGGAAGTGTGTCAAAAAAATCATTAAGTTGTGTCAAAAATAGCAAATTTTCATATTTTTGGCTTAAAAAACGTTTATTTTCAGTTATAATGAGTAGTAAATTTGAATCTGGAGAAATCTGGATAATTGACATCCGTATGTAAGACCAGGACCTTGATTATGGTATCAGAAGGATGTCAAAAAAATCGTTAAGTGATTTATAAGATTGATTTTCATATATTTTGTTTCCCAATTTTTTTGAGAAACATATTGTTACGATTCTACGAAAAATCCAGACGATTACAGACACTTCCAGAAATATCGAATCAACAAGATACAACAACAAATTAATGAAATGAATAGTGTTGTTGTTGTATTCTTAGAACTTGCGTCAACAATAAATAAAATTGAATGATTTTATCAATAAAATCAACATACCGTAAAATAATCGAATATTCTAATATTTTCTCAAGGTTTCTAAAAAGTGACCTCGAATTATCTAGAATTTTTGCAGAATCGTATATAAGCAATTACCTCTTTTGGAATGGATTAGTTTTATTTTAAACGTCTGACGGTAAAGTTAAAATTGTAAAAGTGTTTTTAAAATTAGTTTTTGTGAATAAAGTTTTAAGTTGTATTGAGTAGAAATATTTTGTGTATTATTTTGAACGTTGTGTTACTGGAAATTTCTACAATCAACCGTTGGAGATTCTGAAGCTGTTGACAGAATATTTTAGTTAGGAATATGCTGTTAGTTTGCTGTATTGTTTCCTGTTGTTGTGGAACAATTAAGGAGTTAAATACTTAATAACACCTGGTGTTTGTGCTTACTAATCAGTGTTCGAACTCGAAAGAGATTTGGGAACTACGTTTATCGAATTGAGAGTAAGGCCAATTTGAAGTAAGGCTGGAAAAACGTAACAATATTATGGGAAACATTTCTTCGGTTTTCGACTAGAAATATATAACACATAAATGTAATTATTTAGATGACATGAAATGTAATTGAACATTAAATATGACACATGAAGTGTGTCAAAAAAAGTTAAGTGTTTCAAAACAAGAAATTATGTTTGTTAAAAAAATAATGTCAAGTGTGTCAAAAAAATGATTTCGTTTATTTTTTGGCCAATCTTTTGGAAAAAAATTTAGCTGTTTTCATGACGTAAATGTAATTGAAAATGAAATTGGACATGGAAATGTTTGAATTTGTTATAGTTTTTGAAATATTTTTGAAATTTTGAAAAAAGATTGTATGAATGAAATATTTTTAGGATTTTGGAAAAAGTTTTAATATTTGATTTTGTTATAATTTTTGCAATATTCTTAGAATTTTGAAAAAAAATTAAATATATGAATTTGTGAACTTTATATATATTTATGGAATTATGAAAAAAGTTTCAATTTTTGATTTTGTAAGAATTTTTGCGATATTTTTAGAATTTTGAAAAATTTAAAATTTTTGATTTTATTCTAATTTTCGGAATTTAGAAAAAAGATTCAATTTTCGATTTTGTTATAATTTTTGCAATATTTTTGAAAAAAGTTTTAATCTTTGATTTTGTAATAATTTTTGGAATACATTTAGAATTTTGAAAAAAGTTTGATTTTATTTAATTTTTAAAATAGTTTTGGAATTGTGAAAGATATATGAATTTGTGATGTTATAATATTTTCTCGAAACGCTAAATGGAGAGGTTTTGAGTAGTTTGCTGAGTGTATAATCTTTTCACTAAATTATGTTAATATATGATCTGTTATAATTTTCCGGTGACGAATTGATGTTTCGTGTTAGTTTTGTAATAAATTTCTAAACAGAGATAAAATACTTGTACTTTAACAAAGAGTTTAATGTTTGATATCCATCGCAGCCGATAGTTAAAAACAATGTCCTCATAAAAGTTTTATGCCGAAAACTATATCAAAATCTTTAACCAAAACCGAAGTCTTGATATCTCAGAGCTTGAGATTTCAGCCCCTCCATATTTTCACATTACATGAGTGAAGTTGTTTATTTTCCTACTAATATTTCACATAACATTGCGAATAACAGTTGCCTGAGACTAATCCCTCACATGTATCACCACCATAATCGGCTTGACTGCGTCTGCTTTACTTAGTTTGGTGCATTACCGCAGAAGTGAAATTTAGTTACATAAGTAGATTAATAAATTTGTGCAGTTATGTTATTTCTCTGGAACGCTTTTGACTATTCAGATAGTCTGACAAACCCACGCCCCATGAATTATGCCTATCCTCCACTGTGCCCACTTTATATCGCCTGCACTTACATTAGTTTTATTTTCGGCACGTCATATTTTAAGGCCTGTAAATTTTAATGTGTTTTGCTGACCACTCCTATCGGTTTCGATGCTTTTAGTGGTTTTATTGTTATTGTTTTTATTTGCTTGAACAGTATACAAACAAATAGTAAGGAAATGGCTTGTTTAGCATATCAAAAGCAAGTAGTTTCGTTAACAACACTTTTATTTGAAAGGAAAATCAATCAAGCTGATCCTCAGAATGGGTCGCACAAAGCCGTGATCCCGATTATTGCATCACGAAACAAAATATGTGAAATTTGTGAACTGAACGACCAAGGTAAACAAGTGGTAAAGGTGAAATAAAAAACCGCGATTGTTTAAAAAAAGCTTTTTAAGTGTTAAATTTGAGAACAGGGTGTTCCGAAAGATTTTAAGAATATCAAATTCATGGCAACTTTAAAATCAAATGCCGAGGGAACGAGTCACCCGATATCACCTTGCTTATGTGTGTTGGAAAGTTAATTGACTGGCATATTGAAAAAATGCACAGTTAAATTTTTATTTACACTGCTAAAAATATTAAAATAAAATTGTGCTGATATAAAAGAGATCATTTTTTTGATTTTTTCTTCTGATATTTGAAGCTTAGCTTATCCTCAAACATACAAACTTATCCTAAAACGTTTAAAGAAAGAGATATTTTTTGGTTCAATAGACATTTATTTTTCAAGATCTGTATCACAGGTTAAAAAATTTTGGTTTTAGATGAAATTCGCGATCAACTTTCGAATCACCTTGTTCTCAAACTTGTGAAAATTATCTAAAAACACTATCTATTTCAACTATACTACTAACATTCCAAGTATGAGGTCGTTTAAAAATAGTTTGGATCAAGAACTGACTTTTTAAATCCTCCAAAACCAGAATTTCATCCACGTTGGTATCAAAGAGCATAACTAAAACGGTTAAAAGAAGTATTCGCTAGAAACTAAATTAAATACATTGAATATCAATTTCTCAAATAATTTAAAATAACAAGATTTCCTGACTGTTGTAAACAAATACAATTTCAAATGATTATATAATTTATGAATGAATTCCAGTTATTTCACACAGAGTCTTTGATGGAGAATAATCTCAATGTCATTAATCTCAATGTCGATCCAAATCGAAAATTTATTCAACAATTCCACACCAAGTAAACAATAATTTTTCCACAATCATCTTGTTCATCGTCTAATTAAACACTTAACCCAAATTCTTTTATTGTAAAATTTAATTATTTCTGATTTTAATGAAACTAAACGCACGAGTCCAAGATTTAATTTTTTTTAACAACAAAACCAAAAAATGAAAAAATTGTAATTAATTAAAAGAAAAAAAAATTCACGTAAGGCTCCCATTGTGAAACGATTAAATCTAAGAAAAAAAATTAATTCAACAGTTTAATGATCATTAGTATCCGGAATTTTATTAGTTTTTTTTTGTTAAATCAACATGATGACGACGATGATGATGATGATGATGATGATCGTGTCATTGGTGGCGAGATTACAAATGAATATAAACTATTTAAAAAAAAGATAGAAATAAAATAAAATTGCATGTGGTCGAGTGATTTTCATATGGAGTAATAATAATCAAACGAATTGAATAGATAAATTATTGCATTTTTATTCCGGTAGTGTGGTCCCTTCATTTCCGTTCATAAAATACAAAATAACAATTTCTAACCGCAAAGACACTCTTAGTTCTTAAACAAGAAAACTCCTATTCTAAAATATATTTGATGGATCATTATTTCAAGATTTTGTGGTTTATTTTCTTAATTTCGATCAACAAAATAATTGTTGTAGTCCTAAATTTTATCAGGAGGTTTTAAATTTCGTATAAAAATAACAATCGAAACAAAGAGGGAGATCTTAGAACGTAAATATAAGATGACACCTTTCAAATTTGTATAAAATTTTGTTATTGAGTGTGTTTTGTTGTTGTTGTGTAAGAGAAGTTATTGTTGAGATTTCATTTCTATGTACTTGAAATATTTTTTTTATTTTGTAATCATAATACAAAAAATATTTTGAATGATCATAAAGAATAAGTCAAATGATTATTGATTTTATTTATTTTGATGGTTCGGTTTCAAGTGAGACATGCCATTGAATAAATAAATATTGATATATGGTGCTCATCATTTCTGACTAAACATTTGAATTAATTTGTAACACTTAATGGTAATGTACCTTGTAATGGTAATGTGAAGAGCTTTCTAATGGAATTTTTATGAACAAAATAAATTTTTGTTGAATAACATTTATGTTATTGAATAACATTTTTACTTAAACTAATATGAGTGCCAAAAATATCCATTTTATTGTTATTGACTGCGATTCAAACGTACTCTGTACCAGTATTTTTTAATAACAATTGGTGTTTACAAAAAGGTTATCTTATTGTAATCTTTATTAGCAAATGCAAACCCTTGCATTAGTCATCTCTCGATGACGTTCTTATATTTAACGTGAATGGTAATCGTTGCTGCTGAAAAAAGCAGTATGGAAGTAATTTTGTTACTAATAATACTAATTTGAGCAATTGAACTTTATAAATAAAACTCTGTGATACAATTTGAAACAAAAAATAATTAATAAACGACAATATGGCTTTCGAAAGGGAAGAGCGACCGGAAATCTAATTTCCTTTGTACCTCATGTCTGGAACAAATCGCTTGAAAACTATGGTGTATTGGTCTTGATATTTAAAAAGTATTTGATGAAGGATGGCAAGTACCTTATATGTAAATTGAGATCATATGGTTTAGACGAACAACTTATATTTTTGACACAGAGCTTTATATCTGATCGAAAATTTCGGGTCAATGCTGACAGTGTGTCATAAAATATTTTTTTAGCTAATGCAGGAGTATCGTTATCACCAACTCTTTTTCTAATCAATATTATTAACTTATTAGATTCAACAATTACGATTCTTTACATAGTTTTGCGGATGAAGTGGAATACACATATTTTTGATATGGCTAGGAGCACGGTTCAAAAATTGGGATTTTTAGGCTGATGTCGTAAGTTTTTATTGGAGTACTATTCTCACATATAGGGTGGAGCATACTTCACTAGTATAAATTGTCTTGATTCTGTACAATGAAGAGCTATTAAACTCATTGGCAAATCAACCCTTACAATAGTTTATGGATGAACAATATTCTGCAGAGATTAAGTCGATTTTACCTGCATTAGCAAATCTCACCCGTCACACCAGAGCAACCGGAACGGCCCATCTTTTTACGGTTCAATTGACAAGATGTATAACTGTTGCATTCCAGCGTGATTTTTTCAACAGAGTTTCGCATCTTTAGAATGCCTTACCTGCTTGGGTTCTCCCAGACAATATTAATCTTTAGAATTTTAAAATCAACGTTCATAAGTTTCTCTAAGAAACTTAATTTATATTCTCAGACCCCAGTTGGCATGGTATCTACGAATATTCAGAGGAGTTTTTTATAATTTTTTATAATTAACACTAAAAAGGTGTTTCCAAAAAAAGGAAAAAAATATTTGGACAATTTGACGTTTGAATAATATTTCAAAAACTTTACCTTGTGCAAGTAAATAAGAAATTGCGATGCTACCTGAATTAAGGGTTTTTCAAATGGTACCTGTCACCAATTACTCCAATACAATAATGAGTACTAGATAAATCACTATATTTTTTGGACGAAAATTACCATGATTTTATATTTCCATGGATAAATTCCATCATTTTATATTTTCAAAAATTTTTGGTTCATTAAAATTGGACTGAGGTGAAGTAAAACAAAAACCACATATTCAGAACAATAGAAAAAACTGATATAAAATTCTTAAAAAATATTGGAAGGCTTGCGCAAAGTCATGCTTCACCACAACTCTGTCAACAAAATGTTCTGGATATATAGTGAGCTAATTCCCATCAAATACTTCAATTAATGGCTAATCGATGTTATAGATTTCACGTAATTCTAATTATATTAACATTAGAGAAAGCTGCAGTATTCCAACAGACATAAATCCTTTTGTACTCGAGAATAAATTTGTCAGGGCTAATGACCAAGACCTGATCACTCCCTGACTGAATTCAAGCTTTCCCTAACTAATTTCTGCTTGGGTACGAATAGAAAAATTAAAAAAATTTTACCAGAAGTGACAAGCCCGAAGTTGGGATGCAGAATTTGTACAAATCATACTTTAAGCATATAGGGTCATTCCATTGTGACATACATAACATTTTTACCCTTTCAACTCTTACTTTTGCATATTATTCATAAAAAACATTGTTATTTTATGAAATTTATGTTATTTTATGCTATTATGCAGGTAGGAAATACACTATCAATGAAAAAAGCAGCAAATGAAATATATATTAAGTATAACAATAACAAAATTCAGTGCTGTGACCAACGTAACAAAAAAAGTACGACAGTAAAACTTACTCACACTTTCAAAGCAATTTCTCTGAAAGTATGCCTTCAATAAATTCAAATTTAGGTTTTTATAAAGCACAAGTTATCTGTTTTTAAATAAGCATATGTTTTTTACAAATGCTACATACCGTAAGAGGTCCCTTTAAAAAAAATTGTGTGACCAACGTAACGTGACCAACGTAACAGAAAAAAACACACAAGAAAATAATGCATTTCTAACAATAATTTTATTAGTTATTTATTTTTTTCCATCTTTTAAACAATTTATTTGTTTACTTTCTATCTTTGGTATCAATAATGACGGGCAAGTTTCCAATTAGATTAATTTTTCCACACAACATAAACTTCATTGCAACTATTGAGGAATGACCATATATGTACTACAAGAAAAAGAACGTTGTAAATAAAGTAAATTTTGCATTCTTATAATTGCTTAAAGATAATTTTATATAATTTATTTATAGTTATTAATTATTATGTATTAGAAACCAAGTTTAGAAAAATAAGGTATGATGAAGAACATCGAATATCGAATTCAACTGAAGGAATTTATTACAATAACAAACAAAAATATGAGATGATTACTAACATGAAGTTTAAAAACACTGTTCAACTGTTGTTGTTTCTGGGAATAATTTTTTGGGTTTAACTAAAAGTAAATGAGGATCAATGCAAGTTTTATAGTACACACATCGAACAAGAACAAAAAAATTTATTAAAGCAGTTCGAAAAACATCGGCCTTAATTTCCTGTCGAAATAATGAAATTGGAAAACAGCATTACCAACCTAGAAAAATTTGAATAAGGAGAAGTGGAGACATTTTTTGAATTGGAGATAATTTTCAATTACTATATGAGCAATTTCACGAAGATTCAACATCGTTTTGACTTGACCCCTTTTAATTTTGATTATTTTTTGTTTATAGATATTCTTTCATAAATAAAAAATACGAGTTCTCTTAGAATTTTTTTTTTCGACCAGGGGTCTTCACAGGGTGCCCCTCAATTTTTTGTTGTTTTGTGATGTGAGTGCATTTTGACGAGCGATTGTAGAAAAATTCTTGAATCGATTTTCATAAATGATATGTCGTTGAATAGGTATTAAAACAAAGTTTTTAAAAATGTACACTGTTAATTTTTTGAAATAATTTTTAACGGTGTAACTTAAGAAAAAAACGGTGTAATTGAAAAAAAGATGGCATAGCCTTTTTTTTTTTTTAAACCAAATTGAAGCTTATTTTATATCTAACCACTTGTGAAAGTTTCGGACACGCGTTATTTTTTGTTTGTAAGATAAAATTCGTTGTGCATATGATTGTCGGGAATCAGTTTTTTTTGTGGTCTGAAGGAAAATTATAAAAATGGCGTTATAAACTAAAATATTTTTTTTTATGTTAAATATCAAATATTTTATTATTAAATGAACTTTTTAAAATATTATAAAAATTATATATGTAGTACAATAAATTAAATAAATACAATTGTTAAAAATGATTTACTTATTTTACAAACAGAAGTTTCTTTTGAATAGGAAAGCACTTCTGCAATTATTTTCTTTGTATTAGATGGCATAAAAAAATGAAATGTTTATTTGTCATTTTTAGTAATCACTTGTCACTCTTATAAAAAATAATTTGACAGTCTCGACTGCAAACGAAAAAACCGTATAAATAACAAAATCTATTTAGGAACTTTTGACTGGAGAAGTATTATGTTCGTATTATGTTATTATGGTCATAAAGTAAAAGATTGTATTTTAACATTAAATTACAAATATTTAATTATTGAATAAACTTTTTAAAATATCATACAAATTATATATGTAGGTTAAAGAAAATAAATATAGTTATTAAAAATTATTTACTTATTTTCCATTTAAAAGTTTCTTTTGAGTTGGAAAACATTTTTGCAATTATTGTCTTAGTATTTAATGGTACAAAAGAATGAAATTTTTGAGTTCCACTTATAATAATCGCAGTTTTATATCGATTTTGTAATTTTTTTTTGTTAATTGATATTCATTTTTATCGGCGTATCAAAAGTTCATGGTAGATTCCCATTTTAAAGCCCATTCGAAAAGTTTTTTTGGTGTATCAATAATATCTTTGCTCCCTATACTATAACGGTATGCAGAATGCTTCAGTGTACTACCAATTCCATCACAAGGTCCCTTTCTATGGCTGGTAGCATGAAAATGCCATTCTGCATCAACCTTAAAGTCTTTTTTGTGGTGGCATAAGTTAATTAGGTTATGTTTATTTTTGTATGGAGAAGGTGCACCGTCAGTGTTATAAATTATTTTCGTTATATTATAATTTATATGCGTTTTGAAGAATTCAATAAGTTTTGTAATGAAAAGATGGACTGTAGTACTGTTGTGATCGTTTATACCCGAAATGAGTATAAAACTTCGGTGCTGTATATATTCACTTGCGGCACTTTTAAAATAAATGACAAATGGATGAATAGTAGCTTGTGAATTATTATAATAATAGCCTTGAACCTCATCCTGAATTATGAAGCCGTAGTTTTCAGAAAAATCCCCTTGAACGAAGCACTTCCTGCATTATGAACTCCTTGGGATAATTTTATACATTCTTGTGGTCGAAGGGACGTGAATTTAGTAAATCCTATTTTCACATCAGGAAACTTATTTTTAAACTCCACATAAGCTTCATTTAATGTACATAGCAATAAGCGCTTTTGTGTTTTTATGCGCTCATCTCCTTTTTTAAAAGATATTGCATCTCGTTTGCCTGACAATAATCTACTGATTTCATCACTTTTATAGAACTGCTCCACAACATTTATATCTGTTGAGGATACACCTCTTTTATCCGTCGCAGATGAATGCTGAAAATTATTTTACTTTTACTTGTACTTTTTTCAATCAAATGACGCGTAGCATTACTGTTGTTTGTTATTATATTTATATTTATATTGTTATTATAATTATATTATTATATTTAAAAATATAATAATTTATATTATTATATTTAAAAAAAATTCTACTTGAAGTCGTATTTTTCATTTATCAAAGGCTATCTGTAAACTAAAAATAAACCAAATTAAAAAGGGTCGAGTCAAAATGTCGCAAAATTTTGCTGAACTTGACTGAAATTGCTTTTTAAAAAGATCATTTAATAATAAAATATTTGATATTTAACATTAAAGAAAATCTGAATCTAGAAATCGCCATTTTTATAATTTTCCTTCAGAACAAAAAAAACTGATTCCCGACAGTCATATGCACAACGAATTTTATCTTTAAAACAAAAAATAACGCGTGTCCCAAACTTTCACAAGTGGTTAGATATAAAATAAGCTTCAATTTGGTTTAAAAAAAAAAAAAAAAAAAAAAGGCTATGCCAACTTTTTTTCAATTACACCGTTTTTTTCTTATGTTACACCGTTAAAAATTATTTCAAAAAATTGACAGTGTACATTTTCAAAAACTTTGTTTTAATACCTACTCAACGACGTATCATTTATGAAAATCGATTCAGTAGTTTTTCTACAATCGCTCGTCAAAATGCACTTACATCACAAAATAACAAAAAATTGAGGGGCACCCTGTGAAGACCCTGGTCGAAAAAAAAATTCTAAGAGAAGTCGTATTTTTTATTTATGAAAGACTATCCATAAACGAAAAATAATCAAAATTAAAAGGGGTCAAGTCAAAATTTCCCAAAAATTTGCTGAACTTGCGTGAAATTGCTCATATATAGCTGATAAAGTTATCAATCAGCCTATTCGTTTTTGGAGTTGAAAGGAAGAGATTGAGTTGTGGCAGCTTGTAGGAACAACATTATATTAATCTAAAAACAAAAAAAATAACATCAGTGAGGATTTGTTGTGATCTGGAAGATTTGAAAAGAATTTGAAAGAAAAAAAACAAAAACAAATAAAAGAAGTAATTATCGTAATTATTTATATATATATTTTTGTTAATTTATTTAAATTATTTTTTGTTAAATTATTTTTTTTTGCGAAATTTGTGTTATATTAATCAAGAAGATATTATTTTGTTAAAGTTTAAAGTTAAAAATTCAGTTGATTTCTTGCTAATAAACTATAGAAATATAAAAAAAAACTTATTATTATTAAATGATTTTGTTATGTTTATGTTTGTGGTGTCCAGTGAAATTTAATTGTTTTAGTGCTTAGAAAAAAAAATTGAAAGTGATAAAAGAATTGTTCAAAAGTAAGAACTTACTTGATAAAGACCCGTCCCACACCTTCAAAATAATTTATAGCGTTGTGGCAAAGGAGGACGTTATAACCACCTTAATCGATGTGCGTCAAAAGCTGATCATTGCTTTCTCATTCTGATTGAAAAGTGTATAAATGAGAAATCATTTTATTCAATTCTATTATGAGATACTGAGTTAATTAAGTTTCAAAAAAATGGTTGCTCAACAAACTCCCCGTCACTTAGTTCAATTTCGCTCAAAAACTAATCTGCTCAAAGTATCAACGTGTCATCAAAAATAATTCATGAACGAATACTGTATGCATTGCATCTAATAAAGATAAAAACTATAGTGGCAAAAATCATCTGTTGTATGATGGATCTGCTCCTCTTTGTCCACGGTACCCCAAAAGCTAATAAAATCTTTCGCATAAGATTGAAACCTTTTACCAAAGTTTCATGAAAATCGATTTGTAACTGTAGGTACACTGAAAGAAAAAAACTACCATTGGGTTGGCACAATAGTTATTCGGTCACGATGATATCACATTCGTTTGTCGTGTTTTCAATTCGGTTGTTGTGCCTTCAATGTTGGTTTTTGAAGGTAAGGCAAACGAATTTGTGGTTATTGTGACAGAAAAAACTCGGTTGGCACAAATTAGGTTGTAGTAACCGAATTTTTCCTTTTAGTGTACACCTTAGAAAATTGTAAAGCAATTTTTAACCCAAATGGCAAGCCGAGAGAGGGCGCACAAAAATTATAGAAACAGTACTAAAATGTATATACCATATCTCAATAAGATTGAAAGCTAGGTTCAGGAGTGATCGCCATTTGGACAAATTTTGAAACGAATCCATATTTTCTATTTTCAAGTGAACCCGTATCATATACCAAAGTTTCATCAAAATTCAATGCTTTTTTGAATATATAGAAACAAACATAGCTCTCTAGACAAAACATAGCTCTAGTCTTCAGTGATCTACATGAATGAGAAGGTCTGCATGAATCAAGAAATTGAGTATGGTTTCTGGAAGATAAAATAAGATAAAATGGAAGATAAAATAAAAAAATAGTTTGAAACAACAATAAACCACTGAGTGAAGCAGAAGATAATCAGTTCCAAAGAAAGCTGAATTAGATTTAATTGATTTGCTGTAATGAAATCTTACCTTATACAGAGATAAAAATAAAGCTATGATTGCAGGTCATAAGTTTTGTATAAGATATTAATTATAAATCCGGGATTTTTGTGAGAAATTAAGCTCAAGTAACTAAGGAATTAATTTGAATTTTTCCAAATCAAAGGTACGGTTGGCAATATCTCAGAAAAAACTCTGTTTTTCTCTTTTACGTGTTTCGGTTGGGATTCGAACTCGTAACCCCATCAGTGTCACACAACGAGACACGTTTAACCACTACACTCTATACACTCGTGACTTAGAATGTTGACTACAATAGAAATATTACACATCCTATGAATTCACACAATAGTTCTCTCAAGAAAATTCAATGCAAAAAAATCTTCATAATTATAAATGTTTATTCCTAATAAGCACTTTCCATAATATTGCTCAATATCCATAACATTGCGGCATACATTTTTATGAATATTTAGTCATGGAATATAAAACCCTGGCATAAAATATTGAAAGAAACGAAACTGTGATTACTAGTCACAAACAAATGAATAACAAAATGATAATTTTCATGCCTAATAACCATTTTGTATTTAAAAATGTGCATGGAATAGATTTAGAAGGCATAAAATTTTTCGACAGTAAAAATAATTTAAAAAACAAAAAAAAATTTTTTTTTTAATTTACTAAACCTTTTTGTGGAATGTGAGTAGTATATATACAAACTTTGTATTTACTATTCGAATGACAGATAAATGTAAACATAAGAAATATGAGCATATAAGATACAATTATAACTTATGGAGATATCATGACCATGAGGTTTATTCGGTACCTGGACACTTCATCAAATGCTAGAAATATAAATGCCTGGTTCTATGATTTTTTATTCCTAAGCGACATAATTTTATAAATAAGAGGCATGGTATTTTACAAAAAATATCCTTCTTTATATTCATATTTTGTTATCTAATAAGTATTCAATATTTTTTCAACCAAGTTATTTCATTGTTCCTAATTCGTTGTGCTACGTACCCTATATTTTTAAAATTCATTGAACAATATTCATAGTGCCTTCGTCTATTTCATTTGATGATTACCGCATATTTTAAACTTCGTAAAGCGACTTGATGAGTCCAAAAACTTTTTGGTAAGCCATTTTTCTCAATTCGACCGCTTTTTTGCTTGGGAAACTCCGAAATATGGCAATTTTCCGGAGTCTTGTAAATTTACTGCCACTATTTTGTTTTTTATTAATTGAGGTAGAAATTTGTTTTAGAAGCTGAGGGTAGCCTTGTCCGATAAATATTTGTCTGCTATTGTCGAGTCCGCAACCCAAACATGCCAAAAATAGTAGACAAATTTTGTCGGACAAGCTTACCCACGATTTCTAAAACAAATTTCCTCCCTTATTAATAAAAAACAAAATTGTGGAAGTAAATTTACAAGACTCCGGGAAATCGCCATGTTTATGAGTTTTTGGAGTGAAAATGCTGTTGAATTGAGGAAAATGGCTTACAGAAAAAGTAGTCGGACTCGTCAAGGACACGCGTCGCATGAAGTATAAAGTTTATGTGGTAATCGTTAGATGAAAGGGGTATTATGATGTAACAAAAAAACCGGACTTCGTGTTTGTCTATATAGATGAAATCATCAAACCGAACCGATCTAAAGCAGAACATCACCTCCACTTGGAAAAACTGTTCACTCGTCTTGCCGAATATGACATTGAATATAGAAGCATGACAATGCATCTTCGGCCTAAAATAACTTGATTTTTTGATCCATTAAATTCAGAAAAACGGCATACTGACATCAAGTGATAGTTGACATCACTGATATAAAAAGTCAAGAATGAATTCTCCATTTCTTGGTCAGACGTTTGAAACGAGTCTTTCTTACAGACATACAAAATCTCCAATTGCTAAATTAGACTACCAAATTACAGATTTGATCATATTCACATCAACATCGTCATCGACTTTGCATGCTAATCCGAAGTCTATCCCATAAATTGCATGAAAACAAATACCGTTGCATAAACGCTATTAATACATACTTTTCTCAATCGGTTCACCGAGCACACAAAACTTCTAGGATCTCATAGAATCCATAAAACGAATCCACAAACTTTGATTAACATTTTAATTTAGAACTTTTTTTGAGTTTAAAACAATTGGCCGCACCCTCTGGTGGAACGCAATGATTTTGCTAATTAAGGTAAAATTAAGTTTGTCAATCCATAATATATTTGTAGAAAATTATCAAATTACTGATATTTCTTCTACTTGGCATAAGAACTTCTCTCAAAGGGGACCATCTACCTCAGCCTGCGTATGTTCAAATTTTAAAAATTCCCCTGATTGAATTCTTAGCCGGCTCAACAGCTAACACTTCTTACTCTTTTGAGTTAGAGTACAGACATACCCCTCCTTCTTCCAGATAACAAAATTAGACCAACATATTAATCCTCAAAGATCTTCACAACTGTACACATACACCTATTTTCAAGCGAAAGTACTGTTGGTTTTTTGTAAATAAAATTGTTCTGGGTGATCCGATTTTAAATTGGTTTTCATTTTTAAATAGCTCAATATTGGTGGAGTATTTTGGTATATAATTTGTTTTTTTATCCTAACTAAATCATTAAAAAAATTAATTTAAAGTTTGATAAAAGTTTTTCAATAGAAAAAAATCAAAAAAAAATCAGAAAATAATAGAATTTTTAATTTTATTTCATAAATAATTGACTGAATTGTTTAACAATATTTGATTATTTGATTAATTCATTAAATTTAATTAATATTAATATAATATAAAGTTAATATCTTATGTGACCGGCTTGTGCTGCAATAATTTCGCGCATTCTATTAGACATAGAATTTAACAAATTGATGAAATATTGGCGCCAATCAACGCCTCTCATTATGTTGTGCGCTCTCACAATGGCATCCCAGACCTCATCATTACTATGAAACACTTGGTGTTCACTCCTAGCTTTGCCTTTGATCTCTGACCCGACATTCTCAACAGGATTTATCTCTGGAGAGAGACTGAACATACAAATTTCTACATTAATTAAATATTTAAAATTACAAGATAAAGATAATTCACCTCGGGTGATCATCCCGTGTATCGTCTATATTTTCATTAATCCATTGTTTGACAGCATTTGAAATGTGTATCGGATGATTATCGTCAAACAAAGGATTAATGAAAATATAGGCGATACACGGGATTTTGTGTTTGATCACCCGAGGTGAATTAATTTTATCTTGTAATTTTAAATATTTAATTAATGTAGAAATTTGTACTTTCAGTCTCTCTCTAGAGATAAATCCTGTTGAGAATGTCGGGTAAGAGATCAAAGGAAAAGTTAGGAGTGAACAACAAGTGTTTCATAGTAATGATGAGGTCTGGGATGCCATTGTGAGAGCGCACAACATAATGAGAGGCGTTGATTGGCGCCAATATTTCATCAATTTGTTAAATTCTATGTCTAATAGAATGCGCGAAATTATTGCAGCACAAGCCGGTCACATAAGATATTAACTTTATATTATATTAATATTAATTAAATTTAATGAATTAATCAAATAATCAAATATTGTTAAACAATTTAGTCAATTATTTATGAAATAAAATTAAAAATTCTATTATTTTCTGATTTTTTTTGATTTTTTTTATTGAAAAACTTTTATCAAACTTTAAATTAATTTTTTTAATGATTTAATTAGGATAAAAAAACAAATTATATACCAAAAGACTCCATCAATATTGAGCTATTTAAAATTGAAAACCAATTTAAAATCGGATCACCCAGTTACCATTTTATTTACAAAAAACCAACAGTACTTTCGCTTGAAAATAGGTGTATGTCGGGGTAGATAAAGTAAAATAACCCCTTAGTTCACCTTACGAAGGACGAGGACAATGTAATTATCTCTCAAAACTAGTCCTAGAAAATGTTTTTAGTAATCTCCTGAGCTCCTTTTTCTCTCTACAATCCCGTTTTTCTTCAAAAAATATATTGGTGACATTTATTGTTGTATTCGCTCTGTCCGCATTGACGATTTAAAAACATAACACGTTAGTTGACACTTCATTCATTATAGTTTCGTCCTCTCTGTTATTTTTCGGATCGGATTAGAGTTATTGTACCAGCGTGAATTCCAAACCAGCGTGAATTCCAAATGTTTTTTGTGAATATTCTGGCCACTACAACTGACGCTGCAATAGTGTGGTGAACATTAATTTGGGCTGAGTAGCATGTTTGATGCTAATAAGATCTTCGACTGCAACTTATTTTGCTTCTTATCTTTATCTTTATGGTTTTAGTTGCCATTTGGGGTGGTGGGGGGTCATAATGGTGACTCGCTCGATATCCTAACCATCATTCCCTTCTCACCTATCTCCACTAAATCGCCATTCTCGGTAGGTTTTTTTTGTACCATATATGTTTCATATGGGAGGAGCGTAGACTGTTAACACATTTTCCTCACCTTCATCAATTTCATCAATTCTCCTAATTTTATGGCCAAGTTTCACTTGAAAACTTAATTTAATCGATTAGTTTTATATGAGTTATCAGCCCATGGATTTTCCAATTTATCAACCCATTTGCCTAACAATTAATTTGAAAACCGGTGTGTTGATGATTGTTAATGTTTTGCTTATAAACATTTAGACTTATATAGTAGTCATAGCCGGGTCCTCCGAGTTCGAAGTCTAGCGCGCTACCGCTAGGTCATTCAACACACGATAAGGTATAACCATGATATTTTGCTAAGATTGCTTAAATTTGCATACTACCAGGTATCAAAGTAGCTTCGTTTAATACTAGGCTGTTTTTATGGGTACCTAGTCAAGCTGATGCCCGGTACGAGTTACATTACACTATTGATTCGGATAATTTTCTAGTCTCTGTAACATTAAATACCCTGAATACCATTCTTTACATAAGTGCCCACGCATATACACCTGATGGATACACCTGACGGATGTTTTTTATAATTGGCTGTTTTTCTGTATTGATGACGGAGTCTAAAAGCAGGCGCACTTTTCCGGGTTTGCGTACCAATATCACTGGCGAGCTCCAAGGACTGGCACTTTCTTCGATGACAACTTGCGTCAGCATTCAACCTAGTTAATCTTCCATAATTTTCTCTATTGCTGGTATGGGATAGTTTTTTTGTTTGATGGAGACCGTGTCGGCAACATAAATTATATGTTCAAGTACATGCGTTTGATGCCTAAACCCATTTTATACCACGATGGAAGAAGCTGTATCGCATCCTGCAGTTGTTAAACTCCGTCAAAAGTAAGATATGTGGCAATTCATTCGATATAGTCTAACATTTTCTAATAACTTGAAAGTTTTGGAAAATCAATACACGTGACAAAGTTCATGAAATCAAAAAGAATCGGTCAACGATATAATCGATTCTTATCTCCGAGCTAAGTCCGGTAATATAGCAATTTCAACTGTTTTATACGATCTCAGTAAGCTCTCGTTTCTTTTTCCATTACAGAAACTTGCCACCTAGCTGATCTGTAAATTGCCAGAAACCAATGTGTTCTATGTTTTTGGTTATCCCGAAACAATTTTTTCAGACAATGGGTCGCCGTTTAGATCTAAATTGTCCGAAACTCTCCTTTATAAAGGCATACGGCTCACATATATTCCACACAAGCTAAGGCGACCGAGCGGGTACACAGAAGAGTTATTGCTGGACTATTGGCGTACCTGACCGAAGGCCATACTCGGTGAGAAGTGCATCAAACTTTAGGATGTTTTTCCTATTATGCCTCCTTTGAGCTTCCAATGACCACTTATGGTATAGTCCTACTCTTTACTCAGATGCTCGATTTGTCTGGACGAGAGTGGGGAAGCCTTGATCGCCCAAATTAATTATCGTAATTAAGGTTCGTGCCCAAAACTTTTGTGCTAACTACATTTTGCGGTCTTGGAAACGTGTTTTTGTCCTAGGTGACACCGTTTTCGTCGAAACTTTGTTTTGAGAGAAGCCGGAGACTGAAGAGGAGTTAATCATATTACTTTCCAAATTAGGGAAAGCTAAAATTATCAGGATAGTTTGTAACACATCCCATGAACTAGAGGACATGATTTCAAGAAAATCCTTCGTATTTTTCTTATATATTGGATTCCGCCTTTATTCGATCCTAACCTTTAATTAGTTTTCTTGTCTAGCTAACTCAGACGGTAGAGCCTGAGAGTTTTTATCTCGGGGTTTGGGCTCGAACCTAGCTCCAATTTTATTTTTTTAGTTTTTTATGACTCAAAACGAATGTGATCAGCAAAACTTCATCCTTTCGTCCAGTCCTGTAAAGGTCGGCTAGCATTACCTCAAATATACTGTAACTTTCTTCCTCGTAATATATTATCTGCATTATACGAAAATGAGGTTATCCGTATTTCATAGATTTCTCCTCTTTTTACATGTTTGTTAAATTCTTAAGTGTACTTGTTATATAAAACCTCTATATCTGCTAATAGGAAACACAATTTTCTCGTGTTTCTTTTGCATTCCATAATTGCTACAAAACAAAAATGCATCCAAATGAGTTTTTCGTAGGAATTAATTTTTGTTCAATTTTAACAATTCTAGGAGTTAGATTTACCAAGTTTTTTTGAAAATTCAGTTAGTTAAGATTTGAGTTGGGATTTATTTGGTTTACCAGCTGGTTGAGAGAGTTGAGTTTGTGATTGGTCTATGAGTCTGTTTGTTTAAATCTGTTATATTTAGTTGGCTTTTTAAAGTCAACTGGTAGTCAAGTTATATTATTGGTATTCCATATTTCTTTAGTATGAGGTCACCTTAGTCAGATAAAATTATTCTAGATTATATCAGAACTATATCAGTTTATGGCTTGACTTGTCTTATTTATGTTTAGGAAAATTCAACATAAATAGGACAACTCAAACCATAAAACCGATGTAGTTCTAAGGAGATATGAAATGAAATTCGAAAAAAATTTAATTAAAATTCAGAGCGGATTAAGATAAACAACATGTGCCGGGCAATTACAATGAAACATAACCAAGAATAAAATACTATTTTAGTGTTGATGTCATTAAATTTAGAGGGGGCATAAATCTGTTAACTATAAATTTATACCATCAAATCGTGTTAAATTATTTCAATTCCCTTTAATAGGAGTTCAAAGAAAAATTTATATATTACATCGCAGTTATCCATAAGTGTTTGTTATAATATATTAAAAGACATAAAACGAAGATCACCAAATCATAACGAAGACTCATATTATAACTAAGAAAAAAAATTACATAAAAGTGTTACAGTTAATGTCATTTTAACTTATTTATGATCTCATAAAAATTGAAAAAAATAAATTTATCTATATATATTTTTGGAGACATTTATATTTTTTTATTATGATCGTTTTACTGTATTTTAATAGATATATGTGGAGATGATTTTATATTGCATATGTGTATGTGTATTTCGTTGATTGTGGTGCCTCAGTCAATTTCTTATATATTACTTTAACTGTAAGAATTTTATTCATTTTAATTTGAATATTTTTTATGCCTTCAAGTTTTTTATGAGTATGTTATTTTCGTGGTTTTATTTGTTGTACAAATCATATATTGATGCTTTATGGTAATGTTCTGTCTTCCATTTTTAATGATCGAATTCTAAATTTAGTATGATTTGATTTATGTTTATTGATTAAGACATGTGATTGATTTTTAATTAGAAAGCATTTAATTAAGAGTGGGACAGGGTTTATGTGTGGAAAAGACAGGTATTTGATTGCGTCTACTAATCAGTGGTTTTATGGTTGTTTAAATGTTTGTTGTTGAGAAAAAAATTTTCGTATGGAAAGGGTTAAAGATTCAATTCTTTTAAATGATTTCAATTCAATAATTTTCTGTTCTAAACGACTATATGACTCATGATTTTTTTATTTTTTTTCTTCATGGAGAAATCACAATAGTGATCACAGAAAAAAATCTGTTGTATTTCATTTCTATTTCTATTCCTATTATATTTAGCATTATTTGTAAACAGCACGATTTTCTGATCATTGTGTAACATAAAACACCAAAAATGAAATATATAAATCGAACGTGACAAAATGATAGAAATAAATATTATTGAATGCAAAATTTGATTTATTACAAGAAAATAAAATTAAAAAAAAAAGTTTGGAGAATTTTATGAAAATAAAAAGATGACTTTAGTGTCGGAAAGTGTTACGGGCGTGGGAAGAGGATGAATATGTCATCGTTTATTTTTTGTTACAAAAACAATAAACTGTCTATTTGACTATTAAAATAGATTTAGATTCTGAGAACAAAAAAAAAATGTATTTGGGAGTGGATACACTAATTACTTATGCAAATATTGTGTAGCAAAAACGAACAACCCACATTCACTCAAATTAAAGAATAATTGAAAACAACCATGAAACTCGTAACGAACGGTAAGCATTAATAATGAATTTAATTTATTTGTTATTTAGAGGTTAAATTGGAGATCTAGAATAAATCAGATCTAGTGATTGATGTTGTAGTTTTTCACCGGTTATAATTTTTTGATTATCATAGAAAGTTTGGAAAGAAATACCAAATCGTATTCATACATCTAGAACAATTTTTAGATTCGAACTTTCATGTTTTGTATGAAATATGAAAATTGGTTATCTGAGTCAACATGCAGGGCATTCAACAACTGGTTAAAAATATCAATACTATTATTGCGGTAATGCAATGCAACGGATCTATGCAGATTATCAGTATTTAATCCGATTTTTGTTTCGTGAAATGAAAAATTGAATTTAAAAAATGTTTTTATTGTGGTCTCGAAAAAGAAACCAATTCTATTCTGGTTGCAGCTAGTACGTATAAATGTCTCATGTTAGAGATATTTTAAGCTTTCTGAGAGCAAAGCCAATATGGCTGCGCTGCGCCATGTAGGGTAAGTGCAGTTGCACATATTGTGATCCTTCCTCTCAGCTAAGTTAAATTAAAAATATTTTCAGCAACTACTCAAAGCAACAAGGTAGTACTCAAAAACAGATAGAGCACCTTCTCTGGGCGACAGTGTCTAGATGCCGCAACTGTGAAATTTTGTTATTTCACATTGTGGCCATTTGAATGATAACATGCAAGTAAACTTTATCGAAAGATTTTTGTATGTCGATAGGCGTTTGGTTGATGCTTTGTTTATTCAAACTATATCGTACTCCACAGCTTTTTTGTTTAACCGACTTTGGTTTTTTATTGTGGTTGAATAGAGTCGATTGGTACTCTAACTAGTTTTTGGTCTTTTTGCTGTGTTAACCATTTTACAAAATTTGTTTCTAATATTCTCATTGTAGAGCACTGGATATAACGGTTTACTGAGTACCGATATATCGGTGCTCATAATGATTTGAATCGTTTTAATTAAAGGGTTCGTAAAGTTTACATGCTAACGTTATTCTGGTTTCGACTATTTTCTACACCAAACAAGCAATTTTATATCGATCGTTTAGAGAGTTTTTAAATTTTGGGTCAGTCCTTGCAAATATCCAATAGCTTGAATGGAACATTAGACATTCTTGTATAAATTGAAATATTTCTGCATTTGAAACAAGGTTTGGATGGAGTCAAAAGCTTTTGAAAAATGGTAACATTTACTGCAATGCGTTAGAAGTGAGCACTTTGTAAACATTTTTAATATAGTTCATTTTTCCATTTTAAAAACTATCATTACTGGTTTAATACCAATTTTATCCAAGTTTTTCCAATATTTCAATAATGTTGTTATGATTTTGGTCCCAATCCTGCTCGTTCTCATAAGAACGATTTTCTTACTCGAGTGAATTGTGCAAGTGAGAATAATTTTATTTTCTCACAGATACTCCCAGCTCTCATATGCGGTCAATGTAGACAAGAATTGATTATTCTCGCACCTTTGACATTTCAATTAATTTCAGTTCGCGTTCGTATGTTGGTACTTCAAGCTAGTTTTTAATGATTTTTTTGTGACACATTACACATTTTTTTTTTAAATTTATCGAAATAAATTCCTCGACTGCAGACAGTTCTTTTGCATTTTTGAATTTCTTTTTAACTCTGTTTTCGGTCTTTGCAGACAACCAAAACTCTTAAAATTAATAATTTGTGTCAATTCGTCATCGTCGACAAAATACGAATGCCAAGAAATGGTTTGATTTTATTCTTACGCCATTCTCATTCTTACCCAAATTGGTATTATCGTGTAAGCAAGCACACATGCAAATACGTAAGAATAGTCTCACAAAAACTGTTCCTATATTTACACGTTTCGTTCTCATTAAGAATTTTGTTCCCAAACGTGTGAGCAGCCTTTAGAATATTTCCACCGCATCAGCGACATTTTCATGAAGAATTCTCATCGTCTAACAGTACTTTAATTTACATATCACGTATTCATTTCCTAAACCCAACAAACTGTATGTTTTTCGTTCCCGAAAAATATTGCGGTCAAGTTTCAACTTCAAAATATCATCGCAATGGTGGCAAAGTGGATAGCGTACCTGCCAAAGGATTTTAACCTACTCTGGCACTGATGAGGTTACGAGGTCGAATCCCCACCGAAACACGTAAAAGAAAATAGCAGTTTTTTTTCTGAAATATTTCCAATTATAGTTATAGTAGAATTTTTCCGCCAGCGAACACGAAATTTGTTTGTTATGCGCATATTGTTTGCACATTCAGCGTCTCGATTAAAATATTAAAAAAAACTATTGGGATCCCATTGAAATGGACAAAAAAACGCATAAAATTAATAAATTACTATTGAAATTCAACCAATTATAATAGAAAACCAAAAACTAGTGATATTAATGATTTTGTAGGCAATGTAACAAAATTTTGATAATTAAAAATAATGATAATAAAAATAACGAACACCTATGGAAGCAAATATCACAACAAACAAATGGTACAAACTAGAAGTAGAAATTTAACTAATATAATTGTTTTGAAAACAAATTTATCCCAAAATAAATAATACATCTTTGTTTTACTTTTTGTCTCATCTTTTATCTCTTGCTGCGTCCTATCTGTCAAAAATTCGCTGGCAAAAAAATCTACTATAGTTGAGTTTAATTGCTCACAAAAATCCCAAATAATTTTGGCCAATGTTTTACACCGTTAGAAACAAATTTTAACTATCAAACTAATTTATATGTTGTATGTTTAAAAACGTATTTTAAAAATTTGTCTGTCTGACAAATTGTGTCCAGTAGTCGCTCGAGCAAAGTGATAAATACTACAACCACTAAAGAGTGAGACAATGCTGTGTACTATCGCCACTAATATTCCGCATAGCACTAAATTCTATAATGCTAATGCTTCAAAATACTAAATTTTAAGTAATTTTTTTTAAAATTTAACTAAATTTTTAGCCTTGTTTTGAGCTGGAGCTTTGAAGTTTGCATATGATCCAAAGCAGAACGACTTGAAAAAGGTAAACTGGAATAAGAAATTATTCAGAATAAGAAATGACTTACCTAAGATGAAATTGAATTAGATTGGAGCTGAGGGTACGAGTTCGGCTGCTTGTATATGTTTCGTGAGTTTGCTACTCCAGTTAAGTGTCACCCTCTATCTAGTAATAAGGCTTCAGTCTACCTATAGAAATTTTGACATGTTTGCCGCTAAAGTCAATTATGTTTTGTTGGTGGATGGTCTTAGTTCGATAAAGTGATCTTTTAAGATTTTTACATATTTGGATTGGCAAACAATATTCTTGCAATTCTCAAACAACTGTCCAGATAGGCGGAATGTTGCACCATAGACAAGTTCTGCAGAAGTAGTACTTAAATTTTCGCAAAACAATTAGCGAAGACCAAATACAACTGGTGTGAGAATGCGGGTCTAATCTGGTCGATTATACCACATTACCGCTGTTTAAAACGTGGGATGCCAAGGCTCAATAAAACCATTCAAATTGTGATTGTTGCTGTAGTTGTTCTCTTATTTTCAAACTCCAGCAATCTAGATAGTTTCTCAAACAATTTTGATTCGAATTGAGTTCTTAAATCTGTCACAATTGATTTTAGAACAACAAATCGTGCTATCCAACCAAAATATATTCCAAAAGCAACAGTTTCAGTTTTTATATCTGGTACCGGAATTGCTCAACTAGAAGATTAATAGATAATCGTCACACAATATCGTTTATTTTTATATATTGGCAATAACCCGGCAATATCGAGAAATATTTATGAAAATCTTTGAGAAACTAAAAGGCAATTTCCTAGAGGACTTTGATACGAAAGGTATACGAGATATTTTTGTCTTTTGGAAAACCAAGCAGTTTTGAGCCGTTTGTTTTACTTCTGTGTCAGCATATTCATACTGATGCTGAAGCTCCTGTGTAACTGTTAAACACAGATTTTTGGTGTGATAATGGCCGACTTACGCCAGTAGATGTGTGGCAGTAGATGAATTTATTTGAACCAAATGCAATTGGGAATTGTTAGAATTTTAACGTTGTGTTAGTCCACGACCACGACATTATCCACTCCAGGAATTACTTAATCAGCTTTATGTGATAACCCAATTGTTGAAGGTTTATAGTCAGTAAGGAGAGTAAAATGCTGCCCTTCAAAAAGGAAACGAAAACGTTTAATGACAGCGTGTGTTTTCCGAAGCTTTCTATCGTAGGTCATATACCGTTGTTCTGTCTCATTAAGACGAACTGAGAAAAAGCTAAGTAGTTTCCAAATTCCAGCCACTGTTTGTTATACCTTGTGGTAAGTCAATGTCATCTCCTGTTATTGCAGTTTGCGCAGTTGATGCAATAACAGGAGAGATGAGCTAGTATAGTCACCTCATATAATTACTTCTTACATAGATCAAACGTCTGAATAGCTTCGTCGGACCAATTGATGGGACGTCTAACCCTTTATCAAAAAATCATTTAATATAATTTGATTACTCGCCAGCTTGTAAAATTAATCTACGATAAAAATTTAATGTTCTCCAAATGTGCCTTAGTTGTTTGATTATAATCGGACCACACGTTCCACACGTTTAGATATGGGATGAATGATATGACAACACTATAGATTACAAGAAAAATCTCCCGAAATAAAACCCAACTTTTCTTATAGGCTTGGACCTCCTGAAGACGAATATCATATTCATTTTTTTGTTAGCTCTTGTTTTTGAGATATTTACGAAAAACCAATTTTTTTGGTGATCCAAAATGTTGTTTCGGTTTTCGGGTCTCATATTTTACATAACAAACAAATTAAATATATTAATGAAACATTTGCATAGTAATTATGCTAACAAATATTTTGAGCTATATTTTGTAAAAATCCATTAAGGATTCTGGAAGTTACAGTCGAAAAAAGTTGAAAAAATACGAAAAATTCACGTTTTTTTTAAATTTTTCCATTTTCAACACCATAAATTTTGAACAAATAAAGACACCAATTTTTTTTTATTTCTTAAAACCGTTACTATAGGTCTTCTTTCTTTTAAGCTAAAAAGCAAGAATAGTGGTGCAGTTTGCACCAAGTTATTCAAGTTTTCCCAAAGAAAGTCAAAACTCAAAATTTAAAAAAAAAAAATAATATTTACTTAATTTATTGTGCCATAAATAATAATTTTAAAAGTTCAGTCATTCTCAAACATCAGTAAAGAATTATATTTAAGTAGTAAAGAATAATTTCCATTTTTTTTCGAAGTTGGGAATTGGATCGATATGAGATGTATATAGAAAAATATAAACAAAAGATAATGAATTGTGAGGAGAGGCAAAACATCATAACATCAGAACTATTTAAGTTAGCTCAAGCACCATAAAGTTAAGCCCCTATTTATGTCTGTTAATACCTGTAAGGTTTGTTTCTTTTCTTTTTTCTCTTTTTTTTATTTTTTGATAATGTAAATTTTTTTCTATCACCGCCCTTGTGTTACTCCTTACGTTTATGATTATTTTAAGTTAAATTTAAGAGCGCAATTACTTCTCCTTTTTAATAGTTTTTCGGATTTCGCAACTTTTGTTTAATTAGTTTAATGAGGTTTCTTTTTAAATAGATAATTATCTTATGATTAGTTTCAAATATAATCTCTCTGAGGATAAATTTAATTCCAAACATTCAAGTGAAAATATTAATTAAAAAAGAAAAATTATTACAAATATTAAATTTAAATAGTGTATTGTTTTTAAAAATCAATAAATCAATAGTGATAGCTGCCTTGTAAAGTAACATAGATTGTTAGTAAAGTGTAAAGTCAAGTTTGTTTAAATGGCGTCGACAAGAAGTGTAAAAATAGCCCAAATTCATTTTGTTTTATTTGTGGAAGTTACATAATACATACTGCTAAAAGAACCACCCCATTTATAGAGAAGAACCAAGAACTGCCTGTCTTCATTACTAAATGATATTTTCCAACTCCTAAAATAAATCCTAGGTGGGAGGAGCTAGATCATGTCAAAAAACTTCACAAAAAAATTTCAATTTCGAGAAAAATCATATACAAATAAAATACAACTTTTGTCAAAAAAAGACATTTCATAATCAATTAACTGATATTTTCTAACTCCCAAAATAAGACCGAGGTAGGAGGAGCTGGATCATGTCAAAAAACTTCACAAAAAAAATCTCAATTTCGAGAAAAATCATATACAAATAAGATACAACTTTTGTCAAAAAACGTAATTTCATAATCAACTAACTGATATTTTCTAACTCCCAAAATAAGTCCGAGGTGGGAGGAGCTAGATCATGTCAAAAAACTCCACAAAAAATCTCAATTTCGATAAAAATCATATACAAACAAAATACAACTTTTGTCGAAAAAAGACATTTCATAATCAACTAACTGATATTTTCCAACTCCCAAAATAAGTCCGAGGAAGGAGGAGCTAGATCTACTACAAAACAATTTAAATATAAATCAAATATGTTGCAGAATTTAAATTATTCTTATAGTTAACTTTTTTTTCCAAATTTTGAGTTTTGACTTTCTTTGGGAAAACTTGAATAACTTGGTGCAAACTGCACCAATATTCTTGCTTTTTAGCTTAAAAGAAAGAAAATTGATGTTACTATGGTTTCAAGAAATTAAAAAAAAATGGTGTCTTTATTTGTTCAAAACTTAAGGTGTTGAAAATGGAAAAATTTAAAAAAAACGTGAATTTTTCGTATTTTTTCAACTTATTTCCACTGCAACTTCCAGAATCCTTAATGGATTTTTACAAAATATAGCTCAAAATGTTTGTTGGCATATGTAATATGCAAATGTTTCATTAATATACTTAATTTGTTTGTTTAGTAAAATATGAGAACTAAAAACCGAAACAACATTTTTGTTCACCAAAAAAATTGGTTTTTCGTGAATATCTCAAAAACAAGAGCTAACCAAAAAAAATGAATATGATATTCGTGTTCAAGAGGTCCAAATCTATAAGAAAAGTTGGGTTTTATTCAGGGAGACAAAAAAAGTTCAAAATTTGTAAACTAGTGAATCGATCGAATGGCCAAAATATGTTTGCATAGTTAAAATAAACAAACATGATCTCGATTATTCAACGATAAAACAATAAACTCACAAAAGTGAAACATTCTAATCCAATAAGTATTTTAATTAAAAAATGATCGATTGGAAATAGCAGAAGGTTCAAATCCGAAAATCCTTACCCCTTGTGTGTGCCACTGCCAAAGAGATATCAGTCAGCGTATTAATAAAGCCAGAAATACATTCAGTATGCTCGTCTTGTTAAGGAAGACAAAGCTACGAAAGTTCAATGTATGTGTCAGGTCAGTACTGCTGTATGGATGTGAAAAATACAAGAAAGATCACAAATTAATTATATAGGTGTTTGCAAATGATAACATCTTTGGTAAACAGACTAATTATTTGGGACCGGTGTAAAACATAGAAAATGGAGATATATAGGACATGCACCGAGAAAATCAGCTGAAGATATAACAAGAATGTCTCTAGAGTGGAATCCACAAAGCTAAAAGCAAGTTGGAAAACCACAACTGAAGTAGAGAAAAGCGGTGCCAGCTGAAGCAAGGAGAACTGACCGCGATTGCCCTTAACAGAGTTATATGGTCCAGTCAAGTAGATGCCCTATGTTCCTAAGGCGATGAAGGAAAAAAAATCTTCTGGTTTCGTATTTCGGGGGTGTTTTTGATTAGTTTGGTTGAGGATTTACTAATTTTGGGGTGTCTCTTCGACGTTGGGTCAAAAATAAACACCAGAATAACAATAATCTAAAGCATTTTTGAGGGTGAAGACAAGTCGTCATAGGATTTTTAGCGTATAATTTCCATGGGTGCTTGGTTTATTAACTGTTATATTGCCGTTTGCTGTTTTGTACTTCGATAACCTACAAACCTACATGACACTAAGGAATATGGCAGCGATGTTCTCTGCAGTGATTTCATTTGGTAGCATCGCTGAGGTACGATTCTTTTATAATTTTCCTTGCAGTGTTACGTGAGTATGGGTGGTGAGCACAGAACTCTTTTGGTATATCATTTTTGACCCGGGTTTCGGTTTAAAAAGGTACAGAAAAGTCATAGATTTTGGTGGTCTCTTTATTTATAGCTATAGTATGCGGTACTCGAAGGACCCAGGTTGGACTCGTATCTAGGACAATTTTTCTTTAAGAAAAACAATAACAACTATCAATAACGGTTTTCCAATCAACCGACAGTCAACCAATATTGTTGATAAATAGGAAAAACTATAGGCTGATCACCCATTTAAAGCTCACCTATAAAAGTGAGTGAATTGATGTTAAATTCATCATAGGAGAGTGAAACTTGTTGACAGCCTATGATCATATGTGGAGCATATATGGCTCAAAAAATAGACCCTGCGATGTATACGTGACGTAATAACTGGTGTCTAAATTTCATTTTTGTGTCGCAGACTGCATCGCATAAGCTCCCACGGCCGTTTGCGCACTGATTTTCTTCTTCATCCGACATGTCTGGTACATCAGTTTTGCTTTAATTGGCTTGAGGTATGCCATTTCTAATGACTTTAAATCTGGTTGAAATTTCCAGACTGAGCAAAACCCCGCACCATAACAGATTTCCGTGCTGTGGTGAGGCGTTGGCTAGGACGAAGAAAATAGGAGAGAGTTCGGTATCCATTTTTCATGCTAATATTAAGTGTATATGGCTCGACTAAGTGTAAGTTGCACTGGTCTTATCCTTAACTCTCACTTAAAGCGTTGCTGGCTTATCTATCTTGAACTTAATATGTCTATTGTGCCACATCACTGCGCCTTAGTTTCAAGATTAGGTTGTAAATTCTTTAAATGAAATAAAAATCTAAACCAGAAAAAATCTAGCAAATTCCTCCTTACAAATCCTAGGTAAATCTGACTTATGTCCTTCATATATCGGATTATACCAAAATCAAAAAATTGATTAATGTCTTTAGACCTTCATATCACTTCCTCTACGAAATTGGTGTTTGATTAGGGTTAATATAATAGAAATTTAATACCTTTTATTTAATCGCGCCAGATATTTGCTCGTTCTGCAAAAATTTCTAGAGGCGAGGTGACATTTTACGTTGATGTATTACCGATCAACATTTCAGACCGATCATCATTTTGGATCAAAAAGGATTCTTGTAGATCCGTGATAATAAATCTCTGATAATCTCCGTGGATCTTAATATTGTGTTTTCATGACTTTTTAGTTTTTTCTTAATATCTAAAGGGATTATAAAATATCTTTGTTTGTCTCAAGATCATCTTGATATGTTTTTAAAAAAACAAGTCTTAATTCAGCGTAGCTTTCAATAAGGTTTGTTCTTTTTTGATTCTTCAAGTTTTCCATTGTTTGTATCAATATATTCCATTAGTTTTAATTGAATTTTATTAATATTTTTTAAGCCGATCGTAAAACACCAATAATCTTTAAATCTCTGAACTGGTTTATATATTAAATTGCATAAAACTCTTTAAAACTTAATAAACACAACAGAAAATTTTAACATATACAAAATAACATAAATTAAACAGCAAACATTACTTTGTTTTAACAAAACAATTACGATACAATTGCAAATATTAAATCTACCTCCCACATTTTTTCGTTAGAATTTCAAAAACCCATTGTTACTGGATTCAGTAGAACATAACATGACAATCCACATTATTTACAATTGAATTACTTTCAATTTTATTTTATGCAAAATAATAAATGGAGAAAAAATATTTTGTATCTATGTACATAATCCATATACGTTGTACATTCATGCCATCATCTCAAAGTAACTTGATGATTCTATTCACTGATGCAACAATAAATATACATAATCTTTTTGATATTCCTTGTGCGCCTGTTAGTAAACTCATTGGCTTTGTACAATTTTTTTTTATCTCTTTAAATCAAACAATATATCGTCCTTGCAATTATAATCTCATCATCATTTAACAACAATATGAACGTCTAATTAAAACGAAGACATTAAAACGAATATAAAAAAAGATTAATGCAAATAGAAACAAAAAAAAGGATGAAAATATAAGAAAAAATTCTAAGGAATGAGATTGATAAGTTAAAATAAGGAGACAAAAAAAACAATACTTTTCCTTGTTGATCTCAACGAAAAAAATAATATCACAAGACACAAAAACAAAAATAGAAATAAATCTTACAAAAAAAAAAGATGAAATGATAAAAGATGATGAGATTATAGAATTTTTTTTCCATTTTTTTTATGTGATTATGTTTTAATTTTCTTATTTTTCGTCTTATATAGTAAAAACAAGAGAGCCGAGCTATTATATTTTATGTTAAATTGAAAAGTATGATAAAAAACATAGATTAAGAAATTTGCATAGATTAGTCACAACGAAAGCTTTCAATTTTTTTTATTTTTACAAAGCCAAGTGTTGTAATAATTAGATTACAGTAATTTGTTTTTATCAAAATGTGGATGGCCTGGAATGACAGTGCACGATTATTGTAAAGCATTTGTGTGTATTTTTAAAGAGATAAAGTGGAATATATTTATTTATTAAAAGAAAGATATAATTTCTATTGGCCGGATGATGGCGTCCTTAGGAAGCACCAAATACTGCATGGTGCGATATAGTAATTGAGATGAGATACATGAAATTAGTACTTTCTAATAATAAACATAGTTTCTGACTCTTATGTCTGGTTTAATGACATAACGTCATATTTTATGTCTATTGACAATTGGTTCTGTCAATGTTTAATAATCATGCTGATAATCTTAACCAATATGTGGATTGTGGTGTATTCACATGCCCTACCTCTAGTGGCACTTCTTGAAACCAAATTTAAATATATTGTTATTAAATATTATGTTATGTTATGTTATGTTATGTTATGTTATGTTATGTTATGTTATGTTATGTTATGTTATGTTATGTTATGTTATGTTATGTTATGTTATGTTATGTTATGTTATGTTATGTTATGTTATGTTATGTTATGTTATGTTATGTTATGTTATGTTATGTTATGTTATGTTATGTTATGTTATGTTATGTTATGTTATGTTATGTTATGTTATGTTATGTTATGTTATGTTATGTTATGTTATGTTATGTTATGTTACTATGTTAATTTTTTTTTAGATCTAAGGGTACGAATAATATCATTGTCGTCAATAAATTTTTGATAGTTATACAAAACAGGAATACAAGTGGAATACAAAACATATCGTTGGTTGTTCAGATAAAGCACAACAGATCTAAACTAAGACATTATTAATCCAACTCTAAATTTAACAAACTGGTAAGCTTGCAACAAATCCAAACACAGGTGGGAAATTGACAATTTTATTTATCAAATATTTAATCTAGAATAAATCACCTTCGCCACTTCGGTTTCAACTCTATAGCATTATAATTCTCGATAATCTGATTCAAGATTATTCTTCTTATATCTTTAATATGAAAAATAAAATCTTTCTCAATGCTAAACCATAGTATCAAGAAATTCTAAGAAATGTTTTTGTAATGATGTCGAATATTTAAAACGATTAAAAGGATCAGACTGTTGTATATAATCAGAAGCTTTAACTTTCTTCTTGCAAACTAAATGAAAAGTTCTTTTACTGAAAAATTTTCTCTTTTTAATCGTATTGTTGTTAAAAGATTTTTTGGAAGAGAAAATTTATGTTTCAATATATTTATATTGAACGCTTGGATTGGTTTGGTGAAATTTTAGTTAAAAGCTTTGGGTTTAAAATCTCGATTTTATAGAAATAAATATTGAAACAACAACAAGAAGCATCATATAAAGGTATTTTGGTCAAGTAGTATTTGTGGTTCTATTCAAATGTAAATTTAAATAATCTAACATATCGTCGCTTTAATAATGAAACAACGTATGCTATTTATACGTTGTTTTTATATAATAGGTGCGCTGCATTCCCCATAAGGGTATCTTTGAATTGGCGTTTTTACATTTTCGAATTATTTTATGACTGGGGGTAAGAATTAATAAATTATAAATTAACGTCCATGCAAATGCATGCGCACATCAAACTTTAAACTCAAATATCTCGAAACTATACTTTTGCGTATACGTCATTTCATTATTAAAGCGACGATATATGCTACATAGCCATGACAACAATCAAACTTAAATTGTTACAATTCTACATATCAAGGATAAAGAAGCCTTAAATTTTCGATTTATGTACAATATTTCAAAAATAAAATCAAGGTTACATTCGTTTCTTAGAACAAGGGTCAAAACTTGAAATAAAATATATTAAAAATAATTACGTAGGTTTCTGTGTAAAGAATGGATTTTTCTAGAATACACGAGGTATTATGCAGAATTATATGTAAGGAATTCCTCTTGCAAAATTAAATTTGTTTATTTAGACCCGCAATAATGGAAAGTTTTAGTGAAATGTATTTAATTGTAAACGAAACGCTGTGCCGTGCATATAAAATCTTGTAAATAGAAGTTATTTTTAAATTTAGTTTTTGTGAATAAAGTTTTAAGTGTTATAAAGTAGAAATATTTTGTGTATTACTTCGAACGCTGTGTTAATACCGGAAATTTTTACAGTCAACCGTTGGAGTTTCTGAAGCTGTTGAAAAACATATTCCAGCTCGGAATACTGGTTTTTGTATTGTTTTCCTATTGTTGTTCAACATTTAAGGTGTTGAATTCTTAGTAAAACCTGGTGTTTTTGCTTACTATTCCGTGATCAAACTCAGAAAGAAATTTGAAAATTGCGTTTATCGAATTGAGAGTAAGGTCAATTCAAAACGAAAAACGTGACATTGGTGACCGGATTAGTTAGTTATTTATAATGGTTTTCTTAAGTGAATTGAAGGTTCTTGAGTTTAAGAAGGATATAGAACAACGAGGTTTGCCAACAACCGGCCTACAAAATTGAATTAATGCTACGGCTTTGAGAAGCTATGAAAGCCAATGGAATAGTGATAGTAAGTTACCCATTTTGGAGTAATTGCAAAAAACAGTGGTTTAGTTGCCACTGAGCATTAAAGTTTTGTTGCCGAAACAACTATGATGCAACAAATAAATTTAAATATGAACCAGATAAATTCTAATATGGTTGCCACAACAGAGGAAATGAAACAAAGTTTGGTTACGAATAAGAAAGATATTAGCCTTAATATCAATCAACAAATGACTGCTAATAAGAAAAAAATCAGTCTCGACATCAATCAACAAATTACAAATGGCTGCTACTAAAGAAGAAAGAACTACAACATTGGCTGTACTAGCATACATCAACAGTTGGATGAATATCTTCTACAAATGTCAACGGCATTTGATGTAAACGTCGAGGGAAAGCAAACAGAAGTGCAGGAATTTGAGCGTGATTTGAATAAAGTTGTAACTATCGTTGAAGATTTTGAAAAGAGGTTACAAGATGGTTGAAATGACTAAAGTTGCTTCACTTGTGGTACAGAAAGTAGCAAATATTAAACTAAAGCCATCATAGGAATTAGGAAGATACCATTTCATTCGGCATCTTCGAGTTCTGTTATTTTATTTATTTAGTTTTATTTAGTGTTATTTTATTTAGTTATTTTATGGAAGAAATTAAGATCTATGCCTTCATTGACGGTATCCGAGATCCGAAAACCAGAATAAATTTAATGTCTACTCTTAAGACGACTTTGCTTGAAACAGTCGTATATGAAAAGGTATATGAGATGGCGCAAAGGCCGTGTATACCATATATTGGATGCAGAAAAGGTATGTAGAGGGGAACACGAGAAGAGAAGTATTACACGCAGAGGTGGAAGCGATATCAGATACTTGGTATGTAATGAAGAGGATCGCATAGCACAAGAATGCAGGAAAATTAAAGACGCGGAAAGATCGTCGTCTTCTGTGAAGAGTATGGGGGCCAAAGAAAGGAAAGGAGCGGAAAGAAAATTGGGCCACTTTTCATAGGACTACTGGAACAGGAAGAGTGACAGATGTTCGCCTCTTATTCAACGGAAGTCCGTGGAAGGTAAAACTATAAATCCAAGAAGTGAAAAGAATGCAGCATGCATTCCAATTTGAAGAATAGCGGTAAATGTTGAAGGTTTGGGTACCAAAAGAGAAATTGAAGGTAAACCGAAACCAATCCAACCTTTAAGGACGAATGTTCGACCTGAACCTGAGCCCAGTATCATGAAGCAATCATGATACTGGGCTCAGGTTCAGGTCGAACATTCATCCTTAAAGGTTTGATTGGTTTCGTTTTGGAACCATCAGATCGATTGAAACTCCAAAAAGTAACTTGTAATAAATACTGAAGCTGCTAGTGAATCGGAGTAATGCGTGCCTGGCATATTTGGAATCCAACAAGCTTCAGCCATGTGTGTTCGAACAGGAATATCCCTCTATCCCTCAGTTCAGTACAAACAGTCAAATATGCAAGCAAAAGAGACTATGTCAACAGAATTAAATAAACAAAACAAAGAGGCAGAGACTCTGACGACCCCAAAAATTGAAGAAACCGAGAGCATTACACCAACAGAACTACTACAACAATTATTAAATTTAAACGTTTAAATAAATAATTCACTCACCTTATGATTGTTCCTGATCCAAAACTACATTCCTTAGAAAACTTAATTAACAGATCATCTTCACCAACTTAAATATACTATTGATACATTAAAACAATTAATAGTATAATATTGAGTAAGCTTTCTTTAATAAAAAATGCACCATTATGTAAGGCGATTCTTGAACTCAGGCGATGTAACAACTCTTATATTATATACTTATTCAAGATTGTTTTGTGGAATTATTTTACAATAATTTATCAACATAAATTATTGTTTTAATTTAACAACTCTTTTTATAAAAGAAATAATATATATGATTCAAAGTTGTTGCAATGAATGTACAAAAAAAAATTTATGAATTTAGGTACACCAACAAAACACAGTTTTTGTATGCGACAAAAAAATCATGCCATCAACTATGAATAGTTTTATTCACCACAAAAACCTACCATTTACAAATATAATTCGCTCTTTCGTAGTTTAATTTGATAAGTTCAATTATTTCTGATATTAAATTCACTCGCGACGAAGTTTACTTGATCTTTCATCAAAACAACTACACTTTGATACAAGAAAGTGCGAGATATACCCGTTTTTGCAAACAAATTTTCTGTGAGTTAAGTTTTATTTTTGGTTGTTTACATTTACATTTACATTTGGTTGTTTACAAAACGATCTCAATAAACATTTAGTTTTTTTTTCTAATTTGAATTATAATAAATAAGTTTTACAAAACAAAAGTCAATTTTCCTAATTTTTTTGTTATATTTTAACTAGATTAGTAACTACAGAATTGCACTATTGAATTACAACCAAATTTTTTCTAATCAATCTTATTAAAGCAAACAAGTAAATTTTGGGAGTTAAGGAAAAATTATTTTCCAAAAAAAACCTTGTACTGTCAGAACATTAGTCAGAATTGTTTTTTTAATAGAAAAAAAAACAAAATGCACACCTTTCAATCTCCAGTTTATTCACAAACTGTCCTCTTGATTTCATTCGGATCGACTCTGATACGAAATTTAGTGTCAATCCAATTAAAATTTTTGAAAAAAACTACTAACAATATAACAAAATCTCAAAATTTTATATCTATTATTGTGACTGAAAATAAAAAATTAGAGCTGCTTTCCGGTGATCTAATTCCGATTGACTGCCTAAAATTTACCAAATGTCCAAGTAAATATCAAAAATTTTTCACGAACCAACAGCATACAAAATGAATCAAACAGGTTGAAAAAGAAAATGAACAAAAAACGATAAGTTGTATTGGTTGCGCTGATTTATGCGTAAGAAGTTGTTTAGACAAATGAATTTTTACGGAAAAAACAGCTTCATAGCAAACTATAGAATGTAGTAGGAAAAAGAATCACTGAAACAAAATTAGGCAAAAACTGCTATCAACAAGAAGTGCTAGTGGCAGACATTATGGATGCAGTAATTTTGGGGATGGACTTAATGAAGCCGAAGGGAGTTTTTGATTTTAGACGCCACTACTGTTGAATAACGCAGAGTCAACAGATATTAGCAGCGATGAGAAACAATGCAGTGCACAGATAGATCCAGAACCACCATCCCAACCGACTAAGGAAAAAGAGCCCATACAACGCGGACCTTTAATCAAACGGCAAAAGTTTAAAATGAAACAAAGGTGGGTGCATGTCGAAGTGAGCAACTTAAATGATGTGGTTAAAGGGGCTTCAAACTGGAAGAAGTCATAGGTGGAAACACGGCAAATATAAATATACAATGGGGTGAAAAACTCAAGAGAGAAAGAAAAGAGAACGTCTAAAGTAGTGAGAATCGAGACTCAACAAGGTGGACTGACATAGAGCAAAGTGATCGCCAAGGACTTAGGAAGGGACGGGATGCTATTCTAAACAGCATTAAAAATAGGAAAAAGAAAGGAAATATTTTGGATTAAACAATTGAAGGAAAGATTTAGAACCTGTTCGAAATGAACAGGCTTAGGTGGAGGGTAATTTTAAGATTCTACATAAACGCAAAGCAATACAAAACAATTGTATTCAACCTAAATTTTCGAAATTTGTACAATATTTCAAAAATAAAATCACGGTTACATTCGTTTCTTAGAACATGGGTCAAAACATGAAATAAAATAAATCAAAAACTGAATTGTATAAAAGGAAATCCTCTTGCAAAATTAAATTAGTTTTATTTTAGACCTGCGGTGGTGTAAAGTTAATTAGATTGCGATAGTTTAAGTGGAATGTAATTAATTGTAAACGAAACGCTGTACGCTGCATATAAAATCGTGTAAATAGAAATTATTTTTAAAATTAATTTTTGTGAATAAAGCTTTAAGTGTTATGAAGTAGAAATGTTTTGTGTATTATTTCGGATGCTGTGTTTATACTGGAAATTTCTACAATCAACCGTTGGTGTTGCCAAAGCTGTTGAAAGAATATTCTAGTTCGGAATATTGCTTTCTGTGTTGTTTTACTGTAGTTGTGGTCTGTTGAACAGTTAAGGTGTTTAAGCTTGGTAAAACCTGGGGTATTTTCTTACTATAAATCAGTAATAGAACTAAAAAGGAGATTTGGGAATTTTGTTTATCGAATTGAGTGTGTAAGCCAATACGAAGTTAGGTTGAAAAACGTGACAATATAAGATATAATTTAGGTTGCTTGAATTTAAACAATATTTAAATTAAAAAAGGATAAATTTTCTTACAGTTTAACATAATTTAACCAATCTGGCGCCGTTATAACTAGGCATCAATACTTAATTATTGAATTCTTTTTACCTTATTATTATATTATATTATATTATATTATAAAATTGTTTTTAAAACAATCGTACTCCTACGGAGAGTTGAATTTCGAAATATATTTCGGTCAACTTATGCGTGAATGAATGAACATATATATATTGCTGTTAAATATTTTGTTGTACTTATTTCTATAATCCGACATCAAAGTGACTTACACAATTTAACCCATTTCTTATTCTCTCGTGTACAAAACAAATCAGATTTAAGCAAAATATCTAAATATTTTTAACATATTTTCTTTTACTTTCAGATAAACAAAACATGCGATTTCAAAGAAAAAAAATTCAATCTGCAACAGCATGTAAGTATCGTATATATATGTATAACAATCAAACTACTTATATAACAATTGCCATATTTAGTAAGATTCATCAACATAACAATGTCAAACCATTTAAATCAAAGATCTTAAAATATGAGATTTAAGATTAAATTTTTTTTTTAATTTGTCGCCATCGTTCTTGATACTTTTTGTTTTCCCTAAGCAACTTAACCTAATTTAAAATTTGTTTTTCGAATCTCTCCCAAAATGTTTATGGTTCCATGATTTTCTTATTTAATCGTGGATGAAGAATGGTTACTAAAATTATAAGAACTTTGAAAACGAAAGATAAAAAAAAATTGTTTTTGGAGAAGAATGGGAATTATTATGATGAGGATAAGATATATGTCTGAATCATTTCAAATATTTAATTTTCGGGTGTATTTTGTTTTTTAATATTTTTGCTTTTATATCAATCCAGGTGAATTTTTATTGTAATTTTGTTTGTTTTCTGGTTATATCTATGGAGATGATAAATATGATTTCATATTTGCTTTGGTTATATCTTTTGTTTGAGATTTTTGTTTATGCAGGATAAACGAAGATCAAAGATATAAAATCAATATGATTGGTAGCCATGTGGGAATAAAATTAAATTTTATATGTTTTTGTTGCTGTTTATTGTATTATTATTCGGGGATAATTTAGTTAGCAAACAATGGCTACATAAATTATTTGTTTGAATCGAACGGCGTCAGCTGGCTATGGAGTTCTACAAAATTAAGTGACTGAACGTTTGGGCTTACTGGCATTTGAGATACTCACATTTTGAAACGTAATAAGCCAATTAAAGAATTTTTAAATGTAAACTGCAGCAAGTTGGCTGACTATCGTAGTTGCCAGGCTATTTCTTTTAAATTGTCCTAGTTAGTATTCCAGATATATTGTGATAGATATATAGAAATTGGAACAAAAACTGACTTTGTGATAGTACGAGAGAACTCCTTCAAAAAAGTACCAAGCTCTCATAATGATCTTTAGAACATCGCTGAAGAAAAACATAGGTAACTGCAAAGTTAGTGAACATATATGTATTTGGGCGTTTATTTATGAGAAAATTATTTGTTTCTTCCCCTTCCTCAGAATTAGTTGTGTGTTTTTGTTTGTCGATAAATCTATTTTTTTCCTATACAGGGATCATTAAAGAATAAACGATCATGATTCATGACATGAGTAACAAAACGTCAAGTAAAGTTAAATGATTAAATTTTATTAACTAAAGTCGACCCATGCAACTTAATTTCAACGCCTTCTTTCAGAATGTTTTTGGGTAGATGGGCTTGTTTATATCAACGTAATATCCAACGTAAGGATTATAACTGACATGCCAGCTTTTGTAGTCTGAAGACCAGTGGCGTCATTTCACCAAAATCTTGGGGGGGGCAAGAATTTAAATGACATAAAAAATATTTTTTCGTAAAACATAACATACACGTTTTTATACACACATATATTTAAAAGCATTTAAATGCATCGACTTAGAAATAAAAATAAAATGCTTCTGGGCTACATTGGTTACTCTGCTGGTTTTCTGGTGTTTTTTTCATCGAAGCGAGTGCCGCAAAGTTCTGCAAAATCCCTTCATTTTTTAAAAATAATTTTAAATTTAGTATCATCTCTGCATTGTTTAAGCATCAAGATAGTAGTTTTAATTAAAGCGCTTGTGCTAGAAATTATTATATCTTTGCTTTGTAACTGTTCAGAGAGTGAATTTGTAAACGACAGCAGATCGTGCAGCATAGAAAAAGGATGGTTTTTCTATACGATTTTTTAGATCTCGGGCATCCCGGGATTTAAAATTTATGAGTCACATAGTCCCAGGAAAAATAAAACACCACGGGATTGCAATCCCTACGTGACTCCTCTTATGTCGAATCGTTTTTTTGTTTGTTTGTTTGTTTTCCTTTATTTGTCTCAGAGAGAAAGAGTTATGTCTACCCTAAACTGACTAGAGCCAAATCGTTAAAATGTGGGACAAAATGCAAACATTCTTCCAAATACTAACTAATTAGAATTTCTATTGCGAGAAAATGGAACGGTGAAAACGTGCTAACTAGATTGTGCATAAATTTACTATTTAATGCTTTCCTTTACTATTTGTTTACTATTTAATTCTTCAAAAAATTCTTTTATTTTAATTGGACATTCAACCGTTAGGAAATGTGGTTGCAGTGGTTCGTACATTTTCTAAATTCTTTCTAGTGCTGGCATTACCGCCAGCCAGCGAGTTTCACTGTATCCAATAAGTTGGTTATGTTCGACATTACTTTTGCCGCAGAACTTCTTCAACGTCTCCAGTAAAGACAGTAAAATATCCAAATTTTTTTAATCCTGCCATTTAAATCAGCAGCACTTCTTATTGCATTATTTAGAATATGGGCTGCGAATCCAATACCCGATACATTCTGGTTCAAATTCGAGTTTAGCTTGTTTTTAAATTTTCATCCCTTGACGTGACACCACTAAAATTGGTGTTCGTGTTATCAGCGCAAATTGCAACTAACTTTTTGTCAATGTTAAATAACAACAAGAAAACAAAATAACAACAAAACTTGTTCAAGCTACTGGAGCTGGCGGCTTATAGCAACGCTTTTTATGTTTATCTGTATCTATATGTCTTTTAATATCATAATGTCCACTGTTAATTTTCAAATTCACTCCGACTGGTAATACACTAAACTTTTGCGTCGTTATATTTTGATTTTTTTTATAAAAGGATAGTCCAATTCAATATCGTATAAGAATTTACGTAAACGTTTTCTATCCGTCTTGATTTGCAGGAGAACTTTTTAAATATAATTTTAAAAATTAGTATAAATTTACCTGTTATAGTAGCTTAAAACTTTTGTTACACAAGTAAAGACTGTAAAACAATTGAAACAATTTATTTTAATTTTACTAAATAATTAATATCTTTTTTGTATTCTGTAAGTATAAGAGGTATACAGTATACCTCTCGTTCTATCTTTTGCAAATCTATACCATTTATCAAGTTTTTATGCTGTTTGCTTTGTTTGTTCTTTATTGAGAAAAAAAAATTATAAATTAGAAAATAATAATTTTACTTTTGAGCTACCTAGTTAAAATGTGTTTTAAACAGAGTTTGAAACGCTACTTATATCACTCTTTTACTTTGTCCTTTCAGTGCGTAGCTTAAAAAAAATATAACACTCCCACATACAGGAGTGAAAATAATAAAATATCATTCTTGCTACTGAATTGAAATAAATATTTTCTTTCAAATACTCAAAACTTTTACTTTTGCTTCAAATTTGATGCTTTTCAACGTAAAATGCTTGATTCGTTCAATTATTCATGCATTGTTAGAAAAATGAATATAAAGGATGACGTAGAGTGACCAATTTTCTTCTTTTACAAATCGAATGAAAGAACTGGAAAATGTAATCTGCTCCAAAGGAGTAAAATCGAAAAAAAAAAATTTTACTCTTACGAGTAAGAACGATATTCAAATTATGAACATTTTAATTTTTGAATTTTATTTCAAAGGATTGAAATGAGTGCTCGAATAAAGACTCGTAAACTCTGGTTTGAAAATTTAAATTTTTATGAATTTATACGCAAAACTGCATCTTTTTAAGTAAAATATTTTGTATTTTATTTTTCATAATAATATTGCACTGCTTTGTTCTCTCAATATAGTTAAATCAACATAAACATAACATTATACAAACTGCAAGAAAAAACTGTGAAGCCATTGCTCTGACCAAGATATTGCGCAAACTATACGTAGGTAGATGATTATTTCGATAATGCGGGCAAATGTGGTGGAAATATTTGTTTCGTGGGACGCTTCGTGGGACAGATTTCTCCGTGGGACAACGCAATAAAATGTGTGACATTTCCACGCAGCGTGGGACGTCTGGTCAGCTTACTACCCATAAACGTGCGTAAATTTTTCATTTGATTCAAAATTGTACAATTATTGCGAGCTTCTTTTAAATCTATAAGAAAAACCTACCACAAAAAAATAATAGTTTCTCCCTCCCTGTGACTGTATAAAAAAAATGAACAATTTTATGAATTAAAAATTTATAAAATGAATTTGACAGCAAGTTTTCATAACATACTTTGAAAATATTTACATAACTTAAATATTTGTTCGTGTCATTAGAAAATATTGATTGTCCATTATAAAACATTCACTATTATAAAATCACTGGAAATAACCCACAAATTTAAATTACTCCCGTAATTATTTTCATTCATTTTATAAAAATTAGCACAACTATCAAGAAAACTTTTGATATGTTAAAGGATTTTACATTTTAGAATTGTTTTTAATTTATTGTTTTTAAAAAAGTCTTGTAAAGTTTGTACAATCTGGTATAGATAAAAAACAAGGCCAAACAGTCAGAGTTCTCCAAATAAGTGGGGTATAATTAGGTTGTGTTCTCCTGCATGTACTTACTTCTAAGTTTATATAAATTACCAATGGCCAATAACAATTGAAATTTGAATGTTAAATACTGCACTATGAACTCTCGAGGAACGCTATACTAATGAAATCGTGGCTCAGACGTGACTCAGACACGAATATCTTATAAACAAAACACAATCGTTCTTCTAAAAGCGGTGATGCCACGCACCTTATAGTACGATAGAATTTTGTCACAATACGCACCGACGGCGTTTTTGGAAGAACGATCGTGTTTTGTTTATAAAACTGATTTCATCAGAAGATTAGAAGCAATGCGACCGCCTTTCGTATCGGTGGCGCTCTAGTCCTTGATACAAAGAACGATAACGGTTTGAATATTGCGGTGGCCGGTGAACTGTACTTTAGTCGGGCCAAAATAATATGTAACGTAATAATTATATTATCAGATATATTTCAATTGATAGTATGCGATAAAATTGGTATATTAGTTAAGTAAATCTTCTAAAAATTAGACGAATTTACAAAATAACAGTGCATTGAAATTTTTATAGTGTATAATTCTATCACGATTGGATGGTTTTATTGAATTGATGTATTGATAGTATCAGATCCTTGGGGGGGGCCAATGCCCCCCCCAGCCCTACCCAATTGACGCCCCTGCTGAAGACCTACCATAAAAATTTGTGTGAAAAGAAAATTGTCAGCATAAATTTTTTTGTACAAAATTATTTATTTCGTACCTTTGTGAATTCTTTTTAGTTTTTTCATAATTGGTGAAAAAATGAGATTTATTTATTACTGGCTTCCCGGAACTGTCAGATTTACCTCGAAATGTTTTAAAAAATTGTGTTTTTACACCACACAAATGGGTTGAGAAGTTTGTTGAACTATATGTATTGAAAATGGAAGTACTACTGACAAAGAATATCTTGCCCATTACAGAACAGAACGAAAAGAGAAGGTCGGGCTATGTACAAATACGGTACATGGTCTCGATGATTGCATAAATTTCTTGATGGTGAGTGGACTGTATTTCATTGTTTTAATTAATAATTTGGACAATTCTTTATACTAAATAGTGATGACTATTGTTAAACTATTTGCGTCATTGGATCTTGAATATGACGTAATGTTTCATTAAATAACCTTGTAAATGTTCTGATGTTGATAATGGATGTTACAAAGGTGCAACAGCAGCACGATTATGATTTAACGAAGATTGGATTGTGTACGCACATGCGTAGTATTATGAACGAACTCGTGGTGCGTTTAGATTTAAATATTTAAATAGTGTAGGAACCAAATTATTCTTCAATTTAGTTCAGACGAACCGAAATAAAATGATATCTTATCAATTCATTTAAGCCTTCATTCAACAACCAGCTACTTCTTGTATTCCACTGCAGTCACACCTGCAGATCTTATTAAAAAGCTTCGACTTGCCGGAATCCCTATAGGTGTCGTTGTTTCGGTAGAGAGTGATGATATTCAAAAATTGCTAACAATCGCGGATAGAGTTTGATTAGCAATTATCGAATCAACCACTCCTTGTTGTAATAACAACTAGTCCCATGTCAAAAGAGCCAATGTACTTACGAAAACTACAGAGCTATAACAACAACTACAATATCCATTTGAAACGATGTTAGATTGTTAAACAACTAACAACGACTTTTAACAATATAAAATCACTTCTGGACAGCTAAAACAACTTCTTTCGTATTTTCAACGAAACAATTTTACTATCGAACTTTCAGACCGAAAACTGCAAGATGCGTAGAAATACACACCACGAGCCGTCTGTACTTCAGGTGCTTCCATACTAATCTTGAAATTTTTATTGACCCATATAATGATGTATCAGTGATCCCGTACCGATCTTTTCTCAGCCTAATTAAAGGCGAACACAATGTCTTAATAGCCACTAATAGATCTATGATCCACATTTTTGAAACAAATTTATTGAATTAAGATGTGGGTCTCCGTAGAAAACTACGGCATAAATTGGCCATGCCATTAGTTAGTAAACCTATTATAAGTGCTGACGTTCTGACCAAGTTCTCAATGATTGGAAATCTATATCGTAAGCACCTGTAAGATACAAATACACAATCAACAGTGAAAACTATTTCGTGCTCCTGCTCCATGACTTCCAATCTGTCACTCAGGCACTCAAATATAACACTCCAGTCAAACTTGACGTGGTTCATCGTATTATCACAAAAGGACACTTATCTTTCTCTCGACCACGTAAACTGGAAACGACTAAATTCACGTGAACAAAAAACTGCATATGGCCGCGCTTTGATTCATCAGACCATCCTCATCCTCTGCTGCATCTGCACTACATTTGGTCCCGAAGAAGGATAAAAATGATTGGCGACCTTGTGGCGACTATCGACGTCTGAATGATGTTACCTTCCCAGATCAATACACTATACCACATATACAGGATTTTCCATGCATCTGCACGGATACATTATATTCTCCAAAATCAGCCTTATCTCAGCTTACCACCAAATATCAGCCGCTGCAGAAGATATCCGCAAAACTGTGGTAAGTGGCCCGTTTTGTCTCTTCGAATTCTTTAGAATTCCTTATGGTTTGAAAAAAGTAACTCAAACGTTTCAGCGTTCTATGGAAGAAGTGCTTGAAGGATTAGACTTTGTATTTGTGGTATTTGTGTAAATGGACGATGTTTTGGTGGCACATAATTCCCAACGAGAATCCCGTTGAATACGTGAGAATACGCATTCTCTTCAAAATATTATCTGGTTTTAGTATTAGAATCAAAATTTCTAAATTCGTATTTAGCGTTCCTTCTCTTGATATTTTGAGCCATGAAATCACAAAGGATAAAGCCACCATATAGATCAAATCATGGCCATACAAGATGTTCCACAACAAACTTCAATTGGCCAAGTCCATCGATTTGTGGGAATGAAAAACTATTACCACAGGTTTTAACCCCATCTAGCCAAGCTAATTGCTCCACCACATGACTATCTTGCTGGACTAGCTAGCTTTTTTATCAAGCTGGATGCTTCAGAAACTGCAATAAGAGCGCAATTGAACAAAGTAAGTCGGCAGCCCTTAGGATTTTCCTCCAGAAAAGTCTCGCTCACAGACAAAAACTATTCTACTTTTGATCACGAACAATTAGCTATTTTTTAAGCTATTAAACGCTTCCGTTGCTTCAAGATCGTTTGTTCACCCTGTACACAGACCACAAACCTCTAGTTACATCAATCGCATCAAAACAGAGAGAAGACCCCGTCAGGATCGTCATCTCGATTTAATTTTCCAGTTCCCAGCTGATATTCGACACATCACTGGCACTAATAATGTAGCGAATCTTACACGAAATGAGAAAGGGCTATAGATTTCAAGAAGCCTTCTGCACAACCCTGTAATACTCCCAATTTTTAAAATTGACTTTTTAAAAAATTATTAACAAGAGTTATTAACTTTATTAAGTGTAACATGCAAGTGTGGAATGACGAGGCGTTAGACAGGATGAAAAGGATTTGGCAATCCTGAGTTCAAATCCCGGTCAGAGCAAAAAGTGTTTTTCAAGCTTTTTAAGAGATTTTTGCATTTTGGAACCCAATTTTTTTGTTTTGACAATAAGATTTATCTTAACACCTCTGACTTCAATTAGAGTTGGTGTTTAAAAACGTGAATAGATATAATCGTAAAAATCACATTCGTTTTTCTGTCAGAGCTGGAATTTTTGGCCGGAATGAGAACAAGAATTACAGTTTCTTAATTAAAGCTCAACATATCTTTAAAACGTCAAAGATTAAATAAAGAAAAACTTTTGAAGAAAATTAAAAGTATTAAAATTATTGTAAATAAGAATTTTTTCGAAATGTAACGATCGGCCTTATTTTGATTCAACCATCTAACTAATTCACTATCCTATTTCAGTACTATATATCAACATGAAGATCGTCATAAAATTTCATATAGTTTTCGCTTGCTTAGAATATATTAAAGGCAAAATTTTAGTTTAGTACCTAACTGGTATGTGTAGTCCCTTACTGTTTATGTTATAATAGGAATTGCGCTAGAAGAGATGTGTTTTGACTGAGAGATGAATGATTATGATTTTTTTCCTTTTTTTTCATTTAACTGTGTTTTGAGATCATAGAAGATCAATGTTAAATAATTATTAGCTGTAAAAGTGACCAATGCATATGAAACAAAGATAGAACATTCTCGCTAATAACACCATGGATCAATTTTTGCGACTGGAGTTTTTTTAAGCTCATTATCAAATTAACTTTTAAATACAATATCAAACGAATTTTCAATTTTTGAAAACTAAATTATTATAGTTAAAAACACGATTTGTAATAACAGGACTTAGAAAGCAATCACAGGATTGATTTTAGAGGTACGTGGTAGTGAGTTTTTCGTTTTTGTTTATATAAATTTTTTTGTATTACTATTTCATTATTATTTTGCTTAAACCTTTTTTTTTAAACGTATAAGCTATTTTTTTTTAATTGTATTAAGTGATTTCCTCAGTTAAGGTTCGCTTGAGACAGAACCGGAATTTCTTCTTTATTTTTGTTATGAAAGTCCAAGCAAAACACAATTTAAAACAAGTTTATTGGGAGATAAAAAACTTTTACATGACTGTTAACTTCTTTGACAGATATAATATTGGTAAAATAAAATTTACATACATCAAATGAAAAGCCGAAAAACCTGAGATGTATCCTCAATCTACTTCAAATTTTTTTCCAGAAAATCAAACCGAAACTAATTAGTTTTCCTTACAGTACTGCCCATGTTGTAACGATGACACACACTCAAATGATCTCTTTCAGTTTACTCAAGCTGCGCCATTGTTGATATAATTAAGAATACGTGTTTACTGCTTTTACACCTTTGATAGTCGTTGAAACTACCTACTACCTATCATTTGGATTCTTTTCTTCTATGGATGAATGATGCATCTGCATTTTATGGTGTGTTATGATTTTGTTATACCTCGCTCGCCATTAACGATTTTTTTTTACATCCATTTTTTTCAACATGTTTTTCTTCCATTCAACAGGAGTGTCAACTTTGCACAATTTAGTTACAAATTCCTACGTCCAAATCTAAAACCTTAGCAGATTCATGAAGCATTTCTATAAAATTACTAGATAAAATATATTTATTACTGGAAATGTATCAGTTGTCTCGCAATTTTATTTCAACAATAATTTTAACTAATATATCAGCGAATTCTTTAGTTACTATTTGAAGTTTTTTTTACTAAGGGAGCCATTTATGCCACCAATGGTTTAAACAAATTCACAACTGACGCTTCCCTACCTTTTTATTTTACCTTTTTTCTAGAAACTGTTACATGTTAACATTTTTGTCCTGCATTCTCGCAAAATGATACCCTATTTGCACTTTCATCATCTGCTATCACATTTGCCTCTGTGTTCCAACCATGAATTTCTGATTTTGATCTCTTCATCCCATTTGTTGAAACCCATGAATCTTCAACAATTGTTTTGCGAGATCTCGTGTTGAATTGCATAGATGAACGTTTTATAGACAGTTGATTTTAGTGTTACCATTCCTGTCATTCTGACACTTGGTTCCTGATATTCATCGATGAACACTTCGATATTCATTTTATTACTAAAACATGCCTCGCCATTAGAGTGTGCTTGATGGACAAGCCTCACTGCTAGCTACTATAAACTTACAAGATTCCGTTGCAAAAAACCTCTAAACTCGTGCAACAAACAGTTAAAAGAAAATTAAAACATAACGTGAATGGGTACAAAGGGTATAAAAAAAATGATATAAATTAAATAATAAATTGATGATAAAATATTCCATGGTTAAAATGAATCAAATAAAATACTAAATAAAAAATTTAATCAACTCGTTTTAACAAAAGCCAAAGTCGTTCAATAAGTATAAAAATATTTTCGAATTTATATTGAGTACTCCATGCTTCTTTGCTAATTAATAAAAATTCCATAGGCAAGTTTTTATTAAGGAAATCTAAGAAAGTACTAATCTGATGTGTGAACTTTATTTAGGAAAAAAAGATTTTGTTCTACAAATGTTGTTTCATTTTTTTAATTAATTTTAAATAATTCCATACCTCTTACGAGTATTTGTAATATGTAATATGCAATATTCCACACCTAATACGAGCGGCTGTTAGAGGCCAGGATTACCACAAGCATTCCTGACGCCGAGAGGATACACGTGACTTGAGTTGATTCTGACCAGACTCAGCTTATGGGTTCGGTAAATTTTATCCTCAGTTTACTACAAATGCTGAAATGCGATAGGTTTCAAAAGGGGAGTGAATCAGAGGAGCAAAGAATAAGAGCTTTGACTTTGAGTCCGTTAATGATGGCATCTGATAAAAAACAATATCAATTAAAAACAACAACTCAAACAACGATCAGTAATCACCTAATTAATTTTGATTGATTCACAGATGGTAACGAAAGAAGAAATAAATTATAATCGATCAAACAAACTTATAATTATAAAGTTATATTACAAACTTATAATTATAATTTTATATATATAAAAATGGATATAAACATGAAATGATTGACACATTAAATAGAAAACATAAAAACAAGAAAAATTTGCGAACCCTAACAACGTTGAAGAATGAAGAAAACTTAGCAGGTCAAAAATACGTAGGCGTAACATACAATAGAACAACATTCAAAATAATTCTTTAAAAAATTATGGATATATTGCGGCTTACAAAAACAAAAATAAAATAGAAAACTACCTAAAAACTAAAAAAACTCAAAGCTTAGACACAGGTGTTAATAAGCTTACCTGTGACGACTGCAGTAAATTTTACATAGGCCAGACGGGGAGGACCTTCAAAAAAAGATTTATCGAGCACACCAATGAAATTAACAGAAGCGATCCAAAATCCAGATATGCCCAACATTTGAAAATAGAAAAACACAAATACACCAATATCAACACAAATTTAACCATATTACATAAAAAAAGAAGAGGACAAAATTTAGATAGATTGGAAGAAATAGAAATATATAAACATAAAAACAATAACAATATTTTAAATAATAAAATCAACACTAAAACTAACAAAATATATGACATAATAATAAAAAACAGCAGTTGAAATAGTATATAAGTAATAGTTTAAGCAAAAATTGTAATAATAATTTAAGAACTGAGGATGACGTAAATCGAAATCGATATTCTGTAAAATAAAAAATAAAAATCAAATTGTTACTATAAGGAAGTTTATATTATTATAAATAAATTCAAAAATAAACAGTAAAAAGTATATTTTTAAATATTGCATTTTAATTCAAAAGTGACAAAAGCACACAAACAGTGAATAATATGGAAAACCATAATTACACATATAGTATTACAAACAAACTTATTATTGGTATTGGTTTTTTTATGATAACTTTTTATCTTCAATATCACAGATTACCACAAAGAAGAAAAACGAATAATATAAACGTAAATTTTATGAAAACAAGTGAATTCCGCAACGCTATGCTGCATTTTAAATAAAAAAAATAAAAACATATTTCCAATTTAAAGCACTAAGTCTTGGGGATTTTCATTTTCAACTTTCCGCCATCATATACTTTTACAAGTATTTATATGGAATTAATTAACAAAAACAAAAAATTGAAAGACAAGAACTCTTGATTTCATCGTTCTATTATGGATAGAACGAACAATAAGAGTTTGCATCGCGAGCATTTGATCGGAAAATTTATATTTCAATGCAGATGCTTAAAAATAATTCCGGGACAACCGCTTCGTAACACTATTCATATCGATTTAATTGAAGGCGTTCCTTCCAATATTTGTAAAATTGATTTAAATACAACCAAAAGTGCTAAAAATTTGAAAAGCGATGTTTTCTAGTGTAGTATTAATGTGTCGACGTTATAAAAATAACTAAGAAAAGTAGATTTTAAAAAAAATATCATTTCGTACATCTAGCTTACAGCGTTTTTGTTTACAAAACTTTCATCAAAAAAATAAAAATGATTTCAGCTATATTAGGTGTTTCTTCTTACGATTACATAGAAGTTAGGTCAATAAAATAAAATGTGTCGTATGTGTAACCTAAACCTGCTGCAGGTGTTATTGTGTTACATGTAAAGTTTTTTACCAAAATCTCAAATCTTAAACGGTGTATAAGTTTTTTATTTGTTTTTATTCACTCTAAATGTATTTTTAATCCTATTCTCTTTAGAATTCCTACATAATAAACTTCATGATTTAAAACTCTCGAACTTCTTAAATTGTGAGCTTACAAATTTCAACGAATAAAAAAATTTTCTTTTCAGCAATTTTTATTCATTTATTATTCGAAAAGTTAAGCCGAAACTTGGAAAAAAACCTAAAATTTCGTTTGAAGTGGTTTCACTCAAAAAACGAAAAAATTATAAAATCTCAATAACGATAGTCAGTTCTCATAATTGTTCTTCTACGTATTTACTGCTTATTATCATATTTCAGGAAGATGGATAATTTTTTTTATTTATTTAAAAAAAAACGAAAAACTTCAAAACGAAATATCCAAAAAAAGTACTTTACATTGTCAATCCGTCTCTTAAGAATTCATCCAATTTATTGTTATAAGATATATTTATTGTATATATATATATCATACTCGTAGTTTCTATATTATATAGTTGGTGGGATTCTCAAAAGCTCTTAACGATGTATGAGAAAGTAGTTAGATAATTATTTGTTTTTGATTTTGTTGAGATAATTTGAATAAATAAATAAAATTAAATTTTGGTTATTCATTGAATTGGATTGGAAAGATTGCATGTTTGACGTCCCGAATTTAAGAGTTTTATAAGCAATGCTCATCCCAAACATTTTCATTCAAATTTGAATAAAACCATAAAACGAACAAATATATCGAATCATCAAAAAATTTAATGAAACACAAGAAACAATTCAAACTTTTTCCTGTAAGGACTTTTCCGAAAATAAAAGTTTACAGAACACACAAAAAAGATAACAAAATTCATGACAAAAATATCAGAAATCAAATCAAACGTAGGATGAATAGACGATAAAAAGAAATTTTTATTCATTGGCAAATTTCTTAACTTTTTTTTGTGTATCAGCAGTTTACCTTCTTCCAAACTTTTCGTCATGATGATCATTGTCGTTTAAAAATTCATGTTTACTTTGCGAAGAAGGGTAGATATGTAAAGAACACGAAAAATTTATTTTCTGATTCATACCAATCAGTTTTTGTTTTCTTATCAACTGAACCTCGTTTGTTTCGATATTCAAAAATTTCATTGCTGATTTTTCTAGCGTGTTTATTTTTTTGCAATTGGGTTATAAATTTTATTCGAAAAAATACATAGCAGACACCTCAAAATAAAATTCTTGTTTTCGTGTTCATTCAGAACAAAAAATTATAATAATAAAACTACAAAATACGTGAAAAAACGGGAATAAAAAAAAATAATCAAATTTTATCGCCCTATCGAGGGCATTCAAATTGCCAGAAAAATGGAATAATTTAGGTAAACATTTTCGTTTTTCCTACGATGAAAATATTCTACAAGAAGAATTAGAATAGTAAATAAAAAAAAATTTAGAAGATTGTAGTCGTTTCTTTTGTATTTTTAGAGAGTTTTACATATTCGAAATTTATCTGGACTGAGGTGAAGTGGAATATATCATCATAGAGATAATACAGAGAAAAATTTAATGGTTTTTTTATTATATAATATACTGATGTCCAAGGTTGGGATTAAATAAAGGTGGTTGAACTACCAGTTATATATAAAATATAAATAATGTTTATCGGTACTGTATTACCCTTAAATGGAAGAACGTTTTTTATTTTGTTCTGGGTTCTTATTTTTTCTATTTTGACATTTAAACAAAGATATACTGAATTTTCCCAACGTGATGTTGTTGAGTAACTTTTTTAATTATTTGTTGTTATCCTTACATTTCTACATGAGCAAGCCAGATACATTTAATAAAGTTAATTACATCACAAACTAATCACATCCGATTGGCTTCTATCATTTAGACGTTTTTTAATATTTTGAAGTATTTCACACTTTATTTTAACTAAACAACAAGTTATGCAGTTTAAAATTAGTTTTTTGTTGTAACCGAGCTCTGTTCATCACACAGTATCACAAACTAAGATTCATCCATTGATTAAGACATAATTGGTAAAATTGAGCTAATCTTGATCAAATTTGTGCATTAAAAACATCGGTGTAATTAATTTATTTTTACTTTTAATAATTAAGTGACAAAATTTTTAATAATAATTATATTTTAAAGAGATCATAGCTTAGTAAAAAAAAATCAAAAACTATTTGATTTTAATGATTTGATAGTTAACCACTCGTATAATCAACCCACTCAACAAAAAAGTTACTGCTTTTGCAAAAAATGCTTGAAATGTGCATTGCTTGGGCATGGTACAAAACCCACGTACACAAAATTGTGCGTAATACATGCACATGATGTGCACCATACCGTTCACATGTTTTAGAACGCCTTATTACACACATGTCACTCGCATGTTTACGAATAATAAAAATAATTTTTTAAATTGTTTGCAACAGAAATTTTTTGGTGAAGGCAATGAAAACAAACACAAAAAACAAACGAGCACTTTGAATAATTAATTATAATGATTTTAAAATAAAATTTTATATATTTTGTTTGCCTTGTTTCATGATACTGATATTTAAATTTACTTTTTTATAGTATAAAGAAAATTATGGAAAATTAACATAAGTTTTAAATGTAAGCAAAATATGTAAATTTTTTGATTTTGATTGTTTTTATTTTAATTGTATGATTAAAAAAAAAGGCGAAAAAATTAACGCATCAGTTACAAATGCAATCACACATACATATTTTCAATTTGCAACTTAGAATTACCACCGCTTTCTTCATTTGTCGTAATGACATTAACAAAAATATTAGTCTATGAAATATTCATTATGTATTAGAAGATCCTAGTCATAAAAATCATATACATCAAATATTTTTTATATTTATGTCCGGAAGTTCGGTGCACAATCTATATACATGATTTAAAAATGTTAAATTAAAACAAATATGTGTGACGTTAGTACTCAAACACTTCTGAACTTTACCTAAATTTAAAACATGCTCTAAAATATTTTAAAAATCAGTCAAATAAAAAAGTGCACGAAATGTACGTACACTCATGCACCATTCACATTATGTTTTTCGGGATCGACGTTAAAATTTTTGAATTTTAAATTAAGTTGGATTTTTAATTTGAAATTCTGATTGCCCTCCCGAGCCTTAGACATCAGATCTCGTGTTTGGGTGTGACACCATTATTTGGAAAATCCCGTTTCAGACCGAGTCATACACTTAAGTCTTAAGCATGACTTAAGCCGATTACTATTTCGTTGTAGTTAGGTTTGTATATTATTGATATCGGCCTATGATTTGGCAATCTTATTTCTTTACTAGCTGACCAGGCGAACTTCGTACCGCCTAACAGTCGATTCTTTAATTTTATTTTTTTTAATACTTATTCTGCTATTCGGGATGCCGGATCAGCTAGTAAGATAAAAACAGAAAAAAGAAAGTTAATAAGTCAACAAATACATTATGTCAAAAAATAAAATTATAAAACACCTAAAACTCTTTTAATAGTCACTAAAAATCACAATGAAAATTATAATTTCAGATTTCTTATTATGACACCTACTTATTATATTTCATTTTATTTTTACTTATTCTAAATTAATTTTCATTTGTATTGTAGTACTCTATGGTACACGATATTTTTTGTTTGATTACCTGGCGCGTAAACAAATAGAGCAGATGGTTTTCCAACACGGTAACACGCAACATACAATTGACCATGCGAGAAACATGGGTTTTCTAGATTAATACCACAAACACTTAATGACTGCCCCTGGGATTTGTTTATAGTCATAGCAATCGTCACTGCAATCGTTTAAGCTCGAATGGTACGTCAGTTGGAATCATTGGAATGCGTGGTATCAAAACTTCTTCTCCTTTATAATACCTTTATATCTCTTTTCAATATGATTGCTTCTATTACGGTATTCAGTAATTTTTTTATTGCTAATCGTGTACCGTTACAAAATTGCGGTTGGTTAATATTTCGCAACATTATAACTACAGATCCAACCTTTAATTGAAGATTGTGAGGTGACAATCCTGGCAAATGTAGTGAGTTTAAAAATTCCGGTAGATAGTTCACGACATCATCTTCCTTAGTTGCCGTATCAACTGATTTATATGTCCTCATTTTGCCAGGAATGTCATCTTGAGTTTTGAAATTTAATTCATTTACATCAGTGTTTTTGGCAGCCAGCATAGCTCGTTTGCTCAACCAATCATGGAATAAGTAATTTTGAGCAACATTTGGAAACACTTTTCGAATGAAATCAGATTTTGATTGCGTTAACTGACAAAAACTGTCAGGAAAAATGATGCAGCCAGTCAGCACGTTTATAGGAAATTGGCCATTACCAATATCAATGGGTTGTTTAGAGAATATGTCTCCAGATTGATCATTTTGCAACATGACACGCATATTCAGGCTTAAATGTAATACCTTGACACGTTTCCACAAATTTGAGGACTTTAAACATGCAATCAGTTCATCAGCTTGCGTTGATCGTGGAATCACTGGCAATGTTTGCCGATAATCTCCTGATAATAAAATCATTGCGCCACCAAATTGGTTTTGGTTGTTCCGTAGATCTTTTAAGGTTCTATCTAAAGCCTCTAAAGATTTTTTATGCGCCATCGTGCATTCATCCCACACTATTAGTTTACATTGCTGCAAAACCTTTGCCATTGCAGAATTCTTGGAAATGTTGCAGATTGGAGTTTCGTTTCTTTGCATATTCAATGGCAATTTTAAGCTGAATGGGCTATTCAACCGCCTTCAACCAAAGTTACTGCAATGCCTGACGAAGCAAGAGCAAGAGCAATTTCATTTTTGGAGCCAATTGTTGCCAATATTAAAGTAATCAAAAAAGTTTTGCCTGTACCACCATGAGCGTCCAAGAAGTAAATCCCTCCAGTTCCATCATTTATTACTTGCATAAGAGTACCAAATACATACTTTTGTTCTTCGTTTAATAGTGGAAGATTTATTTGAATCGATTCTTTCAAAGTATGGAGATCATACAATTTTTCACGTTGTAACTCTTGATGAAAAGCATCGTGTATTGGGCGATTGGGCGTGGCCCTCCCCAATTGAAATAATAGCTTGTTTGACATCATCAAACACATATCCTCAATGGAAATCAATGCCTCATTGTAAATTTCTTCACTTATTTGTAAATTCGGATTCCCTGTTCTATTGCGTATATTAAATAAAATATCGACACACATATTATCTTTGTATTTTATCCACAAATCAATTGGTTTTGATGGGAACCATGTACATATGATAATGGAAAACAATGTTCGTATTTGATGAGCTTGTGATGAAATTACAGCATCATTGAGAGTTTGATCCGAATGTGCATCGTTTTCTTACAGTTGCAAACGATGACAGGCTTCTCTGTAAGATCCACACAATTCACCATCAACTGTTCGTAAATGTTGGAATGATGTTGGACCACGCACATTGACTAATAGCAGCCGTAAATAAAAACATTCATCGTTGCTTGGATTAACGAAATAAATTTGACCTATTGCTTCGGTTGAATATACACCTGGGTATATGGTTTTCCTTTGTTTCCTTCGCATAAATTTCTTTGTTGATTGATTCCAAGTATAATATTTTACCATTTCAGAATATAGCAGTATTTGTGCGAAATGATCATTTAGGCACGTCTCAAAAAAACTGGTTAAGGTAGTAGATGTTGGCTGGTAAGCTCTCTGTACAGCATTCTGAGCTGTGAAATACACTCTTTGTCCATTTTCTAAGTGCACGGCTAAGTGAACAACTGTGGGGTATCTTTCATGAATTGGAAAAGAAAAAATTTGCCAAAATGCTTCATTACTGCTAACATAGCGGCCCATATGGTATTGGGTTACTTCATCATATGAATTCTCTGCACCAAATCCAATCACAGCCAGATCACTTCCTTTGGTTACATATTTACATATGAACTTGATAAATTTTAAAGAATGGCAAGATTCAACATTGATGTGTGCTTTGAAAGTTTGTGATAAGATCGGTGAATATGGAACAATCCAACGATTATCTATTTCAATATCTTGTTGATTTACTTTGACAATTGTTGATCTTCTATTGTCTACTAGTGATTGCCGACGATAGAGTGGATAACCATCATTTCCAGTAATTGTTTCCAATATTAATGTTCGTGGATAGCGCTTTGGACATTTACCATCTACCATACACAATGCATTTTGATTAAGTGTTCCACATAGACCATGTATCATGTTTTTGATAACTACCTCATGCAAGCCAGGATCTACTTGTTCATTAGGGATTTCAGCTGATATGACTTCATCAACTTCATTTGGCTTAATTTTTTCAACCAACCAACCAACCAACTTAAAATGTGTGCATGCGGCAATCCACGTTTCTGCCACTCTATAGAATACATCCAGCAGCTTGTCTCACCAAACACACAATGTTTCACAATTAAATCCGTTAAAGATTTCAACTTTTGTCTGAAGACTCTTGCTGTAATGTCATTACGATCAATAGGTGATTGGCCAGGGAATAACGCCTGTTTAATTTCTATCCATTGTGGATTGCATGTAAATGTAATGAACAAATCCGCTGTGCCATAATGCCGAACATAGGACATGGCATCTTTTGCGTATTCATGCATATGCCGAGGACTTCCGATGTAGGTTGCTGGAAGAATAGTCATCCGGCCAACATTTTCTGCATTTCCATCAGAGTTAATTGCATCTCGAAGGTGAATATACTCTTCAGATCGAAGTCTTAGATCTTAGTCTGATTCAACCTGATGAATGTTAATCTCTCCTTTTCAATCTTTACATACATATCAACAACATATCTGTGACATAATCGCCGGCATTTCAAGATGTGATTGTCTTCATTTTCTCTGATCATTAGGCGGTATGAATAGTTCATTGAACTAACGTTTTTGTTGATTTCAGAACCTGTAAATTTTTTTTTATTATAATGATGACAGTTGAATAACAAATGAAACTATTTAGTAGGTGATATAGTAGATGACGTAGCATCTCATAAACCAATATTTCAATTACCTGTAATGGGATTTATCTTCTTGATTGGGAAATCATAGCTATCTTCACCTTACCAAAATATAATGGGATAATGCAGTGCATTATATGAGCGATGTGTTTTCTTTATACGTTGTAATTGGTTATTTCGACTATGTAAAACAATATAACGTGACTCCAAATTTGCTCCAACTACAACAATGGCAACTTCATCGAAAGAAGGTGCATTAAAACTTATGTTATTATCAGATGGCATCATATCCATTGTCCTTTTAAATAATATAATCAATTGATTGTGTTCGCGAAATAAGTTTTGTAATTTTTCAACTATTGACCTTTTCACTGAATTGTTATGTGCACAACGTAGATTGATTTCTTGTGAAGAATTGCCCATAAAATAAATTTGTAAAAACTTGTAGTCGCTATCTGGTACTGGTAATAAAGACCCTGCTCTGTGAAATACTTGACCTTGTATCTGTAAAGGGAAAAAAGGTATTGTAAAAATTTATATGGACCAGCGCTGTCGCGATGCAATAATTTTCCGTGCCTCTAAGGTTCTTGTTGAGTGCCTTTCGGTGCCCCAATTAAATATACTTAAATTCTAGTTCAGAAAGACAGATATCCTCGATCTTTTCAGCATTCAACTGTTATTACTTACATGATACTAAGGTTTCTACTTTCTGGTTACTGCTTAAGCCGGGATTCACATACAATAAAACAAAATTTCATACAAATTTGATAGCAAAAAATTCTGTTGCTGTAAAATTTGTATGGGTTTTTGTTGTATGTGATTTTCAGCCCTTAACAGTAAAACAGCTGTTTTTATGAAAAAAATCAAAAACAGTAAACAGCTGTTTTTGAAAGGCTGTTTTTAAATTTAAATTTGAAGTTTCGCAAACAAATTTGAAAACGCGAAATTCTTTTCCATGCGTTCATCGTAACGATTAAATTTTATTTGAACATTGTAATGCGTTTCAACAAAGCAATGCTATATTGAACAATTTGTTCTCTATCCTAACTCTCTTAAAGTGAAAAAGATACAATAATCAGATAATGCTCGTATCCGAGAAAATATATTGTCAGCTTTGTAACCAAAAATTCAAGTGCTCAGGCAAGTATATGACTACCTTAAAGAATCACCTCAAAAGTCGTGGCATATAATTTGATAAATGGCAATATTAAAAGATAAAATGTGGAAGTGAGAAGAGCCAGAGAAAGTGCAATTCATCTTGATGTAAAAAGTCGCTGGAACTGAATCTCAACAACGCTTAATTGATAAGGACAAGACTTTATTTAAGACAGACTTAGATTTGGTCGAAAATGTAGATGCGTTAAAAGATTGACTAGAAACGGTGAGACCTGTAAACGAACAGTTTAGGTTCTTACCAGAGATGATTCAACACTGATGAGCACTGACACAATATTAGAATTCATTCTTTTAAATGAATAATGAAATTAGTAAGAAGTTGATGGATAATTTGAAGATTCGAATTGATGAACTTTGGAAAGCAGAGGTTAATCATTTATTAAGTTGCCATAAAAACTCTACGATCACGCCATCCAGAGCTACACTAATTTTTGCATTCACGTTGGCGTTGACATCTGTTTTTGACATCAATGATGATGAAATTATTAAAACACCTACCAATAATTCATACAAGTGAATTTTAACTGTATAAGAAGAATTGAATGTATTGCTTCAGAAAAAGGAATTACCAAGACTCCCCTGGACAAGACAATTTCAAGTGATAAAAGGTTAAATTTTTCTGTATTCTCTCTGATTTCTATCTCTCCATTACCAGGCAGAAAATTTACAGAAGATTTTTGATGCAATATTTACAATTAAACCAAATCTTTGGATGTGGAAGGAGTATTTTCAGTGTGTGCCAACTTTTGTAAAGGTCACGCTTTTCTACTAAGTCGTCGTTATCAGCGCTTGTATTTTGAACATATTATTGTAAAAAATAAAATATATATTAAAATTTAACTTAAACTTTCATAATAGTTAATATTATGAAATTTAAGTTAAATTTTAATATATATTTTATTTTTTTAGATTATATTAAAAAAAATAGTAAAACAGATGTTAATAGCCACAAAAACCCCTAGAATGGTTGAGATATAAACGCCTATGGAACAAATTAGCTGTAAGCTAATTGAATATATGTAATTTTTTTTGACGCTTCTTGATGAAAAAATTCACCACAAATTTTCCATACTAAAAACCCGTAACAGAAAAAACCAACATTAACAAAATTATATTCTTATGTTTTTAGTGTTTTAATTAATATTTTTCCGGTGCCCCTTAGTGCCTTTGAATTACAAAGTGCCCTGCTTTCTATTAAAGTGCCCGAAAGGATCTATAGTGCCCCTGTCGGCAGCGCTGATATGGACTATAATAGTTATGATTAATAAACATACAACTGCAAATACTATTACAAACCTTAAAAGTTGGCATGAAATTTTCCCGTACTACTTTTGTTGCTCCAAATGAAGTCATTTGAAAGCAGTTGTTGTATTGTTGAATATTGTTTAAAAAGTGTATGGAATCTGCTCCTATTCCTAAAAGCAATAAGTACAATGGCTCTGGAGGTGGAAGCAATGATACCAATTTCACCTTTCCATTTGCGCAACACAATTCATTCATTTCATTTTTGTATTTCAATGCCTTACAATATTGGCAAATTGAGTTCATAGGTCCAATAGCAAGAGAGTTGTAGGCACTGTAATCAAATGACATATCGTAACAGAAAGCAGCTCGATTCAAACTTGCACCATTATTAGTCGAATTTCGCGCTTCACGGGTCTGTCTCAACCGAATTCTTTCAACGTCATTGCGATCTTCACGTTTCTGGGCAGTACGATTAGATTTATAATTAATTTGATTCATTGCATTTCGGGTTCTTCTCCCTAAATTTGTCCACCGCCTTATAGGAGGCATATTGAGTATAAATGAGTCACAAACACACAACACTTTTTTAATTTTATAGAAATTTGTGGCTTATAGATTTAGTAATATTATAGATGCACAGCACTCTTTGCTGTTTACATTTCAAGTGATATTTGACCACAGACAATTTACAACAATTTGTTTTTGAGTATAATGTTACCATCGTATAAATATTGACAAATATTGACATTAATATTTATACGATACTAACGTCACTCAATTGTTTTGCCATCCCTGAACCTCTCCACTAACACTTAAACTTTATGGTATGGTATTAAAGTTCAAATTGACTTTTAAGTATTATTACGAATCGATTTTATGGGAGTATAGAAAAGTGTTGTTTTTAGACTTTTTCAGGCAATTTTTTAAATTTTTCTCTCCGTAAAAACCATCCTCGTACTTCAAGGAATATTCTAAAAAAAAAATTTTCGAAATCGGTTCAGCTGCTCTCGAGATTTGCGCTTAACAACACATTCAGCGATTCATTTGTATATTATAGAGTCCTTGCTAGTGACATATGTGCTAACGTGAAATATTACATACCACTAGCAATAGCAGTGAGATATCACTACCCAAGGTGATATCTTAAGGGTGCTGGCGGATGAATACTATTCAATCAACGGTAGCACCGTTAAATCTTAGCTATGGAGTATTCCTTAAGAGGATGCCATGTTATTGCTTGCTCGAAGAATCGAGCCTTCATGTGCATGGGCTTGGATTATTGAGAAAGGAAATGTATCGCATGATCAAGAAATATGCCACTAGCTGGATTATTGGCAACCATATTTTAGTTTTGTGTTTGCAAATTGTTTAAAACAAATTTTCTGTTTACCTTTTATTTTATTTTCAATTTTTAAATTCTATCATGAAATATTGGCCTATGTCATATCTTATATGTGATAGGATTTATTGTTTAGACTTTAGTTATTCCTTCTACAAAAAAAATATAAAACAAATTTGCGTCCATCAATACCTTGTAGAACGCATGTTGTTGTAGAACCGTGGTTTTAAAAGGTTTTTATGTGATGTCGTGACACACATTATAATGCCTACTACACACAACACATTTGATTAAAAAAATGATATACTGAACCTGATATCTCGAAAGAATAGAAATGAATTGGACATAAAAACCTATTTTCATATCGGAGGTTAATAAGCGACAACCAATAAAGAAACAATCAAATAATTCATACAGAAACCCAAAGCCATAAACCATTGAAAAAGAAAAATAATTCTTAAACCGAAATCAAGACCAAAACAAACCAAAAAATGATTACAATATAAATTAAAAAAATTAACCAAGATAAATTTATTAAACGAACATTTGATCGATTACTTCAGTGGTATCAAGAGTCTAACAGGAACTCATTAACGATCTAGCTATTGTTCAAAAAGCCAAATGCTGGCATCTTCTTTTTATCGTTTGTGAGATAATTGCTCAACCGTTAACAGTTTAAATCTTGCGGTATTTTCTTGTTTGACATGGTGCCTTTAAAAATATTTTGCATAATCAACAAAGATGAGTTGGTCATAGTATATCTACCTGAATTATTTTAACAACATTTGTTTTGATAAAATTTGTAGCGTTCTGTGCTATCGAAATAAAATTAATACCGAATACCCTACCTAAAGTGGAAAAATCGTTTCATAAAAATATATTTAAGTTGAAATGCTGATTGCTCGCCCGAGCCTAAGACCTCTGATCTCGGGTTTGGCTTTATTACCGTAATTCGGCAAAAGTATGTGCAGGTCGGGTTTGACACTGAAGATTTAAGTATAATCCATCTCGATTAGTAGTTCGCAGGCAGGAAAATTCCAAATTTGTTAAAAAACTATATTATAATGTTACTGTTCTATGTTTTGTTATATGAACGATGCGTGGGCCGACACTTAACATAAATCCACGCTCTTGAAATATTTTGCTGATATTATGTTTTAGGGTTATCGCTTGTTCTATGATTGAAGTTGCAGACAGATAATGGTCAATCTTGAATTTATCTAAGATTTCCTTGGATTTTATAGGTGGTTTCTTGCACCAATGCTGTCTGTTATAGAGAACGAGTTGCTATAGGTATTCTGAACTGGATTCCAAATGTGACGTTTTTTAGCATATAATGTTGAAGCGTGTCGCTTTCATTTTATCGCCATAGTTTTCGCTGATTTTTCTGATCTTTTACATTTAAGAGTACTTTACCATACGTTTTGACGTCTGCTGCTGTTACAATTTTATTGTAGATAATGATTTAACGGTCAGTGCATCCGCCATTTCCCAAAATTTTCTAAGGGTTTCATAAAGGTCGATGTAGCAGCTCAAGTTGCTTGAATCTTCCTTGGTTTTTGCATTATTCGCTTCGCCTAAAATGATCCATCCTAACATTGAGTTCTAAGCTATTAATCGGCTGCTAGAATTTCTTATATAACTTTCTCTTAATACATCAAAAAATTTGTCTGCTCCAAAAATAAAGTCAACCTTTTGGGGTTTGTAAACCTGTGGAGCTGCTAGTTTTAAATCCTGAAATTTTGTCATTTCCGCTGCTGTAACCCAACCCCAACATCAGATGATCGGTAAGTTTTTTTAGTAAGTTTATAGAAAGTCTACCATTTGTTACTTCCTGGCCAGGAGGAAGTTCCTTTATAATTATTCTGGCATGTTTTTGTGGTAGTTCCAGCCGTTGAACCAGCCCCCATGATTCTGTGATGAACGAGGTCTGCGCTCCTTAGTCTAACAGAACTCGACATTTTTGATGTTTGTTGGTTGCATCCAAAACCTTTATCAATGCCGTAGGTAAAATTGTTGAATATGTTTTAGTTGGACTGGCATGACAAATACTTTTGGTTTCTTTGGTTTCTTTTGGTTCTTGAGAACTTCCTAGTGAGATTTCAGCATGCATAAGAATGTTTTCTGGATTCGCTTGGTTTTTTTTATAATGTAGTGTGGTGTCTGGCTTTACATATATCCTATCTTTATGGAGACCGAAAAAACTGTGGCAGGTGGCTTTTGAGGAGGCAAATAAAACAAAGTTTATTATCGGTTATATCCTCTTCGTTCATGCACCGACAGTTGCAAGAATACGTTTTGGACAACTTAGTATCTTTGCTTCCATATGCATTATTTTTGTATTCACATTTTGAGACCGACGGGAAAAAGTTCGTTTCACTAGTTCACAACTCTCCAAGGTGTCTCCATCGCTTTGTTGAATGAGGAAATCAAAAAAGTTTTCCACAGTTGGTGATCTATTTTATAGCTGTGTTGAGCCCAAAACTGCGTTGAGGAGTGGGAGTGGCTGTAGGACTGGCTTAGTGGAAACTTGAGTGATGGATGTTTACTCCATAAATTGTTTACGAATCATTGTTGCAATATGCTTCTTTTTGTTGTTACGATTGAGTACCAATTTTTTTCTTCGTAGTTTGCTTCTGTGATTAAAAATTAAATTAAAGTTACGATTTATGTACCAGTGCGTATGCTTCTATCAAAGCAAACATTTGAGGTCCTGTAGATAGATGCCTCAAACAAATCTTGAAATGATGTGAATGACGAATAAATTCGCTGAAAAACAGGTATGTTGACTCGAAGTAAACGAATCATCTTTGACCTACTATTATTGAAACTGTTATCATTGATTTCTTTTATTGATACTACTTTCTTCATGTAAAAAGGATCACTGATTGGTTGATCATTGAGGATCAGTTCACTTAAACTTGAGTCCAGCTCTGCTGGATGTGGTGCATGATTAAGAGTCAATTCTACCTTAATCAGTTTTTTCTTTATGACGAATATCTTGGCTTCGATTTGTTCCTGAAGGGCAATAATTTCCGGCATATCACTATAAAGTTAGGCTATGTAATCACATGACTCGTCCTTTAACAGTACGATGCTTGCTTTTATGGTCTCTGTTGGTTCAACAGAGAGATTTTTTACGGTATAGGTTTCAATTTGTCTTTATATATTTATAGCCCGCGGGTGTGCACGTGTGTCTTCCATTTTGAGAGATTATTTACAAAAATTATTCACCTATATTTTTATATTAAATTAAATTATATTATTAAATTAAATTAAATAAATCCGGCTCGAAGGACCAAAAATTTGAAGTTGAGATTCTCATACAAAATTAAGCTTTTTGAATTTTTCGATTTTTCAATTTTTCTCTATGGTTTGGCTTCAAATTAAAATTATTCCAATCGGTCAATTCGTTTTTTAGTTTTCGTGAGACTAACAAACAGGAATTGATTTTATATACATACTAGCAGGACCCGGCGTGCTTTGCTACGCCTATAAATAAAGTTTGTGCGTATACATTTTGTTGACGTAGTAGCAATAATTTCAAAGAGTAGTAATGAGATATGATTTTCTTTTTTTTTTTAAATATGAATGTAAAAGGATCAGTCTAGTTGATCAGTAAAATATAAAAAATTAGTATTGTATGTAAAATAAAGGATATATAAAAAATACCCGATCAAATAAGTCTTCAGGTGTGTAAGGTTTCATGTGTGTCTCTATATAGAACATTATACGGAACAAAAATCGATTCACAAATTTTCACAGTGCTCAGCGGTTTAATATACCCTTTCTTTACCGGTAGGTTACTAAAAAAGTTGCAAACAGTTGTGATCGTGATGTCATCTTATTATCAGCAAGGGCAGTAAGAATCGCGATAATTCATTCGATGAAGGTGCATACAAACACATTTACAAATTTTAAACATACACACATTTAAAATCATTTCTCATTACTACTCTTTGAAATTATTGCTACTACGTCAACAAAATGTATACGCACAAACTTTATTTATAGGCGTAGCAAAGCACGCCGGGTCCCGCTAGTAAAACTATAAAAAAAATTGGAGCTGTTTTTTGAATTCAAATGTCGTATTGAAAAAAATTTCCACAAAAGAAAAGGCTCCTGTCAAAATAAACTCAAAAATATAGGGTCCCATGCAGCATTGTTATCTCTTTTCATTTAGAGAAAAAAATATAATTTTACTCTTTTATTGCCAGATAGAAATAACTGCCTAACAATATATATTTTATTTTAATTTCATTCTAAATAAAAACAACACCAAAAACATTCAATCAAATAATATCAATTTCACTCTAAAGTTATTCTAAATGAAAACAAAACCAAGGCGTACATGATACAGTTTTAGTTAGGATCAAATTTTCAGTTTTAATATTATCAGTTTTATTTTAATCGAAATACTTTTGACAAAAATAAGATAAAATTGAATAAGGTTGGTCATTTTCCGATCGATAAAAATGCTAAATACAAAATATCTACATAAGTCTGTTATTTTGTAAGCATATTTGGTCAAGCAATGAAAAATCTCGATGATATTTAAATTTCTAGGCTACTGTGTTTTTCCAATGCAAATACTATCACGTTAAATTCGCACACTACTTTATGTTAATAAAAGAAACTTCAACTTAGAAAATATTACTTATCCTGTTTTTTCATAATCTAAGGTTTTATATCATTGAAATACCCAGGTTTAAAAAAAATCGAAGAAGGGCGTCTGATAAAGTAGATCTGTGCCGTATTATTATTATTTTAAATAAAAATTACTATCTTTAAACAAATTAAGTAATACTTACCCATTTTTAATTTATTATTTGGAGTAGTTTTATGCTGTCTAAACGAAAAACGATCATTTGAAATTTTGATGTATAAATAAATGTATAAATGTATAAATATATAAGTTCATAATATTATTGTAGATAGAGGATTAGTGAAAGAAGGACAGAAAAATAATTTAATATACCTTCATGGCAACTACTACATATTTTAAGAAATTATTATTTTGTAGTTAATAATAATAAAATACAAAACTATATACAGCATAAATTGGATAAAATGAAATTTTTCATACAATACACGACAGTTGGAAAAAGCAAATCGTAGTGGATTTTCAAAATTTTGACATTAAAAACGTTTTAAATACAAATACGGCTCCATCTATTGGCTAACTCAAATTAATAAGGCGTATATCACACTATCAAATATATTGGTCAATAAAAAAAATTTGATATGAAATTGGAGAGTTGTAAAATAAACTTTGAAAGTTTTTCATGCGGTTTGAAGACAATTTTTTTTACTTCTAGCGGGAATCGTTCTATTTTAATTAGCAATACAAATAGGAGTATTTTTCAATTTGATATTGATTTTTGTAAATTAACATTGAAGATCAATGATAAATTTAAAAAATAAATAAATTTAAATTATTGTTTTTTTCTAATTTTCACTCTTATGTCGAATTCTTTTCACCCAAATCCATAAAAAAAAATTGATGTAAATCAAAAATTTTGTTCTATTGATGCAAAAAAATCAATTTTGTTTTCGATTTACATCAAAGAGAAAATGTGCATTTTTTCGTAAATTTTTTTGACATTACTAATATCAACAAAAAAAATTTAAAAAATAATCGTTTTGTTAACGACAAATTTTTATATAACTTTGAATTGTTTAATTTTGAAGAATTAATTATTGTGTTTTATAATATATATAATATATATATATATATATATATATATATATATATATATATATATATATATATATATATATATATATATATATATATATATATATATATATATATATATATATATATATATATATATATATATATATATATATATATATATATATATATATATATATATATATATATATATATATATATATATATATATATATATATATTAGACTGGTCGTTAAAAACTAAATTTTCCGAGACGCCCCCTGGAAAAATTCTTTGTGGTCGAAAAACCACAACGGCATTATTTTTTTTTTTTTAAGTGAAAAGAACACGTGCCGCAAAATCATCGAAGTTTATTTTTTGATAAAATTGTTAATATCTCATAAAATATGCAGATGTCAAAAAAAATCACATAACCATTTTTGTAGGAAATTTAATTCTCTACAAAAAAGGTCCAAGTCAGTTTTTTCCTAAAACCTATATTTCTGATGATATTTTGAAATAAAACTTGAAATTCTTCGAAACTCGTAAAACCAAATGATAAAAATTTCGACGAAAAAGTACTAATTTTGATTTTGTTTGTCACGATTATTTTTTTATACATTTCATTCTATAGCATAAGAAGAAAATTAGGACTTTTTCGTCATCTTTATTTTTTATGTTTTTTAAAAATTACGAAAACTTACAAGTTCGTTTTCAAAATATCATGAGAACTATACGTTTTCGGGAAAAAATGACTTGGACCTTTTTTGTAGAGAATTAAATTTCCTACAAAAATGGTTATGTAATTTTTTTTGACATTAGCATATTTTATGAGATATTTGAAAAAGTTTACGAATTTTTCAAAAAATCAACTTCGACGATTTTGCGGCACGTGTTCTTTTGATTTAAAAAAAAAAAAATAATGCCATTGTGGTTTTTTGACCACAAAGAATTTTTCCAGGGGGCGTCTCGGAAAATTTAGTTTTTAACGACCAGTCTAATATATACCAGTCTAATATGTACTTTGTATGTTGTGGTTCAAAATCTCAAATTTTGTTTAGAAATAAATTAAAAAGTATTTCATGCTACATTAATTACTCCAAATTTATAGATCGTTTATCCGATTCTGTATGGAATAATGTTGTCAAGTCTGGGGTGCAAAAACTCTTGGTTGGTTCTTTTCTTAAAAATATTGCCTCCAAAGGGTATCGATGAGAACCGTTAGTGCTAATATACTCTTAAGAACCCACGCTGTCATACTAACAAAATGCAAAACCCAACTTGTTTCCTTTTTGTTAAGTGAGAAAAACAATTATTAAGACGAATGTGATGAGCGAATATGTTTTCTTAGAAAACAAAACATTCAGACATTTCTTCCTTCCATCAAACAAAACACCATTTTATCACAATAAAATCATTTGTCAACTCATCGCTTTGAAATCTTAATGCTGACAATTCTACGAACCTTTTTGGATTAACTAAACAATCAAACAACCACAAAATGAAACGAAAATAAATTTTATTTCAATAAAATAATCTCAATGATTTGAATTTTGTTTTTTCTTTGTTCCTAATTGTTGCACTTTTGCAGTTTATGCAAAAACGATAATCCCTAAACAATTGTATGCACATATGGAACTGAAAGTGTCTTCAAACATTTTGAAAACAAATATTACTTCAGTTGTTCGTTTAATTTACACCAACAAATAACAATATAAAATATTTTAATGAAGTTCCTTATGTCTTTTGTTAAAAACTTTAAAAATGTCTATCAATATTAAAAAAATATATGTTATTATGAGTAACAACAGTGAACTAAAAAAAACAAAAATTAGGATTCAGGTGTGAAATATAACAGAATAATAAACCGTTTTTTTGTTCTTTTAAAAAAACGAAATGATCAAAAGCCTTTTTTCCGAAAACTACCTTTGAATAACTATTTTCACACTTAACTGATTAGGAAACTTTTAGAATTAAATAAAGGAATGTATCTTGTAGAACTACAAATATACAGACTAATTAGGGTTTTATTAGAACTGTCGTTAGGTGGAGTGATTAGGAGCAAGAAAAAGGTCTAATTTGTTTTAAATTAATTTGAATGTTTTTTTAAATAACTTTTTTAATTGGTTTAAGAGTAGCACAAACAGGATAGGTTAGCCGAATTATACTATTATTGGGTGGATGAATCTAACTCAATCACTGGAGGAACGAAGTTTGATATGAACACAATGTCAACAGTTCAGACTTCCATAAACAATTCCAAACCATCAATAATAATTTGTTTACTTAAAAGCAAAATTTTATATTAAAAGCTTATTCCAATAAAAATCAATTCCACAACCTAAGACAACATCAGGTTACATATGCATGTCTCCATAAAAATTTTCTTAACGGAAAACTCAATACGGAATCGTATCAGTAGTAAAAATTATGTGGGAAGCAGGAAATTTATGATTGACATATTTTGTTACAATTTAGATAAAAAAATAAATGATAAATCGTTTAACAAAAAAAGGTTTCATAAAAAATTAAATCGAATCAGAATTTTGAAAAATATAAAAAAATTATTATAAGAAATGATTGTTGAAAGATTTTTTTTTCTTTAATTTTCTTATTCTTATTCTATGTTTGGCTTTTGATTATATCGATAAACATACACAACAACAACAAACGTATAGAATACAACGTATATGTCGATCATTTTGTTGTTTCATGAGATAAGTAAGATTTATGATGTTAATGTTAATTGAAAATGAGAACAATTTTTGTTTTTGGTCGAAGAGTTGAATAATGCGGTATGTACACTTGAAGGGCAAATAATGGATTTTTTGAAGTGATAATAATTTTAAATTTAAGGTAGATGGAATCTCTTGCAGTCGTAATTGTAATGTAATTAATCTTATTGTAACTCAGAAGCTTTAATGAGAATTAGAAATTTTCTTGTTTTTATGTTGTTTTTGTGTATTCTATTTAGTTGGTTACCAGTTTATCTTATAAAAAGTTTAGATTTACAGGATATACGAAAATAGCCTGATTCCAAAACTTTTTATGTTATCACATATGCCGTTTCCGATATACATGAGAATGAATGTACGGTCTAATGAATTATGTATCAGCAAAATAAAATTGTCTTCAAAAATTCGGCATTCACGTTTTAAATTCCTTGTCGAATATGACAATCGAGTAGACGACATTGTATGCGCCTACTGAAATTAAATAACTTCACACTACTACTAAATAAATTAACACTACGGGAATCTAGGTATAGCATGTTCTTACCAGAACTCTTCTAAATCAACACCACTGGCGAGAACCAGGAACTAAAGGACTCCTCGATCACACCCATTTCAAGCATGTGGTCAAGTTCGGCATAGATCGGACCCATTTCAATCATTCGGTCAAGTTCGGTATGATTTAAACAACTGACGATGTAGATAATTCCTCAGTTTAAGAAGGACACCATCACCAACGCCAAGTTCCTGAAGCTGGTCGAATGTGAGATCATGTATTTTGGTGTTTTCAGTCTCCGCTCGTGCCAAATGAAGGATCGATACCAAAAGTTTCTCAAAAATCGATCCCTAGGTAGTGCTCTTCACGCAGCCTTAGAAGAGAGGAAACGAAATTCAGTACAAGGAAATCACGTACATACTGAAAAGCAAAATTCAGTACAAAAAGTTTCATAAAAAATCCTTGTATTTACTTTTGCTTTTGGTTTGGAAATTGAGTACAGAAATAGAGAAATCAAGTACAGAAAACTGTACTGGATTTCCAAATGAAATTCTGTACTTAATTTCCAAACCAAAAGTGAAAATAAATACAAAAATTTTTACGGAATTTCTCATGTCTTTTTGTATTAGATTTCGCTTTTTAAGGTGAATTCCTTGATTAACTACGTATAAAACATGTTTATGCATACATAAAATTTTGTTCCTAATTTCTCTTTTTTTTTGTAGCGATTTTCCAAACGGAAAATACTAATTCGATACAAATATAAACTTAGAAATCCAGTACAGTAACTGTACTTAGTTTCCAAATTGTGTTTTGTACTTAAATTGAAACGAAAAAAGAAAATCAGTACAGAAAATTCTGTACTGAATTTCTCATTTTTTCTGTATTAGATTCCGTTTTTGATTTGTACGTGATTTCCTTGTACCGAATTTCTCAGTGCACTGGAAGAATATGGAATCGCATTGGTTGAGTGAAGCCATTTATAATGATAGCCGATAGGTACATCGACATATCCTAGAATTCTATTAATGTTACCATTCGCCGTATGGATACATGATGTAAACGTACAAAAAGATATACTGCCGGCTTTAACAACTCCAAAGAATTTCTTTCCAAAATTCTAATAGAGACTCTACTATCCAGAAGTCCCAAAATGTTTCTACTAAAAATTTGTATTGATAAATGGGGTCGAGGATTCCTAGTACCTGAAATTATTGATGAACTTCCAATAACGACGGTAGCGTTAAAAGCGCCGAAAACAAGTTTTATTTTATTGAATTAATCTGCTAAAAACTGCGTTTAACTCTTCTCCTGTTGTGCAGGCTCAGTTTGACTTGAGTAGCCATATATCTTGTTTGGATTCTTGGAGCTGTTGTATTCTGAGCCGAGACACAGTTCCCGTTAGCCGTACTCCCGGAGTAAAATTGTAATCCTGATGATAATCAAGACTGGATAGTTGCAATAACGACAATTACCTATATCTAATACAGAATCTGGTTGAAATAAGGAAATCTCAAAAAAAGTCGCCGTTTTAATTTGAAAATATGGAAGGGCTGAAATCTCACAGCTCTGAGATATCGAGACTTTGGTCTGGGTGAAGGATTTTGGTATAGTTTTCGGCAAAAAACTTTTATGAGGACATGGTTTTTAGTTTTGGGCAGTGATGTATATCAAACATAACTCTTTGTTAAAGTACAAGCATTTTTTATCTCTCTTTAGAAATTTATTACATAACTAACTCGAAACATCAATACTTTGCCGAAAAATTATAACAGATCATAAATTAAGATAATTTAGTAAAAATATTATATAATCAGCAAACTACTCAAAAACCTCTCCATTTAGCGTTTCGATAAAATATTACAAAATCACAAATTCATATTTCTTTCAAAATTCCAAAAATATTGGGAAAATTAAATAAAATCAAACTTTTTTCAAAATTCCAAAAATATTCCAAATATTCTAAAAATATTCCGAAAATTTTTAAAAATTCAAACTTTTCCAAAATTCTAAAAATATTGCAAAAATTTTTACAAAATCAAAAATTGAAACTTTTTTCAAAATTCCAAAAATATTCCAAAAATTAGAATAAAATCAAATATTTAAACTTTTTCTAAATTCCAATAATATTCCAAAAATTCTTAAAAATTCAAACTTTTTTCAAACTTCTAAAAATATTGCAAAAATTATTACAAAATCAAAAATACAAACTTTTTCAAAATTCCAAGAAATATTTCAAAAACTATAACAAATTCAAAAATTTCCATGTCCAATTTCATTTGCAATTACATTTACGTCATAAAAACAGCTACAATTTTTTTTTCCAAAAAATTGGCTAAAAAAATAAATGAAATCATTTTTTGACACACTTGACATTATTTTTTTGACAAACTTCTAATGCAATAATCAAGTTTTTGATCTCACATACCAATCCCTACCATTAAGATTTCTTCACATTCAATGTTCCTACTCGTAATCACTTAAAATGAAAGTTTTTTAAGCCAAAAATATGAAAATTTGATGTTTTTGACGCACTTATTGATTTTTTTGACACACTTCCGGTACAGTTATCAAACATAACGTCCTTTCGGACCTGTCCCTTTAGTATACCTAATTTTAAAAAAAAATGTTTGAAATCCCTCTATCGGTTTTCCCTGCAGCGTAGGTAATGACGGCCGGACGGACAGACGGCCGGCCGGCCGGCAAACAGACATACATTTTTTTTTGCTTTTTAAGAATCAGTAGGTTTAGGACCGTCGAGAAATGCAAAAAAATGTGGAGATAAGAATTTCACTTTTGGCTCATGAATGTAATACCTAGGTCTTTCAGACCGAAGTAAATCTGTATAACAACTAAATAAATTAAATTATTCTTATTAAAAATATTTTTTCCCAATTTTGAGTTTTAATTTGTTTTGGCAAAACTTGAATTACTTGGTGCAAACTGCACCAATATATAATAAATATTTTTTCACCTTTTTTGCGAAGATCTCAAAAACAAGAGCTAACCTAAAAAAATACATATGATATTCCTATTCGACAGGTCAAAACCCATAAGAAAGTTTGGTTTTATTCAGGAAGACAAGAGAAGTACAAAATTTGCAAACTAGTGTATTCAGATATTCAGGAAAAACAAAAACAAAATACAGAACATACTTCCGAGCTCTGAAAAAATATTTTTTCGCTCGATTGCAAAGAAAAAGTAAGAAGATTTAGATTTGTTGACGGCCAACCTGCTCTGGTACAAGCTATTGCAGACATTGTCATTCATAACTCAGCAGCTCATGATAAATGACAATGCGATATATTTAGGAGGACCAAAAACCTCGAAGAATAAATTAAAAAAAAAATGTTTGCTTAATATCAAGAAATGCCACTTATTTTCCGTAACTTTCAAAAGGAAGTCTTGTAGTATTTTCTGATCTTTGGTACTTCGTAGAAAGGCAAATCCGCAAATACCAAGAGAAACTATTGCAGAGAGTGTACCATTCCAATTAAGGGTATTGTCGTGGGTTTTCAATGAAACTTTCAGGTGTATGTGGCACCATTCCACTGTCCTATTGGCCTTATGATTGTAAGCTGTTGTAAATTAAATTCTGTGAAACACGCACATCTAGATAAGCCAAATTATGCAAATTCGCAGATATGCGGATGAAGTTTTTTTGAGGTAGTCTTATACCAAATAGGCTTATGAGCCTGCTCACAAGAGATGAGTTCAAGCTTCAACTTAAAAATTTTCGTCTTTTGAAAAAGTAACATGTTATGGAGTTCTTTATTGGACTCCTGAAGTTGAATAAGTTGGGAGTTATTCAACCCGGTTAGACAAAAAACCGTTTCAGCATATGATCGTGAACGTGTATCGCCAACACGTTCCCTTTTTCTTGATATGTGTCTTATATCCGTGGTAAACTATGCCACATAGATTAAATCATAAATAGTAAGTCGGTCTGTCACTACGTAGTTCTTGGATGTAGCAGTAGGTTTCAAAGGTTTCTGGTCAGTTAACTTGCGATCCGCTATAAAATATCGATATGTTTGATCGCAAAAAATATTGCTTAAATCTCGAACGATCGAAAGCAAAGTATTTGGCAAGTGTATGTTTGCTTGCGAGAGAGAAAAAAACTAATAATCGTCAACATTTATTTGCTTGCTCTTCTAGTATTGCCCCTATTGCAGTACCTGACGCAACGGTTTTTAAACAAAAAAATAAGTGCTGTTGAATATGTGCCAATGTGAAGGATGTGTGAAGTAGTGCTAGAAATTTTGCCAGTTTTAGTGTAAACCTATGGTAATAATCTATTAATACATACCACTAAGCCTGTTAAACGGATGTTGGCTGCAGAAATGGTCTAATAGCCAGGATCAGATCCTAATATGGGAATATGCCAGCTGCTGAAATCTCATAACTTAGAAAATTTAGACAAGTTGTGCAGCTTTACATTAATATTAAAATTAATAAGTCTTTCGAAAAGGATGCGTAAATGTTTTTGGCTTTTCTTCGCATTTTCACTGGGCACCAACATAACGTCATTGTACATGAAAACAAAATCCAGATCTTTAGTAACTTCGTTCATAAAACACTGAAAGTTCTGTGTCCTGCTACTCAGATATTAAAACAGACAAATGAAACCGGATTACTCAGACAAATGGAACGTTATTGCAGTTTTTAGTACTTCTCTGGCGATTATATGTATTTGAAGGTAAGCACGTACTCGATTAATTTTTGAAAAATCGTGCAACCATACAGGTGCACTGAAAAATCTTGAATATAGGGCATAGGATATCCATCCGGTACGGTTACCACATTAAGGCGCTAGCAATCCTCATAAGGCCGTCAATAATTTGGCTTTTTTGGGTACAAGATGGAGTGGCTAGATACATATAAGGAAGAAGGCTTTACTAATTCTAGTTGAACTATTTAGTGTCTAGAGTCCTTCATTAATTATTCAATGAACCACCATGTGTTTTATTGGGGGGTGGGGAGCTTTTGGAGAATGACTCCATATGTTCCATTTAAAGTAAACTGTCTCGGTGTTGGCGTTTTATCATTCTATCAAATTGTTTCCATGGTAAGTGATGTTCTTTCATCAAGAAAGCGTTTATGTCAGCCCCTATTATAGGTTTATTGACTGACCCAACCACAAATGGATGTCATAACTTATGAGGCATAAATTGAGCCACAGCAGTTTAATATCAAAAGTTTTAATATTGAACCCACTAGCGGCAGTAAAGACTATTTAGTCGTTTGTTGTAAGATTTAAAAAAAAAGAAACTCGAGATGACTAACATATCAATCCTAGCGGCAATAAAAAATTGTATCTTATTTTTAATGCTTTATTTTCTAAAAAATGACGTAGATGCTTTTTTCATACATACAAATACTCCTAGATGCACTGAATTTAACAGAGTGGAACGAAGAGTGAAACTTTAGGTCGTGAGTTGTGAAATATAGTAATTGTAATTTATAATGATTTTTGGGGGTCACATAGACGACTAGTTCATAGACGAGTACGAACCGACAAAAAACAGAATTAGAAAAACCAAGTTTGAAGTCTCGCAGCCGAGACTTTCTCAAAAATCTGGAGCAGCATAATTTTTCATAACATCAATAGTCAATGATTAGCTAAGCAGTTTGCCATTCAAATTATATGGGTGCCGTTCATGTTAGTGTTAGAGGTAACTATATAGCGTGCGTACTTGCTAAGCAATGGTCTTAACTGTAAGCTAGATCTGAAGCACACCAAAGCACTGGTATTTGTACACCATAACTCATCACTAGATTGTTCCAGAGCATGCTAAAAGGTTTTCTTGCCAACGGTTTTTACAGAAGCGCTGCGAATGACAGGAAACCAGAAACTAGTGTTCCATCTACTCAATTTTATTTTTAATTTATAAATTTTCGAGTTTTTGCAAACAACTCAAACTCTAAAAAAATTAAATTATCAAATTAAATGTCTTCGAAATATCGGTGTGAAAAAGTAAATTTAATTTGTCTGCAGACTCCTTTCTTCTGCGTTTGCATTATAAAACTTTGCTGGTTGTAAATTTGTTCTTGATATTGATATTGATTAAAGCAGCAGACTATTTTTTTAAAATAAAAATCGTTTGTGAGATTATTTACTACGAGTATGACCACGTGAAGTCACACCCCCTATCCTATCAAAAAATTATTGTATGATATCATGGTATCGTATACATGAATCCTTTTTATCGCTTTATTTAACTATTTTCTGCAGATTGTGTTTTTCTCACTAAATCTTCACTTCCGAAAAATATATGGTGTTCTGTATATAAAGTAGTATTATGTAGTTATGTACTTCCATTAAAACCAAAACAAAATAAAAATTAAATATCTTCACACAACCGACCATTGCAAATATTTTAAAAAGACACGTTATTTCCGTAACTTTTTATTGTTTATGTTTTTTGTAAGAAAAAACAGAATAGCTGTAGAATCCGGCGTCGTATTTCTTATCGTTTAAAACAATAAAATTCAATTAAGATTAAATAAAACAGCAAAATATATTCTGCAACATACTTTTTCATCGTATAATTAAATTTTTCGAGGGTTGACCTAGAAGTCCAATAGGTAGTGATCTTCTCTTTCTCAACATCAAACCATAGCTGTGCATTTTAAAGTGTTTCAACTATATTTTCTCTTTTTATCTTAAAATTTAGGTATTCCTTACGGTGTATATACGAGCAATTTTAAGCGATCCCACATAAACCAAAATCATTACTATTAATTGTAAAAATAAGAAAATAACACAAGACAATTAGTAGATTTAACTCTTTTTTTGTTGCTGTTATCTAGTATCTAGATTAACACTTATATTTCTACTTATGACACAGATCTTATAAACAATCATAAAACACAATTAAGAATAATACTATAAATTAAACTAATTTTGTTTAATTTCATTTCAGACTATTTGAAATTTTCAACCTATGAACTTTGCAAATTTTCCGGAGCTAAATTAATAAAAGTTTATTTTAAAATCAAAGTGAAAAATTAAATCAAATCGTAAAGAAAAGTTCAGTGAATCAAAAATTCAATTAAATTAAAAAAAATTTGGTGGTTTTAATAATTAAATTATAAGAAAAAAATTTTTTTTTTCTGAAATAAATTTTCGTTAAAAATGAAAAACTTAAATCAATCAAATTTTATTCTAATTTTAATAGTTTTCCTAATCAATTTTGATTTAATTTATGTGTATAGTGCCCATTGGGATAATTCGTTAGATTTAAATAATGATTTTCGTATGTTATGGAATATTAGGGAGCAGGAGATAACATTTGAAATTCAAGTTAGAACCTTAGGTTATATTGGTTTAGGTTTTAGTAGGGATGGAACTATATATGGTTCTGATATTGCAATCGGATGGGTGGATCAGGGACAAGCACATTTTCAGGTAAGTGTCAGGCTTAAGATATATTTAATTTTTGTGTGAAATAAAATATATTGTGTGAAATAAATATAATATCTAGCATATTTATAGCTTAATGTTAAGGGTTCACAAAAAAACTGTGTTGTTCAAGTTTGAGTTCAACAACAAATTCTTTAATACTAACAGAAACGAAAAATGCAAAAAATTCTCAAAACATTTATGCTGAAGTATTTCTGGATATTAATAAAATGCTATATAGCGAAGACAAACAATTTCACTAGAGTCAGCAAAAAGCAAAAAGGGAAGGAAAAAGCAATAGGAGTGTAAACAATAATAGCTAAAAACTAAATTTCAAAATAAAAATTTAAGTTAGATTGAAATCATATCTGGAATTTGTTAGGCATCTCATTTTATTAAATAATATAAATTTGTTAGGCATCGCCTGAATTTTTATTGATTCAATTCTCTTTGTAATTAATAATTTTACTTGCTTTGATATTCATAATCAAAAGTAATTCTATTTGTTTAACGCATCGGGCGCATCTGTTTTTCCAGATCATCCATTTTGGAGTAATCCACCACGAATAATTCTTGCAATGTCTGCGAATAATCCTTGTAGCAATGCTTGTAAATGTGGATTTATTTACGAAATGGACAAACAAAATTACTATTTAGGAAATACAATTTATTAGTGGGTTTTGGCATCAATTTGATTTCAGTATAAAGTCGATCTGTCCACACAAGATGGCGGATTAAAAATAAATGAAATTGTTTCATTAAATAAAATAAAAAAGTAAATAATATTTACATTTATTTGCTTTTAAAAAATCCATTCTGTTCTTCAATTTTCCATTTTCCGTTTAGATTTCTTTTCATTAAATTGTGTGATTTTTAGGTTCAAAACATTATTTTCTCTTTTGTTCATTTGTTTTATGGAGAGAAATTATGTTTTAATTAATTTTTGGTTTTAAAGATAAAAGGATTATTTCATATTCGGCATAGTCGCGGAATAATACGCTATTTTCAAAATAAATGTCTAAATTATGCATAATTCAACTTTTTACGCTTCAAAATGGCGATTGAAGAAATAATTTGTTAAGAACGAAGAAATAAACAAACGAAGAAATAAACTTAAAGAAACGGTTGCGCCTTACAATTACGATCGATAAATAAGTTCCATAAAATGGTGCGTCTTCAATGGTGATCGAAATAGTAAACCAATTTTAATGCATTGCAAACCATTGTTAGCACCCTACGTTATCCACAATAAGTTCAATAAATTAGTAAGCCTTTCAATGGCGATTGATAAAATAAAAAAACTCTTTAAATTGCAACGCCTGGCATTGTTGATCGAAGAAGTAAATTCAATCAGGTGGTTGCGTCCTACGCAATAATCCATTTAACGCACTTTCTCTTTACTTTTAGTGGTCATTAGACCACTAGTTCGTAGTGTAAGCCGCAGATCATAGTGAGTATATGGGGTAAAGTATACGCCGAATTGAAGTTTCTTGACTTTCAGCAAAATTATCACGCACTGCTTCTATGTTATCATTTGAAAAACTTGTTATTGAAGGGCTGCAGTGTATTAGTTTGAATCTTACAAATTACTCTCTTAGTTTAGATTTAGATTAGAATAAAATTCGGCGGTGATATTTTGTACCGCGACCAAAATGTTATTAAAGCGTTTTCATAGTTTAATGTGTCCTGTAAGAACCCTTGTCAGTATGCTTAGGTTGTTATTTTTTAACCTATAGCACAGTAATTCTCCCGTTTGATTGAACGGTCCAATCAACTCCTTGAGTTGCCTTAGACCCACAATTTTTTTTCAGATTTTGGACCGATTCATCATAATTGTTTTTCTCATCCTTAAGCGGGTGGCCTTTGTCCTCGGCCCAGAGAATGACTCTGGGTGGAAAAAAAGAAAAGATGTTAAAGTACCTCGCCTTGCTAATTTGTTGCCTTATTCATTACTTGCGATACCTGCATGACCAGTTATCCAGTAAAATCTTATTTTGTTATTATTCCCAAGCTTATTTAACTTGCACACACAGACTATACCAGTTTTGGATGTGATGGTGTATAAGCTTAACGCATGGACTACTGCTTGGCTATCTGGCAAAATTGCGATTCTTTTATTCTTATATTTTATGCCTCAGCAAAAGATTGCTCATCTTTCGATTGCACAAATCTAGGCCTGGAAGATACTGAGGTAAGTGCCTATGGGCTCAAAGTATTTGGATTTTGGTTCAAATACCCATGCGCCAACACCTACCTCGGTTTCTTGACCCATCCGCATACCATTTGATAATATCGTTGCCCAGATGATTTGTAGTGGATGCAGTGCACTATTTCGCTTTTTTGCACAACTGTGACGTATATTTCTTTTCGAAGTTGAACTGCTTTATCATTCCGTCCTTAGGAAACTCAAGCATTCTCCTTAGAAAAATTTTCTCGATGCTTGGACTGCATATGATCTTTACCCTGTATGCTACATTTCATAGTTTACATAAAATTTCACCTTTTGTACTAACGGTTGTAATTAACGGCCCTAGCTACGTTCCAAATCTACAAGTGGAGTGGAATCAGTTCTAACAGCATCTCCATTGATGAGATAGGATATATTCTCATTGCTGCCGTTATGCAGATAAAAGCCACCCTCTACACCTTTTCCAGCTCTGTTTTACCAGCGTTAAGCTGGGTTTTTTTGTTTCATGCAACTGCTCCGCAAGTGTTGGCTGGATTCATTATCATGGTAAACATCCTAAGGATATTTGTGCTGCACCAGAGCTCTTGCAGCTTTAATTACCACTGCTGTCATGTGGTTTCTCAACAGGAGTTTGCAATCGAGAATTAATCCCAAATATCCCTGCAATACCCCTGCAGGTGATAAGACCTCCCTCTTTCAGATAGCTTATGGCGATTCCAAGCTTGATTTTCAATAAAAAACCTTAAATCCCGCTCTCATTTTCCGCATGTTACACATCCAGTCAACTGTGGTACTGTAAAATTTTTTCTCACTTAAAGTCTTCCTGTTCACTCTCTGTGAGGTGTTATCAAATACTCCTTCAATATCCAGGGAGGTAGAGACTGCAACTTATTTGTTGTCCACCGCCTTTCCTAATTCTCTCGTCAACCTGAACAACTTGATTTCCTCTGATCTGCTCGTTTTTTATGCATGTTGACTATCTTGTAAAGGCGATATTGCTAAGGTTTTGGTTGGTATGTAGTTGTGTCATGTTTTTTTATCCTTAGGAATAAATATTACTTTTGCTTTGTCGTTCTACATAAAGATGCCCAAAAAGTGTGGTAATAACTACTTTTACAAGACTATTTCGTCCACTCCTCCGCTTTGTAGAAGAGTCAGCAGGCTGTACTACTCTTATTACTTGGGTCTTCTGCACACGCACTTATGCCTGCCGGACAGTGTGTTTCTAGAAGGAGAGCTGCTCTCTGCAACTCATCATGCTGCGTTCCATTCGGCCTTCTCAACCAAGTTTTATTCTTGACACCGTCCTTCAGCAAAGCTTTATGGAACCTAGACGCTACAGTCCACCTACATATTGTTACAGACGGTTTCGAAGCTGCTTTTCTTTGCCCTCCTGATTTCTTTATACCCTGCCCAGTTTACGGATTGTTTTACTCTATTAAAGAATTAAAGAGAGATTTTGACCACTCCTTGCTACACCTTAACGTCCCTCTGCTCTTTTTATTTGATAATTGAGCAGCTGGCATAGCTTGTTCCAGCGCAGTATAGTGTTTTACGGTCCATGTTACCATTACTAGTTGTAGACCTTATTTCAAGTTCTCCTCAATTTGACTCCACCTTGTGTTCCTGGGGTTTCGAATCGGGTTGGTTCTTCTTTCATACTATCCACTTCAAACTGAATGATGCTATGATCCGACATTGAGGATTCATTTGAGATTCTCAAGTTCTTTATGAACTGTCCTACTTTGGTACTGCCTACTTGTAAATCTAACACTTCCTGTCTTGCTCTTGAAGTGAATCACCCCGTCTACCGGAGATATCCCCTGTTTGAGGAAATATAGGTACCATATGGTATCAGCACCACTGAGCCCCCGTTTTAAAGGATTGTCTAGTCTCCCCAACCTGTATATAGGTAATAGAGTTAGATTTCTCTGCCTGTTGCCTCTCTTTGGCATTGTGCTAATTCTGCCGGTACTGCAGCTATGTGGTCCCAATCCACCGCAGTGTCACTTGCCGACGGTACGTTAACATCATCAGCATGGCGAGAAGACTTGATTCTCCGTCTGCCACTTGTACATACACCCTTCATCAACGCGGTGACGTTTCCCATTTTATGTTGGTGTTTTTGTTTTTATAAATATTTTCCATATTTTTCCTATGAGTTTTACGGGAACAAGTCAGGGTCCTGATTAATTGACAAGGCAAAGTACACCTAGAGATCACCCGGTATCCAGGTGACTCCTTCACGACGAAGCTATTTGAATATGCTCCATGCTTTAACGATCATCGGTACGGCCCGAACCGCATGACACCTTAATCCAGCCCTTTTGGTAATCATTTTGCCTGGACCACTAAAGCAGGCGCAAAGAAAGAGCTTGAAGACTCGATGGCGATAGCGTTATGGAGCCATAAGCATTACAGAGCTCATTTTTTCTACAAAATTTGCGTATTGTGGCCACCAAACATTCCTTACTTTTTAAATTGCTAAAAGAAAAACGCGCTGTTCTCCTGGGTAGTACCCATTTTTTTAGTAACCTCAAACAGTCACTCGTCAAAATGTTTTTAATTTAGCTGCAACACTCTACCGCATTAATGGTGTCAAATTCAACTCTTGCGTAAATTTTGAAACACCCTTCATAATGATTGACTGTCAGAAAACCCTTTATATTTAAAAAATCTGAAATCTAATATTAGCGTAATTCGGACTGGATAATTTTCCTTAATCTCACGACCCGAGATGAGACTATGAAGTAATCACGTTACGATCAATCGACATAGTCCCCCTCTATCAAAAATATTGTGCATTTTCTAATAATATTAATTTATTTAAAAGTTTTTAGTAGCAATACATAAAAAATAATTTTTTCGGCAAACGGGTGTAAAATTGAACTTTATTGCCGCTAAGGAGTAGGTTAAAGTCTTACTTTTTTGACATATAACGCCATTTTTTCCTTTTTTTACCGCGGCAGAAAAAGTAACTTATATTTTTAGGGCGGTAGAAAAAGTGAAGCCATTTTTACCGCAACACCAAAGTAACATAACATGAGATTATGAATAATCTTTGTTATTTTTAGGGTTCCGTACTTTGAAAAAGTAAAAACGGTACTCTATTGGTGAGACTTCGGTGTCCGTCCGAATTTCTACATAATCAATTTACTCACAAACTATAAGTGCAATCAACTTGAAATTTTCTATAGTTATTAAATTTGTTTTCCCACACCTGATGATAACAAAAAAATTTGAAATATTAGTTTTTATCTATATTTTATGGACATAGATAAGGAGATAGTAAAACAAAAGTTTTTTTTAAGGAATCGAGTTTGGTCTAGAAAAATCGCAAAAAATTAAAGTATTTCAAAAAAAATTTCATTGAATTTTCGATTGCTTAGTTTTTGAGTTATTACCAAAAAAGAGAGGTTTTTAACCCACCCCCCTTAACACATTACTAAAGAAAAAATTTAGAAAAATTCATGGGTGTAGAGATTTTGCTAAATCGAAACTGCGAAACTGAAACTTTTTTTTGGTTGTTATAATATCAAATGTTCATTAGAGGGGGTTTAAAGTAGAAATTTTGAAAAAAAATTATTTTTGATCATGGCATGTGGGGTGTCATATGAAAGGTGATTTTTTTTTGTAGTGAAAAAGAGTTTTTTTTGTAATTTTTGAAACCACGGTTTTCGTCTTATTTTCAACAATGTAAAATTTTTTTTACCCTTATCTACGAACATTACAAAAGAAAAAATTTAAAAAATTCATGGGTGTAGGGATTTTGCTAAATGTTTTTTTCTCAAATATTTTATACACGGAACCCTCAGCGAGCGAATTATATTCGCACTTGCCTGACTTTTTTCAAAGAAATTGTTTCAAAGAAAAAAATTAAACGTTTGCCGAAAAATAGTATATTTAATTCAGAATTTCCCTACGGTCGGCTGCCAAACTATAGACTCAACACAAAAAGTAGTACCTTAGCTCCTTATTAAATGATATGCTATTTTCTTTATTTTCATGCCACAATGTATATTGAAAATAAGGAATTAAAAGAAATGAACAAAATCTGCCACCTGAACAAATATTTTGTTACTAATAACAAAAAAATATAACATGACTGCAAAGTTACAATACATATAGGGCATTCAACATCAACTGAAACTCCACTTCACGCCAACTGCTCCAAACATCTTCTAAGGACATGGAAAAAAACGTTATAAAGCTTAAATTTTTTTTGTTGACAAGAGCTGTCAAATGCCGTGTGGAGTTTTAAAATATTTCAAAATGGTGACCTTAAAACAACCACTCTTTTAAGCCTTAAGCTTTAATTTTCTTATGGTTTTCAAAATTATTTTTCAAAATGGCACCTCGTAAACATGGAAAATGACGATCTTACGAGACTTTTGTCTAGTTTTCGCTGCAAACAAAAGATAAAAGATCTCTGACTTAAAACACGTTCTTAAGCTTAAAATTCCGGTAATAATACGGTGTTTTAAATTTCGTATGGTGTTAAATTATTCTTCAATATGGCGGCTCGAAAATGAAGATTTTGCGAAATGTATATCTTATTTTCGCTGCCAACACAAATTTAAGATCTCAAACGATGCGTTCTTCGCCTTTAAATAATAATAATGATACGTAGTTCCAAATTCTGTATGGTGTTCAAATTATTTTCAAAATGACGCCTCGTAAATATGGAAATGGCGATTTTGCGAGATTTAAGTCTCGTCTTCGTTGCAAACAAAATTTAAGATGTCTAAAGATCTCGTAACGTATTAAATGTGAAATTTGAATATACAGATTAATAACTAAAGAAGAAAGTTCAGCGAAAAAACCAAGAAAAAGAAGAGCTACTCAATAAGCTTAAAGCTAAATTTGAAAATGTACCATCGGACGATCCCTTATATTTATTGATACTCCAGTTTGTTGGTGTACTCAAAAAACCCCGAACGAAATTTAAAACTACGTATTATTATCAGCATTTTTCGCCTAAGAACGCATCATTTGAGATCTTAAATTTTTGTTTGCAGCGAAAACAAGACATATATCTCGCAAAATCGTCATTTTCCATTTTTCGGGGCGCCATTTGAAAATAAAAACTTAAACGCCATACAGCATTTTAAAGTACGTATCATTACCAGTTAGAGTTAGAGATCTTAAATTTGTGTTGGCATCAACATTGCACTTATGGTTCTCTTGTCAATAAAAAAAATTTGAACATTAGAGCGTTTTCGTTCATATCCTTAAAAAATGTCTGTAGCAGTGTTCCAGTTGACGTGGAATTCCCCATATATAAAATGATAATTTTTGAGCCATACAAAAACATAGAGCGTGAACATTAAACCGTTTTCTTGTCGTTTTCAGTTTTTATTCGTAGTGTTTGGTTATTTAAATTAATTTCAAAACTATGCGGCTTTTTTTAATCTCGCAGTGCGTCCTTACTGTAAAATTCCCACACTATGACAATACCATAAGTGTAACAAAATTTCTCTTAACTGTATTTTTGCTAAATTGAAATCTTGTGTTTCAATAGATAACAAATATCTTATGATAATGATTTTAAAGGTTTAAAAGGTGTCGTTCTGTATAATGATGAATCCTTTGTTTAGAGTGTTTCGTTTTTTTTTAAATATAAGTTTGTATATGTGTTATTATGGTTTTCCATATTATTTACTGTTTGTGTGCTTTTGTCACTTTTGAAATAAAATGCAATATTTAAAAATATACTTTTTTAAATGTTTATTTCTAATTTTTTTATTTTATTAATAATAATATAAACTTCCTTATAGTAACAATTTTGAATTTTACTTTTTATTTTTTATTTTATTGAATATCGATTTCGACTTACGTCATCCTCAGTTCTTAGATTATTATTACAATTTTTGCTTAAACTTTGGTCTTATATACTATTTTAGCTGCTATTTTTTTTCATTATTATGTCATATATTTTGTTAGTTTTAGTGTTGATTTTATCGTTTAAAATATTGTTATTGTTTTTATGTTTATATATTTCTCTTTCTTCCAATCTATCTAGATGTTGTCCTTTTCATTTTATATGTAATATGGTTAAATTTGTGTTGACATTGGTGTATTTGTGTTTTTCTATTTGCAAATGTTGGGCATACCTAGATTTTGGATCACTTTTATTAATTTCACTGGTGTGTTCAATAAATCTTTTTGTGAAGGACCGCCCCGTTTAGCCTATATAAAACTTAATGCAGTCATCACACGCAATCTTATAAATACCTGTGTCTAAGGTTTGGGTTTTTTTAGTTTTTAGGTAATTTTCTATTTAATTTTTGTTTTTGTAAGCTGAAATATATCCATATTTTTTTAAAGTTTTTTGCATTATTTTGAATGTTGTTTTATTATATGTTACCTCTATGTATTTTTTGTCTGCTAAGTTTTCTTTATTCTTCAGTGTTGTTAGTGTTTGCAAATTTATTTTGTTTTTATGTTTTCTATTTCATGTGTCAATTGTTTCGTTTTTATACCCGTTTTTACTGGCTCTGTATTTTATGTTATTTAATTCGTCTTGATAATTTTCTGCGTTCATTGGTATATTGTTTAATCTATTGATCATGTGGTTGTATGCAGCTAGTTTATGTTGGTATGGATGATGTGATTTAATATTTATTGTTTGATCCGTTTGGGCTGGTTTTCGGAATATTTGAATGTGTGTTTTGAATCTACATTTTTGATTGATAAATCCAAAAAAATTATAGTGTTATTTTCTTTATTTTCTAACGTGAATTTAATGGAAGGTTCTATGCTGTTTGGTGTAATAGATTAAGCTGTCTATTCGTTCCTTTGAATAATAAAATTATATCATCAACGTAGCGATACCAATAAATGATTTTTTCTCTATGTGGATTTATGTTGTTATGTACATATTTTGTTTCAAAATCATTGAGATATATTTCGGTTAAAGTTCCAGATAGTAGGCTCCCCATAGGTAATCCTTTTGTTTGTTGATAATACTCATTGTTATGTGTGAAATAGCTTTGTTTTGTTATTTCAGTTATTATATTTATTATTTCTTGTGTATCTGTTGGGTTTAAACCATTTTTTATTAACATATTTTTTGTTATATTTATTGTATCTTGTATTGGTATGTTAGAATACATGTTGGTTATATCAAATGATGCTAATTTTGCGTTGTGAGGTATTATTATTGGTTTTATTCTATTGATTAATTCTGTGTTATTTTTTACTGAATAACTGTTATCAAATTTTATGTGATACTTCAATAGTTTGTTTATGTACTTCGCTATTCTGTATGTTGGTGCTGTGGTGAAATTAATTAATGGTCTTATCGGTGTATCTTGTTTTTTTTTTTTTTTTTTAATAAAATGTGTTGTGTAATAGGGTTTAGAATATGTGTCACAACAACACATAAATACCTTTTAAGACCTAGGTCTAGACCTGGGTCCCACAACAACTGGCGTTCTAAGGTGTAGATTAACGCTATTTTTAAACGTCTGCGGGTTGAAGCCACCTGAGACTAAGTGTTCCGGCAAACTATTCCATTTGTACGCAGTTCGGACAAAGAAGTCTCTCTGCGATCTGCCAGTATGACAGCGCGGGATCTTTACCGTTTCACTGGTTGTGGCAGCCGATTGCCGAGTGGAACGGGGGTAAGAATAAGTTTGAGGCATGATGCCGCTGATTTCATCTGAGCACTGCTGATGACGATATTTGTAAAAAACAACGAGGACAGCAACAGTGCGACGATGTTGTAGGGAATCAAGTTTTGATGTCAAAGTTCGATCACCCACAATTCGTATAGCTCGCTTTTGAACAGAGTCCAAGAGGGCCAAGATGGAAACAGAGGCAGCACCCCAAACTTGACAGCAGTACTCCATACAGGGACGAATATAGGACTTATAAACATGGAGCAATTGGTATGGAGTAAAAAATTGTTTGCATCTATTTAGGAGACCGAGTTTTTTAGACGCGCTTTTTGCCATCGCCATTACATGATCGTTCCAGAGTAGGTCATTTGAAACTGTGACACCCAATAAACGAATGCTTTTACATTCACCTATTGGTTCTTCTTGTTTATGTATTTTTGGTAATCCTCTTATATTTGGTGCTGTTGGTTTTATCATTTTGTTATACCTTATGTTCTTATCACTTAATATGTTGATAGATTTGTTGATGATTGTTTTTATTTGTGCATTGAATTCATTCGTTGGATCTTTACTTAATTTTTCGATGTTGTTATTAATGATGTATTCATCTATCTTATTGTTGTAGTCTGTAGTTTTTAGGATGACTAAGTTAGAAATAAACATTTAAAAAATTATATTTTTAAATGTTGCATTTTATTCTATAAGTTTGTCTTTCATAACAATGTCGTTGTTCCTTTTAATATTTAATAATTGACTTTTATTATTAAATATTTTCTTTTAAATTGCAAATTTTCACAAAAAAAAAGGTTCCATTACAATAATTAAAATTCATAAAAGAAATAAAGTCTAAGTACAAGGTACAAGGTTTTAAACACCATCGTATTTTGAGTTTCCTCATCTCAGAAAAATCTAAAACTTTCAAAACCATTTCACTTTATAACGGAAGATAATATAAAATAAAAAGATTAAAAATCTAAAAGCACTGAAATGTTTGGAAATTTAATTTAACGATCCAACATCAAACCAAATATCATTTCATTTCTTCTTCTTTAAAGGAAAAATCCAACACGACATTATGTTCCATATTACTTATTAGTTTAAATAATGCATCGTAAAATAACGTTAACATAAGAATAATGTTTTTGTTTGAATTTTAAAATAAATCTTATTCTTAAAATTTTCTTTGTCGTTCAAACTCAAGCTCGGTACATCGTTCTGATTTTCCACAACATGGAAAATTGTAATAGAATTTTATGTTATTTTCTTTCCTTTTTTGCTCTACTTTTATTTAATTTTTCCTTAAAGACAAAACCAAAATAATAATTTTAGTTTCTTTTCAGAATTAATCAAAACGACAAGAAAATATAGAAAACAAAATTGACAAAGAAAGAAAAAACGGAAAATGTATAAAAAATTCAAGAAAATCTTACTTTAAAGATTTGTTTTCTTATTTTTTCCTAACAACGAACAACACAATTTATCAGAAACATTTATACTTCTCTCTAAGTCTATTTGTTTTATTGCTATTGTTAGAGTTGGGAAAATAAAGAAAAACTTAAATAGAAAAAAGGAAAATTATATTTCTCTTTGTAGGTATGAGAAAGGGATGAAATGTAGCTGAGCTTAAAAGTTTTGCAAATAATTTTTAAAGCGATTCTCTCAAACTTTTATCCATCATAAAAGTAAAATTCATCTCTATTGGATTAAAACTTGTTTTCTGAATCAGCTTGTAGACGAACATAGAAAAATTAATCTGCATCTTAAAACTGTTGACGAATTTTGTCTAATTTAAGTTTGAACTTCGAAGAAAGAAATTTTATAAAAATGAAAGATATCGTTACTGTGGTTCTTGCATGAAGTATTTTAGAAAACCAATTTCATTTAAAAAACTTTATTTATCTCAAAATAAATAAGACATAAGCTTTCTTATTGCTAGAAAAGCATAAAAATTTCCCGAGCAGCACATGATATTTAGAAGGAAAACAAAAATCACAACGTTTATATTTCTTGTAACTACTTTACTCGAGCTTAAACAATTTCAAAATCAAAATAACATATAAAAGCTTAGTCATCCAACCAACATATCTAGCACTGAGGATTCTCTTTATATGTATAGACATGTATGTCTTTTGTTTTCTTAAAATTCACTTGAAATAATTTGTTTCGTCAGTGGAAAATCAAACAGAACAACTATTTTACTTTTTCCGATTCTAATTCCCAAAAGTTATTTCCTTTAAAATTGGATTTCGATTGTGTTGTGTTCATAGAGACAAAAAAAATTTCTTAGATAAAATTAGAAAAATGATTTTTCTGTAAATTTGTAACAAAGTAAAATTTCAATTTCATATTTAATGAAAAATAATTATTGAAGTGTGAAAAACTGATAAATTAATTTTTGGAGAGTAATGGAAATGTCAATCATATAACTGGATTTTTTTTTAATTTGCCATAATTGAAAATAAATTGATTCATGGAAACGTTTTGAAATTTTTGAAACTAACACCCTGTAATTGATTTTGTTTTACATTTTTGGCATACTTGGTTCCAAATCAGTGATGCAATACAAAAGAAACAATAAAATTTTGGATGATATTGAACAAAGTGTTTTTTTATCATCTTTGAGCAATCTCTTATCTTCTAAGATATCGTTTTCGAGAGAAACGTTAAGAATGGCGTGGCGACGCCGTTAATGAAATGTTTATTTCGCCAGCTTAAGTAAGGTTTAATGTAGGTGATCACAGCTTAAGTAAGGTTTAATACAGTGATCACAGGTGGATTGCCAGAAAAATAGTATATTATTGAATTAGGCGCTAAAGTTGTACTTTTTGTGTTGAGTCTATAGTTTGGCGGCCGACCGTAGTGAGGCCGACAATTATAGACGAAACACAAAAAGTCACTGTAGCTCCGAATTCAATACACTATTTTTGGACAAACGTCTAAATTTGTTTAAAAATATGAAATAATTGCATCAAATTTTTTATAAATATGTTTAGGTAATAAATTTTCTAAAATTAATTTTTATTGATTTCAATTCATTAAAATGAACTGAAATATTCTGTTTTGAACAAATTAATAATATCATGTTATTTTATTTTACTGCCGCCGTAAAAATATGAAAATTACATTTTTATTCGCCTATATATTAAAGTGTTACTTTATTACTGTGATTTGCGGCTTTAAAGTATCACTTTTCAACTATTTATTTTATCGTCATAGCTACGTCCAAAAAAGTAAAAAGCATTTGTATTATGTTTAAATTCTATAAAAAATAAATTTTTTTATCAAAGCAACCAGCAAATTCAAAATTTCATTATCCAATTAAAATAGTTGTTATCATTTGTTGTCATAGAATTTGGAAAAAATAATAAATATTTTTTCAAAGGTTACTTGTTCCACATACTTTTATTTTAAAATTTATGAAAATTTATAATTTTAATTTAGAATAAACAACTTTTCTTAAAATATTTTGCTTGCGGCGAATAAAAAATAGTATATGATGCACTGACGTAAGCTACTTTGGACTTAATGTGGGTGCAAATCTCGGCTAGCGCCTCGATTTGCAAACTCCACATCCGTCCAAAATCTTTAGCATTACGTCCTAGCATCATAATGTACTATACTTCTGCCGTAAAAATATGAAAATTACTTTACAGCCGCCGTAAAAATATGAAAGTTACTTTACAGCCGCCGGCAGATAAAATAAAAATGGCGTTACTTTTGCAGCCGCCGGCTAAAAAGTAAGACTTTAGCTACTCCCCAGCGGCAGTAAAGTTAAACTTTACAGTCGTTCGCCGAAAAAAGACTTTATTTATTTATCGCTGAATTTATTTTCTACCAACTGTTGTTTATCTTTATTATATAGCAGTACTTTCCTATCAAGAAATTTTTTTTATCCCAAACACTTTTAACGAGTTTATAAAAAGTCAAATTTATTTCTAATTAGATTTTTAAATAACTGATTTACCGTTGCAAAATTATTAAATTATGTTGAGTACATTTTTTGTATCAAAGAATTGAAAAGCAAAATCTCGTGTTTAATTCTGGAAGATTAATAAAATGACATGTTATATATAATAACAGAGAAACTATTAAGACTGTTGTATCCTGATACTGACACAACAAATTTAATGCGATGTACATCAGCAACGTACAAATTATGTAAATCAGATAAGAATTTTAAATATTTGGGAACAATGCTTGACTCAAAATACAAGCAAGCTTTCTACTTAAATAAATCTCACCGTGTATCATCATATGTGTCAACTAGCATCAAACTCAATTTGTACAAGATATTGACGGGGATATATGGGTCACAAACATCCTTTTTTTAAGCGTAATTCTGCGTTTCAGTTTTGGTTCTTCTATCTTGCTATTCAGAATCAATTTGATAGATAAGAAATAATTTACAATAATAGAAACGGGGTAAATTTAAAATGAAAAATGCAGCCGTATGTGTGATGTTCATGTTTTATTTTTGAGAAAATAGAGGTCAGGATCTTGTGGTTCAAGCCATCTAAAAACAAAAAACCTAGCAGGCAACAGAAGCGTCGATGTTTTTCACTTAGGTGTGGGAATAATGTGGGCTGCATTTGGAAGATTTTCCAATTTTTTTCCAAGTTCTGCACTTTACAAGAATCAAGATTCTACTATTCTGGTACGTTTAAATCTGTTGGAGGGCATAATACTCAACTTTCACAATGTCGTGCCAATTTGTTAAGCTTAAGCTTGCACCATTTTCTTCCACTAGTTGTATGGTTTTACAATACTTTTGAATTGTACACTCCACTCTAGAGATATTTTTGTTATATCCTTGATTGGTTCTCTCAGTGTGGGTTCTCTCCATCTCCATTTGCAGTATTTTCAAATCGATTGCAATGTTTACAAACTTATTTTTGTCTTCGAAGGTCTTGATTATTGAAGGTGCGAGGGCAGAAGAAATTCATTAATTGCCATAGACTATTATAATTTCTCGGAAATAGTAACGAGGAAAATCCAATGGTAGATGGTAGATGGTAGATGGTAGATGGTAGATGGTAGATGGTAGACGGTAGATGGTAGATGGTAGATGGTAGATGGTAGATGGTAGATGGTAGATGGTAGATGGTAGATGGTAGATGGTAGATGGTAGATGGTAGATGGTAGATGGTAGATGGTAGATGGTAGATGGTAGATGGTAGATGGTAGATGGTAGATGGTAGATGGTAGATGGTAGATGGTAGATGGTTGATGATAGATTATTGATATTAGATGGTTCAAGGTGGATGGTAGATGGTAGATAGTAGATGGTAGATAGTAGATGGTAGATGGTAGATAGTAGATGGTAGATGGTAGATGGTAGATGGTAGATGGTAAATGGTAGATGGGAGATACTAGATGGTAGATGGTAGATGGTAGATGGTAGTTGGTAGATGGTAGATGATAGATGGTAGATGGTAGATGTTAGATGGTAGATGGTAGATGGTAGATGGTAGATGGTAGATGGTAGATGGTAGATGGTAGATGGTAGATGGTAGATGGTAGATGGTAGATGGTAGATGGTAGATGGTAGATGGTAGATGGTAGATGGTAGATGGTAGATGGTAGATAGTAGATGGTATATGGTAGATGATAGGTGCTAGATTGTAGATGGTAGATGGTAGACGGTAGATGGTAGATGGTAGATGGTAACTGGTAGATGATATATGGTAGATGGTAGGTAATATATGGTAGATAGTCGATGGTAGATTGTAGATGGTAGATGATAGATGACTGGTAAAAAATTATAGATGGTAGTGGTAGCCGCTGGATGGTTGATGTTAGATTTTAGATGGTAGATGATAAATGATAGATATTTGATGGTAGATGTTAGAAGGTAGATCTAAGATAGTAGATGATAATACATTGTAGATAGTAGATGATGGTAGGTAGGTAATAGATGGTAGGTAGTAGATGGCAGTGGTAGCCGCTAGATGGTAGATGTTAGATTTTAGATGGTAGATCGTAGATGGTAGATGGTAAATGGTAGATGTTAGATGGTAGATGTGAGATGGTAGATCTAAGATAGTAGATGATAATAGATGGTAGATGGTATATGATAGATGGTAGATGTTAGATGGTAGATGGTCGATGGTAGATGGTAGATGGTAGATGGTAGATGGTAGATGGTAGATGGTAGATGGTAGATGGTAGATGGTAGATGGAAGATGGTAGATGGTAGATGGTAGATGGTAGATGGTAGATGGTAGATGATAGATGGTAGATGGTAGATGGTAGATGGTAGATGGTAGATGGTAGATGGTAGATGGTAGATGGTAGATGGTAGATGGTAGATGGTAGATGGTAGATGGTAGATGGTAGATGGTAGATGGTAGATGGTAGATGGTAGATGGTAGATGATAGATGGTAGATGGTAAATGGTAGATGAGAGATGATGGAATAAATTGTTCGCAAATACGTGGGACGCGTGCCAAATTTTCCACGTTTACCAGTTTTCCTGGCACGAGCAACAATTTTTCAAAAATATTTAACAAACATTTTCCAAGATCAAAAACATTTAATCAGCTCTTCTATAAATTTAATTGAAACATCTCATAGAAGTCGGTTCAATTTCAGTGTGACCATATTTGGTTAAAACTACGAAAGCATTTATTGAAATTGATCTTTGAAAAAAACAGTATATATAGTAACATTTTAAATATTTGCATGAAACGTTTCTGATATTTTAATCCTAATGTAATGTTGCAATTAGTAAAGTTCTTGTACTAGGTTATGTTTTTAAACAACTTGAATGAAATTGACTTAAAGTATTATTTTGCTTTACAAAATTTACTGTTGCGAATATAAAATGATCAACCTAGTATTAGGGACAATTCTTGGTTGCACAGTTTAAATAGTTAATCACTAAATAAACAAGCAGTAATAAAAGGAAAGACAAACATTCTCTTTGCATAAAAGAAAAACAATAACAACAATAATTGACAATTGATCTAGCTAACATGATGAAAAACGTGTTCTAGACAGAGCTGTGAAAACTTGACCATTTTTGATTTTCCTGAAACTTGGCATATAAGTAGTATGGACTTATTTTTAAATTTTTTTAAAGTGCATAGTTTGAGCATAGGGGGCACCCCAACATGCATTAAAATTAAAATTCTGCTAATCCGATGTAACTTTGAAATTGAATTGCTCAAAAACGGCTATACTGATTTCATCAAACTTTTTTTTGTTTGATAGATGATTAACTAGTCGTTTGAAAAAAAATTGATTTATTGTTTTTATAACTAATCTTGAAATAAAAATATTAAAAAAACTTTTTTAAAGATGACGCTAGGGTCACAGATCAATTGGAATTTAATTAATTTTTTTTCTGAAAATAGTTCTATCCTTACTCTAAAATATATCAAATTTACAAAGAGGCCAAAATTCTTGTTCTTGAGATATTTAATTTTAAAGATTTTTAGTACGGCTGAAATTCGAATTTTTCTTCCTTTTTACAAACAACTTCCATTAACAAAAAATTTTAAAATCAATTAAATTTTAACTTTTTTTCATTTTCTAAATAAAGCTCTAACCCTTTAAAATATATCACATTTACAAAGAGGCATTAATTCGTGTTCTTGAGATATTTAATTTTAAAGATTTTTTGTCATTCTAAAATTCTAATTGTTCTTTATTTTTTCGAACAATTTTTATCATCAAAAAATTTTAACCACTGAAGTTCGAGAAAATAATGAACAATTAGAATTTTAATCGGACTAAAAATCTTTAAAATTAAATATCTGAAGAACACGAATAACGCCTCTTTGTAAATTTGATATATTTTAAAGGAAGATTAGAACTATATTTAAAAAATAAAAAAAGTTAAAATTTAATTGATTTTAAAATTTTTTGTTAATGGAAGTTGTTTGAAAAACTTAAGAAAAATTCGAATTTCAGTCGTACTAAAAATCTTTAAAATTAAATATCTCAAGAATAAGAATTTTAGCCTCTTTGTAAATTTGATATATTTTAGAGTAAGGATAGAACTATTTTCAGAAAAAAAATTAATTAAATTCCAATTGATCTTTGACCCTAGCGCCATTTTTAAGAAAGTTTTTTTAATATTTTTATTTAAAAACTAATTATAAAAACAATAAATTAATTTTTTTCAAACGACTAATTAATCATCTATCAAACAAAAAAAGTTTGATGAAATCGGTATAGCCGTTCTTGAGCAATTTAATTTCAAAGTTACATCGGATAGGCAGAATTTTCATTTTTCATGCATGTTGGGGTGCCTCCTATGCTCAAACTATGCACTTTAAAAAAAATTAAAAATAAAACGTATTTTTTATTTTGTCCATACTACTTATATGCTAAGTTTCAGGAAAATCAAAAATGGTCAAGTTCAAATTTCGACTTTTTCACCTGCGTAGATCACGTTTTTCATCACATATAAAAGTTTAACAAAGGACTATGCTCGTTAATATAAAATATGAACATCAATAAATAAAAACGAGTAAATGGATATCTGTACATATGCTTATCTGCTTTAATAATTTTAGTACTAAAGTGCTGTTTCAGTATTATTTGTAGAATTGAAGCTCGGTGGAAAATCATAACATGTAAAATTTGAACATACATTGATAGTAAATTGATGCTAAAATGTACAACGAATAAAAATAAAAGTGGGTAAAGTGAAATCAATATAAAAGAATTTCTAGTCAAGTTGATAAATAGTATTTTGCTAGGAGTATTTTAGAATTAGTAGCCAAATTGTTTCTGTGAAATTGATGAAAACCTTTTAGCTTGATAATGTCATCCACTTTTATTTATTAATTCATAAAAACTTAGTGAAATTTCGGTACCGTCTCTAGTATAAACATTTTTTTAACTACTGGCTCAATTCTAACGTATAGTTAAACTTTAAGGCTCATAGAGTTTTCGATTCTTGATTTAAGTTTTGACCTTTGAGTGGACAAAATTCTTAAAATTTTGCTTTTTTCTGTGCTGCTTTTTAAACTATAGAGATGTCGTGCTGTCGTTCAGTGTAAGGTAATATTTTTGTACCATTTCTTGAGCAGACGTAAAGCTAGGGGGTAGTGAGTTTGATCTTTGGGGCCACGTCATAGAACTTCCCGTTAAGTTAAAAAGTATAGTTTACATTGTAGATGGTAGATTGTAAAAGTTAGATGGAAGATGGTAAATGGGAGATGAGAGATGGTAGAGAACAGATGGTAGATTGTAAATGGTTAATTGTAGATGGTAAATGGTAGGTGGTAGATGGTAGGTGGTAGATGGTAGATGGTAGATGGTAGATGGTAGATGGTAGATGGTAGATGGTAGATGGTAGATGGTAGATGGTAGATGGTAGATGGTAGATGGTAGATGGTAGATGGTAGATGGTAGATGGTAGATGCTAGATGGTAGACGGTAGATAGTAGACGGTAGATGGTAGATGGTAGATGGTAGATGGTAGATGGTAGATGGTAGATGGTAGATGGTAGATGGTAGATGGTAGATGGTAGATGGTAGATGGTAGATGGTAGATGGTAGATGGTAGATGGTAGATGGTAGATGGTAGATGGTAGATGGTAGATGGTAAATGGTAGATGTTAGATGGTAGATGGTAGATGGTAGATGGTACATGGTCGATGGTAGATGATAGATGATAGATGATAGATGATAGATGATAGATGATAGATGATAGATGATAGATGGTAGATGGGAGATGGTAGATGGTGGTTGGTAGATGATAGATGATAGATGGTAGATGGTAGATGGTAGATGGTGAATGGTAGATGGTGAATGGTAGATGGTAGATGGTAGATGGTAGATGGTAGATGGTAGATGGTAGATGGTAGATGGTAGATGGTAGATGGTAAATGGTAGATGGTAGATGGTAGATGGTAGGTGGTAGATGGTAGATGGTAGATTGTAGATGGTAGATGGTAGATGGTAGATGGTAAAGGGTAGATGGTAGATGGGAGATGGTAGATGGTAGATGGTAGATAATAAATGGTAGATGGTAGATGGTAGATGGTAGATGGTAGATGGTAGATGGTAGGTGTTAGATGGTAGATGGTAGATGGTAGATTGTAGATAGTAGATGGTAGATGGTAGATGGTAGATGGTAGATGGTAGATGGTAGATGGTAGATGGTAGATGGTAGATGGTAGATGGTAGATGGTAGATGGTAGATGGTAGATGGTAGATGGTAGATGGTAGATGGTAGATAGTAGATGGTAGATGGTAGATGGTAGATAGTAGATGGTAGAAGGTAGATGGTAGACGGTAGATGGTAGATGGTAGATGGTATATGGTAGATGGTAGATGGTAGATGGTAGATGGTAGATGGTAGATGGTAGATGGTAGATGGTAGATGGTAGATGGTAGATGGTAGATGGTAGATGGTAGATGGTAGATGGTAGATGGTAGATGGTAGATGGTAGATGGTAGATGGTGGATGGTAGATGGTAGATGGTAGATGGTAGATGGTAGATGGTAGATGGTAGATGATAGATGATAGATGGTAGATGGTAAATGGTAGATGTTAGATGGTAGATGGTAGATGGTAGATGGTACATGGTCGATGGTTGATGATAGATGATAGATGATAGATGATAGATGATAGATGATAGATGATAGATGATAGATGATAGATGATAGATGATAGATGGTAGATGGTAGATGGTAGATGGTGGTTGGTAGATGATAGATGGTAGATGGTAGATGGTAGATGGTAGATGGTAGATGGTAGATGGTAGATGGAAGATGGTAGATGGTAGATTGTAGATGGTAGATGGTAGATGATAGACGATATATGTTGGATGTTAGATGGTAGATGGTAGATAGTAGATGGTAGATGGTAGATGGTAGATGGTAGATGGTAAACGGTAGATGGTAGATGGTAGATGGTAGATGGTAGATGGTGGATGGTAGATGGTAGATGGTAGATGGTAGATGGTAGATGGTAGATGGTAGTTGGTAGATGGTAGATGGTAGATGGTAGATGGTAGATGGTAGATGGTGGATGGTAGATGCTAGATGGTAGATGGTAGATGGTAGATGGTAGATGGTAGATGGTAGATGGTAGATGGCAGATGGTAGATGGTAGATGGTAGATGGTAGATGGTAAATGATAAATGGGAGATGGTAGATGGTAGATACTGTTTGTAAGATGGTGATGGGATGTTTTTGTAGATTTACAAATATTTAACATTGTTAATAAACTAATTTTGAACAAGGTTGGCATGATATATATCAATGATATATATCCGATATATATCATTGATATATATCACGATATTTATTCCCTGATATATATCATGATATTTATAAAAAAATAAATAATTAATTATTCCTACCTTAAAGTTGAAAAAACTGTTAACAGCCGCAGCACTGCTTGCAAAACGCAAGCCAAATCGAGATAACCTGGTTCAGCTATGCCAAGACCATAAAGCTGACATAGATTCTGACAAAACTAATCTTATGGCAAACATTGTAATGAATGCTAAACACATGCTTTGTTATCTAAAGACAATAGCAGTCGCTTTAGACAGAACTCAAAGAGATAAAACGACTATTGCCGTTGTAGTTGAAATTGGGCATAACTGGAAGTCGATCTTAAACTAGAGCAACCTGTAGAAGTTAAGAAACTTTATCGAAGAAGAGACATGGCTTTAAAATTTTAAATGCACCTCATCAGGCATCACCTAGCTTATTTATGCTTGCCCATCGATTTTTAGGTAAGTAAACGATACAACAACCACCAAAGAGAAGAAGCATATATTTGCATGTTTAAATTTAATTATTTCAGTTTTCAAGCTTTTAACTGAATCTACACCTTTTTCAAAATATGTATTTCATTCTTAGTTCAGAAATACACCACAAATTTTGTGGTGGAATGAAATTACTACCCAAGCAGGGTATTCCAGAACTTGAAATACGACCAAGCACTAGTTCATTAATTAATAGTTAACAGGACTTGACTTATGTTATTTGGCCTGTACTAGAACCATTCATCGGCTGATCTATGGTTAACAGAAAATAGCCAGTATTTAGTTACCTTTGAATGGTTAAGCACTAGCCCATGAATGGTAAACAATACATGGCTATTATTATTCGGCCATTGCTGGAACCATGAATCACCCGATCTACGGTTTATAGAAAATAACCAGTTCAGTTTACTTTAAACAGCTAAATAATGGCACGTTAATGGTTAATATCAATTGGCTATTGTTATTAGGCCAGTACTGGACCATAAATTGGCCGATCTTTGTCATTTGGTTAAAATACACTAGAGTGTTATCCATTTTAGAAATATATAATTTGAAAAATTTCACCTATACATAGTTTAATTATCGCATCTCCGCTGAAAGACTGATAATATGAAATGTTAAAACTGGTATAAGTTTTAAATTTTTTTCTCTGAACACTTACTTTATTTTAAATATTTTGAATTTAATTTATTTAAATTTACATATGATATTTTATTTTTTTTTATGACCCTGTCATGGTAGCCAGTTTTCGGTCATTGCTGCAATACTGGTCATCTATATTGGTCTGTTACACGGCCAGTTGAACAACCTTGTATGGGCCATTGCTGTTTTTCTCTCTGGCAAATAAATGGCAGCCATTTATTATCCGAAGTTATCAACAAGTAAAATTATGTTAATGATCGAGTCATAGTTGCCAGTACTATGAGTCATTGTTGCCAGTACCCGGCCATTATTGAATTACTGGTCGGCAATAATTGACCATTACAAGACCAGTTGTATAACCTTGTAAGGGCCATTGCATGGCAGTCATTTATTGGTCGAAGTTATCATACATTTACATGATGTTTATGGTCCAGTTATGGTTGACAAAACTCTAACATTGCTGCATTGCTGGGTGCCAGCAATGGACCATTAGTGGACCAGTTGTTCAATATTTTATAGGTATTGATGATGCAATTTGACCACATAAACAAGACAAAGCAAAGCAAGTAAGCGTATTCGTCATTTGGACTTGTGCAATTGAATATATAGACGAATAGGCTTGATAAATTACCGATAAACTAAATTGTAGTTGCCATATTTGAATTTAGTTTATATGCAAAGAGGAAGGAAACGAGGGAGTGATTCGCTGCACTGCATACAACTGTAGAAAGGGCCATATATTGAATAATATTTAAGATAAACAACTTATTCAAAAATAAATATCAGATCATGATATACATCGGATATATATCTGATATATATCGGATATTTTGATATTTATATAAATATCATGATATTTGCCAACCTTGATTTTGAATCGTTTCCGCTTTTCAATGTCGTGCAATTGTATATAAAATTCAGTAAATTTCATATGTATATATTTTGTGATGGCAAAGGTTGTGTCTTATTAAAATATTTTTGCGTATCTGCTACACAAACTGTGACTAATTTGACTCCACATCCAAAATGGATTGCATTGCACTAAATTTCTCGGATGTACCAAGAACAGAGTTGATTTGTTTTAAACAATTTTGTTTTAAACACTGTTTAAAACAGTGTTTAAAACAAATTGTTTTAAAAAAAAACAACAATGTTTTAAACAAAATTTGTTTTTTTAAATAATGCAATGCTTCTTTTTTGCTATTCAATAGAACTGTTGTAAACTATCGTGTTTACCGTTTTTAATACATTTGACCACCTTAAGGCACCTTTTAGCGTCTTAAACGTCACTAAAATTTTAAAATTTTTTAAAGCTTTCCTAAGTTTGTTTTCTTAATAAAATGCGTTCTGCGGGTGTTTATGAAAGCAAATCTTGGTTTTTTGTTTTTTTATATATTTTTTAAAGAAGAAATAACTAAACAATAAATTGTATCACATATAATATATGACATAACCCAATAGTGCATGATAGGATTTTTTTTAAAAATTTGCAGTAACAAAATTAAAAGGGTGTTGCAAATAATCAAATAATTTGCTAGTGGTATAATCCTTGATCATGTGATACACTGTCTTCCTCAATTATTAAACACCACACATAGAGTTATATGAAAGCTCGGTTCTTCGAGCAATCAATAACGTGCCATCATCAAGGAATACTTCATACATAAAATTTAAGGTTGACTAGGTAGGGATATTTCTACTAGCCAAACTATTAGTACAAAACTGCTGGAGGATGTGTTATTCGATTCCCGACAGAAGTTCGATGGAGGAGCAAGTGAAATTTGCTTAATTGCTAAATAAAAAAGTGGTAGATATGTGCTATTCCTGTGGATCAAAACGAACAGCCTAATTTTGAAAAGGAAATTAAAGATTCAGTGCGAGATTTGTAAAATTCGGTTACGGTTATTTCATATCATTGATATATTAACACTTTTTTAAAAGATACTTAACATAGACTTGATAAAATAGGCTGAGGAACTTTATCAAATTTTAAAACCAGTCGCAAATATATATTTTAAATTAATATAAAATTATATTGCTTCCAAATTCAAAAAATTGTTGTTTTCAATAGATTTTTTGTTAAAGGTATATTCAATATTGTTACACCTTACCAGCCAATATTCTTATAGGAATGATATCGATAGCGTAATCTGTAATTTGCAATCGCCAGAAACTCAATTGCTTTATTTAATCAAATTGTTTCCCTGTTTTCCATAGTCTTTTCAAGATGAGCTAGGAGAAAAAAAATCGGAAATACGTTAGTTTTTATCATAATTCAAATTTCTGACGTTAGCCAATTAAGAGCCATGCCATTAGATTGAGAGATAAACTACTCTTAGGAATCCTGGGACAACTATTTAAGTGGCTACTGAGAATATTCAAGAAATCTTGAGAATCTTAACCGTGATCCTTAAGAATCGCCACAAAATCTTGAGAATCTTTCCGAATATTGAGAATTTTCAAAGAATCTTGAAAATATTTGGACGTACACACTATCTTCAGATAATCTAGCGAATGATGGGAATCTTATAAAATCTTTAGAGAACCTTTATTTATCTGACAATATTTAGGACACTTATTTTCTTTGGAGTTTAGTCACTTAAATTACATATTTTCATTTAAAAACGAATATTCGTAGTATAAAACATATTTAAAGCAAAAAAAACACAAAAAAAACTGTTTTAAACAATAAAAAACGCGTTTTAAACAAAAAAAACAGTTTTTTTTTTGTTTTAAAAAAAAATCAGAGTTTTTAACCAACGCTGACCAAGAGATTCACAAAAACGTGTATTTTGTAGTATAGCAAACACGTAACCATAAATGCACGTCCAACAGATTGGAATAAATGTTCCTAAATGTTATCTGTGATGGTTTTAAATTTGGCGTTTTAGTTTATAGAAATATCCAATTTGATATATATTAGTTTTTGTTAAGCGAATTCTTTTCTTCGTTTTTTTTTTCTTCTGCATTCCACCCTAATCCACCTTAGGCAATTCTATTTCTGTAAAAGCCATTCCAAAATGTTTGTAAGCATAATCAATTATGTCATAACAGCATATAAAAAAAACTTACAAAACTTTAGATCAACTTCTGTTCATTTTTAAAAACATTTTTTTCAAACACTTCGAAATTTTTTTTTGTAATTTCTATTAACACGATCGTGATTGTTAATTTATGTCTTTGTCTAGATTGTAAATAAGAAAACAAAAATTAACTCATTATTTTGTTTAAGAATTTTTGTTATTTTTTTGATGATCGCGATGACCAAATAGAAAAAAAAATATTTCTTTTATTAATAAAATTTGTTTTTTTCTTGTTCTTAATTTTTTTTGTGTTTAGATTTGTATAATTTAGATGTTATGTTTCCTATAAAAAAAAATAACAACAAAAAAATATTTTAATTTTTACAATTTTGTATATTAATGTGTCAACCCACGTTGTATTAAGAACATAAATTGTAGAGATGAGTTAGGAAAAGACAACAAAATTCTTAATTTTTTTTTGGTTCAAAGTTTTTGAATTGTAAGAAAATATAAATATCAAAATGTTAAGAACAAAGAGTTAATTGATCAACTAGTTTATTGTTATATAAATTAATGGGGTTTTGATTAATGAATGTTTTTAAAAGATTTTAAAAATTTTCTAGTTGGATCTATTTTCAACTTTGAAGATCAGTTACCGTTTTTGTTGGTTTGAATGAAAGTAACATGATATTAAATGAATTTTTAATGTACAAAATACCGAATTGAAAACTTTTGAGATATTATGAAGATGTAAAATATCTTAAAATCGATAGTTTTACGTTTAGGAATCGTACACCTACATACATGGTATCTCTTTTCAATTATTCAATTTTCAGTCATCAACAATCTAAACTTCAAGCTACTATGTGGAAACACAGAACTAATTTTTGTAAGCGTCGATAGGTTAAAATTATTAGTGGGTTTTTCTTATAAGAGGACGGAGTCAATTGATAATAATAGAATACTATGAAAACCAGTTGAAATGGCTAGTCCAGGTATATTTAATAAATAAGCTCGTATACCTAAGAAATATTTAGTATACCTTTGATATATAAGCTCTCTAAGAATTATCAATCTTAGCAACTGTTTCGATTTTACGTAAATAATTCTGAAGTTTAGCAAATGATACATCCTTATCAGACAAATTAACACAAAAACCAAAATTACTTTACACTGCATAGAACATTGCAACAACATTGAACGAAATTCATTCAAATAAAGGAGGCATAGAATAAACCAATTTAAAACTAAATTATAACCAAGTCGTGTGAAATATGTACATGAAAAATTCATTCGATACAATGAGTTGTATGCCCAACCAGAGTTGTGCATTTTCATATAAAGAATATTTCTTTACATTTTTATGTAAAGAATTAGTAAATGATTAGTGAATGATTAATAAATGTAAAGAATTTCACTTTCAATTGATTTTTACAGCTCCTTTAAGAAGGCAAAACTTGTGCCCAATTTCAACAATGGTAATACAAATTTTGAATTGAAAAGAATTACGAATTTCGGTCTCTATAAAATATTTTCCCGCTTTACTCATAGAAAAAGCAAGGATTGGATATCATAAATTATGTATTACAATTTAAAACTAATTACAATAAAATTAACAATTTAACTACAATAACATCAATTTCTTGAATACGACACATATAACAAACTTGATTTACAATAGCAATTATTTTCAGTATACAAATTATCAAAGACAGGCTTTACCTGTCAATTGGTAAAATGAAGAATGTCTGAACCCAAGTTTTCAACCATTCATCTTTAGAATTTAGATTAAAAAAAAATTTTGTTGAGATGTCACTTATATAAGCTATCTTTGTATTAAAAAACAAATGTTATTTTTAACATTTTAATTGTACAAACAAATGACTGATTTCACAAATTCGATATTTCTGGTATCGGGAAATTATTTATTTATATCTTAACAAGTTTGAGATTAAATATGAAATTTATTTTAAGTATCGACTCAAACCAACACTAGAAATAAATTTCAAATTTAATCTCAAACTTGTTAAAATATAAATAAACAATTTCACGATACCAGAAATATCGATTTGTGAAATCAATCATTTGTTTGTACAATTAAAATGTTAAAAATAACATTTGTTTTTTAATACAAAGATAGCTTATATAAGTGACATCTCAAGAAAAATTTTTTTTAATCTAAATTCTAAAGATGAATGGTTGAAACCTTGGGTTCAGACATTCTTCATTTTATCAATTGACAGGTAAAGCCTGTCTTTGATAATTTGTATACTGAAAATAATTACTATTGTAAATCAAGTTTGTTATATGTGTCGTATTCAAGAAATTGATGTTATTGTAGTTAAATTGTTAATTTTATTGTAATAAGTTTTAAATTTTAATACATAATTTATGATATCCAATCCTTGCTTTTCCATGATTAAAGCGGGAAAATGTTTTATAGAGACCGAAATTCGTAATTCTTTTCAATTCAAAATTTGTGTTACCATTGTTGGAATTGGGCACATGTTTTGTCTTAATTCTTATAAAAGCTATAAAAATCAGAATTCAAATGATAAATATAACTAAAGACTGACTTAAAAACTATGATTATTTAGGAGTTTGAGTTTCATTTTAAATTATATATTAATCTCATGAGAAAATTGGCATATCTTTTTATTTTTTTTAGCATTATTTACATTCTTTACATTTTTACATTCTTTACATTTTTTACATTCTTTACAATGATTTTTGGACATGTAAAGAATGAATTCTTTACATGTAAAGAATTACGTAAATTATTTTTTGTAAAGATTTTGCACAACCCTGGTCTTACTTTTATGTATGTACTGAAAAAAAATCGGCTTGTTTGTATCAACCGAATACTCTGTCAAAATAGTTTTCAATTCGGTTCTCCTTCCTTCTAAAACAAAATATGAAGATATTTATCTTTCAGTATATCGGTATTTCTATTTATGACTCATCTCGTTTGGTTCATTAATATATCTAGTTTTTGACTAATCTCTGACAACAACTACAAGAGATTTAAGTGTTTTGTCTCTTTAACGGGCTGTTGTTATCATTGATAAGACATCGGTGCATGGAGGTGACATGTGTCGCAAATTCATATGTATTGTTCGGTTAACATTTAATTATGTTCATTAAACTGGTTACATGTTGCTTTTTGTTTATTTTAAATATTATTCTAGTAAAAGGCAGAGAATATAGAAGTTCATGAAGGTTCGGAGTAGTTTTAGATGCGATGACCTCAATAACTTTGTAAATTGTAATAAATGTATTTTAGATGTATCTTTACTCCATAAAGGGGAAATCAAACGTACTCCCCAAAAGCCTTGAATTTTTGTTCATAGGAATGAGGCCGTAGGAATGGAGGGCCACATTTCATTGCAAATGTCTTGTGATATTCACATATATCATCTATGTGGTTGAAAATGTAGAAAAAGACATTTCAGCTTAAAGTTTTAGATTTCAGCTTTTAAACCAAATATTCAAAGTGTTAATGTAAAGGTGTTAAGATTATTAGTGAGTCTTACAATTTTTTGTGCTTGGTAGGACTATTCAACGTAGATAGAGATTGAACCGTAAATAAAGACAAGCATGGAATGATCAGTTTTAGCTGACTTGTGATTTTTTTGTTCATATTTACAGTTCATGTTTTGTTCATGTTTTTTCTACAAATATGATAAACCCTCCATCACTCCCCTCATTTTTTCAGTGATAGAGGGTTATTATTTAGATTTATCAACGAAGAGCTAGAGTGAACATTAGAATATTTCACGGCACGCGTCAAATTCTTATATAACAAAACAATTTTAATGGCAAGCGATCCCGGAAAATTTCGTAATCATATTTCTATAGAACCGCACACAGTGACGAGATATCGGCGTTCCTCAAATACAATATAGCTCAGGCGTCTGTTATTGAGCTTACAGGTATCTCGAGCAGTCTTGAGCAGTCGTATAACTTGAATCAAGCGGCACACTATATAAATCTAAACGAATTTGTTTCGAAAACCATAACAAGTTACTTCACAAGTTACTTTTTAAACTAACGTTGATTTGAGAAACGGACTAACATTTAGTTTATATAAAACAAAGCTTGCAGAGAGCTTTTTACTTGAACTTGCAATTAACAACCGTTTATAACACTTTAATCTAACTAAAATTCAACATTTGATTTAACTTAAAAATCAAAAAAAAAATCAATAACTAAAAAATTTCTGATACTTAAAGTCTTATGGTTGCTGATGTGATCAATAACTCGACAATTTAAACACATCTCAAATTCTCATCCATCATTTCCCTTTCCCATATCGATTTTCTAAATTGAAAATAATAAATATTTTTCTTTCTTTATTTTCTCCGTTGTTTTCTTTATGTTCTTTACAGGTATGGTAATAAAATTGAAAATCATAAAATTATATTACCAACATTCACCTTATCTGACATCATTGAAACATTCAATTTTTCATTGTGATAATTACTTATATATTCGACACCTTCGGAACATTTTTCATTCCTTGGTTTAATGTATTTTGATTTTGAGTACAGATCGAAAGGTTTATTGTTGTTGTTGATTTTTTTTTTCAAAAATTTTTGTTTCATGAACTGTTACGTTATAAAACCAACCCTCAGATTTTGACGTTAATCATTTCAAAAAACATTTTAATAACAACTTAAATGAAAAACTTGCACTTAAATAACGAATTTAGAAAACTTTTCGAAACTAAATAAATTTTCTTCTTAAGTTTTCCATTAAAACACTTTCAGCATCGTAAGCGAAAGAAAATATACCTATAAACTTGTGCTGCTATATACGTTGTACATAAAAGTTTAAGTGTAAACATATACTTTCATGGGAAAAGATTGATGGAAAACGATTTGTTACAAATTTTCCTAAATTAAGAGTGGATCGAATAAATAAAATAGTAAGTTGATAAATTTTCCAAAAAAAAAAAGAAAAGTTTACCATATTATATCTCAGTTACTTTTTCATGATGGGGATAAATTTAACTGTAGAAATTTTGGTATACGTAGAGTAGATTATGTAAAGAATTTTCTTTATGGAAGAATTATGGTTGAAAATCTTTTACAATTTTATATTTAAAATATTTTTAATGCTTTGGATTAAATAATTTGAAAATAATGCTCGAGTGAATTGGGGTACAAAGTTAAAGTGGTATTCTTTGTTTGTGTAATAAAAATAAAAATATACAACGTAGCGATTTAATCTCTGGTTTTCTCTAGACTCCAATTTTGATATTCATAGTTGAAAACTTCAAAAACATTCAATCAAAATTATGTTCATATACAAATAACAAGCTACAATCACTAGTAAAGTTACGCTTGAAGTACTGAACACATTTTTAGAATATCTGCTAGTCTTAAGGGTGAGTAATAAAAAACCTTACTTATCAAGAGTGGATGCGGTGAGCAAATACTATGCCACTCAAGCCTAAATTATTGAATTGATTATCTGTTAAATAATTATAATACTTTTATTTCACCATGGTGAAATAAACACGTGGTGTGCACAAGACTCAGACTTTTTTCAAGCAACGGTGATATTTTACAATCCTGAAACTAGTTGAAATTTCTAGTCATATCCACTGCCGCCTCACTAGTTCAAATGTGAAGAAACTAAAAGAAAAAAGTAAAATTAAAAAGATTTTTTCGTGGATGTAATAGTGCTTTTACTCATGCAAAACTAACGTTAGGTTCTGCAGCGCTACTCACATTATTAACAATCAACGAAAAAACGCATTCATGCCTCTTACTTTGTTATTTGCATTGTATGAGATCGAATATGAAAACCACTTGCATTTTTCTTAAAAGAAATTTCAACGCTAACATAAAATACTCAACATCTAATTCAGTTCGGTCATATTTTTCCGAAGCACTGAGGCATGCATGCATGCATGTGATTCTCAACAATTATTGTCTCATACGGGTGTACAAACTACAAGAAACATATTTCCGCTCATGTTCTTTTGATAACACATGATGTAACCGCGCAAAAATTCATTGACATACAAAATCTCTCTAAGGTGATTTCGTACTATCAACAATCCGATTTAACCACGATATTGTAGGTCATCTTCCGCCTCCTGATAAAAATAAATTTGTTATTACGATTTTCAACCTTTTTATTCAATGAATTGAAGCATACCCAATCGAAGAAATGTTATTCAAGTCACCAATAAATATTTATCTTCAGAACAACCTGAAATTCGTACATGCCATTAAAGAACACTTGGCTACCTCTTTGTTTGAAATTATTTTTTGTCAGAACTTGAAAATTCTTGATAATAGTTTTACGGGCAGAGTTACAATAAATCAATCACAAAACTTGATTCCTACACCAACCATATCAAATTCAAACAAGAAGCCGAAAATTTTCATTTCAAATCAGTTCAACACCATACAGTTCAGCACCATGCAACACCAAAATGCAGTTTTCTCTACCTCACCGTAGAGGTGAATATAAATAATCGAACTCCGAAGTTCATTCAACATTTGTATAGAACCAGAATGGTGTAGTTGAGACAACCGCGCGTAATTATTATGTGAAAATTAACTATAGAAAAATACAGAAAACTAAAATAATTAAATATAGTTCTTTGTTTGAATAAAGAAGTCCTAATCTCGAGATGAGGTTGTCATTACTTTAATTTTTTTCAGTTCGTCTATATATATCGATTGCCTAAATCTCGCAAACAATCGAACAGCATAAAAATCACACTTCGCAATTACTTGACCTTTCATCTCAAAACACGTGCAGTTTTGTAATAGTTACAATCGGTGAACATTACGATAGGCTGAACCATTTCCAAATGAACGAAATATCAGCATTACGTTTTTTCACTGAGCAGTGGTCCAGTAATTCACCAGATGCTGCAGGAATCAATTTCGCCTAAAATGTAATCCTAAGTGTGGTTGGGTTTTTACAAGTGTCGGTTAGCAACGGATTGCAAATGCTTTCCCAAGATTTGTTAGATAGTGGCTGAACCTAGAACTTTTCAACTGAACAGACTTTTCAGTTTTTGAATCGATTAAATTGGAATCGACGGTGTTAAAGTGCATCCATCAAATAGCAGCATTCAAATGCTTGATTCTCAAATTAAATAATTTTCGACGCTATAGACTAGTCATTGCGTTTGTAATAACAGATGACGTTAAGAATATTGATCCGAGTTACAACGTCATTGATATTTCATCGTGAAGATAATTTTCCGTACAATTTGTTGTCGTTCATTCAGGCAAGAATTCATGTTGAGTTCGTTAAAATAGCAAACTTTAAAATAAATGAGCAGTAAACTGCATTAGGATTCTTCCCATATATGAGAAATAATTGAATTTAGAATACTCTTCCTTATATGCGGCTTGCAATTTAGTTGTATTCAATTTTATAGTGCCATTAGCTTCTGGTTATCTTTTTCATGTGTAACGGGCCAACTCAAAATAATCCCCTAAACACTCACAGAGGTGTAGTATGAGTAATATAAAGAGAGGACCGACCATCGTGAAGCAAATTACAAAAGATTAAGTTATCATCAATGATTGATTAACGTTTTATTACTAGTCACAATAGCGGAGGATTTCGTTAACAGTCCAAATCTTCAACGATTACATAAGCCTATATGTACTAAATAAATGAACACTATAGTAATTATACTTAAAAATATTATGAATTGTAAAACAAATAACTTGAAAAAAAAAAACAAAATAGCCGAACAAAAAACTCAAAAAACAAAACTATCACATTTTTGCCATTTTTTCTGAAAAATCGTCAAAATTCAAAAAAGCATTTTTCGGCAAATCTACTACTCAAGACCTTTCCTACGATATACATATTGCCACACTTTTGATGGAGCAAATATTTTAAAATTGTACCGCAAAAATATTGCTTACGTATTTATATATAGATTCTTTTCTCTAAAAATAAATCAAGTTCCCGTTTATTTCCCCATTATTTTTTAATTTTCATTACCTTCACATACAATTTCTTTCGCACATAATTTTAGATAAAAATAGATAATATTCTTCAGTTTAATATTATGGAAATATTATTTCATAAAAAGTTTAATGAAACCAGCCATTTTAAAAAATGCAAAAAAACTTTTCCAAGTCTACATTCTTTCATTCTATATTTTGTTTTTGTTATTAATATCAGTAAATAAATTTCATTTAGCTTCGTTTTTTATTCCTAAAACATGCGGCAAAAATGTGTGTGCAAACTAAAAAAAATGTTCTATTTCCAATAGATAGGGCGGGTATGGCGAATTGAACTCCAAAATCAATTCAACAGCTGTACGTAGTTGAGGCAACAACACTTAATGTTTGTGATCAAATAATATAAAATATTTTTGGAAATAGCTATTAGATTTGTTCAACTACTGATATATTGCGCGTAAACCTTTATATTTTAAATAAACCTCATACTGTAGTCAGGAAAATGTTTCACTGTAGTAGTCCCAATCACTGTGAAATTATTTGTTTAAAACTTCGAGATGAGGTTGCCATTGTTTTAATTTCAGCGCACATATGTGTTAAGGCGTTTGGACATGTACACCGTATGTGCACGGTATGCACATTATGTGCATTGTATGTATTATGCATAATTTTTTGCAAGAGAATTTTGCATATGCACAATTGATGCACATTTCATGCATTTTTTCGTTTCAAACTGTTTAACTAATAGTTTTAAATCATTGCCTAGTAGAATTTCCTGGTATTGTATTCCTATGGCAACTTCTGTAAGGGCGACCAATATATGTGATGTATTTGTTTTGGTGACACATTACTGCGTTCCGTAAATAGCATATTTTTCAAACGGTGCCAAACACACCAAAATTAGTCTTCACTTCGAGATACTATAGAAGTCACAATTGGTGTTCCATATTTTTTCAAGCTTTGTACACGCATGGAAATACATTTACAGAAGGATCAATACTATAATTTAATGTCCGTGTTCATTCATGTATACTAACATTCTCTGCTAGCTATATACATGCGACTTCTTTATTGAAGTCGCATTGGTTATAGGTCAATATACTTCGTGTGGTATAACAAAGAACAAACATTTGTAATTCTTTGGATGATTTCTACAAAGATATGTACCAGATCTCATATTTCAAATTCAAGCTGGAGATGAAACTGGTTTGAGACAGAAAAATTAGGAAATCTGAGGAAGTGAATGCACATCATTCTTGGTTATGAAGTTTACTTAATAGGAGTCAAGACACAGGTAAAGCAATTTAGCTTTATGTAATAAGACCTGATCAAGTAACAATAGTATCCAATCCAGACAAAAAGAGTTGACTGATTGTTTTGCAGTTGTTCACTTTCTTCTGTGGTTAGATCGACTCAAGTCTCTGCTGATGTGATTCGAAAAGAACAACGGAATTGGAATTGAGGTCTAATTGGAAAACGTTATTTTAAAAGAGGGTTCAGATGTTGAGGTCAATAACACCAAGGGGCAGTACCAAATTTACCGATTCAAAGAAGATGCAGTTGATGTAAAGTCAAGTATTGACGGGAGGGTGCTATGTAACGTTAGAGTTGAATTTGTTATTACCAAATAAGAGAGAGGCAATCGGTATCTTTCGCTCAGAGAGACAATCGCTGGGTTTTCGCTGGTATCTCCAAATCATTTTCATCTTTCGTTTGATATGTGAAATCTTTTCAATTCCAGCTGGCCCTGGAAATAAAGAACAGAGACACTAAAGCGTTTAATAGCACGGAAAGAGGTTTTAATGGAAAGTAAGTTGGCTGAATATTTTGGTATAGTTAAACTGTTTTTGGGTTTTTGTCCATCAGACAGACAGTATTATTATCTATTTGCTTACATCCAGAAATTGAGCTTACACCAGAAGAGATTGAGCTATGCAGTTTCCCATATTTGCTTTTATCAATAGTCCTTGAAACTAGATTGACGTCAGCAACCGACTGGTTCTGAAATAAAGGAAACCAGCTTTAAGATCGTGGTTGGTTATCTTTGGGAAGGAGAGAAAGCGGTTGAAGATTGACTGTGGCGCTTAATGAAACTATCTGGACTCAATCTCGGTGAGAAAGAAGCCTTGCCCCATGAATGACTTAAGTCCTGGGTGCCTTTGAATGCGTGTTAAATTTTGGATAGCTCCCTAAATAAACTGTTTATATTCTGTGATACACTGTAATGAAAACTGGACCTGCTATTGAGCCACTAACAGGTAGCAAACGAAGGACTGCGTGCCTGGCAGTGTTTTATTCCAACGAGATTCAGCCATGTGCGTCCGAGAAGTAATTTCCTCAGCTCAGTACAAATGATCAGACATGCACACAAAAGAGACTGTCTAAACGGAATCAAACCAGCGTAGACAAAGAACAGGGACTCTGACGACCCCAAAGGTCGTAGAAACCAAGATCATCACACACACAACAATATAATTACAATTATTACATCAAACAAACATTAGATAAATGTTTCACTCACCCCATGGTTTGTTTCAGATCCAACTCTTTATGGCTAATTAGTTTAATCTATCATCGTCCTATGTAAATGGTTTTCCTTGGTACCAAATGATCCCCAAAACAAAAATTCAAATAAATATATAAACAAATTTCATGATTTCTGTTCATTTTGTGACTGAACATGTAAAAACTACACAGCAGCTGATCAGTAAGAAAAAACTAAGGTACATATGTTTAATGTAAAAAATTTCACAAAGCCAAACAGTTGAAGAAAAACATACAAATCAGAATTCAACCAAAAAAATTGAGTTTGTTTAAAATCGCTTGTAAGACAGGGAGACAGCAATAATAATTTCCAAACAAAAACCCTCAAACCAAAAAAGCCTACCAAAATTTATTCTTAAAAAACAAATCTTTACCAACCAAAAAATAAATTGAACTACAAATTTAAAAAATTTGAAACAAAAATTGTTGGTTAAATAAAATCAACTGAATTCAATCGTTGAATTCAACAAACAATTTGGAGTAAAATTAACAGAAATGTATGTCAATAATTTATTGTCAACAATTTAATTATCATCAATAATTTTACAAACATTTCTTACTTCACCACAATTTTAAATTGTGTGAAGTAATGCAATCTATCGTGAAAAAAAAAATCTTACATACCCCAAATTTTATTTTTTCTCTTGTTTTGGACCATCCTCTATCTAATTAGCAAATAAAAATATTGTTGTACGTCTGTGTGTGCGTGGGTGGGTGGGTGCTTCGGTGGTTTTTTGGTGGTTGAGTTTTCTGCATAGGATCTTGGTGAAACTTTGGCAAATGATACAAGTTCACTTGAAAATGGAAGATCTGGATTAATTTCGAATTTGGACAAAATGGCGGTGGTCTCCCGAACACCTCTAAGTTTAAATCTTAAATAACTTCTGATCCCGGACTATGATCTTAATGAAACTTAGTATATAAGGTTTTAGTACAGTTTACAATATTTCTGCATACCAACTTCCGGTTTGTCACTTCTGGTTAAAAAGTTTTTTTCAGGTGTTTATCCCTACTGTAGCCTACAATTACCGATCGATTTTCATGAAACGGTGGTAAAAGCTTTCAAATAACATGAGAAAGATTCTATCAGCTTTTGAAGTACATTGGAAAAATGGTTTGAGGGTCCACCATACAACAGGTGGTTTTTTCCACAATGTTTTTATGTTTGTTGGGAGCGTAAAACATTCATTCGTGAAAGAATTTTGATGACACTTTGGAAAAAGATGCAAACATGTATGACAAGGAACTGATTAGTTTTTGAGCGATAGTGAACAAAATGGTGGGGGGTCACTGAAGCACCTGTTTTTTTGAAAGCTCAATAACATCTGTACCTGATAATTGAATTGGATGAAACTTGGTACATGAGTATTTAGTACGGTTCACAATAGTTCTGCATTCCAACTTCCGGTTTTTCACTTCCGTTAAAAAAATTTTTTTTGTCTTTTTTTTAAGTTTTTTCAGTGTGTTTATGCACACTACAGCCTACAATAATGAAGTGATTATGATGGAACTTATAAAAAAGGTTCCAATTAGTCTGAGAAGCTAATTATCATGTTTTGGGACACATTGATCAAAGTGGCGCAGGTCTGATTGATTAGTTTTGAACTGATTAGTTTTTTGATAATATTGGAATAATATTTAATATGTCACACTTTTTCAATGTTTGCTTGGAGCACACAGCATTCGTTCGTGAACGAATTTCGGTGATACTTTGGAAAAAGATGCAAACATGTATGGCAAGGAACTGATTAGTTTTTGAGCGATAGTGAACAAAGTTGTGGGGGGTGTCCCATGCACCTGTTTTTTTGAAAGCTCAATAACATCTGTACCTGATAATCGAATTGGATGAAACTTGGTACATGAGTATGTAGTACGGTTCACAACAGTTCTGCATCCCAACCTCTGGTTTTTCCATATTTTTTTTTGTAAATTTTCAATTTTTTTCAGTGTGTTTATGCACACTACAGCCTACAATAACGAAGTGATTATGATGAAACTTATGGAAACTGGTCCAATTAGTGTAAGAAGATAATTATCATCTTTTGGGACACATTGAATAAAGTGGCGGGGGTTCTACCATACAAATGCTGACTTTTCACTCTTTACTTTTAAAGTTTGTTGGGAGCATACAGACTTCTTTCATTAATCAATTCTAATGACACTTTGGAAAAGGATGGAGGCTTAAATGACAAAGAACTGATTAGTTTTTTAACAATAAAGGGATAAGTGGTATGGGGCCTCCCGAACACCTGTTTACTGTGTCATCATTATTTCAACGTTTGTTGGGAGCACACAGCATTCGTTCGTGAACGAATTTTAATAACACTTTGGAAAAAGATGCAAACATGTATGGCAAAGAATTGATTAGTTTTTTTTATCGATAGTAAACAAAGTGGTAGGGGGTCCTCCGAGCACCTGTTATTTGGAAGCCCAATAACTTCTGTCCCTGATAATCGAATTGGATGAAACTTGGTACATACACATTTAGTACGGTTTACAACAGTTCTGCATCCTAACTTTCGGTTTGTCACTTCCGATTAAATTTTTTTTACTGTTTCTCGTACAACTCGTACAACAGAATTTATGTTTGTTGGGATACTACTGCTTGCTTTAATATTTTTATTATTAGAACTACGAAGTCCATAATATTGGTTAGCTTTCAATTAAAGTATTTGGTGGATATTACATCATAATATATCCAGAACACTTTGTTTCCAGAGCTGTGGTGAAGTCAGTCTATGCATCAGCGTCGCAATATTTTTCATTGTAAAATAACTAAAAAATAGTGAGGTAGAAAAGTTGTATAGACACTCTGTTGTAAATTCTGATCATTGTTCTCAAGCCTAGTTTTTGCAATTAAAATCATATAACTACTACTCTGGTTATTCTTCCCGTCCCCAAATACAAAGATTAGATTATTTACCAAGTCAATTCAAATTGTTTCGATTTTCGCAAACGAGTTCATCAAACTATTATTTATTTTTGATTTTTCGTAGGCGCCCCACATGATGTGTTAATCGAAATTGACAGAACTTTATTTATTCTAATTCCAATAAATTTAAAATAATTTCTAATTTCTAATCAATAACTTTAAAGGAATTGTAATACTTTAAACGAATTGATGATTCTAAACAAATAGTTTATGGCAAAGTTTTAACGGGAGGTGATTGAAATGATGACAGTTATTTGTTTCATCATTCGCATCCCATAAAGAACCAACTTATGTACTAAACATATCTATACAATATCTATGACATTGCGAACAAAATTAAGAAATAAATTTATAGATCAATAAAATAATGTAAAGATCAAAAATTATTTGAATTTCTAAGACATTAAATTAGAGAATATGTTTATATTCTTAAGAGTTCGAGTGGAGCATAACACACCTTGATTTAAGTTTTCTTTTGTTGATATTTATTATTTTTTATGTTTTGATTTTATTGAAATTCGATTTTAATGTAAATTAAGTTAAGAAATTTTCGTTATTTGATTATGAAATTAGATTAGATTTATTGATATGTTTAAATCGTCTTATTACTACGTATTTAAGGTTTGAATATAAAAAACGGCTATAAACTTAGGAAATTATATGATATGGATGTTGTTATTGTTTTTATATCTATTGTGGTATTCATTTCAAATGAAATTGTAAGGTAGATCAAATATGTTATTTATTTTTAACACATTTGAGCATAAAACTAAATAGTTTGACATGGGGAAGGTATTCAAATATTTAGGTTTAGAATTGATTAGCTCGTGATGGGAAATAAATAAATTTATTTTTTTTCGTCAAATTTTTGTTGTACTTTTTGGATGTTGTTTTATGGTTTTGTTCATAATTTTTGGAAGAGTTATTGGGTGATTTCACAAAGTGATCATATCCATAAATAACATAAAAGTTTTCCATTCTATTTAGTATGGATTAGAAATGGATTTGAAAATGGCAAACTGGTGAGAACTTTATTTGGGTTTCACCTTTAAAATTTTTTTAAATTTTTCTTTTGTTTGTGTTGGTTGTTCTGTGAGTAAGTGAATGGCAGAATACGTAAGTCTATGACGCATAAACACTTTTTGGCGTTTTTATTAAATTTTTTTGAGCTTTTGAATTTTTTTATGTCAGGAATTAGGTCGATTATGCTGCAACCATTTATCTAAGTTTTACTTGTATTTATTGTATTTTGACCTTATCAATCTTTGTCTCTTAGTAGATTTCACGTTCAGGCCGGCTAATTTGGTCAGTTTGGGTAGATGAAATCACTTGAAAATCACTAGAATTTTGCAATTCGAAATAACTTATCATTTTCTCTAAAATTCCTTTAAAAAATTTTTTTTTTTGTTTCGTGCCAGGATTCGAACTCACATTCATCAGAGACACATGTTCTAATCCCGTGTGTCTTACACAATTTAGCCAAAGCGGCGATTAAAAATTCCCCTCAAAGTTGTCTATATTTCGTAACCAATAAATTGACTTTACGTCAGATATTAAGTTTCGCATTGATTGACAACAATCAATAATGACTTTACACTCGGGACTTAGGATGTTGAATAGAATGTTGACTTAGATGTTGATGAAATATTCTCTCATCCTAGGAATTCATACATCGTAATATCTAGAAATTTAGTACAAAAAATCCCAAAAAAATTGTTCATATTCTTAGATTTAATTTCTTATGAAATACAAAACTTCGTTCCACACATTATTTTATGTATAATTGTTTTATGACATTCGATTTTTTCGTAAACAAATATTAATTGTTATCATAGACAAATTCTTTATGTAGTATTTATGAGCACTTGTGTTAATCGAGGGTGAGACTAGAGAGGATGAAACTCTCCAACTAAAGACAGTACCAACATTATTTTTTATATTTATTTTAGCATGAACTTTTTTGACGATTCTTTGTTTTCTCTGTAATATAGTTTACACTTTTTGCCGTTGGCTTTTGGCGTGATTCGTCATAGAAATAAAATTAAATCTTTTATTTAAAAAAAAAAAAAAATTTGTATTAACGTGCGTATACAACAAGTGCTAAACAAATATGTTATTCTCTGTAATAAATTAATTTTTTGGGAGAAATCAATTGGGTTTAGAGTGGTGGAAAGAAGAACGTTCTTAATTGACATGCTAACAGCTCGGTCGGTAGAACCCTTGCTCACAAAGAACGAAAGTGTGAAGTAGCGTGTCTCTGACCAATTGGTGGATAACTCCCGGTCCACCAAACCTCCCTTTACAATTTTCGGTTTGCAAAAAGGTAAGAAGGCAAGAAGGTATGCAGGAGTTCTGGTAGTAAACAAAACAATGGAACTTTTGTTACATTTTAAATATCGGACATCGTTTGGCCAGAGTATTCAATGTCAAATCAAAATTTAAATTTGGTATTAAAACTCAGTAGTATTAAAGTTATTAAAATTATCATTAATTTAAACAATCGTTTTAATGGTGTCTCAGAAAGCTGATCTAATTCAAAATTTTGGCAAAAAAATTCGTTTATTATTTTACACGAAGAAAATCGCAACTTACCAAAAATATATTATAAATATGTGGCTCATTGCACCAAACAAAAATTATATTTGAGCGTCACTTCTGTTAATTTTTTTGATACTTCTGAAATTGTTAGTTATATCAAACAGAAAAACCGAAACAAATTTCAAATTTTTTGGCAAACAGTTTTTGCGCAGTATCATTGGGAGACTTAGCGATCCGTTGCTTATTCAATTTACAGTGTTGTAACGAGCAGCAGATTAGAGATCAACCTTACTATAATCAATCCGACGACTTGAGGATACACGTGTCTCGAGTTTGTTCCGACTACCTTCAGTACATGGATTCGATATACATTATCCTCGTCCCTTTACAAATACGGAATGCACGTGATACTTAAAAGGTAAACTGAAACAAAGGTTGAAAGGAAGATGAGCTCTAACGACTGAGCAAGATTTAAGGTCAAAAGACAATATCCACCCCTCTATCACCTACTTCTAAAAAACATTAGTTGAAAACATTTAACATACCCCATGATTGTTTTTGAATCTCGTCCATGTAATACACATAATTTAAATATTTGTATACAGTCATATATTAATTTGGATAAAACTTATAGTGGATTATAGCAATATTAAATGAAATTAATTAAATTATTGCAGAGCAATTAGAGAAAAAGTGTTATGATCAAATTCATATGTCATACGAGTCTTTTTTGTTGCTTATGTCACCAAAAATATCATATCTCCCAACAATTTTTGCACACCAAAACAAGTTGATTAGTTGATAATTGAATATATATTAAGAATTATTGCACCTATATAAACAGGTGATTGTTGAAAATTTATTTTAGCTACAAAAATCGTTGCACTAAAATAAAATAAATATTTGTAGAGTATAGAAATCAAAATCATTGCCCCAAAAGGATAGGTGTGGGTTGAATAGCAAAATAAAATTGTAGCACCTTAAATAGGTGATTGCTTAATATCGAAATCAGGAATCATAGCAACAAAAATATAGGTGAGTGTTGAATATCAAAACATAATTGTTGGTCTAAAGATAAACAGGTTTTTGATGAACATTTATCGTTGTTCACAAAAACCAATCCGAAATTAAAAATTCCCCTAATTGTTGTCTATATTTCCTAACCAAAAATATAACAACATATTGACTTTACGTCAGATATTAAGTTTCGCATTGATTGGCAACAATCAATAATGACTTTACACTCGTGACTTAGGATGTTGATTAGAATGTTGACTTAGATGTTGACGAAATATTCTCTCATCCTATGAATTCACAAATCGTAATATCTAGAAATTTAATACAAAAAAATACCAAAGAAATACAATTTTCAATATGTAATCATAGATGAAAAATTCAACTTAAGTAAATATGAAAAATGATGAAGTTTCAATTTAGAAATTATCTGAACTTCAAAATTAAAAATATGTTTCGTCATCGCCGCTTTGGCTAAGTTGTGTAAGACACACGGAATTTGAACAATGTGTCTCTGATGAATGTAGTTCGAATTCTGACACGAAACACAACAAAATTTTTTTACGTCAGATATTAAGTTTCGCATTGATTGGCAACAATCAATAATGACTTTACACTCGTGACTTAGGATGTTGATTAGAATGTTGACTTAGATGTTGACGAAATATTCTCTCATACTATGAATTCACACATCGTAATATCTAGAAATTTAATACAAAAAAATACCAAAGAAATTTATCGTAATGTTTATGGTGGCAATATTACTTACTGTCGTGGATGTTGACCGCTCACATTTAATAAGGTTGTAGAAGGCATCGTCGATGTGACACAACCGTAAAATAAATTATGTAATGTTAACATTGATCCGCTGTACCACCTTCAAAAGATGGCGACAACGCTATATTCTATTTTTTTGTGTAAAAAGAATTAATATGACCATAAAACAACTTAGTTTCAATCTTTTATTTAATTCCGACCAACTGCAAATATTTTAAAAAAAGTTTTCTATTAATTTACTAAGCAAATGTTTCTTTTATTTTTATTAAAAAAATTTTCTAATAGTTTTAACTTAATTTTCTAATTGATTATAATTTTAATTAAAGTTTAACTTTTAAATTTAAAAACATTGTTATATTTTCACAAAATAAATGAATTCTGCAGCATTGCTTAGAACTGAAGAAAATTAAACCATTTTTTATGATCTCAAGGATCTTCACAAACTGTCTCAAATCAAACATTTTCACATGTTTATATTCATAAAATTTAATGAAAGCAAGAAACGAAAATAAGAAACAAGAATCAATGAATTTATAGTACTGTTAAGGAATAGAACGAATAGTATGTGTTTAAATCGACAGCATAGGATGCCGGTAACTATCTTAGAACCAACCGCTTCGTAACAGTCTTTTGAAATAGATCAATTAATAAGCACAATTCTGTTGCTATTGCTACAAATTTGGGAGAGATTTAAATTAAACTGGAGCCTTATACAAAGTTTTATCCTTCTGGCAGACTTTTATGTATAAATTAAAATTAAACTATTTTAAAAATAATTGGTAAAAAATAAAACACCAACAGAAGAAATACAAATATGTAAATTTTTTTTATTTCTTTTTTACTATTAATTCCTAATAAATTTGATTTAATTTCAATTCATATTTGATTTTTTGGCATTTTGAACTCGAAAGGACCTACAACAACGCAAAACATCAGATTTTATTAAAATTGTTTGAGAAAGGAACAAGCGCAATATTTAAAAATGTTTTTATTTAAATGACTGCTAAAATTTTTTTGTTGTTTCTTTTTATAAAATACAACCAAATTGTTCATAAAATATATTTTTAAAAAAAATTATATCAGACAATTAAATAAATTGTTTTATATTGTTGCGTTGACTCGCGCAATAGAATAAAATTAACAGCTGTGTATTCTGTTAGAAATGATTTATATCAAAACATATCAGTTTTTGTACTGATGTAAACTAATGTTTTTCACATTTTAAAGTTAACTCAAATTAAATCAAAGTATGTCTTTGTCCTTTTATTATTCGAGAAAGGAACGTGTGCATTAGCTTAAATTTATTGTTTGAATATAATTTTAAATGAGAAGAAAAATGTTGTTGTTGATATTTTTTTAAAATAAAATAAAAAAAAACTTATTCCATAGTTCAATGCAATCAAATAAATTGTTTATACAGAGTAAGATTAACATCTGTTTGTATTATTCTGTTAAGCATAATAACGCACACTATTACGGTTGTATTAGTAAAAAAGCAAAAAAAAGTGCTATTGTTATTGTTGTTTGAAGGTTAAAAATATTTTTCTACGGTAGTATATAAAAAGTTTCAATTTTCATGGAGGTTTTAAACTGTGAAATTGGCTGTGACTTTGGCTTTTTCTCAGTTGTGGAAAATTATTATTGCTAAGAATTTTTTTAAATTTTTTTAATTAAGAAAACACATAAAAACATTAGGGTTAAGAAGACAGAGTAACGCAGATTCTGTTAATGGCGAGAGAGGCCTCACGGCGCCTTCTCAAAAACTGTGGTGCTCTGATCTATATGATCATCTGTTGTCATCTTGGGGAGTATTACATTTACTTTAAAATAGCTTTCCTTTTATTTCTGACCTGCTGGCTACTTCTCTAACTTTAACTAGTAAATAGAGTCTTCAATAATTTATTTCTGTAACGAAAGCTTTCAAATGCAGAGTCACAAAATTTTTTTCTTATTAAGCTAAGTAGCATAATTTATAATTAACAAGCCAAGAATTGAAGTGAATTCCACCAAAAATTCTTAGTTAATATTTCATTTAACAAAAACAACTAAAAACAACAACATCAAGTCAATAAGTCATGAGACTCTTCCAAAAAAAAAATTTACCTTAAGTTTAACATAAAAGATACTCAACCAGCATAATTTAAAAATAATCATCAACAATTTTCGTAATAAAAATAAAAAAAAAAACAAGAAACTTAGAATAAACTTTCTTACAATTATAACTTTCTATATCAACAACATAAAACTTTTTCCTTTTTCTTTCTACCGTCTTATGTTATATTTCTTTTTTTTTTTTTTTGAAAAGAAAGTAAACTTACTTTTATTTTTTTTAATTTTTCATATTTTCTTCGTTCTTCCAACTAACAGTGGCCCTTATTTTTCACATTTATTTTGATGTGAATACAAGAAACCTAAATGTAGAAATGAAAATTTGTTTTCTATGTAAATATAAATTAAGAAAATGATTTCGAATTGTAGATATTCTCAGGATTTTATTTATTTTTTTGTTTTTGTTCTGTTTATCATAAAAACGCGTTTTTGTTTTTCTAAAAAAAAAAACAAAAATAAAGGAAAAGTTAATTTATCTCAGAAAACACGAAATAAAAACGTAAGACGTAGGGATTTTCTTGTCAATTTTATTTACTTTTAAAAACAATCAAATAATTTATTGTTGTTTTGGTAAGGCTGAAGCAAGAAAACCAAAATGAATTAAGAAAACGGAATTGAGGTTTTTTTATTAAGGAAAAAGGGGAGATTATTAGAACTAAATGAACAAAAGTCGTGAAGTTAAACTTTTCTTCTTTTTTTTTAGGATATAGTGATTTTGGGTAAGATGTTTTGATTGGTTTTTGTATAAATGTGATTGGTGTATTAAAGTTTATCCTTGTTATTTTTCCAGGATTTTTAATGTATCTCCAACGAAAATTGCTTATGTTTTCCTTTTTTATCTCATACCTAATGATGAGATGCACTTTTTCGTGCTGCATAATTTTATGAACCCCTAAAAGTGGTAATGAAAAATGCGTGAAGTTATTTTGATCTGCTTTAATAGCCTTTAAAGATTGGCTAAAACTAGTTGATGAACTGGCAAATTTTAATGTTTTTAATTTTTTGACACCTATTCCGCGCGTTTTTGTACTCCCTTAGGGTCATGGCATTATTTTGGAGCCATATAGACTATCAATTTTCTCGTATCAAATTGCATGTGAATACTATTTTGTTTATCAATTGTGAGTGTCATCGATTATTTAATTAAAAGTGTAATTGGAGGTGACATCATTTTTTCATTTACACAAAACAAACTTGGTCTGGGAGACCGTGAAGGTATACCAGTTGGCCGCGCACGCAGACCACATTCACCCGCTGCAAGCTCGAGCTGGCGTAAATCCTTTCGACCAACCCCATTTAGAATAACCAAAACAAAACGATACGTGTGCCGAAAAAAACTACTCAGGATCTCCAGAAGGGAGAACTGTCATGTCACAACTCTTCCCAAATGATCTACGTTAACAAGGCATTTTCGTTTATGATCTCACCGACAAAAAATTAAAACCATCCACAGTAAAACCAATTAAATTTAGCGTAATTTAGCTGTATTACCATCCTTCCCGTGTTGGATTTCACCATAAGATTCATCCCAATATCCAAATCTACTCCACTCCTACTCCATAACGAAGAACTACATCTAGGTTGTGCTAATCGCTTAATTTCATGGTTAGATGTTTACATGCATTATTAGTAAATCATCCTCAAGCATGGTCTGGTACGAATACGGCTTTGTTTCTCAATACTCAAGTATAACAAATAATAACACCAACAAACTTCGTTCTTATTTCTTAGTTCCATGTAATTCTCATAACATTTTCTTAAATTACATTCTTAAGTCTTAATACTTTCACTCAACTTTAACTCTTTTGTTTTGCTTTTTTTAAAATTTTTATAAAAAAGTTCGAATTTTTTTCAACTTCAAAATTTTGTTAAATTACTTCACACTATCAAATTTGAACTTTTATAACTTAATTCGAATTTTCCACCCAATCCAACTCAACCATTTCATAAAGTCACTTGCGATCTTAACTTCCAAATACCAACTCCACAAAACTTTAATTTACTTTACAAATAACATCACTCTTCAAATTAAAATATAAAACCAACTTAACTCCATATATCAACCGACCAATTCAACTTCCAAAACCAAAACTAACTAGAAGACTAAAAAAACGAAAATTCGTAAAGCAAATATTTTCTTCTCACGATTTAAATTGATTTGATTGCATTTTTTTGTTTTGAATTATTGTCGATTACAACGTTGATTGACGATTATGTTACTACGAGGAACAACAGGACATAACAGGACAAAAGAAGGAAATCCGACTGACTACATTCGTCCTGGGAATCATAGAAAAATTAAGAAGCGAAATGGGAGGTGGACTCCGACCTAAACCCTGAGATAGACGCTCAGGCTCGGCCGACTGAACTAGACGGGCCAGAAACAAAAATCAAACTTAAAACAAAAAAATATAAACACAAAGCACAAATAAAACCAAAATAAGATCAAACACAAAAAAACATAAGGTGCTAGAAAAACTTGAGGAGGAAATTAGAAACCCATTTGGACAGGTGACCACAGAATAAGCAAGCTGAATCTTAATTACAAAATCGAAAGCAAAACAAAAACAAATTTAGCCTAAAATTTTTCTTCTCACTGTTCCATATCAAGTCAAAGACACCATCGGAATACCCTGTATTGAGAATAAAGAGGTTGGTTTTAGGATAGAGAACGTCAATCACGGCGTCCCGAACGACAGACGATTCAGTTCCCTTTTATTGCCCTCTGGTCTGCGCTCTTCCTACCCTCAAACAGGTTACGCTCGAACGAACAGAATTTTCGAAGACCATAGCAGTTAGACTAATTGAGCGTAAGATTTGGGGGTCAAGACCTCATTGAGAACCCGTGAACGTGCTGAAATAATCATGGTGTGATGACCTAGATAGTACACCACCAGGGGTCAACAAGATCCGGGTCATATCACTTCACCGTTCACAGCCCTCTCGCAGCGGTCAAAAAATTCCCAATCAACTAAGGTACGCGGGATCGTTCACCCCGTTAGGAACACGTCTGAAGAACCTTTGCTATACCTTTGCGGTTGTTCATTGCCAAATCAATTCGTTCTTCCACTTTCAAACTTTTATAATACTCATTCTAATAAATTCATACACTATATTTGCATTCTATCTAATTTTAAAATTTCAGTCAAACCTCTTCCACTATAGAGCCAATTGTACTGCGACCTGATCTCAATATCCTCAAACACATTACATCTTTTGCACAAATAATTTTCAATTAATTGACGTTTGTACAAACATTCATTCCAAATGCCATGGTTAATTTGTTTCCATTTCCTAAAACATCCTAAGTACATTTCTGGCATCCTCCTTTCCACAAACAATGGCTTACGCATTCAAACTGTCCTTTTCCACTAACTTATCAGGTTTATAATTTCCAGTTATTCGATAGTATGCATGATATATATTGTATGAATACATCACACTGTTGTCTTTGCAATAGCTCACAAATCATAGCCATAAATTGCCATGGCTATCTCCTCCGCTCTGTAGGAAAATCATCACACTCTTGGAATCAGAGAACATTACTATCCTCTTCATCCAACAAATTTTGCCGATTTTGCTCTTCATTTTAACCGAATGCTTATAACTTGTGGCAGGCACAAACACTCCCATTCCACATCCATCTTCATTCAGACTAATTAGAAACACTTCATTGCGATGATTGTGGCCGAATACTCCACTACTGCAAACTGCAAGCCCAAACCTCTTTTTGCCACAATTTTATCCCAATGAATTCAAAACGTTACACTAAGGCTTGGCTTCCTGATTTCTTACTCTTCTATCATCAGCATAAACATATTAATTTCCAAAACCATCATTCAAACGAAAATTAATCAAAACGTTATTATTAGCGACAAAACTCAAAATGTAAATGGAATTTTTGCTTGTTGTTGAAGAAGTTATGTTTGACCCCTTGAACAAGAAAAAAAATACAACAAAGTGTATATGTACGTACAAGAAAAAGAATTAAAATAATAAAAAAAATGAAAACGGCCGATCGATAGTGATCAATTCCAAAACTCATTAATTCTTTAATTTTTTTTCTCTCTACGTTCAGAGAAACATGAAATCGTAACTTGACATTATCTTTATTCTAAGATCAGTTGTGTTGTCGTTGATTATTTTATGAATATTTTTGTTTTCATTTTGTTTTATTTTTCAGTAAATTTTGAACTTGATCTTAAGACTAAAGAAACATAACGGTTCGAACGTTTTGTATGAACAGTTTTTTTTTTTTTATTTCATATGATCGATGGTTGGTTTTAATATTATTTAGAGGTTTTACGATTTGATCGTGTCTTTGGTTTGGTAAAGCTGAATGATTGATTAGAAATACTGGAAGTTGAAATTTATATTTTTTTTTTTGGATGGATTGTAATGGAATACGAATCATATCGTTATTTTAAACCGCAAACAGAAGTAGATCGGCATGATGAAATGTTAACGATTGTATTGCACCAACCCACCCAACCACAACATAAAACCATGTCCTTTAAATCAAACAATTTTAAATCTATTCGTTTCCTTTCATTCATCTATCATTCAGTCAGTCATCATTGTCTCATCATAAAGATTATCGTCAAACCATTATGAATAATTCTTGGTTTTGTAAAAGTCCAAATGTACAACAAAAGACAAAGTATAAAAAAAAATTATTGTTGTACAACAACAAAATCTATTGTCATATTGTGACAATAAATCAAATTTTATTTTAAATAATAAAAATAATTTATTGTTATTGTTTTTAGTTTTTGTTGATAATTTTTAATCATTTGCATGATAAACGTAATAATATTTTGGTCCATTAGGAGGATGAGATGAAAATTTATTTCATTTTGAATTTTACTATGAGAAAAGTTTTTTTGATTAAATTTGAATAAAATTTATTCAATTTAATAAGTGAATGTTTTGGTTTTGATAAAATTTTGTATGAAAGAAGAAAAACATTTTTTAATCGATAGCTTATTCGACAAGTGATTGTAAATTATTGACGTAATGTTTTGAATATTTAGTTGCTTTAGTTTTGTTTAAGTGGTAAAAGAGACACGTAGACCGTTTACAAACCAGCAACAAAATATTGGGTATCACATCACTTCACCATCGAATCGAAAAAATAATTTCTTTTAAATTTTACTTTTTTTAGTCGTCCAAAATACCAAAATCAACAATTGTCTAACATCACAATCAATTGATGATTCAAATACTTTATGCTGTTTTTTATATTATGTACTTCAAAAATTTATCCAGATTTTTTGGACTCAGTGTTTAGTTAAGAGTTTTCTCACTGTAATCAATTAAGAGGAAAGGACGAATGTTTCAAAAAGATTTTCTAATAGCATCTGTCTAAATTTTTTTAGTGCATTTTAGTTCTACACGATTTTTTTCAGTCTAGCAATATTATGTTGTATACATAAAACACAGTTTAAACAGTGGCTGCACTTTTTAATTCAAGCTTTGCTATATGGGTTATGTAAAGCAACTTATTATTGAATTACAAAGCAAATGTTTCATTAAAACTAATTTTAATGCAAAACTACAAACTTTAGCATAACTCTGGCATTATAATTTATGTTTTTAAATTTGCTAGAACTTTGAATGCGACTTGCCAGACTAATAAATAACAGGAAACAACCAGCGGACTGTGTGCCTAGTGAGGTTTTTAATCTAGCGAGCTTCATCCATGTGTGTCCGAGAAGTAATTTCTCCCAGTTCAGTACAAATAATCAGATATGTACGTAAATAAGACGGGGTAAACGGAATGCAATAAGCAAACACAAATAACAGTGACTCTGACCAACGTAAAGGCCGAAGCAACAAAAATAATCACACATACACACAACAATATAACTATAAAATTTTTTTTTAATTCAAATATTCGATAAAAGTTTCACTCAAATGATTTTCCAGGATCTTCTTTCACATTACGTTAATTCAGCCTATCATACTAACTAAAGCATACATCAATAAATAATAATAATAAATTGTACCACTGGTCCGGGCGATAAATGCCTAGAATTAATACAAGTATTGTGATAAAATTCATCAAAGAAAATACTGCGCCTCTGATCCGGACGATGTTGCATAGGAATAATGTAAGGTGTAAAAAAGTCATCAAAGAAAATGTTAATCGGAATAGATATAATTCAGTTTATTGCAGACAAGCATTTTTTCGTTTTTTTTCTTTGTTCATTTACATAAAAATTCAAAACTACCGTAAATACCTTTCAAATTTATTTATTAATTCAAAAAAAATTATGTAAAGTTAAAAATTCCATGTTCGTAGATATATAAATCAATTAATAAATTACTTAAACAACTTATTGCTTTTTAGAAATTATTTCAGAAAGTTCAAATCACTGAGTTAATAGTTATCTTTTTTAAATAAATTTTTTCATTTTGAATTTGAATTTGAATTAACTAAACTTTTATAACATATTCAATCAAATAAATCAAATTTTAGTAATTATTTAATGATAATAACTAATATATATCAAATAACATTTGAATATCAAACCACTTTTGTATCCGTTTTCAATTTTTAAAATAAAAAAATTAGGGAAAAAATCAACACCGTAATTGGTTGCTTATATTCACCGAAGGGTGTTGATGGTCAGTCAATTACCAAATGTTCAAGTATATATAAAAAAACATTTTGAATCAATAACATATCAAAATGAGATCGCAATCAAAAAAAGAAACACCATTGCAAACAGGGTTGAAACAGATATGAAAAACAAACGATAAGTTGTATTGATCAAGTTGATTCATGCATAAGAAAGTTATTTAAACAAATAATGTTTTACAGTCAAAATAGCTTCGTAACAGGCCATAGTACAGAAGTTTCATTTATCAATAGAAAGAATTTACACCAATGCACATGCCAACATTTTTTCCACCATCAATAGACAGACCTAGGGAAATTAAAACCTGATTTTAAAAAGTTGAGGTCAGGATGTATGTACTAAACTCTTTACCGTGCGATAACAGCCAGAAACTTGGAAATTTAATACTGCGGTGCACTAGAACTCTAAAATGTGGCAAATGCACTGAGCTAGAGCCATCTACACATGCTAAGAGGTGTGAGAAGCATGTAAGTATCAGTAGGGAATGTTTGGTTTGCGCAAAATGAAAACAGATTGTCATCATTAGAGCAATTGAAAGACTGCCGTATAATCGAGCTAAGAAAAACAACAACACAGGCAAAACAAGCAAAATTCTATAATACAATTCAAAAACAAATACTGCTTTTGTGCATTTCTAAAAACTCAATCATGTTTACTGTTAAATGAAAATGAGAGGGCCATTCTAGAGGATAACCTAGATATGGGAATAGAATAGAAATATATGGAACCAGTGAGCACTTTAGCTCTTAACATAAAAGGGATATCGACGATGGTTATTTTACTATCTAAAAAATTTGTAAATGAAATGAGTAGATTTGATCAACGGTTGAATGTTGGCCAGATACATTCTCAGAGCATTTACGCTAAGCGTGATAATGCAAGAAATTATCTGGCGGATACAAGTATGGATGGGTTGCTTGTTAGTGAAATATGATAACGTGCTGTTAAGACATTTAGAATGGCTGGTTAATGATTCTGCTGGATATAGAATCAGTTATTTGGAATGACGATAGATCAACTAGGATAGTGACAGTAGGTGGGGTGGCTAGTTTCGAAAATGTTGTAGTCTTGATCGAGCTGGCACCTGAGATCACTTAGAACGTTAGCGAAAAGAATTTAGGTGGTGATCATTACGTGATCGAAATGAATGTGAGGGATAATAGGCTCTTTAAGGATAAAATAGGATTGATGTTTAAAAAGAAAGCGGTGGACCGAATGAATGAGATTTTCAAAATGCAAACGCGTCCCAGCTTGAAAATGAAACAGAGAAAATAAACGGAATATGCGTTAAAACTGTTTATATGAAAGATACAGAATCCCGGTCCACTGCTATATAAAGGAAACTATAATTAATCTTTGTAACAAATACATTCATATTTTGTTTTCCTAATATATAGAAAGTAAATCTTAATATATTAAAACTTTTAATAACCAATTGTTTTCTTTTAATTTCAGGTAATTAAACGGCATTAATCACATATATATGTTTGGATAAGCAAAACAAACTCCAGGTAAACCATGTCCGTCGACACAACACTGTAGAATACAGAATTATATAAAATTCTATAATCCGAGAATTAAAAAAGTTTCTTAAGAATTAAAAAAGATTTCTAGAGAATTAAAAAGTTTCGGTTTACAGAAAGAAAATTGTGAAATATTAAATTAAAATGTAATTATTTATTTCTTAAATTCATAATAAGATAAGTCAAACTTTGCAAAAATTAAATTTAAGTTTTTTTGCTTCTGTTTTTTGAAAGAAATTTCGTTGCGAAAACTAAAAAGAGGAAAATCTAAAAAAAAAAATAAAATATGTTTTGAATTAAAGGAGATAGGTGAAGAAATACAAAAGTAAAAGGCAACACTGATGCTCCATTCGGAGTTTAGGACTAGCTATGAAAATCCCAAGAAACAAACAATATTTAGCATTTAGCGTGAAATACTTAATTTAGGAATCATTTGATGTATTGGTTATGTTTTTTTATCATTTCTTCTTTAAGCAGAATCCCAATAAAGATTCACTAGCAATCAAATTCAAAGTTGCACATATGGGAAATTCTATGTTTGCTTTTTGAGTGTTTGTGTCAGTGATTAACAGTGTTTGTGTCAGTAATCATGAGGCTTGTCTACATTTAGCTGAAAACTAGATATCATAAGTCAGTTTCAATCTGTTAATGGAGTTTAATTGTAAAAAACCTCGATTGTTTGGTCGTGCTGGTGTAAGAATGCGATATTGAATAATACTGCAAAGTTGATCAATACCAGTATTATGACTTGGCATCTGTAAAACACGATTAAAGATGAAGAATTAATTGGGTAATTTAAGTGTCTGTCGGTAGATAAGTTCTGCTGGTGAGCACATTACTTGGAAATAAATGCTGCTTTTGTTGTCCATAGTAACGTTTTACCATTCTCTTTGCTTTTGGTTGGCGTTATACATTTGCGTTTGCTCCATTATTTGTTCAGGACTACTTACAGAATATCAAAAATTCATTATGCACTAAAATAGTTGATTGTCGAGATAATTATATATATAGGAATAAATTGTTAAACAAATTAATTGGTAAATAAATTATGTATATAAATAAAAAAATTGTTGCACCAAAATTAAACAAGTGATGGTTGAAAATTTATTGTATCTACCAAAAACTGTGGTACCAAAATAAACGGGTGATTGTTAAAACAGATTGTGTAACTACCAAAGTCTTTGCAGCAAAATAAACAAGTGATTGTTGAAAAACATTGTGTAAATGCGAAAATCATTGCACCAAAATAAACAGTCGATTTTTGCAAAAAAAACTGCAAATTTCCAAATCGTTGCACCAAAAAAGAGGCGGTTTTTTAGAATTTATTGTAACTCCAAAAATTTCTGCACCAAAATAATTGGGTGACTTCTGAAACAATAGTGTAAATGCCAAAATCGTTACACCAAAATAAACAGGTGATTGTTGAAAAAATTGTGAAATTGCTAAAATTGTTATAAAACAGTCAGGCGATTTTTGAGAATTTATTGTTACCACAAAAAAATTCTACACTAAAATAAACGGGTGGTAAATAAAAAAATCGTTTAAATGCCCAAATCGTAGCACCAAATTAAACAGGTGATTGTTGAGAATTTGTTGAAAATTTGTTGAGAAAGCTGTTGAACGTTTGTATTACTCAAGAATGTTCAAGAGGTTTTCCATTTAATACAACCATAAAATCAAAAATCTTATTTAAATAGGATCAGTTATACCACCCTCATAAAATTAGCTATAGTGACACGTTACTTGTAAATAAACTTTTATTATCAACACAACTATTTTTTAGAAAATAAAGATAACTTTAATGTTAATAAAAATTTAAAAAAATATATCTACTTTTGATGTTAACTTTTATAAACGTTCGACCAAGAAAAACTGATACGAACTGTTTTAATGATCTCATTCTGATCAGCTAATACACAATAATCATTTTCATATGTTTATATTCGTAAAAAACAACGGAAGCAAAAAATATTGAAATAAAAATAAAACTCATTGAACCTCATTGTTTCCATCAATAGTTAAAATAAATCAAAATAGTTACTCCCGGGTAAAACAATTTTAAAGCAATTTAAGGAATTTACAATGGTAATAATTTAGAATTTACCGCTTGGTAACAGACTTCTGCCCATCAAATTTTTCGATCAACACAAGTTAAAATGAATAAGAAGGGGGTAGTAGCCTTACAATTTCTATATTAATGTAGTTTAATTGAACTTGCAGAATTTGGGAATGTCTAGTTAAACTTTTTCTATGTTGTTATACCTTAGAACGGAAGTTAAACAAGATTTAGCCCAATTATTTGTGTGTTTTCAATGCTTGACCAAAAACTTCGAGCTGAAATCTATTTACAGCTAGTTCTGATACCAGCATTTAACATGTTTTGTAAAGTGTTGCAGGTTGTTTTGTTCAACATCTGTGTGATGTATGGTTGTGATTGAACCCCGTTGATTTTGCTTTTTCAGTGCATTTTATCTACTACAATTTCCAAATAGCTTTTAATGAACGTCTTTTTTCACCATCTGGAGCGAGTATGAGACCAAAGAAACGAAAGGTTTATAAATTCTTATTTAGCCTAAACGCAGCGTAAACTTTTGGAACTGGATCTATGTTGTCTTGATACAGGCAAATGAATGGTAGTGAAAATATAATGAGCCACTTTTGTTTGACCGACAAATTACAGTTGGCTCTACTGTTGCCGAAAGGAACTTCTTTATTACCAGGCCATAGTCATTTTCGATCTTATAATGAATCTTCATTCGTTTTATGTGTTTAAATTAACCATTGGGTTGACAGGCTTTTGCTAAATCAGTCAGTCGTTTTTGTTTGAGATCAACAAGTATTCCAAATTTACTGAGAAATCCTACATCGGCTAACATGAAAGTGTGAATAAATGTTCGTTTAGATCCTTTGTGTACCGGCAGGAATTATATTTCCTATCCATTGGCAGTTAATAAAACTAAATCCGTTCAAAAACTAGACGTATTTTTTACTTTAATTGTATACATAGTGAAAATAAATTTAAAAGAAGGCAAACTTATGCCGCAACCAGTGAAACGGTAAAGATCCCGCGCTGTCATACTGGCAGATCGCAGAGAGACTTCTTTGTCCGAACTGCGTACAAATGGAATAGTTTGCCGGAACACTTAGTCTCAGGTGGCTTCAACCCACAGATGTTTAAAAAAAGCGTTAATCTACACCTTAGAACGCCAGTTGTTGTGGGACCCAGGTCTAGACCTAGGTCTTAAAAGGTATTTATGTGTTGTTGTGACACATATTCTAAACCCTATTACACAACACATTTTATTAAAAAAAAAAAAAAAAAAAAAAAAAAAAAAAAACTGGGAGAAGATTTGCAAAACAATATAAAGAGCACTTAAGTAAATTTATTTCTATTCCTCACAAAAAATTTATGTCTATTCTTTAACTAGTTCACACGTTGGCAGTTGGATTAGAATTTTGTCAACACTGTTTATAGAGTCTTGACCCCTCGTAACAGATTTTAGCCGGAAGCACCATCAAATAATTTATAAACCTTAATATATTTTTGTTATAATTTCCAGCTATCTATCTTTAAATTTATCAATTATTTCTATTTACCTATTCTATATATAACCTAAGAAATTTCCACAATAAAATCATAAATGTTACATAATCAGTTGTTTGGACAAAAATTTAAACATAATATGACAAATATTAAATTAGATGAAAGATAATGAAATCACACAACACAATATCAATTGAATAGACAAATATATTAGTATTCTTCTACATAACAAAACAATAACACATGAATATTAGGAAATCAAATTGAATTTACATAACAAAAGAGATTTAAGATAAGAACTGATAGTTAGACGAATATAGATTTTCTTTTATTTACATAAATTTTCGAAATTTCTTGATATAAAATCGAAATTTTACCTTTGTTGTTCTATTTGTGGTTTTGTTTGATCGAATAATTATACACATGATATCTAAATAAAGGTAAGTTAGTCTGAATGACGTCAATTAAGATAACGAATTTAGAGTTATCATACTATTTAGTTAAACCTTTATTGGTGAAAAAACCGGATGGGATGTGTGGTTTGTTAAATTTTCTCTTTTTACATCCATAAACAATTAATGAACACATTTTGTGTTACTTGTTAGAAATGGTTTTAAGAGCAGAACTTCTGGTAGCAAGGAACATAAAAATCTCACAAGTTCATCCATCTGCTAGCGTCCCTAAGGCATTTAGTGATATCTCACTGCTAGTGGCAGTGTCACCCACGTGGATCAAAAATAATTAAAAATTAACGAAAATTGAGGTTGGCAAAAAAACAATGAAAATTGGTCATGTAAACTCGCGGCATAGTCCAAGATTAATTGTTAATAAGTTCGACCAAATGTTTTAATTTGTAAACCATCCGTTGCAAAATAGTTGAAATTTTTTGTTTTGATTCTTTTTGTAACATTTAGATGGTGGAATTATTGATAAGTCGGAAATGGTGTTTGTGTTATTGTTTTTGTTATGTTTGCACCAACTCGGGCAACTCGTTGTGCCTTGATGCCAAATTTAAAATGATTCGAACAAGTATCGCATTGATGTATCTATTGCTGTAGCTATTTTTGTAGCTCTAGATGAATTTTTATTACGGTTCCGAGATTTTTATTTACTTCAACAGTTGAATGTTGACGAGAAAAGTTTATCATCATTTTTTAGATTTCACTTATTTGCATGACTTTGACATTTGCTTTGTTAGTAGGAGTTGGATGGATTTTGATATCACCACTTTTTCAAATTTTGAAATAAAAACTATTTTACCTGTTGTTTCAGCCCTTTTTATAAATCTATATACAATTACGTTATTATTGATCTTATTGCTTCTGGAATAAGGTTTTTGACACTTCATAATGATTAATTAGTAAACGGTAATTTTAAAAATTTTGTCTACTATGTGTAACGTAATGTTCTTGAAAATATATCTTAAAATGTTTTAATTGATTGATATTTCAGTCTGCTGTTGAAAATAAACACCATTATTTCCGATCGCCTGAAATTTACATAATTTTGCACCTCCAAAGTACTGGTTTGGTACCACCTCTTCGGTGGCGGAATTCAAATCCTACCCCGATCGCTAAATTGTCGTGGTACACTATAGTTTACATGATTGAGAAATAAATTAGCTACACTTTCCAGATTTTTTTGCCACACCATGTATGTTACTGTCGGTCATAAAATTTGATTTTTTTCTTCAACCAGACACTTATATGAGTTTTGTTGAAAAAGGGTACGATTGAACAAAAATTGAAACAAATGATATTGTTAGAATTTTTAACCGTAGATTGATTTTTGTCTCATAATGGGCGTCGAGCAGCAACTAGCCCAATACATTTCTGTGAGATTTTTTGAGCTAGTTTCTGGTCGACGCCGTTTACGAGACAAAAATTAATCGAAAGTAGAAAAAACAAAGAAGACATAAAGTAAAATTGAAAAAAAATGTGTTATACCTCTCGAAATTCCGATTTTAAACTTTTCCATCTACGAAAAAAAATGCCAATAAAATGGTATGTTTTCGTTTTTTGTTCAGCTGCAGCCATTTTACTATACAATATGGACAAGATTGTGGTCGGGGAACGAATCGAATTTTGTGACCGTCACTGATTGCAATCGTGTGGGTAAAAAAAGCTGAAAAAATTTAATAGTTGTTTTGTCGTTAATTACTATATGCAATTTGCACACTTTCACTCTTAGTTGGCATGCAATTGTTGTTCGCTCGTTAAAAAAACCCAAAAAATCCATACCGATTTGAAAATTTTTTAATTTCTTGTGTTTCCTATAATACAGAGTTGGTTTTAAAAAAAATGTAGAAAAAACCATTAAGACCAGCACACAAATTGAAAAATTCAAAATTATTAATTTTGTATGGGAATCCCCTCTTCAGATTTATTTTAATAGATGGCGGTAGTAGATGTCGAAAGCGTCTTCTTACATACGTGCTAAACAAAAATCTTATTTGCCATGTGGTTTCGTAAAATCACAAATATAATCACTTTGTAGGATTAGACACAACCGAAAGTTTTAGCGTGAATCGATGTCTTATGTTTAAGCTTTACAATAATATTAAGATTTTTAAAATATTATTTTAAAAATCTGAATTGCGGTTGGAATGTATGTCAAAATTGAATACAAGCGATTGACATACATTTGTTTGAACCAACAGCAGTTCTGATCTCTGATTTTTGCCGATTCTGATTATTGCCGATGCGGATCCAAACAACGTGGGAAGAATGACAATTTGGCCAACCAAATTACTTATGGAGTTTATTATAAAACAACATTGGTAATGCTAAGTTCGTTATTAGATGTATTCCGTTGAATAGCAAAATCGAGGTACGCCTCATATACACATTTTAGTTTAGTTAGTTGGCAAAATCCCTCATAAACTTTAGATCCAAAGTTCCATGCAGTGGTGACTAAAAACATGCTGCATAGATCTTGTGGTATATTCAACAACATGCCATCATTTTTGTTCAAAAATAAATATTCCAAGCGATATCCGAGTGACCAGCAGCCAAATTCTGTAACTGTGAAGCGGTGAAGTGATAAAAATTTCTTCGTTTCTTTTCATTAAAAAACTTATCACTTCACCGCTTCACAATTACAGAATTTGGCTGCTGATCGCTTACCGCATCACAGGTCATGACAGATGTCCCTTGCGGTTCTATCGGCGATCGGTTGCGAACCATCAATGATCTGTAGTTGTGAAGGTTAAAAAGAAGGATTTGTGAAGTTTCACAAGATGGTTGTGCACACCACACTGGTTTCACCCCTCGCTAGTTCATCCGGGCGTGACTTCTACAACCTACCTCAGTAAAAAAAATTTAGAGTAAAAAAAACAAACAAAGTGTGCCTACATCACCATCCGGGTTCTCAAGAGAGATGAGCCGCCATTCCAAAATCTCCCTTTGGTTACTAAAATTAGCACATGCTTGTACGTTACTTTACTTGAACTATAATATTTAAACAAGCTAAAACTATAGCCTCAAAGTATAATAAATTGATAAAATCTTTTTATCCTGTTCAACTCATATAGGTTTTTGTGGTGATTAGCTTCTGATCCTTGCATTTCGCTTATACAAACCTCCATAATGCATATGTATATAATCGTTTGGGAAAACTTTGCACTGTAGATTGGGTATAACAAAGGCCCATGGGATAATATAATGACACTAGCTTGATTCAAACCAATAAATTTCTGTTTTTCAATTCTATTCAAAGCCACTTTTATTATACAATTGTAAATTCTTCTACTGATTTTTACCGTAATTTTAATAATAATTCGGAACCAATTTGATTCCCTTGAAATTTCTTTTCTTTTATAATATTCACATTTCATTTCACAGTTTTAGTATAGAAACCTTCAACCAACTTTTTTTATTAACTTACTGGCCAATCTATTGACTAGTCAATTTAGTTTTTCTATCCTCTAGATTCATAATCTGATCAACGATCCACCCGTTATCCAACGTAACTCAACATTCCTCCTCTACTCCAAAAAAAAGCACTGTCCGGCTGGACTCAATCCAAACTCTGCAATCCAAAACTCCAAAACCAACTGTTGTTCAAGACAAAATCTGCTTAATAAAATAAGAGCAACAAAACAAGTTGGTACATCTTCTCATATGCAATCCACAAAAGACAATCTAATATAGTCCATTTGGCAGCACATCTGCAAAGTATACAACGAGTGTACTTTAATCGAGTGACCGCGGTAGACAGTGCAGCACGGCCACGGTGCCTTCTCTAGGCTTCTGCTCGGTTTGTCAATCAGATACTTGAAATGCTACGCTACTACACATGAAACGCATGGTCGAAATCGTTTCAGTGCCAGAAACAGAGAACACCAGTGGAAGAACATCCAAATGAATTTGCTTCAGACTACATCTGGACCTCATCTACACCGTGTATCCAAATAACGAAGAATTTTATTAGTTTCGATTTTAGTTGATGAATATTTGAGGTCCTTTGTCGTTTCAATTACTGAGAACCATTAATGTACATCTCTGTGGGTCTTACTGTAGGACATGCAATTCTTAAATCGAGTTCATCAAGGATTCCAAACGATAAAGGATTCAATCATATCTTTATCACTGCAACAAGTTCGCCCATTATATGCGATTATCATATCTACAAGTTTTTTCTTGAATTCTAACGATTTGTGGATCAGATATAAGGACGGCTGTATGTATTGTATCTTGTGCACTTCCGATTTTTAAATCAAAGACTACCCAAGACAAATAACAGCAGAAATTTTCAATGAGACTTTAATCATGACAGAAGACATGTGTTTATTGATGAGGAAAAAAGCATTGTCGTTTTTAGGCTTAACACCACCCAATCGTCAAAAATATGGTAGACTTAACCACAAATTACATAAAGAACAGCAATACGACACCAAAGCATTCGGTTTAGCAATGAATAGTCTTAATTTGATGAATTACTATAAATTGGTAACATCGGTATAGCATCTGGAATAACAGAAAAATGGTTAGATGGTGGACAAACAACACATTCTGCCACAATGGAAATCAACGAAACACCAACTTGCAACATTACCAAAAACAACGAAATAGCGATGATTCTACAAGTATGCAAATTTTTTGTGATCTAAATAAGCTCCAACATCTTCGAAGTAGTGCTGGATGCGTTACTCAGAAAGAATGCCACATCACCAACAAAAAAATTGCGCTACTCAGAAAAAATTGTACCACCAACGGAAGAAATTAAACATGGTAAAAAGATTTTTGAGTTGAAGTTAGCCCCACTATTTTTCAAAAAACTAAAAGCAATAGTTCTTCTGCATTGTTCTAATGTTGTGTTGGTTCTGATACTCAGAAAGAATTCCATATTACCAATGAAAAAAAGTTGTCAGAATAAAACAATTTTTCGAGCAGATTTCATATCACTAACAGAAAAAATTTACAATGCTAAATCTGCGCCGCCATTTTGCAAAAAATTAAAAAGAAATAAAAAAGGCTGTGGCACAGTTGTGCAGGATGTGCTACTCAGAAAGAATTCGATATCAATAATGACAAAAATTTGGCGCACGCTAAACGATTTTTCGAGTAGAAGGCTAACTTCGAGCAGAAAACTAACTTCGAGCAGAAGGCTTTCGAGGAGAAGTTAACCCCGCCATTTTGACAAAAAAACAAAGGTACCAACTTTTTTTCGTTGTTTATATCGGATTATTTCTGAGTCGAATTTTTTCACATAGAGCACAACTGTAGCACAATACTGCACAACCTTTCTTTTTAATTTTTTGTAAAATGACGGGGCTAACTTCTACTCAAAAAATCGTTTTACCGTTGGAGGTATGAATTTTTTTTGAGTAGCATATCTAGCAAAACTCTAGCACAATACAGCCCAAACTTTCCTTTCTTTTTTTCTAAAATGGCGGGACTAAGTTAGAGGACATGCAAATTTATCGTTTGGGATTAATGTACGATGACCTGCAAGAGGTCACTGGAGACACAAGGCAGAACTATAAATGATCTTCGTAAAAACCTTAACATTTTTGGTGGAGTCATAATTATGTAGTCTGGTGATTTGCGACAGACTCGTCCGTAAATCTCCGATCAACTGAAGCTGACGAATTAAACTGTTTAATATCAAAAAATGTATGCCGGCATTTTAAGAAAAGCCGATTTTTATCTAACAAAATCAAAATGCAGACATGTTTACAAAGCAATTATTGGACATTGATAATCGGAAAGTCACTGTTGAGAACTCGGCTGTCTTCATCACATTATCCACAGATTTCTGGCAGTTGATAGAACTGAAGGAGAAAATAAAAAGAAAAAGGCAATTTATTTCAAAAATATTTTATTAACAAAACTTAAAATAATAATTGATCACGTTATGCCCTGTCTGCCTCAACGATTACAAGTACCAATATTAGATACATCAATCAATTTCATTGTGTTCCCAGGAAAATGTTTACTTTTAGTTGTCCCAATCACCGCGAAACTGTTTGAAAGAATTTTACACAATCGATTCAAATTTGTTCCTGACTCCGCTTTGTTTTTCTGTAAAAACATCAATATCATTTTTTTAAATTTTATTTAAGGCCACGTAGCTCAGTAATAGTATTAGGGCAATATATACAACATACAAAATAAAGCCTGCCCAATTAGCATCTATCACAAACAGTTCGTCCGTGTTCTTCAAAACCACTCACCCCTAATCAACATTTATGTTGTAATTAACCACAAACTAAAAATTCAATATCATTGTTTGTTTACACCTTAATTATTTCCTTTCAAAAAACTAACCTTTACCTTTTCCTTTTCGTAACAGAATCTTAACTCCTTACAACACAAACAAAAGATATGAATTTTCTTAACAAAAATGAAAATGAAATACTATAAATAACGTACTCATCAAACATAATAAAACCCCATTTGTAACATTATCCTTCCTTTTAGTTCAAAAATTTAACATAATTAACATCTAAAGATATTAGAGCATAATACAACTTAATCATAAATAAATTTTCCATAAATAAAAATATTTAAAAATAGGAAACTGAATATGAAATTTTCTCGGTTTGTCAACAGAAATTTGTAACACAAACAAAGTTAATTAATTTTTAAAATATTAAATGTAGTAAAATTTCTAGAAAATGGAAAAACACTTACTCTATTTATATTATGACATTAAATAACAAGAATTAAATTATACTATAATCTTGTGCAAACAACAGGCGAATAGGGATAGTGTTGTCGGTGGTTGAGCAAAACAATTTTTTTAATGAAGTTTATGCTTGTTTAGTTCTTTAGTAAATAAATATCGTCATGTTACTGTTTTGTTAAATTTTATAACACATGCAATTAGAAATAACATTTTGATCATCTTGCACAGGCGGTGCTCGATGACAAGAGTTTGTTAAAGTAATATACAAAATCGAAATTAAACTACCACACTAATTTTCACCTTTTGTTTTTACCTCGTAACGAAATGCCATGACAAACACTACCTTGGAATTGTATAATTTCCACTAGAAATTAAAATCTGTTAAAATGTTTTTTTGTTTCATGAATAGACAATGTTTTAATAGACAATGAAATTCTATTAGACAAAAGTAGGTTGAAATAAATAAAAAACCAACCAGATTGTTTTTTTTTCGTACGAGCATAAACAAAGAATTTCCATAATGAGTTTTACTTTTTGTGTTGGCTTCTGTTGGTTTATTTCAAATAAAAGATTAGTAACAGTAAAAGTGGTTTATGTTTTTTGGAATTTTTTTTTGTGTAACGATTGTTATAAAAAAAATGAAACGTAAAAGATAAAAAACGAGGAAAATAAAAATAAAATTCATTTTCCGCCTAGTTCAATGAGAACAACTTTACAAATTATGTAACGAGCGACTGATTTAGTCAGGATACCATAAGCAATCCTGACAAATTGAAGATACGCGTACCTTAAGTTTATTCCGATTAACTTGAGGGCGTGGAATTGGCAATTTTATCCACGGTTCTATACAAATGCTGGTTGCACCTGAAAGATTTGTTAATGAACAAAAAGAAAAAACATCCGGACTCTTACACAGCTATGACTATCAAATGTTAACAAAAGAAAATTAACACACCTCTTTATTTTTGGGGGTTAAACCTGTCATACTAAATAGATTTAACCATCTCATATTTTTGACAAAATTTCGGAGTAATGATTTCGTTTAAAATTTATAAGTGCTTGTAATAGAAATACCATTTTGATATGATTCTCACCAAAATAAATAGGTGTTTCTGAATAAATATCATCAAAAATTGTTGCACCAAAATAAACTGATTGTAAAAAATTCCATCAAAAAAATGATCGATTCCATTAAAAATTAATTATTAAAATTATCAAAACTGGCGATTATTGAATAATACCATGAAATTTATAAATGCATCAAAACAAATAGGTGGTTGCTGATCAATATCATATAAGCTTATTATTGCACCAAAATAAATAGGCGTTTGTTGAAAAATATCATATATAACTTTTTGCACCAAATTAAATTAAATTAAATTTTGCACAAATGAATGAAAGTTATCATAAAAAAAAATATTTTCTTCAATTTATTAAATGTTACTTCTACAATGTTAATTTATATCAATGGAACATAACAACATATTATTGAATTATAATATATATGAAAAAAATAAAAAAAAATGTATGTTCCGTTGCTTTCGTTCATATCAAATAAATATAATGTGTAAAGTTCTTAATTTTCCAAACTAAAACCACTCTAGTACACCAAAAAAATAGCTAAGATTGAATCATTTTTTTCAGTTAAAAAACATATTTTCCTTTTTTTTCTTAATTTAAAACAAATTTTTTTCATTTAATAAAAAATAAATATTTTTGATTAAAATATTAATTGTATGAGATAATCTTTCACAATCGAATATTTTTATCATCTAATTCCGAACGACTGCCATGAATTTAGCATCTACACGTGCTTATATTCGTAAAATACAATGAAGGCAAAACAAAAGAAAAAGACAAAAACGTCATTGAAGTTATTTTTATTATTTGAAATAGAACAAATAGGCTAAGTTTTCATCGACAGTATAGGATCGGTAAATCAATTTTAACACATTCACTATAACGTATATACGGAAACTATCTTAGAGCTAACACCTTCGTAGCAATTAAAATTGGCCACCAGAAAAGGCCATTTGACCCCAGAACGAGTTTATGTGAAATCATGAAGATTTAAATGTTTTTGCTATTGCATCATCTATTTTGCTGTATAACATCTTTTATTTTATTTAGTGATGAAATAATTAGAAAGTGCAGTTTACTCTGAACGAGAATTGTAGTTTGAACAATTTCGTTTTTTTTGCTAATTTACAGCTACGTAATGAAACCCATAATAAAATGCACAAAAAAGAGGTACTTTGGGTGTTAGGATCTAAATTAAATTTTAGTCCTGAAAAACTTAATGTATTTTTGAAAATGCAGGTGACGCATATGAGGCAAACAATTTGAACATCTCTCGCGTTTTATCGGATTTGATAATAAAAACCAACAAAGCCAGTGGTTACAAAATAATCCAAATAGCTTAAATTATTACAAGCCTGAGCCACATGTAAAGCGGAAAACAAATTTTTTCAGTATGTGCCAAACAAACCAGATAAAATTAGCTAGCTTCTGCTTAGAGTCTGACGTCAAAACTAAGTATATTATAAATGAATTTCGATATTTCGGGAAGGATGAGAACAAAAATTCTTCAGTTGCATTTAGAGAATTCGTAGTTTTCAAACTACTAACTCTTCACATAGTACGTTCAAGATAATTTTTTATGGTACAAAAACACTTGTGTTGGAAATATCCGAGCGAATAAAAAAGGCTTACCAAAACAAGCAAACAAGTGTATGACATGTTTGTCAACAAAACTATTGTAATTGTAATTTAATGTCAAATTAATATTAGGATTCCTTATAATCGGTGTTGGTATTCGCTGAGGTACCATAGCTGTTTTGGAGTTTGATTTTCTAAGAACGCGTTTGTGCTTTAAATATTCGATGAACTGAAGACAGGAATTTTTTTTTTAAAATAAAATGTATTGTGTTGTAAGAATAACAATATGTGTCAAAACGTAAAAAAACACTTTAAGGTTCAACCGATCAACCATAACCAATTTTTACCGTGTATGTCAAATCGTATATTTTGGTTGTTTTACCTCTATAAGAAACCGAAATTTCTTCCCATATTAGTTAACTTTTTCATTTGATTCAAAATTGTACAATTATTTCGATTTTTTTAAATCTACAAGGAAAAAAACCCTATTACACAAAAAGAACAATAACAATTAACGCTCCGTGCGTTTTTGTTCATAAAATTTACAAAATAGTAATATTTTTGATTTTTTTATAATCAAACATGGTGTTTTTGAAATTTCATCAATGAAAAATAAATTTGTCAATAATAAAAAAAGTTTGTCATCAAGTTTTCATAATATATTTTGATAATCATTACATAACTTAAACGTAATCATGTTCATGTCGTTAGAAAATATTGCTTGTCCCTTATAAAATATTTGACTTAAATCTGTCAAACTATTGTCATTATTTTAAAAATTTTCGCACAACTGTGAGGAAAAAATTTAATATTTTGTGCAATTTTAAATTGAGAATTATTTTTACTTTATCATTAAATTAAAATGTTTGTTGTAGTAAATATAAACATTGAAAAACAAATCAAAATGGAGAAAAGATAAATTGAATTGGATTTAGGTATATAAAATTTAAGCCTATGTCCCACATATGTGTTTCGGTATATAAAAATTTGAGAATTAATTCATAAATATATAATCAACAATTTTAAGTGTTGTAGATATGACCTGTGTGTTAATAACAATAATGTGCTCAAAACTCTAATCGCAGTGCTTTAGACTACGAATTAGTATGTTTCAACGAAATGTTAGGATTGCTGGATTGACTTTTCTATTAGTCAAACATGAGATAAGAATTTTTAGAAATGGTTTTTAAATGGATTGCTTCTATCTCTGGTCCTGGCCTAGCTAGAACGTCATCAAAGTAAATTTCTTCTTTCAGGACTTTTGCATTGATTAAAAATTCAATTTCGGAATCGTTACCATGTTGAAAAAGCGTACTCAATACTAGAGAAGGGGCGTTTGTTGTGCCATACGTTACCGTTTAAAGTTTATAACTTTTAATATGGTTTTCTATCACACCGTGCGACTATATGCCTTTTAAATCTTTGTGATCGAAATGTATTTTGTATTTGGTAATATGAACTTTATGCGGACTTTAAAAAAGTTTTTTGGAAGCATACAGACTTTGTCCGTAAATCAATATTCCGTAGCTCCGTAAATCAAAAATTTATCCCAATCGTTATCCCAAATATTTATACTAAATTCTTGCAGAATTTTCCTTTTCGATCATCATTCGTTTTAAACTGACGAGTAAAATAATTCTGCTAAAAACTTATTTAAATTAATCAATTCGGTATAGTAATAAATTCGTTCCCTTTTCAAAAATGAAGCCTCAATAAAAATAATTGTTTTTGAAGGCGGTCAAATTGGGTTTTTGAAAAAAACGTAGATATCATATATTTGGATTAACAACAAAAAGTCCATAAATTTTTCCCAATATCTTTTGTCAATAAAATATCCCAGGTAATTGAAAACGTACGTTATTGCTTTTTGCTTTTCAACGGCATTTGATCGAATCTGGCATGTCCTCTTGATAATAGCATTTCATTGTGTCATTGTTTTACATTTTATTTTATTTTTCGAGCAAGAGCTTAAAAGTATTGCAAATTTGCGGGAGAATAAAATTCATTAAACACAAACGCAATACAACGCCTTTTGCAAGAGTACCATCTATTAATTTTAAATGGATTTTCTAAAATCAATTGATAAGAAAATAAAACCAATAGAAGAAAAAACAATGAGTTTAATTTTTTGTCTACTATTAATAGACTAAGAGCCCGCGACGGCCAGACCTTCGTTATTTTATAAAAGCTGAAAGTTTCTCTGCGTATACCCCCTACTCAGGTAGGAATAATTAGCGACATATGAAGTTTGAACCATGGTGGCTTTGGCAGGGAGCAGGTAACAAAGGTGCCTCCAAAGTTTCATGAAAATATAAAAGGTAATTTTTTTATATATTCTTCGGGATAGTATTAGAAGTCACGTCACCCATTGCCAGACACTTACTATCGTCGTAACCACCTGCCAGACACCCTTAAACTTTAACAAATTGATATAGCTTAAGGGTGTCTGGCAGGGGGTTGCCACGATAGTAAGTGTCTTGCAATGGGTGACGTGACTTCTAATACTATCCCGAAGAATATATAAAAAAATTACCTTTTATACTTTCACGAAACTTTGGAGGCCCCTTTGTTACCTGCTCCCTGCCAAAGCCACCATGATCCAAACTTCATATGTCGCTAATTATTCCTACCTGAGTAGGGGGTATACGCAGAGAAACTTTCAGCTTTTATAAAATAACGAAGGTCTGTCCGTCGCCGGCTCTGAGTCTATAACTTACTAATACATTAAATTCAAAACCAAACAACAAACAATAAAAAAACAATATTTTTTCACATTAGAAATTTAATTCAAATGAAATCATAATATTCGAAAGAGCAACATGCGCATTAACTTGAATTTTTTTAATGGATGTAACTTTAAAAAAGAGCGAATATGTTCTTGTTGATTTTTTAATCAAATAAATAATTTTATTATGGTCCACTGGTTTGCGCAACAGTTTTTTTATTTTATTCTGTTAAGACTAATAACGCACACAATCATGGTTGTAAAAAATAAAATAAATCTATTATCAAAGGATTCGGAAGAATCAATCATACCTAACTTGTTTATTTGTTCTAAATAATGTTTATCATCAGCAACTGTGGTTTATAAAGACTTTTTGAATTTCCTAATGCAGATGCCTTGCTCTAAATTAACTTTCAATTTTAGCATCGAATATTGTGACATTAAAAGTTAATGGCAAAAAAGTTTAGCATATTTTTTTATGTAAACGTGTAGTCAAAATTAAACTGGCCATAAATCGAAAATCACATAATAACAAACAAAACGAAAACTTGCTACCGATCCTAAGCCCGTTGCTCGATTAAGCTCAAACTTCAGCACAGTGCATGTTTTGTTCCCATATTTCAGTTTAAATGTCACTCATCAACATTTGCGACCACCAATTTTTTCGATTAAAACGTTTGTTCAAAATTGTCAAAATAAATGCATAAAAGTTGAAAAGCCGCTCTCAAAGAGATAAATTTTATTTTCTTATTTTTCGCCCACAGATATTTTAATTTTATTTCAAAAATTAATTTTTGTTCGTTATAGATTTTATTTTGTTTTATTTTATTTCGCTCAAAAGAAAAGAGGAATAAAATCTTGTTTTTTTTTAGCTATCCGTTATACATACATATTTTTGTTTGTTTTGGTTAGTATTCGTACTGTGTCGTTGAATAAGAAAGATTTAAAAAATTTATATGATTGATGGAGTTATAATTTTAAATAATGATTTCATGTTTTTGTAACATATTTTTTGTACATAATTTTATAATAAACAATTTTTAATTTGTTGTTAATGAATTTAATAATGAAGTTAAAAAAATTGTTTATTGACATCTTTTATTGATTCAATTTATTAAAAATAAAAATATATCAATAAAATAAACTAATTAATTTTAAAATTAATTTTTTTTTAAATTAAAATTAATTAATTTTAAAATTAAATTAATTTTTATTAAAACAAAAATTAAAAATAAAGCTCATGTTTCTATTTTTAAAATAAGTGCATGCGCCCGTAAAAAATTATAATCTGATCATTGATTGATACGTACAATTAACTCCCCTGCAACTTAACATGTTTCTTTTGAAGTAATTTATTAGTAACAATAAATTTTCTCATCGTCTTTAAAATTCACACTTTTTTCATGTAGGATATTGGTGACTACTTGCCCTTTATGTGTCGATTCAGTCCTCATGAAATGATTAAATTGAATTTCCAAGTAATAAATGGAAAGTAAAATTGTGATAAAAATTTCGAAAGTGTATTTTTAACACTTAAAGGGCTGGTATCGCTTTGAAATGAGCGCAGCTCAAAAATCACTATACATCGGTCCTAACGACAGGAATAAAATCTTTTCGGAATTAAATTATTCAACACATCGCAGGGGCTCTATTCCCGATCACATAAATGTAAACACAATATTGTCAATTTGGACAATATTGTTAAATTCGTATTCCCATTTCCGAAATACCAAAGTTGTGCAGAAAGAATCTGAACAATATTGTGAATCTGATAAGAACAATAAAGTTACTGTCAAAATCACAATTTTGTTTTATGTTTTGTGTGTTGAATGTTTTATACAAATTTTATCGATTGGCGTAGAAATTAATTTATAATGCAAAATAAGTCTTTAATAATATTAAATAATTACATTTTTATACATATCATTAAAACATATTTATTTATTATATATATTTTTATTATGTTTTGTTTAAAGATCAAAAAATTGCTAAAAACGACATCTTGATTGTTTTATTTCGTATTTAGTACAAAAATGTGTTATAATCTGTTATAATTATGAACCTAAGACACAAACCTATATGATACATAAATTTGGGTTATGGAATACCAGTTTTGTAGAATGTGGTTAAGCATTGAAATTGTGAAATTGATAATATTGTCCCAGGAAAATTGCCCCAGTTAATTTTTAATTGTGGTCTTTAAGGGTCACTGCATGAGAAATTAATAATTTCAAAATCATACCTTTACTTTTTTGACATTTGTACATTTGTACTGTGTCGTTGAATAAGAAAGATTTTAAAAATTTACATGATTGATGGAGTTATAATTTTAAATAATGATTTCATGTTTTTGTAATATATTATTTGTACATAATTTAATAATGAACAATTTTTAGTTTGTTGTTAATGAATTTAATAATGAATTTAAAAAATAGTTTATTGACATCTTTTATTGATTCAATTTATTTAAAATAAAAATATATCAATAAAATTAACTAATTAATTTTCATCGATTATTATTTTTTGTTACTAGCTATTCATACATGTTTCAATTCATACACGAGAATACCCTTTTCTTTTTTTATTAAAACCGTAAAAAACATCAACGACGTTTGATTTGACTGAAGTAACTGCTGATGTATCTGATGCAAATGTAACAACTCTATGGAATCGATTTTGTTTTTCAGTTCAATCAAAACAAACCTAAAGAAAAACAAAAAACTTATTATAAAAAAATTCTCTGAGGATTTTAATTATTTTTTTCAAATAATTATCTCCCAACAATAGTACATTATTTAATTAGGAGCTAAAGTGATACTTTTTGTGTTGAGTCTATAGTTTGACGGCCGACCACAGGGAGGCCGACAATTATAGACGAAACACAAAAAGTCACTTTAGCTCCGAATTAAATACACTATTTTTTCGGCAAACGTTTAAATTTTTTATAAATATGAAATTAATACATCAAACTTTTTATAAATAGGAATTTTTATCGTCATAATTACTTCCAAAAAAGAGAAAAAAACATTTAAATTTGTATGAATAAATTTTTTTATCAAAGCAGCCTTTTCAAAATTTCATAATCAAATTGAAATAGTTGTTATTTTGTTGTCATGGTTATACAATAAGTATGAAAAAATAACAAACTAACAAATAACAAATGCTACTTAACAGCCTCCGTAATATAAAATAAAAATGGCGTTACTTTTGCTGTCGCTAGACGTTACTTTTGCTGTCAGGCTAAAAAGTAAGACTTTAGCTAGCTCCCTAGCGCCAGTAAAATTAAACTTTACAGCCGTTTGCCGAAAAAATTATTTATTTGCTCGCAAAAAGTTTTTTCGTAATTTTTCTTATTTTACCTTAAGAGTAAGAGCGAAAAACAAAAATTAAAAATAAACCCCTCATGTTTTTATTTTTAAAATAAGTGCATGCGCCCATATAAAATTAAAATGTGCCCATTGATACGCACAATTAACTTCCCTGCAACTTACCATGTTGCTTTAGAAGTAATTTATTAGTTAAAATAAATTTTCCCACCGTCTTTAAAATTCACACATTTTCTTATGTATAGGGTATCAATAACTGTTTGGCCTTTATGTGTCGATTCAGCCCTCATGAAATGATAAAACTGAATTTCCAAGTAATAAATAGAAAGGAAAATTGTGATAAAAGTTTCGATAGGGAATTTTTTACAGTTGAAGCGCTTTGATATGAGCACAGCTAAAAAATCACTATACATCGGTCCTTACGACAGGAATAAAATCTTTTCGAAATTAAATTATTCAACACATCACAGGCGCTCTATTCCCGATCACATAAATGTAAACACAATATTGTCAATTTGGACAATACTGTGAAATTCGTATTCCGAAATACCAAAGTTGTGTAGAATCTAAACAATATTGTGAATCTGACAAGAACAATAAAGATACTGTCAAAATCACAATTTTGTTTTATGTTTTGTGTGTTAAATTTTTTATACAAATTTTATCGATTGGCGTAGACATTAATTTTTAATGCAAAATAAGTCTTTAAAAATATTAAATAATTACATTTTTATACATATCATTAAAACATATTTATTTATTATATATATTTTTATTATGTTTTGTTTAAAGATCAAAAAATTGCTAAATACGACATCTTTGATTGTTTTATTTCGAATTTCGTACAAAAATGTGTTATAATCTGTTATAATTATGAAACTAAGACACAAACCTATATGATACATAAATTTGGGTTATGGAATACCAGTTTTGTAGAAAGTGGTTAAGCATTGAAATTGTGAAATTGATAATATTGTCCAGCAATATTGCCCCAGTTGATTTTTAACTGTGGTTTATAAGGGTGACTGTATGAGAAATGAATAATTTCAAAATCATACCTTTACTTTTTTGAAATTTCTCAGCGCTTTATTATGGAAATAAAAAAAAACGAGAAAACGCAAACTACTACTGGGCCGGTTAAAATCAAACCAAATCAAAATTTATAATTTCAAACTAAATATCTATTTTAGCGAAACAGCTCGGCTAAAATGCCCCTCCTTCCTCTGGTGTATATTTTCTTTCAAGTAAAAAAGATGTTATATGTGATTTTAACTATTGATTTCAATGTCTTTTAAAATTGTTTTTGCTTTTCTTAAATTTCAACTCCGTACTAATCAGGCCTCTCCCAAACCAATTATTTGAACCTATTTCAAAACAAATCGGTTGATGACAGCCAAGCAAAAAAAATGTTCGTGTAAATATAATTAATGTTTACCAATTCCCAAGCTAAAACAATAGCGTGCGTTAAAAAACCTTTATCTCGATTGATGAACGAAATAATAGTTTGAAATACTCTACTTAAAATCCATGTAACGACACTGTCTGACCTTTATCACTTTAACATAACTTTCCTGGAAATTTTTTCAACAATAAAAGTTTTTAGGGTTTATTTCTATATAAATTTTATATTTTATAGGTTATACCTGTAATTAATAGTGCAAACAATTCATAATAAATTATATTTTCCCAACATCATAATTTGAAAATGTTGAATGAAAACATAGAAACACGAATGTTAATTATAGAATAATTGTAAATAGCAAAAACTAAACAATGTAACTACAAATGACAGAAAAATTATAGATAAATTTGCTTTGACATCAATATTAAAGAAAAACTATTATTTTCCTTTTTTCAAATAATATCCTTGTATAAATTGATGGAAAAATAATAGTTAGGGAAAGAAAAATAAATAAAACTGGGAAAATTAGATGAAGGTAAAAATATAGTAGTATTCTTGATGGAAATATAATTCGAATTTAAGTTGTAGTTTTGTAATCTGATAGTCTATGATGAAAGTCTAATGGATAGGTTTTGAGGTATTCAATATTAGCTAAAGAAATTATATTTTGGATTTTGTTTACAAAATAATTGGTAAGATTAAAGTTGATTTATTTATTTTGTAATTATTATTTTATTTTTTCGTAAGTATATAGATTAAAACTTGTCATTCTACTAATTACCCATTTCTATCGTAATTCGTACCAGATGTTTACTATTTCCAATCATCTCAAAAAACAATTTTCATGTCTGGTTTCACATTTTCATTAAAATTATATATCATCTAAAATCTTACAAATATTCAAATTTATCATCGAATTAGATTTCAATTAAAAATATCTGATGGAAGTCAACCAGAATATTACAAAATTTTCTTCGTAAATATTCCTATTTGATTTCCTTATCTCAACGACATTAAATATTCTTTCATTTTTTTTCCTAATTGAAATTTAATATTGAAATTATTTAAGACGAGAAGAAACAAATTATCTACAATAATATCCTTGTTGTTATAGTTTTGAAATTATTATTAAAATTACTGAATTTTCATAATTTGAATTAAAATTATACGGAAAATTTATATTTTATGATTAGAAAAGGAAATTGTTATCGTTATTAAATTGATTGTAATATTAGTTAAATTAACAGGGATATAGGCGTCAGTTTTATTTTGTGAGAAAAGGATTTCTAGATAGGATTCAATAATTAAATTTCAAGTTTTTAGGTTCATTTTACTTGCTTCAAAAAATTTTTGCGATTAATTAAAACTGTGTGTTGAATCAATTATTCTCTCCGCCTTGATGATGGTGCATATAACTTTCTGTGTTTCAGAAAATTTACATCTAAATGGTAATGGTGGTAAATATCTACTGTGCGGTTTAACCAAAAACTTAGTTTTCCTTTTATATAGTGTTCCCATTCTTTTGTTTATGTTTGCTAATGAGAATATGATGTTAACTGTTAGATTATTTGGACCGTCAAAGTCAACGCGCGACGCACCAACGTTTCGATTCATATTTTGATTTTTTTAGGACCGTCAGTAGTAAAAAGTGACATGAGCTGCTGCTGTTCAATGATTTCTGTTCCAGCCATTTCTCCACGTATGTAGTACTTAAACTTATTTCTTCTACTTAAACAATTTGAAATATCATAAAATGTGGTAAACAGCATATGGAGTTTGATATCAATGGGCAGTAAATCGTTTGGTGATCATAAAGTACGTGAAAAATATTGTTTATTATTCAGATTATACACAGCCATAATCTCAATCTTCAATCTTCCACAGCAAAAAAATTAGTAAAGTTGACTATGAAACATTTTAAATAAAGGATCTTAGCTTTATTTAATCGGTTCACAAGTTTTGTAAAATTCCTTTAATAAAAAAAATCTTAAAAGTCAAGCTAGACTATACTGCTGTTCGACCTCGATAAAAATAGGGCAGTCCATACAAAAGGTTATTCCTTTTCTATCCAAAATTTGTCGTTTTGTTGTTGTATATGTTTTTCAAAATCCGATTAATATTGAGGATGCTTCAAGATTTTTGAGATAAACATTGAAGTAGAAATGTTGAATAATAGATGGCTCTTCTCTGTTTAATTGGCCTTATAAAATCCATATTTTATTGTTTGTGTTATATAGATAAAAATTATGTTCATATAATATTGTTACCTCTCTCTCTCTATCTTACATTAGACCGTTTTGGTGATGGCTAAAAAAGTATTTGGTCAAACGCACAATATGAACATTTTTTGGCCTGGTTTTTGGAGTGAGTTGATTATTATGGTAATAGTTTTTTTAACGGCAGATCGGCATGACATTGGGACTAGTATCAGTAATTCATGCTAATATTGATGGTTTTCAACTTTAATTATCAAATATTAAGGATATATAACTGTTGTTCTCTTCATTCGAAAATCTCTAGTTGGCATTAGGTTTCGGCAGATTTTAAATTTCATTCTTGATTCAAGTGAATTCCGTGATAAATTTAAAAGCTGGATATTACATTTTGAATAGAAGCATCCGATGCTGTTTCTGTGGTTTGATTAGGAAATGTTGTTGCTGCCGACCATTTCATGAAGCAATCCATAACTAATACTAAAAATTTGTTGCTTCACCGAGTGGCAGTTAGTGACTCAAGCAATAACTTACAACAATTCTCTCGAATATTTCAGCTACTTGAAATATATGTATTTCTGCTTTAGATAACTATAAGGTCCTTTCTTGGCAACACAAGTGTCGCACGCTCTACACCATTCTTCTACACCTCCATATTGCGTTAAAATAATGAACTGTATCTCTGTTTGTATCTCTGTATCTCATGTGAATTTCAAAGCTCCCAGTATCCTTTAGGAGGACTATTATGTTTCTCCCTATTCAGTAGCCGACATGAGTGAATCACGAATATATCCTCAACTTAATTTTGGTGCTTTATTAATTCCTGGTGATTAATATTAGCATCTAAAGCTTGATTCGGTTTTGATTTCAAATAGGATTTTGCCTCTCAATCTCACTGTGCTCACAGCGATTATCTGCACAAGAACGTTATGATACAACATTAGAATTTTTATCTATTCAACCGGGTTTACATATGAACTTTAATGTCAAATGGTGGAATCTTTCTATCGATCTTGCCATTTGTCATTAAAGATTTCTAAACTTTATTAACCAGTTGAGTACATCATCTTCTGTCTGTAAAATAAATTTTCAACCTTAAAAATATGCTCAGAAAATTTCAACTTATTTTACTACAGTTAGCAGCTCTTTGCAGTTAACACCACAACTTTTTCTTATGTTTTCATGAACTAAATAAATTCCGAAGTTCTATATCGAGAAGCAACTCTTTGTCTGCTTGTGCTTTAATCAGAGCATCTTTAAGTTTACAAAAGGGGCTTCACATGTTTCTGTCGTCTGGAATATGTATTGTCTTCAGTGAGCCTATCTATACAAGGGCTTCGCTAAATTTTGAAACGATTTAAAAAATTTTAAATTCTTGATTTTATTCCAATATATATTTATTTATGTTTATTAACGTAACTGGTTTAGAATTATAATTCACTAGAAGGAAATTTTGAGTAGATTTTGAACTATTAAGGATTTTTTGAACAATTAAACTCAAGTAACATAGGAAATCGTTTGAATTTTGCAATTCGAAAGTATTGAAAACCCCTATTTGTTCGTGTGAGTTACATTTGATTTACTAATGTCTGTTATATTGTGAGTATAGGCATTTGTGATAGACTAACCAACCCTTCCTCCTTCGTGTAAGTTTATTTAAGCAAAGTGAATTAACTACAAACTAATACCGGCTAATATCTTTTAATCCCGGCGATTGTTGAACCTAACATTTGAAATGATTTAAAATTTAAAAAAGTCGCGCCTATTGTCCCAACTACCGCTCGAAATAAATAACAATATGTTACAACAATCAATAATTAACAAACGACGTACCAATGGTCCCGGCGATTGCTAGACTTGTACAGTCGTACAAATTTATAAAAACAAAATCTCATGTATACACAAGAGAATAAAGAAATGAGACAACAAAAAAACCATTGAACTGATAACTCAACATAGAGAGGCAGAGCTATAAAATACTATATCGACAACATAGAATCGGTAAAGCTATTTTTAATGTGGATGAATTCATATGAGAGCAACTGCTTTGTAGCTACACTAATATCCTATAATAGCTACACTAAGTCCTATATTCGTCCCTATATGGAGTGCTGTTGTCAAGTTTGGGGTGCTGCTTCTGTTTCCATCTTGGCCCTCTTGGACTCTTCAAAAGCGGGCTATACGAATTGTGGGTGATCGAGCTTTGACATCAAAACTTGATTCCCTACAACATCGTTTTGTTGCTGACCTCATTGTTTTTTACAAATAATGTCATCAACAGTGCTCAGATGTAATTAGCGGCATCATGCCTCAAACTTATTCTTACCCCCGTTCCACTCGGTAATCGGTTACCGCAACCAGGGAAACGGTAAAGATCCCACAAAAAAAAGCGAAAAAAATTTCGCTTTTCTTCGCTTTTCTCTTAAACTCTGATACCCCCCAGTTATTTTTTCGGTGGGCGCATCACCGTTGTTTAATTTTATTCTCTAATTTTTAAAGCAACATTTTTACAAGCTTAACTAATCATTAAGAATATAGCCTTTATTACCTCTTTTGAAGCTGAAAATAAATTAACATTCAAAAGTAAATTATACAAAAAATACAAACCGTTCAAAACTAATTGATTGAGGTTTTCACAAACATCGAATAATTAAATCCAAAATTCACTAACAGTAGCTCTTGCAAGAGTATTTTTTTTGGTTTATAAAAAAAATAAAAAATATTCAAACTCATTCACATTAATTATATTTTAAAAAACAAAAAACACAAAAAATTTCTCCAAACGTAAAACTCAACATTGTGGGTTTATTTTCCTCAGATTCTGATGGACACATAAAATTGAATCAAACATAAAAAAAATTCACTTTTCTAAATTTGTGGATAAACGGAAAAAATAAAATTAGACAATTTTCCTTCGTCAAATTTTGTATTCACTTCTTTTCTCATTATTTATGGAAATTCAGGTTTTAAACAGAAAAGGAAAATGAAAAACAAAAAGTTCTTAGAAAATTTAGACCAATATTTTCTTTTTTTTTATGTTGTATAATGCTTGTTCGGAGTTCTATCCTATTTGGAGTCTATCTTATTGCATTTTTTTTTGGTGGGTTTGGTAGAAACAGAAGAGAAAGGTTAAGAATCTGTTTTTTCAAAACAGGATATCTGAATTTTAGAAATTCAACTAAACGTTAAGGGATGTATATACGAATCTATTTTTATAACCAGGTTAATATTTTACGAACGATTCAAGGGAAATTGAAAAATATTGCTGTTTAAATTTATAAGTAGATTTTGATCTATGTAAACTAGAAGGAAAATGAAATTATTATTTTATTATTTTAAAATATTTAAATTAGAATTTGTAAAATTTATGTATGAATTTATATTATGATGAAGGGTTTTCTTCAGGTTATACTTACCCTTCATGCATTTAATTTAAAGTTATGTGGTGCTGATGGTTACAAAACATTTTTGACTAAGTAAAAGCGTTTAAAGCTGTATTTTAATAGATTGAATTGTAGGGCAATTGAATCTATTAAACTACATTCATACATACTTTCCGAATGATTTCCGGATGATTTCCAGAATTCAAATTTCATGGTAACTTAGAAATCAAATTGCAACAGAAAATTTTACCCGATATCAACAATCTCATGTGCCTTGGCAAGGTATTTCACGGGCATTCACGGGAAAAAGTTTCACAGTAAATTTTTCGTCCACCACACTTTTAAAAATATTATGATATAAAATTTTTAAAAATGGTGTTCGTACGTCAAGCATATTTTTTTAAATTTTCGCAATATCAAAAAGTTCAAACCTTCCTCTAAAACATACCAAAATTTTAAGAAAAAGTTAGTTTTTGTTTTAAATATATTGCTTTTTAAAAATGAGCATCTCAAAACAAAAATTTAAGTTCAACAACTAAAATGTTTGATCTGAGATACACATTTTTATAATTGATATATCAAGAAAAAAACTAAGCTCTTTCTGAAAATTTTGGATTGTTTAGAATAAGGTTGGAGTTTTAATAGTGCGAAAAAAAAATTCAAAAAATTGCCTGAACAACAACATCAGCGCCATCTTTAAACATTTTAGTTTATAATATATTTGGCTGTGTAAGTAAAAATGTTCCTGTTTATTTTTAGATTGGCTGATAGATCAATTAATTGCCTTTTCCACGCACATAAAACCATTTAATTGGATAAATTGTTCTCTAGTAATTTGATATCAAAGAAATGGTTTGCAATTTCACAAATCGTTCGGCAAATCCCTGTTCTCAAATTGAACCTTTAAAATATTTTCTATTTACTTTAATTTAATTATTACGTCAATTAATTTAATATATTATATTTTAATTTTTATATACTTAATTTTATACTTAATTAATTTATTTACTGTTAAACATTTTTTTTTTTTAATAAAAATTACATACATAGAAAGCGCCCTACAATTGTTTGCAACTTCTGAGGGGAGTACCCTACTTGTAATTTATTATATATAATTAAATAAATAAAAATACACTACTTCGTCCAGATCACGAATTTTATCTACAACCATTTTAGATCTGAGGTGAACATCTTCAAAAATTAATATCTGTAGAACAAAAAAAGCTATCTTCAATTTTAGTATGTTTTGGAGTAAGGTTGAAACTTTTATATTCTGAATAACAAAATTCAAAAAAATGGTTGATCTACAACCTCAGCGCCATCTATAAAAAAATTAATATTTAAATTTTTACGAGTCTTAGTAAAATCTTTACGCAGTATTTATTTCAATAGGTCAGTTAATTGCTTTGCTAAAGCACATAAAACCGTTGAAATCGGGTTAGCCGCTATATTGCAATTTGATTCAAAGTTACCCTGAATTTGAACTTCCAGAAATCTTTCTGACTACCCTGTTCTCCAACTAAACACTTTAATATTTTTATAAAAAATCGTTGTGTTTTTTATTTCACTAATACTAATTGTATGGTCGAGTTCAGCGTCGGTCGTCCTGTGCTGCGATTATGGCAAATTGTGAGTTTAAAACTATGAAATTATTTCGTCAATAAAAATTATTTAAAAAATTATTTCGTGAATAAAATTTTATGCGAAAGGCACCGTTCGTTATTCGATATTCAAAATTGACAGTTTCGAATTTTTAATTGTATGCAAAAACCAACACTAAAAAATTATGCGCATTCATACACAACTTGACGTCACAATTTGTGAGTTGTTTTACAATTAGAAAACTCCATAATCGCAGCACAGATCACGAATATCATTAGTTGACTAAACATCAACTAAACATCAACATCAACATCATCTGAAATCAATATTAAAGCAATGAACATTTTAATTTTGCTACACAAAGAATTAAAATCAGTATCTGTCTCGAACGGATAAATCGTTCCTATAGATAATATGTTTTTTGTAACTTTCGAGTAAATTTTAGATTAAAAACCATTTTGTGAATTCGGTTGCCAATTTACAAAAAAACTCCAATAACCATAAATCAATTTTGTCTGATTTCAATATCACAAAACTGGTATTACGATTTTGATCCAATTTACCTATGCTATCAAAGACTTCGTAGTTTTATTTTATTTTCTTATTAGATAAAGCAAATTTTTTCTGTTGCGTTTTATTTTGCTTTTTTTATCAAATTTTTGCATGTGTTTTATATTGTTTTAGAGGAACAATTTCATCTAAAGAGCATTTTCCAGGAAGATGTTCTCTTATTATAGCCGTGTTTGATTTGACTGAAGCAACTGAAACACTTGAAAAATTGAATGGAATTGTTGTTGTTTTTTCAGTTTTTTCAGTCAAATCGAACGCACCTTCGTTAATTGTCCACAGTTATTATCATAATATTATCTCCATTTGTCGCCTTGCAACAACTTCGTTTTTCTTGATGGAAAAATAAGCAACTTTGACTGTAGTCGGTTGTGTGAGAGTGCTTAGGCATCTATCATGGGTCAACAGTGACAGAAGTATTTCTTGAAATTCTAAATTTATGCATTTCATTAATCTACTCTGGGCCAATCGGCCGTTAAACTGCTCCATAAATTTTAATTTAAATCTGCCGTATTCATATAGCGTCTTAATTATTTGAAGAATTTTCTTTATTAACGAACATATCTAAATATCTAAACTATAGAGCAACATATATTTTTGTTTCCAGATCAACAAATGCCTGTAAAGAAAATTGGACTTTATACGAAATATAATATTCAAAAATATGTGAAAACTGAATCTATGACAAACAAATTACACTTGCACTTCTTATTTATGAATCACAGACTAATGTAAAGAAACTATTAATTAACTAACAGAGAAAATAATTTAGCAGCACAAAAAAAAATCAACAAAATTTATATAAATCAAAATACAAAAAGGCTTACATGAATTTATTTCCTGAATGTTGTCTTTTTCCAAAACCAGTTCTGTGGAACAAATGTTGATTGCAGGCTGAAATTCATTTTACTAATCGTAATTTTATTAAAAGCATTATGAAATGATAAAATTAAATTAGGTCTGTCAATTTAAAATATATCCCTCATAGTTTGATCGAATTTATCTACACGCAATAATTATTTGTATTTCGAAGCTCAGCAATATCACTAACTTTTTTGGTTGCTTATTTATTCACATTAAATTTATGAATATTTGCATTTAACATGTAACGGCGTGGAATGAAGCGATCACCGTAGCCGTTGGGTATAAAAAGTGTGTTGAACGGTTTCGTTATTAATTCGAATTTGAATTTGGATTTTAGATTCATTTTATTTACAAAATGATTTATCAAACAATTTTCACTAAAACTCATTACATTCAAATTATTAAATAAAAAAACTTCGATATCACAATTTAAAATAAATAATTTAATTTTATAAAAATTAGCCTCGGCTTCGATTTACATAATAATATTGTTTGTTTAATTTTAATTAATTACTAATCTTCGATCAAATCAATTTGATCGCTTTATATACACATATTAGGTTTCCTGTTTCCCTCTCCCGTATTGTAATACGCAAAATTCTCCAACCTACAACAATTCTACTTTTTACAAATTTAACAATCATTTATGCAAAACATGTATTATTAATTGACATTAAGTGACGTTGTTGGAACCTGATTCAGCGCTGTTTATATTTGATAATAAAAATAACGAAATATGGAATAATCAAATCAATGAAATCTTTTTTATCGCGTCATAACAATATTACGATAGATTCGTATGTATTGCAATAATTAATAAATCACGAAGAAATAAAATTACTCTAATTAGCCAAACTTAGTAAAGAGAGAGATTCAATAAACAAATTGTTACAATACCGGATTTGCAGGTTTTGGCTTAACCAACTGTGAATTAAATAATTAAAACAAAATTAGATTTTAAGATAATATTTTTGATAATAAAAAAGATTACAAATTTGGTCTTACGACTAGTTAGTTGCTTCTTAAAAGTAAAAATATTAATTCATTTTTTAAAGAATTAGTTACATTTTGAACCTGTACAATATAATTAGTATTTATATTAAACTCAAAGAATTTTGTTAAAATAAGACTATAAAATAAACACAAAGTATGTTCTTGTGGTTAAACAAAGTGTTTATAGTTATTGTGCTTGGTTTGGATGATAAATCCATATCCTCTATACCGACGGAATATTAATTACTCTGATGCAGAAATTTTTTGTTGATTGGAGGACAACAACAAATTAATCAACCGTATTAAATAGCAGTAATTATAACGTAACTAAACCGTCAACAAAAAAAAAAGTTTTTGCACAGTAGTACAAACAAATGTCCCTACGCTTATTACAATTGAAAAGAATAAATTAATAAATTATTAGCAAATTTCTTTGAATATGAATACTATTATTTTAGAGTAAAAATTGAAAATAGTCAGCCGTTACATGCCTTTGTTTTCAACACCCTTTGTCCTCCGATATTCGGTTAGTTTAAATGTTTGGTTAATTACTTTGATCCGATACCTGAATATACTAGCGTTAGCGGAGGAAGACGGCTCCGCTTAAGACGAAGCAGAGTTGGATTGTATGGAAAATATGCTTTTGAAAAATGAAGGAAATATGAGACAAATAGGACAAAAAAGAAAATGCAGAATATTTTTACGGCTTGCTTACTGAACTGTCATGAAAATACAGAACTGTCCTCGGTTGTATAGTAATAAAAGTAGAAATTCAGTAGTAAATCTTATACAGTAGACTGTAGAGAGTAAGGACCAGTTGTAGTGTTTGTTGAGCACAAAAATTAATAAAAATTTCTTTACTGGATAGACAGTGATGAGTACACCAAACGAACTAGATTTGGGAGTACTATGAGTTGTCTTTATGTCCATTATTCTTAATTTTGTTTTACTTACTTTATTTCATTAACTAATTCAGTTAAATTAATTAATGTAATTAATTTAATTAATTTAATTAATTTAATTAATTTAATCAATATAAATAATTGTTTTAACTTAATTATAATAATTATGTTTTTGCTTTAGGTTTTCATAGTTTAACCAAATTTAGTTAAGTTGTCTAATTTTAATTAGTTTAACTAAGTTAGCTAATGTAATTAATTTCAAGCATTATTTGAAGCAATTTAAAAGTATATGTTTTTAAAATGTTATAAACATTTCGAAAACTAATGTGAGATAGGAAATAGAACAAATTATCAACCACCCCTAGTATATAATTGAATAGCAATAAACATTGATTTTAAGGAACACGTATCCTCTCTAATATATAAAAGAACAATGTACTTAATTATCATTAAGTAATGGAAGAGAATTGGATTATACATTTAATTAAAATTGATTTATATTAAACGGATGATTTCATGTTGTTTTTGTCTGAACCCAATTCAGTTACGTGGGTGGGATTTCTTTTTTAATATAAATTTCTAAGTCTTTTGCTACAATTTTTAATTTATTTTTTTTTTCCATTTTCAGGTAAGAATTAGTATTTTATTTAAATAATTTAAAAAAATACGTTAATAGGATTCAAAGAAATTGTAAGTAGCTTATGGCTGTATAAATTTGTATTTAAAATTTCTTAAGTGTTAATATGTACGTTCAATTGAAATTGAAAATTTCTAATTCAGGTTGAATAAAAAAAAATCGAAAAAAATAAAATAAAATAATTCGAATTTCATTTACTTTTATCTGTCTTTTGAAATTTCTATAAATTGTGAATAGAAATGTATAATAAAAAGAAAATTTAAACTACATTTAAACCTTTTTCACTCAGTTCCTTCCATCTTATGTTGTTGCTCTGTGAATTCAATTCCGAAATAATCAAAAGGAAAATGCTTTCTAAAAAGTATAAAAGACATTTTATTTTCTCTTATTCATAAAATAACCGTAGCAAATACTTAGGAAAAAGGAAAATTTTCATTTAATTACATTTTTAAAGCTGAAAGAAAAAATAAAAAAAAAAAGAAAAACTTTTTTATTATTTGTAATTTTTTTTTTGTGAATCACAACATTGAGATAAAAAAAAGATCTAATTAAATTCTAGAAATGTATAGATTGTGTTCATTAGTACGGATCATTACGAATTGTTTTCTCGTCGAGTAACATTCAACTCTTTCTTCATTTGTTTTATTAAAATTTAAATCAAATTAAATTTATTAAAAAGTGTTTTCTTTTTAAATATTCTTGTTTTTTTTTTTCTATTAATTAATCAACATTGTGCATACGGTATTTATAATATTTAATTGTGACGTGAAAAAATAATCACATTATTGCTGCAGAAAATAACCTCAAAAGATCATGTGAGTCGTATGAATTAGACTCAAATGAATTTGCAACCTCAAGCAACAACTATAGTAAATATATCAGGATGGATTTGTTAAATCCACAAACCAGCACGATCACTCCGTTATCACCTATTCCGCTGAGTAATACTTTTTCTGGATTAACCAACGTAAATCTCAATAATCCAAACAACCACTTCAAACCAACGTACCAGCCCAGCAAAACGCCAACTGTAACAACAAAAGTTCACATACCTCCTATATTTGTCAAAGTCGAACATGCAGAGCTTCAAAATTCACTGAAGAATCTGCAGGTATCAAACTATAACCTAAAATTTACCCGCATGGGAATAAAACTTTTGTTAAACAATATTAAGGATTACAAAAAAGTATTGGACCACCTAAGTACAACGCCGTCTCAATTTTTTTCATTTACACTGAATGAAAATAAAGTAATTAAATTTGTCCTTCATGGTTTGCCTCAGATGGATCCAGCTACAATAATTGATGAAATTAAAACATATGGATTTCTACCAATAAGCGTTACGCCTATAAAACTAAAACATCAAAAGTATAATGACAATGCCGTTTACATTGTCTCATTTAAGCATGGGTCTCTAAGTCTTAGCCAGCTTAAAACAATCAAACATATTTCACACATCCTATGTAAATGGGAGGGCTTCAGGCGCACTCAAAATCAACTTACACAATGCTATAAGTGCTATCTTTACGGTCATGGCTCATCCAATTGTCACATGAAAACAAAATGTGGATACTGTTCACTAGATCACAACCTGGATAATTGCCCAGTCAGGGAAGAAACAGCTAAACATTGCTGCGCAAATTGTGGCAACAATCACCCAGCAAATGATATAAGATGCCCAGCTCGAACTGAATATATCAACATCAGGCATAACATATCTATCAAGGATAAAGCTTCAAAACAACCAACTCGGAGAGACCAGAACACAAATTTTCTTCATGGAAACTTCCCACCATTAACTAACAATTTTCATGCATCACCCCACACTACTACGTTAAACTATCGTGATGCACTAAATTCTACAGCTTCTACTCTACAAGGTAACAATCATAGCTTATTTAACTCTAATGAACTCTTAAATATTTTTAGTGAAATTGTAACTAAAATTCAACACTGTAATAATAAATTTGAGCAGCTGAAGGTGGTGGCAGAAATTGCTTTAAAATATGTTGGGCTCCCATAAATACATAATTGCGACTTGGAATGCTAGAAGCATCAAAGGAAAAAAAATCGAACTTGAAACATTTCTCGCTAAACATAAAATTGACGTCATGTTAATCACCGAAACTCACCTGAATCCAAATATTTCCGTAAGTTTTTCTAATTACTATTTATATCGTAATGACAGAATGCACGCTAGATGTGGAGGTGTTGCTATCTTAGTTAAAAAACATCTAAAACACATTATTATTCCAAGCTTGCAGCTTCAAAACATAGAATCAATTAGCATTTCACTTAAAAATTCCACTGGTTCACTTAAAATTCATTGTTGCTACTGTCCAAATGCTAATGATCCCAATTATAGAAATGATTTAATTCGACTGACCCGTGATTCCTCCCCATTTATAATTGGAGGGGACTTAAACAGCCGCCACCAATCCTGGCACTGCCTTAAGTCAAACAAAGGTGGTAGAATTCTTCACAATATATGTTCCATCTCGGATAACCTTACAATTTTTGGGCCAGATAAGCCAACATATTATAGCCGTTACGGTACTCCAAGCTACTTAGACCTGTTTCTCACCAACTCTTCTTGTATTCAAAAAATAACAACTGTCGAAGAACTTAACTCTGACCACTATCCCGTGCTCTGTGTGATCTCTGGGTCCCAGTATGAACTCGCCGAACCGCCTAAACATTTTGATTATACCAATTCTAACTGGCAGGCAAACTATAAGAGCTTTCTGGATGACCACTTTCTACCTTTCGATGACAACATTGAATTCAAATATCCTCAAGAAATTGACGAAGCTTTAAACATGACAACGCATAAAATACTTGAAGCCAGATCGATGCACGTTCCCCTTAAAAACGTCACCCCTTATGAAAGAATAATTCTTCCACCACATATCCTCCAACTTATTAAAGACCGAAACTATTGCAGACGACAATGGAATAGACAAAGAGTACAATACTTTAAAACTAAAACAAATCAACTGAACAAATTAATCAGCAATCTTATAAACGAACTTTCCAACTTAAAATGGCAAAAAAAACTTGAGAATATAGAGTACTGCTCCAAGCAATACTGGAAGACTGCCAAATACTTTCGAAATAGACCTAAACCGATTCCTTTTTTCAATATAAACGGTAACATCATCCACTCCAATGATGATAAATCTGAAGCATTGGCGGTTAATTTCGAAAGGATTCACCAACCGAATAATACTATCTCTTCACCAATTACAAACGATGTCAACTACACTTATAATGATGTACTGACTACCCAAATAATCCATTCCGAGATCATACGGGTAACAACTAATGAAGTCGAACAAATTCTCAAACATCTCCGCCCTTTCAAGGCCCCTGGGGATGATGGTATCCCAAACATTCTCCTAAAATACTTACCAATATCTACTATTACATTTATTAAAAACATATTTAATAGCTGCCTCTTAATCGCTTACTTTCCCGATAGCTGGAAAAAAGCAAAAGTGGTTCCAATTGCCAAAAAAACAAAAGATCCATCTCTGCCCAGCAGCTATAGACCAATAAGTCTTCTAAATTCTATAAGCAAAGTGTTTGAACGTCTCTTAAAAGATCGCTTGATCGACCACATAAATGACTCTAAAATTATTATACCTGAGCAATTTGGATTTAGACAACAACACTCGACTACCCATCAAATACATAGAATCGTAGATGAAATAAAACACAATCGAAAAACTCAGCTCTCCACGGGTATGGTAATGCTGGATCTTCAAAACGCTTTTGACACGGTCTGGCCTGAAGCACTTATTTTCAAAATGAAGTATTACAACTTTCCTACATATATTATTAAAATTATACAATCGTTTCTTAAAAACAGGCAATTTTATGTACAATTACTAAAGTCTCAGTCTCTATCCAAACACGCAGTAACTGGAGTACCACAAGGGGCTGTACTAAGTCCAATTCTCTTTAATATTTACATCAATGACATTCCAAAGTCAAATCTTGCCCATATTGCCTTATTTGCCGACGACATGGCTATTTATAAATCACACGAACTAGGACAGGTCATAGTGGAATCTCTAGAAGAATACTTAAATATACTATCATCATATTTTGACAAATGGAAACTAAGTCTTAATGTTTCCAAATGTGAATCGATATACTTTACAAGATGTCGTGTGACTCGTAAACTCCCTAACCATAACATTCGTATTAATAATGTAGACCTTAATTGGGCTACAAGTGTGCGCTACTTAGGTGTCCACCTTGATTCAAAGCTAACCTTTAAAACACATATAAACGAGATCATCCGCAAATGCAACAATCTACTAAAAATGCTATACCCTCTTATAAACAGAAAAAGCAAGTTGAATCTCAAAAGTAAAATAATGATATACAAAGCAATGGTCCTCCCTGTAATACTGTATGGGACCCCAATTTGGTCGAAAACAGCCAACACCCACCTTCAAAAGCTTCAAATACTGCAAAACAAATTTTTAAAAATAATTATAAATAAACCTACTAGATACCACACAATTAACGTTCACCAAGACACCAACATGAATTATATCAAGCAAATTATACAAAAAATTAATTTAAAATACTCATCTAAACTAGCCAACATAAACAATGAATTGATCCAAAACCTAACCATATCTATTTAAATAAATCTAGTTAATACCGTAGTTTAGTTTAGGTTTAAGATTTTAGAATTAAGTTTAGATTTTAAAATTTAGTTCTTAGTTTTACTTTTTATCTAATTTAAGCTGACAAACAAAATTCATTATATAAAAACGTATAACTCTCGCCAGGCGATGGTAAACACATTAATGCTTTAAATCAATATTTTCTGTAGTAAAGCCAACCGCTTGATGTGCTCAACTCAGAACACGTATACATGTACAATAATGTAAAAAATACCTAATTCTGTCAATAAATATTATTATTATTATTATTATTAGTACGGATATGAAAAATAAAATTATTTATGGTAGGTGGTTGAAGGAATTTTTACTTTGAAGGATTATGATCTACATTTCATACCGAGTATAGACCAAAGAAATATTATATTCATAAAGTGTGGATGCTGTGACCTATATAACTTTTAAAATTTAACGCTTTGGAGTAAAAGAACTAATTTAACAATCGACATACAAAAATTGTATACTAATATATCACAATATATTACATATTATAAAATAAAATTTATGTGGTAGAACAAGTTGGTTACGGTTAACAAAAACAAGTGTTGTTAGACTAATTTGCCAACAGTTGGTTGGAATATTTAAAAAGACTGCTAAGTGAGGGTTTAGATTTATTTTGATTAAGAGTTTTTGGAGTTATACTATTAATATGCAGTTTGAATTTGACATTTGTGATATTTTTAACGATATTTTGCTGGAGTTTTCTATAATCAACTTTCTTGCACGTATCTCAATTCTCCTTATATTTTTAATATACATTTGTTGTTATCAAGCAAGCATCTTGTGACTAGTGTAGTAGCTCCATGATTTGCTTAAAGATCTGCCATTATTTTTCTCTTCACATATGTACTCTTAACAGAGAAATTCTTGTATTGCTAACTAAAAGCAATCTATAATCAGGAGAAACATAAGTTTATCCTCAAAGCTACATTGTACCTTTTGAATGTAATTGATAGATCGTTTTAATATAAAAACACGAGGTCATGAAACGCCGTATTACGTTTGGATGCCAGAAACTTTTGCACAAAAAAAAATTTCAAATCAAATAAATTTGACCAATATTCCATCGATAAGAGGTAACGTAAAAGTATCCTTGATGATGATTTTGGTGCAATGTAATGATAAGTCCAACAAGGACTGGTTTACCTAATTATATTCTAGTGCTAGCATTTGACCTTATTCTTCATAGTTTTTCATCGGTAGTGACACTAAATAAAAACGTTTTACTAAATCGCTTTGCACTAAATCAAATCACTTGCCACGCCAATGTCAATTGTGTGTGATTGAAATTTGCCAACCATTAACAGACTAACTACTGAACTGGTCTATTTATTCAATAATATTCAGTAACGGTGTACTTCTAACACTATGACATTAAATTACATACGGTATTCTATACCCTCACACCATTTCTATTCGTTGATGATACTGTTCTTGGGAACCACTAGCTATGCTGAACTCCATGGGAGGGCGATTTTTTTTTCATGCATGTTAATGAATGTGAATGTCAATGTCTCTAGAATAATCAGAAAATTGTAATCCGTACACAATTTCGTTATTTGTTTCTTATCTTTGTTATTTAATCATTTTATATTTAGATCATTTAATGTTAAATCAATGCAAGTACATTACCAACTCTCACATACTTTAATGTACTGTCATCAATATTTTTTAAATTAATTAATTTAATGAGTAATATTACTTTTTATTAGTTTTATCATTTTTAAACATTTCATATTCTTTGATGAATATCATGATATTTACCAAACTTTTTCTAGTACATACATCTGCGTTTTATTTGGCTAAAAATTCATATAGAGAAATAAGATGGGGCTTGGCTATTAGAATGTTTATAGAGAAATAAGATGGAGTGGTTGATACAAATCGTCTGAATGCACAATCTGAATACAATCGTCTGAATGCACTTCTAAGGAGTGCACTAAACACTGTAGAGCTTATTATTGCATTTCAACATAATATTTGTACGGATGATTTTGTATCAATCACCCCATCTTATTTCTCTATATGCATTCTAATCGATTTGTTTAACTGAAACAAATCATACAATTATTAAAGTTCTTCTTCACTTCAAGATTTAGCAAAAAATTCTGATCTTATCTTGCATGAAATTTTTTTTTCATTGCATGAAAAATGAAATTTGTAGTTTCGATAATCTCCCTAGTCACCTTGAATATGTTATTTCTGATGTGTAATTGTAATTGTGAACAACACTACATAACATTCACTATTTTTTTTAAAATTAATTAGGCTAAACAAAAAAATTGAATGTGTTCTACCACTAATTCCGATCAACTTCCACGACTTATATACTTTTAAAAATACATATATATTCGAAATAAATCAACCAAAGCAAACACAAAAAATGAAAGGCAAGAACCACTCATCGTTCTATTATGGATAGAACGAACAATCAAAGTTAACATCGCCGTAGTATGTGTTCCGTAAAATTGTATTTCAACAGCTCAACGCAGCTACTAGAAAGTAATTCAGGGACAACCGCTTCGTAACAAACCTGATCAATGTCATTTTAACTCTTACAAAAATTTCATCAAAATGCTTCACAATTGTAAACTGTAGCGTGAATAAACACAGAAGCGATACAGCGAAAGATGGCAAGGCGAAGTATTGTAAATATTTTTGTAACGTTATATATCAAGTTTACGGTACGGTTGGCAGCCATTTCAGGAAAATGTACCTTCAGCACCATACTATTGCTCAAAGTACGTTTCTCTCAAACTTTGTATTGCAATTTGGTTTGATGAAATTATTTATATTCCTAGAATATCATTCAGAAATGTTTATGACATTCTGATTATAAAACCTTCATTAAGTAATAAGTTTGATATAATTTCAAATTTTTTACAACCCACTACAATAAAATTTTATAGTTTATTCCAAGTAGTTTTCAGTTTAACCATCAATAAGCACACAAACCAAAAATTGAAGACAATTTCGATAGCACAAAAACAAACGAATTAAAAATCTACAATAAACTGCAAAACAAAACAAAATTAAATTACTATGTTTTTTTGTTGCTGTTTTGTTGTTGGTAATGTTTGTATTGTTCTAATTTTTATTTTGAGTTTGATTGTAATACGTGCTACATGCAATCGTATCCATTCACTGTAGTCAATTGTTTTTATTTTCAACTCTCTTTATATTGTTGTACTTTGTATAGAAAAACTAAAATAATTGAAAACAAAAAAATTATATTGTTTTTCCTTCATGTAATTTCATGTTAAGTTTTTCTTTTTTTTTGGCCTAAGTTTCTATAACAGCAACAACAACTCGTAAATTGAAATGATAAAATTAATTGATAATCGAAAGTAGCATAGAGTAGAAAAAATACAAATTTCCACTGTCCAATTTTAAATGGTCGTAGTGGTTGGTTTTCTATTGGCATTTACAACAAAAAACAGAATAGATGATAGTGGTTGGTGGTAATTGGTTGCTCTTAGAATTAGATTATTTCAAATTAATAGAATCTCAATGAGTGGGTTCGGTTTTATGGTGTAAATTGAATTTTTACATATCATCATGATAATCAAGTCAATTGAGTGTTGAATTTTCAATTTAACGATTATTTCTTTATTATTTTAATGTTATTCTATTTTTGTTCTAATTTTGTCAAATTTGTATTTAAGATTTAACTAACTTGTATCTGTAATCACACGCAAAATACAATCAGCCGTCTAGCATGTAACAAAGATAATGATTGTCAAATTACGGCTGCCAATTTTTACTTTACAATATATCTCATCTAATGATCCATAAGCAATTTAATATTTCCACGAACTGTCACCATATGTATACTCGACAACCAAAAAATTGAAAGGAATCACTGAAATTATCATTGCGCATGGAAATAACGAACGATAAGAATAATATCGACTGCTTAGAATCGGCAAATATCCTTTATCCATTGCGTTGTGTAGAATTGTATCAATATTAGTAGAAAATATTTTTTTAACTAACCTTCAATGCAAAACAACAGTAATATTTTCCATGCCATTTTGATCACTGACAGGAAATTGTGTGCCAACTAGTAGCCAAATCACTACACGCCCCAAAACGTAATGTACAACACATATACAAATACACCAAAAAAGAAGTAACAAATTATCTTTATCCAAATTCACCCAATTTATTGTAGAACATGATAGTCGGGTTATCATATGGAGTTAAGTAATCATATCTGTCTAAAGTCTGTCAATCATACCAATTAGAAATTCTGACTCTGTGAAGCATCGAACAAGTTGGAACATTACTAAATTTGTTTTATATATAGGCTAATGTTGTTAATGTTTAAATGTTACCAGTTCCTAAACTAACGAATTTTATTACACTGCTAATATTGCCTTAAAAGAACACAAATGCAAATAATTTAAAAAACATTTGAAACCCAAGAAAAATTCGAACCCCTAAATGAAAAAAAAAAACAATCGAAGACGTCGCTTGAGTGGAACACCGTTTACAACCGAAATTTTTTTCAGTTTGTTTCTTTAGTAATATCCGAAGATAAGGAAGAGAGGAAAGAACAAGGTTTCACATTTTTGAAAATAAGTCGCTGGGCTTTCGAAAATTAAAAAAAATTGTTTTGAACTAGAAAAAAACACTTTTCATATGACCCACATCAAAGTCAAAAATTGGCCCCCTTAAAAATAAAATTTGAAATTATTTGGCGACACCTAAAGTTAAAACTTTTTCTTAACACATTATTCCTACGACCGTGACTTTTTTCAAATATTTTTATTTGTAATGTTCGCAGATAAGAGGGGAGGACACAAATTAAAACTCAAGTTCTTGGTACCAACTCAAAAACTAAGCAGTCAACATTGAAATTTGCTTGTAAATATTTCGATCTTTTTTGATTTTTTTAAGCCAAGCTCGATTCCTTAAAAAAAACTAATATTTAGAATTTTTTCAGTGGGCGTGGATAAAAACATTTTATAACTAAAAAATTTCAAGTTGATGTCACCTATTGTTTGTGAAAAATCGATTATGTAGAAATTCGGACAGACATTAAACTCTCACTAATAGGGTCCCGTTTTTTCTTTTTTAAAGTACGGAACCTTAAAAACATAAAAAAAAGTGTTGCGTCCAACAATATCTTAGAACAGCGCATCTGATTATGGGGTTTTGGTCTTTAAAGGTTTTAATGTATTGTTTTCAATTTGTAACGAGCAGCAGTGAGCTCCTGAACATTGAATAATAATCTAAATCTTCCGAAAAGTCGCGTGCCTAGAGGAAATTCCGAGTAGCTTCAGCCTAAGACTTCGGATCTAGCTCCTCAAATGATCACAAATTCTGAATTGTATGCTACAAGTTTTAAAAGAGATTGGGAACAAAAGTGCAAATAAAAAGAACTCTGACAACCACAAAAGCAAGAGGAACCAAGATCATTACCAACACATCAAATATCTATATTCTTATAATAATAAAATAAAGTGTTTGTCTGTCTGCGTGCGCTCTCCAGCGAAATCTGTAGCACACAGGAGTCTGAAATTTTGTCAGGAGAAAGCCATTAACAGGTACTAATGCACCTCGGAGCCGAAATTTTAGAATTTAATTTAGATTTTTTATAATTAATAATTTTAATTTTCCTAATAGTTAAATGTATGCCTAAATGTATATTATATTTTATACTTGAATTTTATTCAACTTTTACTCAGGCATCTTTGATCGATTTTTTTTTCCGCAAAACAGAATTACCATTCAAATGGAAAATTAAAGTATAATATGACAAACAAATTCATTTAGATGAAAATTATATACATTTATATATTTATTATATACATACATGATACAATTGTATGTATCCAACACATTACGAGGCAACAAATATTTCTAATTTACAACAAACATGTTCTTGGTTTGGTGTATATACATGTGTAATACATTTGGTTTATATATATGTTATACATGTTCAAAATATAGAAAATTGGAAAATTGAAAAATTCTTTTCCTCTTTTTAGAAACATTGATGCAGCAAGTTTTTGCAATGGAACCTTTGTATTGAAGAAAAGGATTATGAACAATAATATCAAAGCTACAGGTTGAAAGTGTTTTACTTATTAAGAAAAATATGCGTCCCGTTAATTTCAAAACCAAACAAACAATGTAGATTATTTGAAGAAATCGGTGAAATATATGCAAATATGTCAACAAATGAAGTGATTTGACTGGTTTTAGATTAGTATATAAGTCTGGATTTATAAATGATATTATTCTTATTATTATTTTTATATTATACTACAAATTAGTCTTATTATTATGTTTGTCCAAATTTTTTTTTTTAAACTCTGGCAGAAATGTCGAAAAAAGACGATGGCCATAAATCGACAAAACCCAAAAAACGAAAACCTTCACTAAAAATGCTGTCATTCTTAGACCGGTTTTTCGATCAAAATCGTGTTTCGTATCAAACATCTGCGCTATGCATATTTCGTCTGCTCTTCAAAGTTTTCTTTCAGTGACATGCTCCATCACTAATAAAAGCACACAGAGCAGAGCGCATGTCGAGCATTGGAAATAATTGGTAAAATATATTTAAAAATCTAAATTGACTTTATTTAAGATCAGCAAATAATCTGGATAGATTGATAAATGAAATTAGACAACATGAAATGGTACGATAAAACAGTAAATTTTGGTGCGGTGTGCCTATTTTGTATCGCAAGTATGACGGTTCCAGAGTAAGTCATTGACAACTGTAACACCCAATAAACGAATGTTTTGACGTTCACCTAATTTTTCGCGACACATATTAAGCCGATTAACGCGAAAAATTGCAAGTGTTTAATTTAAACTCTCCGAAACTCTTTAATCACTTTCAAATGTTGACCTTCCTTTCAATTTTCAATTCAATTGATCATCTAGAGTGATAATGATCTCTGTTATTCATATTTCCCAAATGAAAAAATTAAAATAGGCTTCTTCTATTCTCATTACGACTCTTTGAAATTATTCTTACTAATTCAACAAAATCTACGCACACAAACTTTTTTATAGGCGTAGCAACGTACGCCGGGTCCTGCTAGTAACAAATAAATTTAAAAAAATCTCACTCATCCTATGATTTCTATTAGGTCTCAACCAAAAATCTAGCTCTCAAACCACTAGTCAAGCATTGTGCAATACAATATAAATCACTCGATGATATTAATATAACTGGATGGATGATTAAAATTGAGATGAATGAATCGTTGCACCAACACATCTGGTGATTGTTGACATTAACGGAAATGAATCGTTGACTAGAATTTATATGAACCAATTGTTGCAACAATATCAGGTGATCGTCTAATATTGTGACTATCCAAAGAAAATATGATTATATTTACCTGCTACAAACACTGTCATTATGAGTGTTATGTTTATCAATAGTACTATCATTAATTGTAATGCAAAAATGCTAATGCTGAACCAAACTAATTCAAATAATTACTACCCGACTACGGTGGGTTATGTGGTTGGTTATGTATGTATGTATGTTCATCATAACTTCTAAACTAATAATCACAATTTGACAAATTGGTATTGTGTGAAGCGTTTTTCTGCTTTTTATAGGCTCAATAATTATACAATAAATTGAATATGGCGGGGCTTAGAGGACATAAGGTGACCTAAAAAAAACATTTAATTTAATGATACCATGTTGGATATCAAATGAAAGGACTGAATTAGCACATTTCAAAAACAAATATGTTGTTACCAATAACTAGTGATTTTGCTTGGCTGCAGCCTGCACCCGATAATTGGGAATATTTTCATAATGGTTAACACTCTTATTGGATGATTGTGACCGTTTTGTTTATTGCTATATTAAATACCGTTGTATCGTAGTGTACACGATAACGTTGACAAGCTACCGCAGCTATCAAAGTTTCCCTATAATTACATTTACGATCATTGTTTCGATGTTTTAAGTAGTCAATCAATCCACTCATATGGACACGTAATATGTCGCTCTCAGAGATGTATAGCATGACGCCCTAAAGCTGATAATCGCTTACTACTGGTAGAATATATTGTTTTGTTAGGGTAAGTGGCATACGACCACGGCTCTCCTCTGAAAGTCACTATAAATATGTATTAAATATATTAAAATTATTTATGTGTAAGTTATTTACTTAATAGACAATAAATATTGAAAAATTATTTTTTATTTTATTTTTTTTAGAGCAATGATTTTTCAGTAGTTGAGTTTTAGTTTTTGAACTTCCTTTTTAAATTACTAATATTGTTAGCCATTGATGGTGGTAATGTTGCTATCGGTTGTTATTGTTGACCGCTTATTCATCAAGGTCGTTGTTATTTTACACTTTAGAATCTGGAGTTAGTGGCGTATTCCGACTATTATATACACGTCACTAAAATTGATACTATCCAGCGCTATTCGGTTGAATTTATTTTTGAAGAAAAACTTCTTTAGGCGCGTTATAAGAGTTTTGCAACAGAAGTAACCATTTGAACAGATGTATAACCACATCTCTATCATACTACAGTCTGATTTTGAATTTTAAACATATACGTGCATTCAATTCCAAAAAAACGAAAGTAGAAATTTAAACACAATGAAATAAAAAAGAAATTAGAAGTAAAAAAGGCAAACGAATATTATGTTCGGCAAGTATGCGATACAATTCGATTATGTGTATTGTATTTGTTTTACACTTATTCAGTATCGTACTAAATGCTATATGAGTTAGACGTGTCGATTTTATATTTAAATATCTAATAATATGATATTCGTAATATTTTATTGAGTTTCGTAATTTTTTATATTTATATTTTGAATTGTTTTAGTTTTCATTTGGATGATTTAGATTGTATTCTATTTGGGTTCATTTCGAGAGGGTCCCATAGTTTTCTATGATGTGAAAAATATCGTTTTTCAGAAAATTGAAAAAACCCGTATTTTTATGTATTTTAGGCGATTTCGTCAAAACATCTTAATCTGTTTGGATAGTTTGAGTTGTATTATATTGCTATAGATTTCGAGGTGGTCGTATATCTATGACTAAAAATAAGTCATTTTTTCAAAAGTTTATTTTTAAATAAAAATATTTGTGTTGATTAAATATGTTTTGTTAAATAGAAAAATGAATGCGTGTAATCTTTGCACGCAGTTGAAATAAATTTCTTTGGCTACTGTGGCAATTAATAAAAAGATTAAATATAAAATAAATATGTCATATTGCAATTTAGAGTTGCATTGTTTGATAATATAATTTACAGCATGTATAATAAAAAGCAATATTTACATAACATATTACAAAGTCAATTCAATTATTATCTTATAATTGAAATATGAAATTAGAGGTTTATGACAAATTTGCTAAATGTATTGAAAAACTGCACACATTTTTGTACCAAATCTTGTTGTTAAATTAAGTGGACATGTATTCATCGTGATATTTAATTTGTAATACGTTGAAAGACTTTGTAAAACATATAAATATGGCTTTTTATTACACATTGTTGTAAATTATATTACAAGAATATTAGAAAGAAACTCTAAATTTCAATATGATACATCTATTTTATTTTGTATTTAATATTTTTAGTAATGCCTGCTGCAGTGGCCAAAGAAGTTTTACTTCAACAGCATGTAAAGATTACGCACTTCATTTTTTTTGAAATGACTAAAACTTGACATATATTGTTATTTTTATAATTATAATTAATAAATTAAATGTTGGGAAACTGGGTTCGGTTCTTAACAGAATAAATAAAACAAACATAAAACCACATGCAGGTGCTATACCGGGAAGAGCTCTATACAATAGTTGATTTTAGTGATGCATGCTCGTATTCAACAAAAAAAAAATAGCAAAAGGAAATATTTAGTTCAAATTTTTTTTAATTAATTTATCCATAGATAGATCACTAAAGTTTATTTTATAATTATGAGCCGAAAAAAGTACTAATTAACTTGCAATTGTTTTTTCAGGTATCTGCTTATCCCAACAAATGCGGTTTCCCCAACGATTCGATTTTAAACGGTTTCCACCCATCTCAGTCGTTTTGTTTGGTTCACTCATTCCTTACAAAATAAGTCAACACACACAAGAAAAATTCAGCCGTGCATAAAAAAAATTAAAAAAAATGAAACTGACATGGAATTATTCAAAATGTTTATTCAAAAAAAATCTATCATACTATCAAGTCAAAACATATAATTCTCCATAATTTTTGTGAAAACATCTCATTCAAAACAATGCAAAACAAATCACCTTATTGATATTTTCAATACTTCAACGCACGTACGACAGATTTAGTTTAATTTAGTTTGGTTTTTGTTCAAAAAGATATGTCTGTTTCACATTGGCGCAAGGGAAATCAGAAAAAACAGTCTACTATATATTGACATATGAAACACAAAAAAAAGATGTTAACATGATAGATTAAACTATGAATTTACAGTGGAACGTCATAAACAAACAGAAATTATTTATGAAATGAATATTAAATTCTTTGATGGTGAGATATGAATGTATGATCATTGGGGCAACTGCCTGTGTTCAATTTTAAAAGAAAATGTCTTTTTCGGTAGTTACATAACATTAAACACTTTTTAATACTAAGTTTATCAATTTAAACAAGTTCTATAATGAGAACAGTTAACTTTATTTTCAACTAAAAACTTGACTTAATTCTCATCAATAGTTTTAGACCATAATGTTACTATAATGTCTATGTTTTTTTCTAGATGATTGGCTCTCTCGGTTTGTAATAATAATAGTACAGTTGTGATTTTATCCCCAAAATGATTGTAAGCCGCTTGTGTAAAAAAAATAAAGTTGGGACCAACGCTAGCTAAGTTGGGACCAAAACAGAACTAATTATACAAGGTTTTAGAAAAATATTATCTTTAGTGCTTAGGAGTAACAGTTTTTTTTAAACTCGAGAACAGAAATCCGTCAATGTTAACAAAAAACAAAAGAATGTAATTGTTACAATGGTAAATGTTTGCAATGTCATTTGTTTCCACTTGTAAAACATCAAAGCAATATTAAACCTTCAATACTCTATCTATTATGTCCAAAACGAATATATCTTCAGTAGTAGTCAAAGAAACAACAACGAAAGGATAACATGAAACATAATATAAGACAACCATTTAATAAAAACATGCAAACAGTTAAATAATTAATCAAAGAATTTCTGCTTTTATCTGTTCCTTATAAATATAATATATAAAAAAAATTTATTCCGTATGATTGTAAAATCCCAGTGGCAGCATTTGTGAAAAAATTAAATTAAAAATCATGTTACTGTTGTTACTTAACAGACATTTAGTATGCAAAAGACTATAAATCAAGTATTTTCATTATTTCATGTTATCCATTTTATTTGCAATAGGAACAGCAACGATGTACGTTTTATAATATAAACAAATATAATAATAATTTTTCCAATTTTTTATTTTGTTATACAAGATGAAGGAAGATACAATCGAATCTTGATATAAATTGTCTTTTGAAAATTAACTAAAACTGTCAAAAACAATCCACGCGATCGTTATTTTAATATTTTTATTTTAGTTGTTTTTGGGTTTTTTCTTCGTTCTTTTCTTAAAGACATTTTTAATTATATTTTTTTTTTTTGTGTTTCTTTCGTTTCTTTTAAATATCTTTTGATCATTTTCAATTGATTGTTTTGATATGTGTAATAAAAACGAAACGAACGAAGAATAATGCAATAAAGAAGTTGCAGAAATGAGTAAATTCGAACAACGACAAATTTTAGACGGGTACGATGTGAGTAGGGTAACAATTTAAATACAGAAGATCAATAACAAATTATTACGATCAATTAGTTATAATTTATGAGGTTAAGTTTTAAATATTGACATATTAACATATAGTTATTGCTTGCGAAAATTGCTTTATTTAGTATCTTCAGAATCTTATCGAATAATGTTCGGTAGAATGAAACTAACGTGACTAAGAATAATCAGATTAGATACCGAAAAACTTAAAAAAGGTTGTTAAAAACCATTTCAAAGACCAGTGGTGGACTTAAATTTGGATTACAAAACAATTCCGAAAAACCAGTAGCCGTCTTACTAGATGACGTTGACTCTATGAAGGTGAAACATGCAACTTCCCTAAACTGGTAAATAAAACCTACTAATGTTGGATCACTGTTGGCACTAACTTGATTTGGAATTTAGATTCAGTCTCAAAGCCTATTTTTTGTTATCCTAGACTTTTTGAATATAACAGTTTTTTATTGCCTTTGATATGTATTGCACTTGGTCAAAAAATTTTGAAAGTAATATTTTTAAAAATAAACATTTTTATTTTAAATAAAATGTGCTGTGTAGTAGAAATTAAGATATGTATGACAACAACACGTAAAAACTTTTAAGACCAAGGTCCCACAACAACATGCGTTCTGAGATGTTGATGGATGCAAGTCTTTTTCATATGAAACATTTATAGGTCCACCTTGGTAGTAAAACCGACTCGTATAACGTGACGAAAAATGGCATGACGCTGTAATGCCGTCATGAAAAATAAAAGATAATGATAATTAATTAACTTTACTTTTTTATGATTTTTAAAAAAAAAAATTTTTTTGATTCTTGATTTTATGGATCGTTCATTATAATTCTTTTGATATATTTGAAGTTTTTTTGGTACATAAATACAGAATTTTTGAACATTAACGGGCATAGTTCATGTTGAAAAATGCCGTTTAGGTATACAACTATTCGCTTTAAAACGTTGAGGGACGGTGACAATTATTTATCGTCCTTCAATAATTTTTATCGTGCGACAAAAATAGTTTTTTAAAATTGTTTTATTTTCTTTTCAGCTACAAAACATAACAAGCAATTTTGCTTGCGTTACTTGCAAAACTACATATTAGAAAAATGAATTTTAAAAGTAAGATTTATCGACAGTTAATTTATACCCGATTTTTTAAATACAATTTAATTGTTTAAACAAATTAATTAACAATTATTTCAATAAATTATTTTAAAGTTTAAGGGTGTCTGGCAGGGGGTTTCCACGATAGTAAGTGTCTGGCAATGAGTGACGTGACTTCTAATACTATCCCGAAGAATATATAAAAAAATTAGCTTTTATACTTTCACGAAACTTTGGTGGCCCCTTTGGAACTTGCTCCTTGCCAAAGCCACTATGATCCAAACTTCATATGTCGCTAATCGTTCCTACCTGAGTAGGGGGTATGCGCAGAGAATTTTTCAGGTTTTATAAAATAACGAAGGTCTGGCCGTCGCGGGCTCTTACTCTATATGGAAAACATCCAAATATTATTGTGCATAAAATGGAGAAAATAATTGACTAAAACTGAATCTAATCAATACATGTTTATGTAAATTTTTTATAATTCACTATAACAATAGAGATGGCTCGAAACAAAATCGATCGATAATTGTATGGATTGCAATATATTTCATAACCGTCACCATGTTTCGTCGGTCTCAGTTCTTATAAAATTAATTAAATTGTAATTAAATAATCGATCATAGATTAACTGTCGTTAAAACTTATTTGTAGAATTCGTTTATCGAATATATGGTTTAACAAATATAACATTTGCCTTTCTTTATTCAGTTAAAGGTTCAAATCAGTTAAATGTTTTTAGCTCAAATAATTTCTGTTATTTATTAAATCAACGTAAGAACCAATTTGCCAGAACCTAAACATAAACTTTATTCTAGTAAAGATTTGATTGAATGATTCATAATAGCAAAGTATTCTACCATTATCAGTTTAAGCCTCATAATTCACTAGACTTACTATAGAGTTGTACTTTTATAAGAGTATAAGAATTAAAAAACAAAAAAAAAACTGCATATTGTTCAATAAAACCTTGATCATCAGCATTCATATAAAAAAATTACATCAACAGACATTAAAGAATAACAAAAAAGAATACAGAACCCCAAGATGTACAAACAGAACCAAAGTCAATTTGCATGCATCAATAATAAATAAAATATATGAATAAAATAAAAGAAACTCACTCCAACTAAAATTTTTATCCCCGTTTCTACATTGTTGTAAACGCCGTAGCTATAATTTTACCAGAGCTATCAAAACTGCAATGCATTTGCACTTTATACTTGAAACATAACAATTCATTCAGTGGGAGATATCCATAAAAACCAAATCAGGTCCTTTGACGGTAATGCGTTTTACAATATTTATTTTATATTCCGGAGCTAAGCAACATCACATTTAATTTAATTTTAAATTATTTAAATAGTGAAAATTAGTTTTGGTTCTAATATAAATAAAATTCGATTCACACTAATTTGATCATTGAATTTACAATCTTCAATATCCAAATTAGTATATTTATAATCTGTATAATTCGAGCACAGTGATCGATTAGTTATAGCAAGAATTTTCTATCTTTTGTTCATATTTTATATACCTTGGTTACTCTTACGCTCATTACAACAATTCCATATATTCTAAAAATTATCTTGTAGTACGGTAAGTAAAAAAAAAAAACAAATGTAAAACAAACAAATACAAAAAAACAATATATAATACGAAAATCCAAAAATAAATATTGAACAACCGTAGTTCATTATGACGAAAGCTTGAATGTGTGACGCAACGAATCAATAAACTTCGAATTGCATGAGCATATAACAACTTTTATAACTAAAATGTGTTAGCTTGTAACAGTGGAATTTCATCACACTAATAATATTTAAAATACATACATAAAATCCGGATCTGTAGCCAGTCATATCTAAACCGAGAGATTCTCTTCTAAAAAACATATTCAAAAACAAATCAATGTTGAATACAAAATCTATGCAAATTTTTTCTAGAACATTTTTCAATATCACTGAATGACGATCTAATGATAAATATCTTAAAACATTTATCATGGCAAATGATTTTTTATAACATGTTCAATTATTTGTTTTGTTTATTCGTGTTCTTTAACTGTAATGGCTTACCAATATATATAGCACATGAAATCTTTATTAAATCTAATCTATATTTTGCGTGATGGCGTTTACGATAACTTGAGCAACCAAATAATTTAAAAGAAATATTACAACGAACGAAACGAACGAAACGAAAACATTTCACACTTTATTAATTAATTTTTTTACTTATTTTCTCAATTTACAAACCACATAATTACAAAAAAAAATTTGCACAATGCATCCTATTTTCCAAACTTTTTTTATTTATGTTGATAGAAACATGCATTACTGCTTCTACTGTAGTACGGTACAAAGAGATTAATTGAAAAAAGGTTAAAAATTTGTTGATTGACTTGTTGCATTTATTTGTTGTTTTTGATTTTGATTCCCAATATACAGTATGAGTTTAAATAAGACCGGTCGTTACATCGTGTTAAAAAAGTTTTCTTAGTTAAATTTGTCCCTAAAATTGATAAATTCGAAAGAAACATTTTATTTCAATATCGACCCTAACCAGCATCCTTCTGAAAAGTGATTCGTGGTTAATCATTTAACTTACTCGATATTCGAAAATAGAAATCAAAACCGAATTCTCATCATTGATTGAGTGAGTTGAAAGGATAACTAAAAATTGCTCGCCCAAGTATTTTTCGTTTTCTAAAGCAAATATAATTAAATATATGATTAAATATATAAAAATTATAGGCACAACAGTTATGAATAGTATTCATAATTTTATAACCATTTAGGCATACATAGATAGTAAATAATGATAGTATAAAAGGATAGTAATTAATTTATCATTAGTGAGAGGGTTGCACAGTTCAACCGTTCAAAACGCTTTGTTTCAACAAATGACCCTTGGTCTAAGGAATGGTGGTAAATCCAAAGGTTGATGTATTCCGTATTATTCGTCTTCCACTTGGTTCCTGACCCGGGTATGTTACCGGTTCGTGACCATGTTCAAGTCCTCAACGTTGCAATAACAGTCAAGCTACCTAAACGACTTTCACGTTTAAATCTTTTTAACCAGCAAATTCTAGTAGTAGAGAAATCTACTTTTGCTTTTAAACATAATTTGGAAAAGCGTCACCTGATAATCTAGCATAATTACGCCGTCGACCATATCGTACCGAATGCATTTTCCTGAATGAATCAAATAAAAATTCTAGAGAATATTGGTTATGTTGCACTCGCAATATAAAATAAATCTCTAAATCACAATGTAACGAACTGTTTCATTGCTTTTTTTTTATTTAAAATAAATACGACCACCAAGTCACCTACAGCACAGATAAGATTTAAATATTGATATATATCCTCTGTATTTACCTCTGTAAACGTAAGCTATTACTGAATCATTTAAAACAAAAACAACATCGCACGTAATATGTAATAATAAAAAACATTAAACCATTAACAAACTCATAAAATATTCCAAAGATAATACTTCCTCTTTTGCTTATTTAATTAAATATCCCATCCACAGTCTAACAAAACCCACGTTACCCAATTGCTTCTGTTTTCTTATACAAACGATTTTGTTCTTGTTTTTTTTTCTTTCTTTAAACAATATCTACTTTGTTTATTGTCTTGTCTGAATTTTTTTTTTTCTTAATTTTTTGTACGAAGACGAAAATTATGATCATTATTATTATATTTTTTATTTTTATTAGTATATGAAGACAAACGTTTTCTTTAAAATGAGAATATAAATAAAAATGTTTAACAAAAATATGAAATTAATTTGACCCCCCTCTAGAATTATGTTTCATTTAACATAAGAGAAGTTACTAAGAATCGGTGGAACTTGAAACGAAATTGTTAATCGTAATTTTATTTTGATTCTAATTTATAATGTTGTTGATAGGAATGTATCGGATTTGGTTTTTTATTACTATCCGATTTCTTGTTTAGAGCTTTAGGAGTTAATTTTGTTCTGTCAGAGTTTTTTGTGTAAAGCTAATTCAACCATACTTGGAGCGCCAACATCCAAAAACTTCCATCCAAAAACTTCCACCCAAAAAGTTTTTACTTGCGTATCTCCATTTTAAATCGCAGGTAAGGTTTAATACTTTGAAATCTTAATTCATTGTAAGAACTAGAATTTATTTAAAACGCGCGTTTCAGACCACCATGAGTTACGTTATGATAATGGCTGTCTGATTAGCTACTTTCTCTAAACATCTATAAAAAACCGACATTTTTCTTTTTGCCTAAAGAAGCTAAAGTTCACAATCGAACGAATTAAATTTTATCGTTGCAATCTAACAAGAAACGTTCCAAAACAAATATTTTTTATTTTATTTTTATTTTTAGCGTTCGAATAACACTAATAAAAAATAACAAAAACAATTAAAATATAAATTATTTAAAACAGTGTTTTCCCCCTACCTACCCTACAATGCATTCTAAATTTGGTCCATCGAGCCGGATTAGTGATAACTGTAAAAAATACAACAAATTAAATGAATAAAAACATGTATTTTTAAGAAGATACTGAGATAATCACAATAGTTTGAGAATCAACAATCACCATCAGTCTATTAACATTAAAACAATCGATTAACATCAGATATCAATTTTCTAAATTATTATACCACAACCATAAAGGATTCTAATTTAAACGCAATCTAAACTAATTAAAATTAAGTTTTTTGAAAAATCGAAAATTATTTTGTCATGAGGCAAACCAAGCTAGTTTTTAATTCACCAAATCCGACAAATGAAACTCAGTTTCAAAGGGTTTCATGGCGATTAGATAAAACTCATCCTCTTAAAATTTATGAATTCTACGGATTGGGTACATATACATATGATATATTTAATGCACCCTATCTTGCTACTTGTGCTTTGCAAAAACTAGAAACTGATAAAGCAAACAATTTTTCAATAGCATCCATAGTAACTCTTAACGATATTTATACAGACGATCTATTAACTGGATCGAATGATTTATATAATCCGTTGGATATCCCAAAAACTTATTGATCAAAATCAATTCAAAACGAAAATATTAGCTAAAATGGAACAACTAAAACTCTCGGATTAATGTGGGACCATCGAAAAGATAATTTTTATTTAATATTTAAACTAATAATTCCAACGATCCTATCACAAAACGATATCTACTGTCAAACAAAGTTTGCTTGTACGATCAGTGGATCTGATTAGTGAATTGGCCTTATTTCACCTGTCACATAGTCTCGAAAATATTATTAAGGCAGAACTTGTGCAAAACTGGACATATAACTGGACGTTTTCTGTAACCCATCACTGCAAGCATATGGTGAATTTAAATGTTAGGTTAAATAAAGTATTTTTATAGACATACTCAGATCTAAATTACATCGATTACAATATCCCAGTTGTGTTAAACAAAAAAACGAACTTTCAAGAGATGAATCTCAAAATTATGTAAATTTTCTCCAGTTTCTGAATCTTTTCTAAAGTCCTTTAATCTTTTTAATTTTCATATTTCACATATTTTACGATAGCAAATATGATAAACATGTGCAATGAACGCTGATCCTGATAGTGTTATTATTATCAGAAATATTAGGGGAACTGCGTGCCTTGCGAGGTTTAATGCCGACTAGCGTCAATCGTGCAGATTCGAGAAAATATGTCCCCAGTCCAGTGAAAATGAAGCATTGCACGTAAACAACATTAAATAGAGAACGGATTTAAATAAGTAAAGATCATGGACTCTAACGACCCCTGTAAGACGGAGGAATGAAAATCATCACACTTACTACTTAAATTTAAATTCACTACATGTTAAGCCAAAATTTCAAATATTTCACTCACCCCATTAGTTCATGTTTAGTCTCACTCTTCACGCTCTTCCTCCCTAGCCAAGCATACTGAGTAACCTATAGTACTTAAACTAACAATAAATGTGCCGACGACGAGAAATTTAACAACTCTCTTTTGAGTTAAATTAATTAACTTTCCACAAATGTTAATATTAACTAGAATCAGTAAAACAACTGTTATGGAATGATTAAATTTAATATTGTCCAATTCTGAAATTAATCCAGTTCTTCTTTTTTCAAGTTAACCTGGATTTATCAAGAGCACATGTGTTTTCGTCAGGCAAATGCACCCACCCACCCATTGAACTAAAGAAATGAAATTGTGTAATTTTTAATTGTTTATTACTTTAAACGTCAAACAGTTTTATTAAGATTTGTATGTTATTAATAAAGTGTTTAAAAGGAACAAATTATTTTATCCTTCCGACACCAATAACAGGTTCATTTTTGTTTTTTACAACCATAATTGTATGCGTTATTATGCTTAACAGAATAAAATAAAAAGTGGTTTTTTTTGAGTTGCAAATTTTTTTGAATAAACGCACAATAATAATAGTGTTTTATTGGGTTAGCGTTTATTGATATGTTTTATTAAGAAGCAAAATTTACAATGCGAGAGAGCATTGCATATTGTTAATTTGCGAGAATATTAAATTGATTTAACTGCATTATATCCTTCCGATCGAGTAATATGTATTAATTTAAGTTAAATTATTTTAAAATTTATAGGTATTCAAAATACAATACAAGCAAGAAAAGACAATGAATTTTATTTGATTTTTTATACGATTAATTCCATACAATTAAATAAATTGAATTCAATTTTAAAATTTAATTCTTTTGGTATTTTTGAAAATGGAATGACCTACAATAAAAGATTTTGTACTACTAAGAAACCAAATAACAATCCTTTACATAGGAATAATGTTTTCACATTCGAAATTAATTCAAATGAAATTATTGTATGCATTTACTCATTATAATAAAATAAACAACATTTTCAAACTGATACGCATGTTCCTTTCCCGAATAATAAAAATTCAAAGGTATACATACTATGGTTTCATTTGAATTAAATTTCTAATTAGAAAAACACTATGTTTTTACATAGCTGTTTTTTTGGTTTCTATAGTCCAAAATTTTATATAGGAAGGTTGTTTCAATTTATTTAACTGTATGGAATTATTTGTATAAAAATTAAATAAAATTGAATGAATGAAAGTTTTAAAATAATTCAATTTAAATTAATACATGTTACTCTGTTAGGATAAAATGTTATATTTGGATCGTGTTTAATGAAGTTTATTCTCTCGCAACTTCTCTCTCTCTCAATTGCAGGTACTGTAGTACACCGGATTGTCACAGACGTAAATAAAAATTAAAAACAAATAAGAACTCAACAAAACTGAACTTCAAATTTATTTGACTAGAAGGCGATAATTTTACGGCGAATTTTTATTATTTTTTCTGACGGAATGCTTATATTCGAGTATCAACACACGATTTCCCGACACGATCTGACCTAACATTTAATTCACGTTTATAAATGCGTCAAATGAACAATTTATTTTGAGGCAGATATCTGCCAAAAGATCTGCATATAAGTTGCAAATGTGTAATTCTTTGATCACAAAAACAAGATTTCTTTGTCCTTTTAAATGGAGCAGAAGTGATATTCTTAAAATGTGAATTTAGATCTCCTATATGAACAAAAACTGTTTGGGCGTAGCATTAGGTGATATTAAAAAGTTCCTTTATTGAAAATCAATTTAATCAAATACATATGTTCCATTATTATCTACAACTTTTTGCTATTTTATGGGTGGTTTTATGATTCCATTGGTGTAGAACTTTTATGGTTTATCGAATTTTGCAGAGACAGGAATAAATGGTATATGGTGGATGGTTCAAAACTTGTCAACCAATATCAGTCATTTTTTGGCGGTTTTGACATTTTCTCAAAGATGTGTGTGGTCTGGCATTGTCATGAAGGAAGTCATGATGGAAGGTGGCTCTTGCTTACCAGATAAGCTGGTTAAACGGTGTCAGCGACAGACCAAATTGATCGTTTGGCCAGGAGGTAGCAACTCGTAATGAACCAGGAGGTAGCAACTCACAATGAAAAATTCCCTTGACCCCTCCAATCCCCTATAGACAGGAAATCGGTTTATTAGAGGGCAGTGAAGGCTTTGAAGTCCTGACAACTTGCATCACAACCACCCAACCAATATCAGTCATTTTTTGATGGTTTTGACAATTTTTCAAAGATGTGTGGTCTGGCATTGTCATGATAGAAGTCAACACCCTTCCAAAAGACCAATTCTGGACGCTTTGTATGTATTGCTTGCGTTTATCTGGTTAAACGTTGACAGCGACAGACCAAATTGATCGTTTGGCCAGGAGGTTGCAACTCATAATGAACCAGAAGGTAGCATAATGAACAATCCCTTCCAATCCCTTCTCATAATGAACAATTCCCTTCCAATCCACCATAGTCAGGAAATCGGCTTATTAAAGGTCAATGTCGAGTCCTGGAAACGTGCATTGTCGATATAAATGTCGTCTAGAAACGTTCATTTTTCAACATTAAAATCTCAGGAATCGTATGGAACATACCAGTTTGTTCACTTTTCTTACTTTCTAGTATTAATAATGCATCACATATTGTATTTCCGCAGTATTTTGCTCATCTTGCTCTTGCTTGCGCTTATCTGGTTAAACGTTGACCGCGACAGACCAAATTGATCGTTTGGCCAGGAGGTAGCAACTCGTAATGAACCAGGAGGTAGCAACTCACAATGAAAAATTCCCTTGACCCCTCCAATCCCCTATAGACAGGAAATCGGTTTATTAGAGGGCAGTGAAGGCTTTGAAGTTCTGACAACTTGCATCACAACCACCCAACCAATATCAGTCATTTTTTGATGGTTTCGACAATTTTTCAAAGATGTGTGGTCTGGCATTGTCATGATAGAAGTCAACACCCTTCCAAAAGACCAATTCTGGACGCTTTGTATGTATTGCTTGCGTTTATCTGGTTAAACGTTGACAGCGACAGACCAAATTGATCGTTTGGCCAGGAGGTTGCAACTCATAATGAACCAGAAGGTAGCATAATGAACAATCCCTTCTAATCCCTTCTCATAATGAACAATTCCCTTCCAATCCACTATAGTCAGGAAATCGGCTTATTAAAGGTCAATGTCGAGTCCTGGAAACGTGCATTGTCGATATAAATGTCGTCTAGAGACGTTCATTTTTCAACATTAAAATCTCAGGAATCGTATGGAACATACCAGTTTGTTCACTTTTCTTACTTTTCTAGTATTAATAATGCATCACATATTGTATTTCCGCAGTATTTTGCTCATCTTGCTCTTGCTTGCGCTTATCTGGTTAAACGTTGACCGCGACAGACCAAATTGATCGTTTGGCCAGGAGGTAGCAACTCATAATGAAGAATTCCCTTCCAATCCACTATAGACAGGGAATCGGTTTATTAGAGGTCAATGTAGGCTTTGGAGTCCTGACAACTTGCATCAAAACTTCCCAACCAATATCAGTCATCTTTGGCGGTTTTCACATGTTTCAAAAATGTGTTATGATGGAATGGCATTGTTATGATGGAAGTCAACACCCTTCCAAAGGACCAATTCTAGACGCTTTGTATGTATTGCTTGCGCTTATCTGGTTAAACGTTGGCAGCGACTGACCAAATTGATCGTTTGGCCAGGAGGTAGCAACTCATAATGAACCAGGAGGTAGCAACTCATAACGAACAATTCCCTTCCAATCCACGATGGACAGGGAATCGGCTTATTAGAGGTCAATATAGGCTTAGGAGTCCTGACAACTGGCATGTTGATCTAGTTTGACCAGTTGTAAAATGATTCAGCTTTTTCAGTAACTGGCAGGTCAGAGTGGCGTTCATTTTCAAAATCAAAATCCCAGGAATCGCTTCGAATATACCAGTTTGTTCTCTTTTTTTGCTTTTCTATTAGTGATAATGCATCACATATTGTATTTCCTCAGTAATCTTGCTCATTTTCCAACAAATATCACAAATATCTTTTACACAGATGAAGAATGTCACATCCCAAAAGCGTGTGCAGCTGACACAATCGCATTAGTGGGTGTTAAATACCAACACCATCTAGTAGCGAATACGGTGGATAGTTTGTATATCACCTATTACTTACAGAGCTAGGCTAGTTAATAATTAATTACAGACTTCGGTTATTAATATTTCAGAGACTGGGAGAAAGTTACCGACAATGGTGTTTACTTGAAGAGAAATTTTACTTTTTGCCAATTAAAGCAATATTGATTCCAATTTCAAAGGCTTAGGTCCAACCAAGCAGTTAAATTATAAGAATTCTGAGATAGGCAAATGATAGGGTGCCCAACAATCAAGCTAGTGACCTACACCTTAGTAATATGACGCACTGTCTTCCTCAAAAAGTAAATCCTACATGTAGAGTTATATGGAGGCTCGATTCTTTGAACAAGCAATACAGTACTTTCATCAAGGCATGTTAAATAAATAAGAATGGGTGAGCTCCCCCCACCCCACCCCATAACTCACGGTTTTTCATTCTAATTTGATCGAGTTTTATTTTCTCTTAGCTTCGACAGCTATGCTGATATTCTCTAGTATGATTTTACACTGAGGATGAGTTAATAATCATCCTTCAGAATATCAGCATTACTGTAAAAATTAGAATAAACATTTTTTTTTAAACTCAACTAAATACAAGAAACACATAAAGTTAACATACACAATCTCTACTTATCAATTTTATTTATTATCAAAACACTAACTCTGCGATTCAAAAAATATAGCTCCACGCTAAAACACAACAAGAAAATATTAATTAATGAAAAATTCCGGTCGGTTAAAGGAATAAATAACTAAAAATCTACCAAATGATTTAGACATAAAATTAACTTTCAGACAATGTCACAATAAAATGACAGAATGAAATGATCCAAGAATTCCAGAAGAATTTCAAACAAGCTGAGGACAGTTAAAACTAAATAATGAAAGTTGTTTCGAGTTTGTCCTAATGAAAAGAAAATTTTGACAAACACTTGTAACTGACGCACAATACATTCCTTAAAATAATCCTATAAACTTATAACCACACTCATTTACTTACAATTAATTACTTTCTTTCAATTTTAACCATCTCAAAGTTTCAACGTAACTAACCCACAGTATCCCTTCTAAATAAACAACATAAAAAAAATTATATTTTAAATTCAATTGGTTAATTTAAATCAATTAGAAATTTTCCGTCGACAGAAAATATAAATTGAAATAAATGTCCAATTTTGTATATTTTTTCTTGTTCCATTTGAATCCTTTGGCATTAAGTTTACATAAACTTTACAACAACAAAACCAAAAAATATAAATAGAATAAGGAAATTTTTTTTTTATTATGTAAATTAAAAGATTTTATTTTTATACTTAGAACCTGAAATTGAATTTAAATCAAGAAACGAGGTATTAAAGGTTTTTATTCCAAAATTAAAATCATAACCGTAGGTTGTTGTTTAAGTTAGTTTAGGAAACAAAAAAAAGGAATAAAAATCGGAGAGTTAGTTGAAATGTCAAATTTTTTATTGGGCTTAGTGAAAGAATTTTTTTAAGGTTTTAGTGACAGAGCAATTTTAATTGAACTTATTTTGAAAACGTTTTTGGTATATTCCAATATAAATGTTTACTTTTTCCAAAATAGTAGGAAGAGTTGGCTACTCCTAACGAAGTACCTCAAATTCACTTTTTAACAGTAAAAAAAACTTTATTTCAAGCCCAAAATGGTCGCAATACTACAACATCGCTATACATGAACAAATCCTGTGGACTGAAGAACAGCCCATCTATGATGATATTGCAAGATAAAATTTAAAGAATTTGACAATGTTACGCATCTAGAAGAGAACCTCCTTTTTTATGTCGGTCGATAAAGTTAAATTAAAATTAAATTAAAATAGTAAATTGATGCTTAAATTTTCAATGGTTAAAAGATTGAAACAAAAACATTTAACTAACGTTCACTTTTAGAAAAACTAAAAAATAGTAAACTCTTTTCTACATTAAATTCACACATCCGACTGACAAAAAAATCACTAATATTTATACGGCATTTTAATAACAAACAAAATTTATATGAGTATAATTAGTGTAGCCCTTAGATTACACTAGAATTTTTTTTTCATTGTACAGTTTGCGGCACCCTTCCATTTCGTGTCAATACCCATAAAAATATTATTTGCAAAATCTGAAATCAATCGGTCAATTCTAAGACGTGCTTCTGGCCACTTAAGGTTGAGAAAGTTTTTTCTGGACTTTAAAAAGTTTTTTTTATTTTTTATGCGACACCCTCCCATTTTGAGTCAATACCCGTAAAAAAATTATGTGTAAAATTTGAAATCAATCGTTCAACTCTAAGGCGTGTCCCCGGCCACTTAAAGTTGAGAGGTTTTGTTCTGGCCATTAAAAGAAAATTTAAATTTTTTGTACGACGCCCTCCCGTTGCGTGTCAATACCTATAAAAATATTAATTGCAAAATTTGAAATCAATCGTTTAATTCTAAGGCGTACGGGTTGTGAGTTAGAGTTGTGAGGTTTTGTTCTGGCCGATAAAAAAAAAATAATTTTTTCTACGACGCCTTCCCATTTCGTGTCAATACCCATAAAAATATTATTTGCAAAATTTGAAATCAATCGTTCAACTGTAAGGTGTGCCCCCGGCCACTTATACTTGCGAGGTTTTGTTCTGGACCTTAAAAAAAATAATTAAATGTTTTGTACGACACCCTCCCATATCGTGTCAATACCCATAAAAATATTATTTACAAAATTTTAAATGAATCGTTCAACTCTAATGCTTGCCCCCGGCCACTTAAAGTTGAGAGGTTTTGTTCTGGACCTTGAAAAAAATTTTAATTTTTTGAACGACGCCCTCCCATTTGGTGTCAATACCCATAAAAATATTATTTGCAAAATTTGAAATAAATTCGTCAATTATAAGGCGTGCCCCCGGCCACTTAAAGTTGAGAGATTTTGTTCTGGACCTTAAAAAAACATTAAATGCTTTGTACGACACCATAATAAACGAAAAAAAACATTTAGTCGTATTTCTTGAGTTTTTACTTATGAGCAATTTCACGAAGATTCAACATCGTTTTGACTTGACCCCTTTTAATTTTGACAATTCAACTCTCTAAATAAAGTTTCAATAAGGTCCAATCAAAACGCTTCATTTACTATTTTTTAACAAATCAAAACGATTTGTTTCGATTAGTTTTTTCTGGTAGGAAGGAACAGCGAATATTTTCGAATATTTTCCGCCTACTTAATATATTAATTTAAAACAAAAATTCACATACAAAATTATTTGAAAATGCAACTTGCAAATAGTAAAAATCGTTTTCATTCATAAATGATTGCATGTTTATGTTTATTTGTCAAAAATAAATTTCAAATTTATAACATTTATGCGCCGCGCCTACTAAGATGAAATAATATTTTATTATGTACGAGTATGTTGTATGAAATAATGTTACTATTTCTGTTGTTACTATTTCGTCATCAAACTGTTCACTATGTTCACTATTTTCTAATGTTACTATTTCGTCACCAAATTATTAGTCGATTATTTTTCAACATTACCACTCATGCCATTTGAGGTTCCTCAAATGACATTCGTAATAATGAATATGAAAAATAATCGACTATTATTTGACGACTCGTGATATTATATATGATTATTTTTTGTTTATAGATAGTCTTTCATAAATAAAAAAATACAGGTTCTCTTAGAATTTTTTTTACCGACCAGGGGTCTTCACAGGGTGCCCCTCAATTTTTTGCTATTTTGTGATGTGAGTGCATTTTGATGAGCGATTGTAGAAAAACACTCAATCGATTTTCATAAATGATATGTCGTTGAATAGGTATTAGAACAAAGTTTTGAAAAATATACACTGTTAATTTTTTTAAATAATTTTTAATGGTGTAACATAAGAAAAAAACGGTGTAATTGAAGAAAAGATGGCGCTACACCTTTTTTTTTTTTAAACTAAATTGAAGCTTATTTTATAGCTAACTACTTGTGAAAGTTTGGCACTTGCATTATTTTTTGTTTTAAAGATAAAATTCGTTGTGCATATAACTGTCGGGAATCAGTTTTTTTTTGTTCTGAAGGAAAATTATAAAAATGGCGTTATAAAGTAAGAGATTTTTTTTATGTTAAATATCAAATATTTTATTATTAAATGAAGTTTTTAAAATATTATAAAAATTATATATGTAGTACAATAAATAAAATAAATACAATAGTTAAAAAATTTACTTATTTTACAAACAGAAGTTTCTTTTGAATAGGAAAACACTTCTGCAATTATTTTCTTTGTATTAGATGGCATAAAAAATGAAATGTTTATTTATCACTTTTAGTAATCACTTGTCACTGTTATAAAAAATAATTTGACAGTCTCGACTGCAAACAAAAAAGCCGTATAAATAACTAAATCTATTTAGGAACTTTTGATGGAGAAGCATTATGTTCGTATTATGTTATTACGGAATCATAAAGTAAAAGATTGTATTTTAACATTAAATTACAAATATTTTATTATTGAATAATCTTTTTAAAATACCATACAAATTATATATGTAGGTTAAAGAAAATAAACATAGTTATTAAAAATTATTAACTTATTTTACATTCAAAAGTTTCGTTTGAGTTGGAAGACATTTTTGCATTTATTGTCTTAGTATTTAATGGTACAAAAGAATGGAATTTTTGAGTTCCACTTATGTTAATCGCATTTTCATATCGATTTTGTAATTTTTCTTTGTTAATTGATATTCATTTTTATCCAAAGTTCATGGTAGATTCCCATGTTAAAGCCCATTCGAAAAGTTTTTTTGGTGTATCAATAATATTTCTGCTCCCCATACTGTAACGGTGTGCAGCACGCTTCAGTGTACCAACAATCCCATCGCAAGGTCCCTTGCTATGGCTGGTAGCATGGAAATGCCATTCTGCAAAGTCTTTTTTATGATGGCATAAGTTAACTAGGTTATGTTTATTTTTGTATTGAGAAAGTCCCCCGTCGGTGTTATAAATTCCATGCGTATGTCTTCCATTGTAATTGTATTCGTTCCCTCAACAAGTGTATTTGATTAAAATTCTTTAATAGCTCTATAATTTATTAAGTATTCCCCTAACAAATTAAACAACAAACTTGTTTTGTTTTTCGCTATCTTTGATGTTTTTATTTCAATATAGCGATACAAATTTTTGCATGAAAACTGGAAATTAAACGACATATTTTACAGTCGTAGATAAAATAGCATCTTGTATTCGCTTAAGATGATGGCAATTCTTCACTCGGATGATTCCCTCCACTCACTACGCTCGTTTCGGGAAACTTCATCCTCGTGAAGAATTATCTTCATTCTAAGCTCATACAAGAATCTACTATTCTTAATATTAGAATTTATATGCGTTCTGATGAATTCAATAAGTTTTGTAATGAAAAGATGGACTGTAGTACTGTTGTGATCGTTTATATCCGAAATGAGTATAAAACTTCAGAAAAATCCCCTTGAACAAAGCACTCTCCTGGTTCTAATTTTATTTCTTTCCTCAATGAATGTAGATTGCTGTTTTGCTATAAAGTTGTGTGGTATCAAAATTTGTAAACGGTAAATAAATTTTTTCATAAATTCTTCTACAGTTTCTATTAAAGTATCCAAATTGCATCGATCAGTGGTATTCCATTGTTGATATTTGACTTGAAAGATTCCTTTAACGTCAAAATCATTTAGTAATCTTTCTTCCAGTTGTTGAAGTTTTTTTGAACATTCATTGCACTTCAAAGTATGACAATCTTCTGTTAATTCACCACATGAAACAAAGTCAATTAATGTTTTATAATTCTGGAAAGCATCATCAGTAATTCAAGACATCTTAGAGTGTTGAATCATTAGTTTCATATTTTGATGTATGGTACACACGCACACATTACGAACTCCTTGGGATAATTTTATAAATTCTTGTGGTCGAAGGGACGTGAATTTAGTAAATCCTATTTTCACATCAGAAAACTTATTTTTAAACTCCACATAAGCTTCATTTAATGTACATAGCAATAAGCGCTTTTGTGTTTTTATGCGCTCATCGCATATCGCTCATTGCATATTGCATATCGTTTGCTTTTATTAAAATGGGTGTTTTAAGAGATTTTCGTCATCAATTTATGAAGACCGCAAGTTCTAAAATAATAAATGTTTATTATCTCGAGAAATATCAATCATAGAGATTCGGTTATTCTGAGTTTTTTGTAGGAAACTTAATTAACTACAACTTTGTTATTGACATTTTTCCTGTAGCTTTAGCCATTTATGAAATAAAAACAAAAGAACAAGAAATTCATATAAAATTTACTTTAGTGATCTGTACTGTGTCACCGGTGTAAGTTACAGTTACATCTCAATAAGCATTTTTGTAGATAATTTAATCCCGAGTTAGTTGCTTTTTTCCATTTTGAAATAGTATAAAATGCCGCTGAGCTGTAACTTTTTTTTTAAAAAACACTAAAGTTTACATGTATTTTGTATGGAAAATATTCAAACGCAAAGGCCGAGTGCTAAACATTAATTTTGAGGGCTCATATTTTAGAAGGACGTTTTCTTGGCTATTTCCAACAAAATTTCGGTGTATATATATATATATATATATATATATATATATATATATATATATATATATATATATATATATATATATATATATATATATATATATATATATATATATATACATATATATATATATATATATATATATATATATATATATATATATATATATATATATATATATATATATATATATATATATATATATATATATATATATCCTCAGAAAAATGAGCTAGCTAAAATGACAAATGTCATTTCAAGTCGGATTATGAAATTGAAATTTATGTGAAAACTACACTTGTACATTGTTCATAAAATATTTGTTGTTTTTCATTTTATTTTTTGAATTAAAACTATTCACCATATGTGACCCGTTTTGTAATTTTCATGCTTGAATCATTTTCATTTAAAGCAATAATAATAAAAGTCAAACTGTTGTAATGGGAAAATTTTTAAAATGGTATTGATCCTGTTTTTTGTATTTGTTATATGTTTTGTTTGTTAGCTTTGATTGGAAAAGTAGTTTTTATTACTTCACCACAATTTTAAATTTTGTGAAGTAATGCAATCTATCGAGAAAAAAAATCTTGCATATCCCAAGTTTTGTTTTTTCTTTTGTTTTGGACCATTCTCTATCTAAATAGCCAATAAAAATTTTGGTGTACGTCTGTATGTGGGTGGGTGTGTGGGTGGGTGATCTTTCTGCATAGGAGCTTGATGAAACTTTGGCAAAAGATACAGGTTCACTTGAAAATGGAAGATCTGGATTCATTTTAAATTTGGAAAAAATGGCGGGGGTCTCCCGAACACTTCTAAGTTTAAACCTTGAATAACTTCTAATCCCAACTTATGATCTTATGGAAATTTGGTATATAAGGTTTTAGTATTGTTTCCGCATACCAACTTCCGGTTAAAAGTCATTTTTTCAGGTGTTTATCCCTATTGTAGCCTACAATTACCGATCAATTGTCATGAAACGTTGGTAAAAGCATTCAAGTGACATGAGAAAGATTTTATCAGCTTTTGGAGTACATTGGATAAAGGGTTGGACGGTTCACCATACAACAGGTGGTTTTCTCATCTTTGTTTTTTATGTTTGTTTGGAGCATTCAGAATTCGTTCGTAAATGAATTTTGATGACATGTATGGCGAGGAACTGATTAGTTTCTGGGCGATAGTGAACAAAGTGGTGGGGGGTGTCCCATACCCCTGTTTTTTGAAAGTTCAATAACAAGGGAAGGAACTGATTAGTTTTTTAGTTCTCAAGAAAGTGGTAGGGCGTCCGCCGAGTACCTGTTTTTTTAAAAGCTTAATAACATCTGTATCTGATAATCGAATTGGATGAAACTTGGTACATAAACATTTAGTACGGTTCGCAGCAGTTCCGCATCCCAACTTCCGGTTTGTTACTTCCGGTGAAACCTTTTTTTTACTTTTTCTCGTACAACAGAATTTATGTTTGTTGGGATACTACTGCTTTTTTTAATATTTTTATAATTAGAACTACGCAAAATCTACAACATTGGTTAGCTTTTAATTAAAGTGTTTGATGGATATTAGCTCATTATATATTATATATCCAGAACAATATGTTTCCAGAGCTGTGGTGAAGTCAGCCTATGCATTAGCGTCGAAATATTTTTTTTTATTGAAAATTGTCACTTAAAATTATTTTCCTTGTTGCGTTGAAAATTAGATGGTTAGTTGAGAGTGAAGCTTGAGATTAGTAGAAATATTCAGGTTTTAGATAGGAAAGTCTCGTAAATTAACAAAGTTATAGTTTTGTTACTTTATTTAAAAATCTAAAAACTCTAATTAATAAATTTTATTTTTTTTCTACTTGCAGGATCGCCATGTAAAAAAACATGGAGATGGAGAGCCTGTCGTTGATTCATCTCAAGATTATAATTTGTTATTAGGATATGAAAATGCAACACATACTGTTTTAAGGTTTAGAAGAAGATTGGATACATGTGATACAGCACACGATTTACCTATAACTGTCAGTAAATCAGCTTTGATCAATAGAAATCTGAACGCTAACTAAAATTTTTTATTTTTATTTTCAGAATGATACAACAAGAGTAATTTTTATGTATCATGAAGAAGAGCCTCGAAGAGGTTCAATAGTTCCAGGTAGTCTTGCATCTCCTTTAGATGCTTTTAAAGGATACCGTTCAGTTTTTATAACACAACGGGTAGTTCAAGACCCACTTAGAATAGCAGATTTAAAATTAAAAAATTTAGAATTAAGAAATCAAGATGTTGAATTACCGCAAGGTGATGATACACTTTATTGGTGCAAAGTATTTAAACTAAACGATATTAATAGAAAACATCATTTAATCAAGGTAAGGTTTAAAGTTTTATTTATACTAAACTAAAGTGTTTGAGCATATGGTGCATATTATGATGTTAACATCACGCACGTGTCATATGGTGCGTTTGATTTGACTGAGCTAACTAAATTTACTAGAAAAGATATCAATTTCATACAATTTACTTGATGAAATTCTACCACCGACGTCGTTAAAACTTATATATTGATTCCTATTTAGTTCAATATTTGAGTACTAAGACGGCTGTCTGATGTCGAATGCTGGCTTGTAGGTCGCAAAATAACATTGTTTTGTAGTCGTTCAAGTTCGTGTTTCTTTGGTAGATTAAAGCTACTTGATGATATGACATCCATCATCCAGGTTAGAGTGAAATGCAAAAGCTAACGAAGTGACGTTTTATCACCTTCAAGAAATTAAAATCTTCCTAGCAAATTAAACGAACATAGTAAAGGGTATCCCAAAATTTACGCTAGATTTATTTAAACGGAAAAAAATTGTTATTTCTTAAAAATTGTAAATTATTTTTTTAGAACATAGCAAATGATTATGAATGGCTTTACCACCATCTATATGTGCCATATAACATTTTTGTATAAATGTGGCTGAATATCGTTGAAGCAACTTTGAATCTCCTCTATCAATGCTTTGAGACTTTAAATCAACCTTTTAAAATTATTCAGGAGTAGTAAACCAAATGATCTAGGGGTCAATTCTACCCAAATGAATAGTACACGATCAGATCAAACCATAGTTGTGCATTTATATGTAAGGAATAATTCTTTACATTTTTACGTAATTGATCTTGGTTAAGCTATTTAGTTTTGCTACCACATTTTTCACTGCAACGTCTCATAGAATTTTTTCAAACTTGCTATAATAACGTCATCGTTATACCCAAAGTTTGTGATTTTTTAATTGCCAAATAAAGGAACTATTTATATGGCTACCAGTAAAATTCTTACGAACCGTAAAGTGTTAGTTTATACTTTATTTAAAATTCTGAAGATCCAAAAAAGAGCAATTTTCTTTTCCTCTTTTTTCGTTGTACCAGTGTGGTTTATGGATTTTTAAATTACAGCAAAGGTATGTTAAAAGATGTCGAAGAGCATCGTTTTGCATTTTATCTGCTGTGACAGTCGATTTTAAATTTAAATTTCGTATATAGTAAGCTTTTTAATATGCAAATCTCAAATATGCCAGTTTGTGAACTGTTGAACTCCAATGAAGTCGCACTTCTAGTCTTAATTGTTACACCTCCTTGTTTATAGCATTATATTCTACGCCCATTGGATAAAACTGCTTTTTACATTACTAATATAGCAGATATCTTTGAATGCTTTTTTGCTTTTCAAGATGGTCGAGTCTACGCTCCCGAAGTACTCGAAAGAAATTTCGACCAAGTACCATCATACCAGTCTCGATGAAAAGTGCAATCGCTTTTGGATAAAGAAGCAGCTTTCACTGCTTTCAAACCCTAAGCCAACAGCAAAAATACGGCACTGTGCAGTTTGTAGATAAATTCTAAAGGCAAACTAAACATCCGTCCAGTGCAACCATTGTAAATAATGGTGTCACCTCAAAAAGTGATCAAGTGCTTATACACACAAGCAATGGAGACCAAACTACACAGCACCTTGCTGCCAATTATTAAGTCAACAGACCAAGACTTGCACGCAGCAACACATTACGTATGAATACACATCCAGATACTCGAAATGCTGTGAAGATAATGGAACTAAACTGTAACGGTCGGTCTAACAAACAAGTTTATAATATTAATGATTATAAAATTATAAAACTGGATAGAGACAAAGACAAAGGTGGCGGTTTCGACTTTATCATACATAAAGCGTTTTTTACCGTACAACCACCCAAACAGAAGCAAATGATATACATCGGGAAAATAATTAATTAAAATAATAATTGTTGTATATTTATTTGGGGAGCCTTCCTGATAATAAATAACACAATTCTGTATTTTGAAAATCACAAAACTTTTATTCACTCGACATTTTTACAACACGTCGGATCATGAGAGACATATTCAATTTGACAGCTATCGAAAAAGAGAGCGAGCAATGAGCATGCGCCGCATATTTAACAAAATCTGAATGATCATTGAATGTAAAAATGATATGGATAATTTACCGCAAGTATTATGCGTTCCTTAAATAGGAATACAAAATAACTTTCATTTTCTTTTCAAATCATTGTGACTATCTGCAACGACTTTTAAAATACTAATTTTAAATAACCTAATTTAAAACAATTAAAATAATTAAACCTTAAGACATGAAAATTAAAATTAATAAACTATTTAATTCTAATGACTAAAATTAACCCAATCATGTAATTGTTTATTTCTGTACTAAGATTGTTAAGATTGTTACAGTTACATTTTGTTTTTTGGTCAAACGGGTGGGTCCACATAATCAAGAACCTAACAACCAAAAACAAAATAATTTTTTTTATCATTATTATCTTTAAGAGCATTCAGACTTTGGTAAAATATGAAATGATGTATGAAGACGATCAGCCCGACTCGAAACTCTTAATTGGTTTTCGTGAACTATTCTTACGTTATTTTTAACATTACCTAAATACATAAAGTTTGACAATTGTATTAAAAGTCTAGAAGGAATCCACCTCACGTATTCCTTAAAATGATTCCTATATAAAACATTTTCCCCCTTTTTAAATTTTTGACTGACTTTATTTTTAATTTCTTGACTGACTTTTGGGGTGACCATTTGAATATTTTTATCTTTCTTATTATCTAAAATTTTTGAACTTTTATAATTCCCAATATTATATCTAACCTGTCTCTTAGAATTAATCAAATCATGCAATGACTTTGTTTTAAAAGAAAAAATCATATCGTTTGGAGACTGTTTTGTGACCGTGTTTGGAGTATTTCTGTGTGTTATGAGAAACTAGGATTCGAAATTAAAATTTTTAGAAAAACACATTCTTAGTCAATTGTACATTTCTCTCAGCTAAACCATTCGACTGAGGATGGTAAGGTGCTGTATGAACAAGCTTAATTTGGTGGGGATCATACAATTTTTTAAGAGCAAGCGAATCAAACGGTAGACCATTATCTGATACGATCTTTGACGGTAATCCAAAGACTACGAAAATATCAGTTAATTTTTCAATTAAATTTTTGGACGTTGTATTGTTCATGATGTTTTTTGACAAAATTTAGAATAAGAATCGACTGCGATTAAAAATTCGAAATTAGAAAAATGGCAAAAATCCAAATGAGTTCTGCCGAAAGGACATTCGCTTTCAGTCTATTTAGAAGACACAATTTCTTTTGGAACACGCCTAGTCAGTTGACAACTTTCACATGACGAGACATATTTCTCGATACCTAAATCAATCTTATGCCACCATACATAAGATCGAGCTAGCAACTTCATCTTGACCATACCACTATGGTTACTATGTATCAAGGACAAAATTGAATTTCTTAATTTTTCTGGAATTACTATACGATTCCCATAAAAAAGAAATTACTTGCAGAACTAAGACTATATCTGACACGATAATAACATTTTTCTTGTTCAGTGACTTACTCAGGCCAATCAGACATAGTGTGAGTTAGAACTTTTTTTAGTATCGAATCCTTAGACGTTTCGGAAGCGATTTTAACAATATTCAAAGGAAGCTCATTTGACGTATTTAAAAAATTATTACAACTAATTTCATCTATTTCTGTACTATCCTGTAACGGAAGACGTGACAATGCATCAGCATTTGAATTATCGGACCCTTTTCTATACTCTAATTCGTAATCATATGCGGACAAAATGACAGACCACCTCTGAAGACGTGCTGTTGCTACAGCCGGCGTAATTTTATGAGGGTGAAAAATTTCTTTCAGTGCTTGGTGATCAGTGAATATTCTGATCTTATGCCCGTACACATATTTATGAAAGCGATTTAATGCAAACACGATTGCAAGATCTTCACGATGGAATTGCGAATAATTTTTTTCCGCTGTTGACAGTGTGCTTGAAGCAAAAAGCACTGGTTTCTCTACCCCTTCAATCAATTGCGACAATAAAGCCCCGACTCCATAAGAACTGGCATCTGTTGATATCAAAATGGGTTTTGAAGGATCGTACAATCTTAATACGTTTTGTTCGGCTATTAACTTTTTCGTATTTTCAAACGCCTTTTAACATTCATTAGACCAATCATATGATTGGTTTTTGTTTAATTATTTACAGACAGTGAAGTTTGGTGGACAAATTCGGCAAAAATCTACTATAATAATTTAAAAGACCTAAGAACGATTGTAGTTCTAGTAAATTTTTTGGACTAGGAGATCTCTAATAGCTTTGAGTTGGTCCTCATTTGGCCTGATACCATATTCTGACAAGGTGTGACCCAAATAATGAACGGACGTTTGTAAAAATTTACATTTAGTTAGATTTATTTTAATATTGAATTTTTCTAGACGACTACAAACTTCCAATAATTTTTGTTTGCATTCTTCAAACGTTCTGCCTCCTATCATCCAGATATCATCAAAAAATCCAAAACATAACTCAATATTTTGGAGTACTTGATCCATTACCGATTGAAAAATGGATGGAGCACTTGATACTCCACAAGTAAAAAGTTTGTATTGAAACATTCCTCGGTGCATGTTGATTGTTGAAAAATACTTAGCATTTGCGAGATTCGCGAAAATATCTTCGATTAAGGGAAGTGGATAGTGACTGGTATCCACAAATTTATTTAGCGATAGTCCATACAAAGTCTGATTTCACCAGACTTTTTTGGCACTACAAGGGTAGGGCTAGCCCGAAAAGACTTTGTTATAGGAATTAAAATTCCTTCTTGAAGAAGACGATCAATTTCTTGATCAACTTTCAATTGTTTTTTATACGGAACGTAATATGCGTTAAAAAAATATTGGACTAACCTGATCCATTAAAATAATTTCTGCTTCGAAATCTTTTATTGGTTCTTTAAAACTATTACTCACGATATTGGGAAGTCTCTGCCAAAATTGTACCTCAAAATGAGCGGCCCTCGTCAGTTGTGAATTGTTTTGTTGTTGAATATTATTATGAGTGTTGATGTTGTTGACAAATGTTGGGTGTTGTAATAATGAATCTCATCAATCAGGTTGAATAACATTATGCCAATTCCTTCTTAATAATGGACGAAAATTGTTCTATGTCTGAATTACTATCAGTTCCATTGTAAAAGTGTGGTCTTCAAATTAAATAATCACGTTGACTTTTTCCCAATGCTTCAATTGCTTGACCTGTAACAGAAATTAAATTATTGTTAAAATTATTCGATAAAGATATCCATTTAATTTCCTATCGTCACTGGTCTTATTGGTAGTAAGAGTTGACCAGTGACGATAGGAAATTTCATCGCGAGATCAGATTCAGTGTATGTACCAAAGGTGTATACATTGAACAGCAAAACTTATAATATCCATTTAAGTTTTGAACGATACGTATCTTCGTGGATGATTGATGAACAGGCACTGGTGTCGATTTCCTTTTGTAGATGATGATCAGCAACAATTAAATTAACAATAGCAGGATGATTTTCCATGGATACAGACTGAATTAAGTTGACTTTATTTCTGCAGACTTTTGATGTATGACCCCATTCATTGCATTTAAAACATTGCCAGTTGTTCGCAGGACAAGTTTCTGGATTATATTGACATCCACAATGCATACATCTTGACCTTCTTGATTGATTAACATCTTGACCACGCCCTTGTTGATGAAAACGTTAACTAGACGATTGACTTCTTCCACTTTGTTGACTAAAACGTGACGACACATGACTTTGTCCTCTCCTTGAGGATGACCTTGTACGATTTCGATTGCTTTGATGAAATTTTTCAAATTAATTTGATGGTTAGTGGGCATTTGGATGACTTAAACTTTGCACGGAGATTTTATATTGCTGTACTCCGTGTATAGCTTTGGATTCTTTCAACGACATCTCCATATTCAATGCCAAAAATCCGTTATGGATTCACCGTTTTGTTGTACGGTTTTGAAGAATTTGTATCTCTCGGCCCTTTTATTTGTTTTCGGATTAAAATGTTTCTTAAGCGCTGTGACCAATTCAACATAAGTTTTTGTATTTGGGTTTTCTGGAACACATATATATTTTAAAATTTCAAATGTTGCCTTACCGATTGAATGTAGCAGCAATAAAACTTTCTTGGCATCCACAATATCGTTTAATTGAAAATAAATTTCCAAACGATCGACGTAAGCATCGAAGTTGTCCCCAGGTTCAATTCTTCTAAACTGCCAATGTACGACATCTTGAATTTTGACTTTGAAGCGTCGTTTTTCTGTTCCTCAACAGACATATCCGATCAAAATTCACAACCCTAAACCTCTTTTATCCTCGTCACCAATGTTGTATATTTATTTGGGGAGACTTTTTTATAATAAATAACACAGTTTTTTATTTTGAAAATCACAAAATTTTTATTCAATCGACATTTTTACTACACGTCGAATCTTGAGAGACATATTCAATTTGACAGCTATCGAAGAAGAGAGCGATCATTGAATGTAAAAATGATATGGATAATTAACCGCAAGCATTATGCGTTCCTTAAATAGGAATACATAATAATGATAAAGTTCGGTAATACGGATATAACACTAGTCAAAATATAAATACAACCAGAAGGTAGCTGTGTTACGTGTTACGAACCAAAATTGAACATTTGTTCAATAACAACAATTGTCTTGTGTTCGGAAATGTAAACACACACCACGATCTCAGGCACTTTCACCTGAACATCGATGCGCGGGACGAAAATATTGGCAATCCTCCAACTTTGGAGTCCTCAATGAACCACAACCGTTTAGATTAACAAGCGAATCGTATCCATCCTTAGATGTCTCTCTTGCCAGCATGTCACTCATGTCGATACCAGAATAAAGTACTAAACATGCACTGGGATCTAATTATGTGCCGATGATAATCACCCTTAGTCGTTCCATTAACCAAGTAAAATTCGAGAAGAAAACATGCATCAATTAAAAAAATTCAGAGATATTTTCAACAAAGCAAAAGCGAGTTACATCCCTGCTGATAGATGACATCTGAAAAACAGATTCAACTCGCAAATAAACATATTAGTCATACAACACAAGAGGAACAAATTGAGATAGCTAGTGAGGAAATTCATCTTCGGACCCAGTAAAAGCATTTAGAAAGTTATAAAGAGGTTAATTCATCCTCGGAGACCTGAAAATAACTGCTTGTTCTTCTTTAAAGATATTCCTATATGAATTCTAGGAAGTGTGCCTCAAAATTTAATACATAATTTACAGAAAATATAAGCAAACATGAGAGGGAGTCTAGATCAGTCCTCAGACAGTTCTGAAAACTTAAATATGACATCACTGAGAATATCGATTTTACAAATATTGAAGTAGAGAAGGCAATTAGAAAAATTGAACCTTCAAAGACAATTGGATCCGATGGCAAATCAGCTATCATGATTAAACACATTAGACCCAAGGGCGTGAAGTACATCTCAACAACACTAAATACTCTCCAGGTACCGAAGGATTGAAAAACAGCTATTAACCCTTTTCTAAAACCCAGAAAGCCCGACACAGAAGAATAGTCGTATAGTCGCTGATCTCCATCCTTGCATCTATTGAAAAACTGATTGAATCACTTCTGTTACCTAGGATATCAAGCTCTTACAACCTAGCTCCGCACTAACATGGGTTCCGAAAAGCACACAGCACAACACAGCCCTCCACAAAATCCAAAATCAAATCTGCTATGGTCTGAACCCAGAACAGTCATATGCATAGGACAATCTTAATGTCACGTGATTTATCTAGAGCGTTTGACACAGTGTTACCAGGCCGCACTACTAATCGACATTCTAAATTGCGCGTTCCTTGCCACAGGAAGCAATCTAGCTAGAGCAACTCACCAATAAGCTGAACGAATACCTTGACTCGCTTAACGAATGACTTAGAAGCAAAAAACTGATACAAACTGGCAAGGACAAAAACATAATCATCATATCTTACAAATCTCTATCAGACAAACCCATTCTAGATAACGCAGCAACCATAAGGACACCTCAAGCTTCTGACACGCACTAGAAGACGATGCAAACCACACAAAATGAAGCTTTTAGAACCACACTTCCTTCATAAAGAATGTAACATCTTACCACCATTGATAAATTTCGTATATGAGGGCACACAACATGATGTTGACCACCTATTTACATGTCCAGAGAATGCGACCCACCTGACAAAGAAAGGTCTATGGTACCGCCCAAGGGCTGTTGTAGAGATTTGGAATCTAGAAACGCAAACGAACGAGTAGCATTTTATCAACTTCGTTACAACAACAACGATTTGTTGATTACAATACTTTGTCTTGTTTTAATACGGCATTTAATTTTTGCACGTCTTGTTTACTACCGATTTCTTTGCTTTAAAGTAATCCTTAAATGCTTCTCAACTTTTGTTCCTATGGTTCGTAAATTCCTCAACTAATCAAAAGCTGCTTACCTGTGTCTTTTCCTGGAAACAAATTTGGCTATTTCTTCTAGCGTTCAATAGGCTAAGGTGTGTTTTATAATAAATCCTATGACAATATCACCAATTGAGTTTGTTTTCATACTTTTACAATTTTTGTTGTAAGCGTTTGTGTAGTTAGTGTCTTTAATAGTAGGAAACATTAATTTTATTTCTCTATAATATAAAGTTTAAACATAAAATTTGAAATCCTTTATAGACAAAATTTCTTTGACGTGTATTACATATTTACGTATTTACTATCGTCAATGGAGATACGAGTAGCTGTTCACATTGGAGCACCTGGATCGAAGAAGAAACGCTGTCATATCCACTGTTTTATGATACTTTTATTCATTACTAGGCCATCCCTCCATATGTTCGTCGTCAAACTAAATGCTACCGAGAGGTTATTGGTTTTATCAGATTTGAATCCGCTTGGCTAACCTTTCTCCCCTCTGTAGCTGTTCACAGCCCAAGCAAAGTGATTTCAACAAAGCCACAGTTAAGAATAATCTGAATCGTCAAGATTATCTCGTTTGTTGGTACCGTTTCCAGTGACAGAATTCAACACCAACACTAAATGATCTTCTTCATCCTTATATGTACCTCTTCGTTTGGGATGATCTTTTGGTTTAGGCCTGCTAGTGATATCAGGGGTTTAATATCTTTGAATTGTTGTGCAGTTTCACTGCAGCTTTTTGTTTCTACATATAAATGGTCACGGTTGGTCATTAAATGAGAGCCAGTTACAAGGCGTACTACAGCATTTTGTTTTATTTGTAACCTTTTCCACGACGTTTGACTCAACCATACATATGACCAAACCGTTGCAGTATAATTTATAATGGGGTTTCAATAGTTTTATTGGTGTCATTATGTTTACCACAGCTGGTGCCTTAAAGAAGATTTTGCACACTATTGCGGATTTGTGTAATGAAGCGCTGCTTCGTTGACTTACAACGAAGTGGCATAGCAGGCTGCGTGCCTAGCGAGGTTGTATTAATAGCCCCAAACTAGCTGCAGCCCATGGGGACGAGAAAGAAATCCTACTGCTCCAGCACAAATACCGATTTAGTACGCGTAACATTAGATAAGAACGGATGTAAGAAAAAAAAATAAGTGAACTAAACAGACTCTGGCGACCCCCATACGTGAAAAGCCGCAATCAACACGTCCACCCCCCCATAGTCTATCACCCACTCACACGCTCTCGCACCTCGTACACTCATACACACACACACACCCACATGCACACAAACACCCATAGCTACATCCATGACCATGCAGAAAAAAAAAATAAAATATACTGTTGGAAAAAAAAACTCACCCTATGTGTGTAGCCGATCCCCATCCTTCGCACTATCTCCTTAGTCGTCCATCCTAATCCGTTGACATGGTTTTGCGTAGCAGCCTACCTACCCGATCAATACACAGATGTAGTTGTGAATATGTTGTGGCTTTTCGCAAATAATAGTGATATCCAACCAATGACCCAGTGGATGGTACTATAGCTGGTTGTCAGATGATAATAGTTGTATCAAACAATAATATCAATGATTGAAAACAAATATTCAGTTGTTGAATAACAATCGCTGGATCATCCAAGAACACCGATATAGGTGGTATAATTGGGTGTTGTACGATAATACTAAGTTCAAACAACCACACCGTTGATTGTGAAATGCTTAATGGTTGAATGATGATAGTAATGATTGATAAGTAATTAGCTGTGGAATGATAATAGTGATTTCAAATATATCAACCAGAATGATAAAATCTGAGAATGGTGAGTGTTGTACTGTTATATTGGGACCAACGGGACCAACGTATTAACCGTACCAATGGTAGTAACATACCCCGCTAGTAGCCAATCACTGATTTTAATTCCCTTGGTTAATACGGTAATAAGGCAGAAATCACGATTCACCGTACCATTAGTCTAATTTGTATATAAGTTTCAACTTATAACACACCTGCGAAAATGTACTTAAATTATATGGCTAACCGCACAATGACAACATAAAAAATTTACGAAAAAAAATATCTAGGATCAATTTACATATAGTTCAAACGACTTTAAAGTTGGATTTGTTTTAATTTTTCTTTTATCTTATATTGCACACAATAGTTACTAAAGCTAATAACATCAACAATTTTTCTTTTTATTTTTTATACGATTTCTTTACTTTATTTTTATGACAAGTACCGCCATATATAATTTTACTACAATTGTCTAATATTTTCACTAAATATTTAATAATTTTTATTTTTTTTTTATTTTGGTTTGTAAATAATACTACAAACAATTTGTACCTCGAACCATGGTTTTCCATACATTTTCACCTATAGAAACAGCTTTTCTTGTTTTTATGAATAAATTACCCTAGTTATATCAAGATAACTGCCGCCATCTATAATTTTGTTTCAATTGACAAATATTTAAACATTTAATGTGGTTTTTTTGTTGTTTGTTTTGGCTTTAAATATTACTACAAACAATTTGTCCATCAAACCATGGTTTTCCATACATTCTTACTAATAAGAATAAATTTTCTTGTTCATATTAATCAATTACACTACTCAAAATCAAGCCAAAATTCCGCCATATGTATTGTTATAACAAGTGGCTAATATTTACACTAAACATTCAATAATTCTTTAGTCTCCAAGCATTACTACAAACATTTTGTATCTTAAATCATGATTTTTCATATACGCTCACTAATTGGCATATTATACCTTTTCCGGTTTATACAAACAAAAAAAATTTCACTACTTAAATCAAGACAAATGCCGCCATATATAATTTTATATTAATTGTCTAAAATTTACTCTACACATTTAATAATTCGTTTGTTTCTAAATATTACAACAAACATTTGGTAACACATATCATGATTTTTTTTATCTATATGTTCACTGATTGGGATAATAAAATTTCTTGTTTATATCAAAAAAAAATTTTTCACTACTTAAAAGTAAGTCGAAGTCCGCCATATGTATTGTTATAATCCAGTGAATACGATTTACACTGAACAATTAATGGGTTTATTTTTCGTTTCTACCTGGTACTTAAGAAGTTGGAATATTACCTGTTAAAGATAAATCGCGCTACATAAATCCTGACAAAAAGAAACGTCACTTCCAAACAAAATATGCTTTTGTTTTCTTTTCATCCATTTTCCAAAAAATCCACTGACAAGACAACACAATAACTTCCAATCAGAAGAGGGAGAGCGATGACATCTCAATCAGGAGAGCGATGACATCTCGCGGCATTTATTTATAGTAAAAAGAATGGTAGCATTATCTGGTAGCTTGTTTGAAACCCACTAAAGAGTCTGTTCGACTAACTTGTATTAAAAAAATTGGAAAAGAATTATAAAAAAAATATTGATTACGAAACGATTGCAAGAAATTATATATGGAAATAGTGCGATTACGAATTAATGATATTGCACAACTATTCTATGATAACTTTAAACGGAAACTATTGCGATAGACGATTACGATCTGAATATAAGAAATTAGAGTTGAAAAGGCGAAAACAAGTACGAAAGTCTTTGACAATGCAAATTCAATGCGTGCGGAAAAGCAATGCGACTCAAAATCACGAAGAATGAATAACAGCTTCAGTACATTTGTAGCTTGAAACAGATTTTTTTTATCATTGGGCGCCATTTTATAATATTCTAATGCGCATTGCAGTTCGCGAAGGAGAAATTCAACGCGGATGTATAGTTTAAACTGCTTGTTAGGCTAACTTTTCAAAGGTTAAGGTAGTTCGTACATGAACCACCAATACGGTGCACAAAAGCTTCTGCAGGCTGTTAATTAGTGAGCTGTAAGTCGTTCAACAGAGAGAAAGAGAATAAAGCTTCCAGTAGAGAAAGAACGAAACAAATAAAAAATACGGATATTTTGTAGTAACCTTTAGGTTCATATCTGATAGCTGAACAATGAAATACATTTTTTTGCCACTTTCTTAAGTGTATTAGGGAACAAACGATCTCATCCATAGATATTTTTTATGACGGCAGTCACGTAGATTGGTGTTCGAAAAATTGATATTTATTCTGTGGTGGGACTTGCGCTTGGCTATTGATTCTAAAATCGAGATCATTATTGGGATATGATCTAATGATAGCGTTGTTTCCGTATTCCATACTATGCTAATAAAATTTATGCACTTTTGACTTAATGACGAGTCAGAAGAATTGCTGCTGATAGAAGTGATACGTTGTGTTGTTGAAATAGTCAAGGCGATGAGTTGTTAAAAATGTCAAAATTTTACTGATTATGCCCAAGTGTGATTGTGTGATTAGATTTTCATCATCCAATTTAATTTTTCACCCATCTTAGATGAACAATAAACTGTATGGCTTCAAATCATTGAAAGAAAATGTTAAAAATCCTCAGGCTCAAATTTGATAAAAATTTTGCGCATAAAAATATTTGCAAATGGCTAGCGTGACATCATACCAAATCAAACAAAGATCTTTTGTCAAAAGGTTAAACTCGTTTTTTAATAATAATAAAAATAAATTGTTTTCACATTAAGATCACAAAGAAATATATACAGCAATAAAAATATTAAGATTTATTAATCAACAGCTTTTTCGCAACATTCATTTTCTAGTATGAACCAGTTTTTGATTCATCATCAAGTCAAATATATCTTCATCATATGATATTGTATGAATGTCAAAGCTCAACTAAAGAATTAGATTTGATGTCAAGAGAGCAAGGTAAAGTTTGTAGTCAGCCTAACAATCCACCAATGACATGTAATACAATCGTGGCAGCATGGGCTCGAGGATCAGAGGTTTGTAATTTTTTACTCTGTTTGGTTTCATTATTGAAAATATTACCTTTCTTTTACAGGGTTTTACATTTCCTCCAGAAGCAGGATATCCTCTTGACTCCAATCAAGCACGTTACTTTCTTCTAGAAACTCATTACAATAATCCTGAAAATATTGACAACTATGCGTCATTTCAACAACCAACTATGGTTGATAGCTCGGGATTAAAATTATTTTATACACAAGCATTACGAAAATATGATGCAGGTGTTCTAACGATTGGTATGGAACCAAACTGGAGAAATATCATTCCACCAGGACAAGAACAAGTTATTTCAGAAGGACATTGTATTGGTGATTGTACACGCCAAGCTTTCGCTTATTTAGGAGTAAATGTATTTGCAGTTATGATGCGAACACATTCCATAGGAAAACAAGTTAGATTACGACAAATAAGAGGTCTTGAGGAACTACCCCCAATTGCTCAAGATAATAATATTGATCCAAATTTTCTGGAATATAGAAAAATAACCGGAAATGTAAAAATAATGCCTGGCGATCATTTAATCTCAGAATGTGTATATGATAGTTCATCACGAAAATCAATCACCTTAGGTGGTTTAACAACCAAAGAAGAAACCTGTTTATCATTAATAATGTATTACCCAAGGCAAAAGAAACTCACAAGTTGCCAATCCTTACCTAGTCTACCAACTGTTCTTCACTCACTTGGAATCGAAGAGCTTGTTGCGTAAGTAATATCAATATTCATTTATTATGTTGATGGTGTCCGATCTCCAATTATTCACAACGAAAAAAAAACAATATTCACGAAAACCATCAACCAGTCTTTTGATTGGTTCACATTTCTTTATAAAATTAACATCAAAAACCTGTTTTTTGATGGAAGAAAAAATAAATTAAATTTTCTTTTCTTATTCCATAAAACCTGAAACATGTTCGAATAACTTTTCTATTTACATTTTCTTATGATTAAATTAAAATGTGACATAATTTTCTCATTTTTATAATTTTCTATCGTCGTTTTTTTCCCTGCTAATCTAAAGGAAAAATAGAAAATTTCTAGTAATTAAATTTGTCCAGTACCGTGCGTCCACATTGTTATTTTTTTATGTTTAAAAAAGATAAAATAAGATAAAATTGAATTTCCTTTCTAATTTTTCCCTAATTTTTTTTTTTTTGAGGAAGAATAATAATTGAGGTCCCGTTTTGTTGTGGTTTTTTGTTCTGTTGTATATACAAAAGATGAGATGTGGAAAATTGAGATCAGGACTTTTTATGAAAATATTTGAACACAAAATAAATTGATTTAATGTAAGAAAGTTCTATTGAATATTTATGTTTTTTGTTTTTTTTTTCAAGGGGATCAAATCCTGTTATGATTTTATCACCACAAGAGTTAAATGGAATGACGTTAGAGTCGAGGCTTGTTACATATGATTGGGAGAATTCTTTTGATAGTTTTCAAAAAGTAACGAGACGAGGATCATTTAAACCACTATGCTGGGGTGCAAGAAATAATTTATTACCGGTAAGTACAAGTGAGAGCATGGTTTGAAGAGATTATTATAAATAGTAACAATAACTCGTAATAGTAATATTCTGTGTGTGGTATTTTATTGTTCTATACAATTTTAAAATATTTTCATCATCATTATCAGTAGTGTGAGATAATATCACGAAGATTAATACTGAATTGATCTGTCTGTCAGCTCATAACACTATGTTCATTAATCTTCTCCAAATCCGATCACTGAATTTTAAGTGAACATCAGAAAAGTAGAAAATGTCACTATAAGCATAGTGAAGCTCTTTCCACTCCGGCTGCATTTTTCTCGATAACGTTCTTTTTCACCGTGGGTTGCGAAAGTGAGCTGCTCCGATAGTGAGGTCGCCATGTGGTTTTAACTCCCTTGTAATAATAGTTTGGGCCTAGTAGTCAACGTGATTTTATGAGTAACGCTATCAAATTTTACAGAAATATTTTAGAGCTTGTCCCGTTAAATTTTATTAAATAATTTAATTTGAAGCTCTTCTAACGTGAAATTCAAAATCTCCGCTGTCAGCATTGGAACACTCCTTTTGGCACCTTTTGTTTTTTTCTAAAATTGTGCTGCTGTATTTTTCCACAACTTCTTTGTGCGGGTGCCCATCTCCCTCATCTCTCATTAAAAAACACTTTCTTAAAAAAAATTTATTGACAGGGTCTCGAAGCTGAACTAATTAGCTAGCTAGTTCGAGGAGCACTGTGACCTAGAGATCTATTGTGTTTAGCCTGATGTTGTTATACTGCAGATCTCGTCGATGTAACAGAATGTGCAATGTGGTCGAATCCGAGCCTCCTAACATAGTTAAGTAGCTGGATTGGACTAATGTTTTGTAGTAGAGGAAGTGGGAGTCTCCGAACTGGCCGAACATAATGTATCTGTAAGTTCAAAGCACTTGTAAATAATGTGTTCCGTGGTTTCTGTCTATAAATCAGTTCAAATCACAGGAGGCCATTGCTGACCTGTACAGGCTAATATGAACGCAACTTATTTTAAGCATTTTTCTCCTTCCGAGGGTAGGCATTTTTAGATAGGACATGCTTTTTGCATGGCGCTCCCTTAGCTCCCATGAACGTAAAAGTTCGCTAATTCGGAGTTCGGTTGGTATGTTTTACACGTTTTACTATGATTCAGGAGGGTTTGGTTGTCGATGTTTGCAGGTTAGATGAGGCTGAGCTAGAATCGCTCTTTATAGAAGCAACTGTGGATGGTCCTTCACTTGCGACCGAAGGTCCCGTAGTAATGCTAGCAGTTGCTGCTACATTCTCGGTAAAACTGCGTGCTGCTTCTGTTGATATCACAACTGTAGTCTGGTTTAACTTGGTGAACCTTACGGTTTTTGCATAAATCGCACAGAATATCTATTTTAACCTGAACTTGCAAGTTTGAAGATGCTTTTCGAACGCTGGGTCACGAATAAACACCTGCATCGCGAGATTATCATTGTTATCCTCTGCTTGTGACAAGAAACTGTTGAGGGTGATTGTTGGATTGGGGGGACATTTGGTTCCCGCTAATTTTTTTTTATATTATTTAGTTAGACATGTTTAGCACACTCGATATGAAATATTCATTATTAAAATTCTTTGAATATCCGAAGATACCATGTGAACTATAAAGGAAGGAGATGAGGAAAATGGAAGAAACGAGGATATAGGGAAAACTATATTAATTATTTTAAATGACGATGGACATTTTCTTTAAATGCCTGAAGGGAAAATTCATCGGAAAATACAGAGGGAATATATTTCCTTTACTTGGCCACTCTATTAAAATAGTCGTTCTGGAGGGAGACAGTTCTACAACGAGGTATTTGTACAACAAATGGATGAATTTCCTTAGAAGAGTATTTGCTAAAATTATATTTATAGTAGATTGACAATACAGCCACATTTCTTCTGTGCTGGAGTGAATCAAGCTGATCCGTTAGTTCGGTATTACCAATCAAATGTATTGTTTTTCTCTGTACAGAGTCTAGACATTTTATTGTTGACTGACAAGCACCTTCCCAAACATGACAGCAGTATTCCATACATAAACGAATAAAAAATTTGAAGATTAGCAAAATTTGATCGAGATTGAAATACTTTTTACATCGACTCAAGAATCCTAATTTTTGCACTGCAGATTTAGCGAGGGTGAACACAAGTTTATTCCATTTCAAGTTATTTTGAATATCCACTCCAAGAAGTCTTACTGATTCAACTTCACGCAATTTCTCATGGTTTATCTTAATAGGGAAACTTTTATGTCGCTCTATTCGTAAAAGACGGCAAAGTTTGGTTTTGGTTGGATTAAATGAGGCAAGATTACAATCACACCATTCCATTATATGATCCAGGCCTTTGTTGATAGAATAAATTAGCAGCTATTTATCAGTGGTAACTGCAGTACGAAATCAAAATTTAGGAGATGCATGTGATGCATGCAATGTGCTGTCATCAGCAAAACTATGGATTCGGTACACTGTGGAAATAAGTAAATCATTAATGTATAGAAAAAACCAGTTTGGTGAGAGTGCAGAACCTTGGGGAACCCCAGCATTGCTTATGAAAATATTGGATGTGATACCATCTAAATTAACATGAAATCGGCGACCTGTAAGAAAACTTTGAAACCATGAGACAGTAAGATGGTCTATGCCATAATATTTTAATTTAGCTATGAGATTTTTATGCCACACTTTACCAAATGCTTTAAAAATGTCAAGTGAAATACTGAATGTTTCGCCATGGTTTTCCAGCGATTTGTTCCAGAAATGAGATCGTTCGTTTGTCAAAAACAGATCCAGCAAATTATTGTCATGAAATGAATTATCTGGGATTCTAGTGGGACACTCTATCATTTGCATCAAACCGTGATAATCTGCGAGTATCTGCTTTCTGTCTCGCTACGTCGTCAGTGCGCGATGAATACTTAAGCCATTCTTTATTATGAATATTAAAGTCTCCAAGAATGGCCAGTCTTGCTTTGGGGTAGTCCGTGGTAATGTTGTCTAGATTAGCCGATATTTGATCGAAAAAGGGACATCCTGTGGGGAGAATTTGGGGATCTGTATAATCCTATTATAAACATAGTTTCATCAACACCTGAGATCTTGAGTGCTATAGAATTATGGTGCTAAGAGTTCAACTTGTAAGCCTTAATTCTCACACATGAAAGTGAATTTCGAAGAAATACACAGACACCATGCTTATTATAAAAGGAATATTTCAATTCGTAACTAGGTATCCGGTATTTATCGAGATCCAATTAGGATTCCTTGCCACTGACAATTGTTTCAGTAAGGAACAATATGTCAGGTTTATTTTTTTCGGTGTAGTGATGAACCTTGTTCAGAATCGAATTGAGACCTCTTATGTTGGTGAAATTGTTGGGTTCACTCTGCTGCCATTTTGTTGAGACAAAGACTTACCCTATGACATTGCAGGTATAGATACTGAAATTTGGCCAGGCTTAAATTTCAACACTACACAGTACAAAAAGAAACTGGGTATCGATGCCACAAAAACACGATAGCAGGTTTCATGCAACAGTAACACGATAAGGGAAAAGCAAAAATAATGGTGACACAAAACATACTAACAAAATTGAAAAGTACAGATAAAGGGTTAAATTCGAAATTCTTACTAATAACTAAAACGAAATTTTACATTTCTTCTTACCAGGCAATACAAAACAAATTTATGCTTTAAAATAATAAATTTATTACATCAAAGCAAGAAAAGGTAAAATTTTACCTGCCTACCGACTGGTAACAGTAAACATAAAATACCAAATAATTTTTTAATAAAGAACAATCTCACCAATTATATAATTGTACGCCTCCTAACACTAACACACACTCAGTGTATTTTATCTTATTTTACCTTTACTTTGTTTTTAGTAAGACATACATGCAAAAATAAAATACAACAAAATACAATTTTTTTTTATTTTCGTTTATTTTTTTTTTATTTAAAATTTAGCAGACAACCTTCTCCTTTTGACTCCGGTTAATGAATGAAATTTAATTAAAAAATTTAATCCGACTATATTAGACACGCAAATATTAGCTTCTTTTCGATGTATATCCGACATGATGGTTACTACTGAAATGTCAGATTTACTATTAGTTTCGAAGTCACATGCGGTCGCAATTATTGATTGTGGATCGGAATCAGAATCGTTTGTGAACTCATGATCTTCTTCTTCAAACAGGTGAGACGTGCCCGAGCACTCTTTTGTGGTTGGCTGAAGGTAGGTCATTTCTGACATAACCTTAGAGCTGGGTGAGATAGGTTAACTATACTCGACCTTAATATTTGAGCTACCAGAATGAAAATGTGCCTGATTTATCAAATTAAGTATGATGTTCGAGCCCAGCAAACACGAATTTGCATTTAATGGGTTTTGTAATCTGTTTAGAGAAGCATCATTCGAATTTTTATTTTTTTTTTTTTTTTTTTTTTATTCAAAGTTAGACATGTTTAGTGTTAATTATAATAAATTATAAATTAACGTCTCTGAATATCCGAAGATACCATGCCAACTAGGGATAAGAATGGAATGCAAATTAAGATTCTCTGAGAAATTTATGAACGTTAACTTTAAAGCCTTGAGGATTAAATTCATCAGGGAAAACCCAGGAAGGTAAGGCATTCCAAAGATGAGAGACTCTCTTGAAAAAGTCACGTTGGAAGGCTACAGTTCTACACCTAATTATTTGAACTGTAAAGGGATGCGCTGCTACGTTTGCTCTGGTGTGACGCGAAAGGTTTGCTGATTTAGGTAAAATCGATTTGATCTCTTCAGAAGCTCGTTCATCCATAATATATTTATAAAATATAGTCAAATCAGCAACATTTCTTCTGTGCTGCAATGAATCAAGACCGTTAGTAAGACTTGGGTTACCAATGAGTTTAATAGCTCTACGCTGTACAGAATCAAGGTAGTTGAGACTACTCAAGTAAGCTCCACCCCATATGTGAGAACAGTATTCCATGCAGGGACGTATAAAAGATTTATAAACTAAAAGAAGTTGTTCGCTATCGAAAAACTTACGACATCGCCCCAAAAATCCTAACTTTTGAACAGCATTCTTAGCCAGATTAAAAATATGAGAATTCCACTTCATATTATTTTCAATCTCAACTCCTAGAAGTCTGACAGACTCATTCTCTAAAAGATTTTTGGGGCCAAACGTTAATGGAAAAGGATTGGGTGTCGTTATCCTAGAAAAATGACAAACCTGTGTTTTGCTTGTATTGAATTCAACACTGTTAGCAATACCCCAATCCAAAATTGTTTTAAGATCAGTGTTAATAGAATCTATCAATTTTGACCTACACTCACTAAGTGCTAAGACGCATGAAGCGTGCTATCATCAGCAAAACTATGTATAGGATCAACCGTTGAGTCCAACAAATCATTAATATAGATAAGAAAAAGAGTTGGTGACAAAGCGGAACCCTGAGGAAGTCCTGCATTAGTTGAAAAAGTATTCGATGATACACCGTCAACATTGACACGAAATTTTCGATCAGATATAAAGCTCTGTGTCCAAGATATAAGCTGCTCGTCTAAACCATAGGATCTCAATTTGCATATAAGGTTGTTATGCCAAACTTTGTCAAATGCCTTGGAAATATCAAGAGCAACACCGAATGTTTCTCCAAAGTTTTCAAGCGACTTGTTCCAGATATGAGTGACAAAAGACAGCAAATCTCCCGTCGCTCTTCCTTTTCGAAATCCATATTGTCTCTCATTAATTAATTTGGAAGCTCATTAAAGAAGCTCATTAAATTAAAATTGACATATTTCTCAAAAATTTTAGCAACTACCGATAAAATTGAAATGGGTCTGTAATTCGTAGGATCAGTCTTGCTGCCCTTTTTTGAAACAGGTTGTACACTAGCCATTTTCCAAATTTCAGGAAAAATTCCTTTCTTATATGACAAATAGAAGATTTTAGTGAGGATTGGTGCTAGCTCCCTAGCAAATGTTTTAAGTATAATTGGAGGAATAAAATCAGGACCTGTTGCCTTGTTAGTATTGATTTTCAAAAGCATTTTTCGAACAATGTTTTTCCGAAAAATTATCCGCCTCATTTTATAAAAAACTTTAGAAATAGGTTTAGGTTGGAAATTAGGTTCTTTTAAAGTAGAATTTAAAGAGAAATAATGCCCAAGCAAATTAGCTTTCTCTTTTGGATCAATGATAGGGATATCTCTATTAACAAGAGGCGGTAGGGAAGATTTACAAAAGTTGCTTTGGACAGCCTTTGCGGCTTTATAGAAATTGCGTGAACCAGTCGGATGTTCTGCGAATTTAAATGCTTTTTTCCTATTAAATAGATGTTTCTCTTCATCTATTAACTTACGACATAAATTTCTCTCTTTTCGGTACTGTCTAAGGTTTTCATCGGTTTTGTTTTGATTAAACTTTCGAAAAGCCTTTTTTTTAACTTTTATAGCTTTTTTGCATTTACTAGAAAACCATAGATCAGTTTTCGGAATGATCAATTTATTAGGAATAAATCTGCGCATACCATCAATTACAGTTTCAGAAAAATTTGATGCAGCTATGTCTGGGTCTTGGCCGGTAAGGCAATAGCGTTTCCAAGGAAAATATCTAAAAAAACTTTTAAGTCCTTGCCAATCCGCAGCTTTGTAATCCCAAACATTGCAAGGATTCGCTTTAAATTGTTTTGGAATTTGTATATTTAGTTGTCTGGAGATTAAATTATGATCTGAACCACCCAATGGTTCTGATATTTTAAATTGATCCAGATATGGATCGATTGTCAAAAATAAATCAAGTAAATTACTACTTTGACCAGGAATGTCAGGAACTCTGGTTGGCTGGTCAATTATTTGAGTAAAGTTGTGATAAAGAGCAAACAACTCAGCCTGTCTACCAACCTCGTCAGTTTTAGAGCTGTGTGTAAGCCATTCTTTATTGTGGACATTAAAATCTCCAAGAACTATAAACTTTGCATTAGGATACTCAACCAACCTATCTATCTTCTCAGATAAGTCATGAAATAAATTAAAGTTCTCAGGTGAATTAGGTGAACGGTAAAGTCCAAAGACAAACAGCGTTTGATTTGGGCAACTAATTTTTAGTGATACCATATTGTGAAATTTTGCATTTAATTCAAATTTATTTAATCTCACATATGGTACAGTATCCCTAATATAAGCACAAACTCCATGCTTAATGTAGAAAGAGGATTCAAGCTCATAATTGGGACAAAGGTATCTGTTTTTATCTAAGGTCACAGCACGCGCACTGATAATCGTTTCCGTTAAAAACAAAATATCAGGTTTCATATTTTCAAGAAAAAGATGGACTGAATTAAGGTTTATATTCAATCCTCTTATGTTCGCATAGCTGATAGATAATTTTGCCATTTTAATTCATAGAGAAATATTAGTGACAAACAAATATACGAAAACTACAGTAATGCGAAAACAAATAAACTCAAATTGCAATTGACTACTTCAACAGCTGGACAACCTGAATCTAAGTCTAGGTTGACTGTTAAAATCGACAATTAAAATTATGAAATGGTAAACAAAATATTATTTAAAAAACATCAATACAAGATGTAACTCAAAGAAAAGTAATAATAATACAATGATGGTTGAATGGTATTAGGGAGTTAAAAAGGTACGCCACAACAGAGCCTTGTGCTGTGGTAAGGCAATATTGAAACTAGAGGACGCCCGGTAACCAGAGTTTCGTACAAACGATCAAGCACCATGCCACGTTTGCAATGTCCATGGAATGGGACCAGCCCTATTACAGACTGATGTTTTTGGTAAGGCTCGTTTCTACCAACCGCGCTGAAAGCTCGCTAATGCTTGTAAACATAAGAGCACGAATAAACGCTTTCTGACACTTGTTAGTTTACCGAATGTTAAAGAAAATATGATTTAACATTTTCGTGCGCGTTCTGTGGAGGTTTATGTTTTCATTTCATATTATTTAGGAACTAGATCTGTCATGTATATGTATTTTTTATTGCCCTAATTAAATTCCATTGTCATTCTTTAAGTGAAAATTTATAAATAAACAAAGAAATAATTTTAACTAAAATATTATAAAATTGTGTACTAGTTTTTTATTGGACAAACGGGTCGTAGTTTTATAGATCAGTCAGTTGAACAATTTCGAGCTTTGAGATATGCATATTTCCAAGTTAAGCTTTTCCAAAATTTTTGCGAAATAAGAACAAAAACTACACAGTAACAGCTGTTTCCATGCAATAATGGGTTACATATTGCCCGTCGGGGCAAGCGTTATACTTCTTCTTTATCACTGCAATCTAATAAAACAAAATTAGTCGACTTATTTCCACATAAATTTTTGCTATATTTGCTCATGTTTTCTGTTTAATGGCCGACTATTTGTAATTCATGTAATTCATAATTTTCTACCAGCACTCAAAAGATATTCTCTTGTTGTTGTATTTGAAATAAAAACGTGACTGTTATTTCAGTTTTGATTTAGTTTTGATGAAGATGTATCTTTAATTTATTTCAGATGTATTTTCTATTTTCAGGCCCTAAATTATATCTACTTTTTCCACACTAGAACTAGAAGGTATACAAATTCGACTTTATCTGGTAGTTTAAAAATTGGTAGTTTTCTTGTTAGCTAGATTGAGCTAAAACAATTGATTAAGATGCTATTTGTGTTTTTGTCGCTCAATCTTTTGGTATTGAATTTCCACCGCGTAAACTTGTTGTTTTCTTTTACTGTTTTTGGTTTAATTTTGAATGTTTAACAAAAGGTAACATTAAAGGTAAAACTAGTAAAATTAGCAAAGAACAATCATCGAGTATACTATTTTCGACGCATGTAGTGCGATGCTAACGTTCCAACAAAGTGAACTGGGAGAAACCTCAGATCGTTCGACAGAATCTCTCACATCGTTCTCTAATGTACTAGGAAGAGGATGTTGTGGCCAATATAATATTATAATTCCACAAGTCATGTAAATTTTAAAACTTAATCAATTGTACTGTAAAACACGTTCTTCACAGAAAACCTTATTTTGGAGCCATGTTTGGACGGCTCGAAGCTATGTTAGGAAGTATTCGTCTTATTTTGACTAATTTTGATTATATGAATATCCTGCTGGCATTTTTTGTTTAAATGAGTTTCCTGTTGGTAAATTTTTTCAAAATTTTGTTTGTAAAAAATACCGAAAAAATCTTACAAAATAAGTAAAGGGTTAAACTTTGCTTTTAGAAATAAAGAAAAATGAGTTGTCACAAATCTTAACGAATGATATATAAACGTTTGTATGGAAATCGTTTAGTGGCGATTGCTTGAGTTTTGCCGATTTATTACCAGTTTTATGTATAGTAATTTTCTAATGTTGACCAATTTTGATGTTAGGATATCCAAAACTGCAGCATACTTTTTCAAACTTTTTTTCGGACAAAAAATTTCTGAACAATTCGACGTGCTAAACAGGTTGTCGGATCAAAACTAATTATTCCAATTAGATTTTCTACAACCATAGAATTTTGGACATATGTTTAATGAAAAGACGAACACAAAAGGATTCAGTTGGCAAACGAGAGGTCAATAGATTAATCCATTTAGACTGGACAAACAAAATATCTTGAATATTATTTTTTGTTTTCAATTTTAATTCTACTCAAGAGATTCTTCCACTTTTCAATTATTTGAAACTTTTAAATGATTCATGTAACAAAATTAATACATATCTCCAACATTTTGTTCTATGTGGTTCGTAATGCGATTGTTATATACATTGTTATTTCGAAGATCTACCTGTTTGTTCTATGTAAAATTTATTACAAGTTGTACATTTGATTATGTATATAGCTTTGGTTTTATAAAAGTGTTTCAATTCTAAGTTTTAATGATTATACCTCAACTACTTGTAGATTATGATGTTAGAGTTGTATTAAAATTTGTAGATTTGCATTCAAATTAGTTTAATGCACATTTGCTTTGCAATTTAATAATAACTTGGTGGGTTATTACCATATGGCAAAGCTTATATTAAAAATTGCAGCAACTTTTTCAACTGTGTACTCCCTGATTAGTTGGTATCAGTATGCAAAATAATGATAAAGATTTTGATTAGAAATTTAGGGAGATTAGAGTTTTTCACATGAGTGTTGTGAGACAAGTTGATCTGCAAATATACAAAAACCAGAAACAAATGTTATAAAGATGGTTGAAAAATTTTTTTTGCATGGGTGATGAAGGTTTTGAGTTGAGTTTTATTAATATTTAGGACCGAAAGGTATCTCAAACAAAAACATGCTAACAGATATATAAGATAGAGTTGCTATAAATGCTAGAATGATAATCGAATCCTCCTTTCAATAAATAATATTTTAGATAACCCAATGCAGTACCACCAATCTGAAGTTACGCAACACTTTAGTTATATCAGTTTATACAAGTCACATAGGGTATATTTTACACCAACTGACAAATCATTTTCATCTGCATTTGAATCTTAACCTTTTGTTCGTTTTTCGTTCGTTTTCGTGTTGGAGTAGACGGATAGAAAAATTATTAAAAACGTATTCCTTAGTAATTATACCAATTAAATAAATATAAACTTAATGCTAAACCTTGGCAGTATGCAAACTAAACTTTACGTAGACTTTATAGACTGAAAATGTATTGCAAATATGCAGTGCACATTAAAAACCTTCTGAAATTCTATTTAAAGACTATGAAAAAAAATTAAAACACAAATGCATGTCTTTTGTTGAGACTCCAAAATTTAATACAATCCGTTCAAATTACAAAATAATTAGTTTATATCGAAAAAATGTAGTTAAATAACAATATTAAATAATTTAATTTAATTAACAAATAAAAAAAAAAACAATTTTGTAATAAATAAATAAAAAATAATAAAACAAAATTATAATTAACACAAACATCCCATTAACATTTAAATTTCAAGTGGTTTAACGTCTAATTAATATTTACTTTTTTGTATTTCAGGGAACCGAATATCTAGAAGGCTATGGCTTAAATCTCACAAAAACCTATCGACCACACTACACATGCTCTATGAAATCAATGATCCCACATCACTCATCATCAACTGAAAATCACAATGAGCATAAAAATATGGACGACGTTGATGAATTGTTAATGGACGAAAACGAAAACAATAATATGATAGAAATTGCTACGAAGAGTAAAGTTTCACGTAGTAGTTCTGTAACCGAAACAATGGGTCTCAGTAAAAGCAATAAATTTTATAATGTTAATCATAAAGTTATCATATTCATAAATTTTATTATTATATTAATTGTGCCATCTATACTATCAATCACAATATTGTTATAAATATTATAACAACAAAACGACAAACTAAAAAAAAAATATAATTTTTTAATAATTATTTTGTATAGTTTATGATAGTATTTTGTATAAATTAAGATCTATTATTGAAAATAATAATAAAACATTTTTAAATTAAGGAAACCTTAATATAAGATAATGAAAATGGCAATCAATTCTAGTGAAAATAGCTAATAAATATTTTAAATAAAGTAAATAAATTTGTTTTATTATTAAGTGTAAAAAGTGGCAGTGGAATGAAATCTCTTCATTCATGTCTTCATTTAATTATGAAGAAGATCTCCCAAAGTTCACTAAAAATAACAAAATTTTCGATGACACAAACCTAAACCATCAATAAGACAATATATAAAAACATTTCTTCAACTAAACATATATAGCGCCATCTTTTGTACAAAAGCAACTTGCAAAATCAAAAAACAAATCAATATGTACAGTGATGGATAGTATATAAGGGGCGATAAAAAGAAATTTAAGTTGACTGATAACTTTTGATGCAAAAAATGAGTTTAGTTCATGGTTTTAAGCTATTGAATATTATATTGCGATTGTTTGTTCTCCTCATTCATTTACCAAATACCAAGGACAGGAAGACGCTAGAAATATGTAGATTTCTTTGTAAATCAAATATGTTTACTAATAGAAACTGATGTATCGGTTAAATTTAAATGGAAAAGTTTATACATAAGTCGGACCACTATACGTACGTGCCTCAAACTGACTATCAACAAGAAGGTGATTTCCTATTTAGTACTGAAAGAGATTTTAAAAACTTGGTAGCTATATTGGACACAAGATGAAAGAGATACCTCTGATGGAAATGGTGTGGGTTATAACAGTGGGAATTTGAACTCGGCTGATAATGACGAGAGATTGACTGAGTTTGCATTATCACATTTACCTAACATGAAAACAACAAATTTCAAAAATGTTTTTGAAGCTTTGTTCAGATAGAAACAGAATGAAAGCCTGTTTTATAAATCACAAAAGGAAAAACCATAGACAATACTCTATGTTCTAAATCTATTTTGCACAACAATAGTAGCTGGAAAACAGTTATAATTTCACTTTTCCCAATAAAAATGAATCTATCAAAATCTACGAACAGGTGGATTAGATGTACTTGAGAAGTTTTGTAGCGGAGGAGCGAGCCAGTGATTTTTATTTGAACAAGGCTAAAAACAAACGCTGTTCACACATTTTTATAAATAAAATACACACACAGCACTCCTTCAACAGAATTATTCTTGCAGAATATTTGAGGCGTTTGCTTGGGAGGAAGTTATATGGAAAACAAAGCATATCAAATATTACTGTATGACCCGGAACTCTTTCTTGGGGTATCAGAAATTGTCTTTTGTCTCCTAAAAAATGTCCAGCCCGGATGGAAGTTGACCTTTTATGATACAACAGTGCTTGTAGATATGGTATGGCTTTTTCTGGTTTAACTTGATTTTTCCCCTATTTCCAACCAAAAACTTGGGTTAACCCCGATATCATACCTCCAAACAATAACAAAAATTAGTATAGGAAATTTTAAATTCTAATCATAACAAAAAAATTCTATTGGAATTCAAAAATTATTTATTTAACGTGTTGGATAAAATTAAAAATGCAATAAGAGATTCAAAAATTAACTTCGTGGTGCAAAATAAATATTTTAATTACATTTTATAAAAATCTTCTTCAAAAAAAGAAATTAGTTTTGGTATTGGCAAGTAGCACATCTACCGCAGAAGTTTTAGGAAAAATTTTATCAAAAATTGATAACAAAGGAATGGGTGTTCTTCCAGATCAACGGATATTATGAACTGGTGGAAATACACCTAATCTCTTCCACATCACAAACATCACAAGTAGCTGACATTGGATAAATAAAAACGATTTTAGAAAAACAGAAATAAATATTATTCTATTATATTTGGAAGACCGACTAAAGTCAATTATATATTTTCAAAAGAAACTGAAAATCAACCAACCTTTTCTGTATAAAATAGAACACTTAATTAATATTTCCTTAAAACTGCTCATGAAACGTAATTCACAGCAATCAAGCATCAAATAACGCAACACCATGCACGTGCAGCGGTTCAAAACTGCATGAGCCTCTTTCAGATGTTCTACGCAATAAATGCTACCATATCGCAAAATATCGATACTGCTACTAAAGATTTTTGGAAGTCAGCATCTATAATTAATACTTTTAAAAAGTCGCTAATTAATCGAGCATTCACTAATTAATAGAGCAATATCGAATACCTTTTTTTTTTTTTAAATATCCGAGTATTCGGTTAGTATTCGAATAGTAAAAGAAGTACTTAAAAGTATGAATAAAATCAAACAGGTTTAACATATTATGCATTTTAATTTGTTTTCTTGAAATAGACATTTAAGAAAGAGAAGTGCATTTCGATGTTTCAATTTTAGGCTACTTCTTATTGTAGATTTTCTGCCGTAGAAAAAACCCTTTCAGTTTCTTTTGAAGTGGGGCTTAAGTCAACAGAACATTGTACAAATTGTTTAATTTATCTGTTGTTTTTTGAACGAATTCAAATAACAAAAATGTTTTTTAAAAAGTGTCATGGAATCGGTAATTGAGCTAATCGCTAGTTGCAGCTGTTGTTGCGATATATTTTTACTTTGATTGTTGACTGAAAGTGCGTTATCTATATTATAAGAAGCCTGTTACGTCCTTGAAGGCTGAGGAGGCGAGAAAGTTTTCACAGCAGCTTTCGTTGCGTAATCAAAATATTCGTTCGATAGTGGTATACCTCCAGTATCAAGATATATCAATAAGGTTGTTAAAGTTTTGTTTCATCTCTGATCCATTCGTTTCCTAATTTTGTTGTGAAAGATTACTTAAATCACTGTTGATTTCCGTTAGAGAATTAAATAAGAATTTAATTTACATAATTTCTATTACTGTCACAAGTGTTGAATTTTTTTCGCTAAGTTCTTTGATTGCAATATTGTTGTACCGTAGATGTTAGGTAAAAAGGTTTGGTTAGATTAGGTATCAATCACAAATTTATTGATAATCACAATCTAGATTTTAAGTATAAAGGAAACAATTTGAATTTTAATTTAATTTATTTTCTTTGGTATTTGTTTATTGTTTTACTTAATTTTTTTTATTCCTTACAGGTTGACTAATTTTATACAATTAATTTTTATTGATGGATTTTACAGAAATTTTTTTATTATAAAACAAAGAGAAGAGAGAAGTTAATTTAAACATTTTTAAATTTCTCTCACACAAAAAATGAAAAAACAAACTAGACGAGTTCGTTAATAATAAATGAGACATCTATTGGAATTAATCTATTTTTATATTTAACTAATTTAATATTTATCTAACCTTAATTAATCTTGTGTTTAATTAATCTATTATCAACGTCATGTTCCCAACAAATATCAAGCAGAGTTAATATGACAAGCACTTTTTGTAATAAGATTATGTTTGTTAAAATATTGAAATTTCAAATTTTCGAAGTTTTAAAACGGAATGAAGGGATGGAAAACCATTACATTTAGGGAGGTAAAAAAATATATTCGCGTATAAATATTCGAATAACGAATACTTAAATTATACCCAAATTAATCGGATATTTGTATACTCGAATATTCGGATTTGAATGTTATACTAATTATTAATTAATGAGTTAACCATTTGGGTGTTGCATTTTTCGAAGCTTAATTACTACCAATCATGTTCCATGAGCCTTAGCCTTAAGAAAATATTAATTAAGTGGTCCGTTTTATGCAATATCGAAGGCTGGTTTCTAGTTACTTTTGAAGTTGTATAATTGACTTTAATCGGAAAATTTAGATTTTTTAAAATATTCATAAAAGATTCGAAATATCAGAATATTTTTTCGAAATATCTCTCCCAAATTTAAATTAAGATGTGCTCCAATTTTGGATTGAAACTCAAGGCAGAATTGACTAAACATATGTTCACTCTTTTATGTATGCCAACATGGAGCTGTGAAGTTGAAAGGAGTTTTAGTCATTTGGGACCTTTACAATCACCTGAAAAGGCTAGACTATCTGATGAAGCTTTGACAATGCTATATTGTTTTTTATTTTTTCATATATTTTATATTTGTGACCTGATTTCATCCCGCATTGGGCGAAAAAAACATAACCCGATAATTACCCCTGAATGCTATTTTTTTTATTTAACAAAAAAGTCATACCCTACTTATAAAGAATGAAATAATAATATGGCTTTCGTTGCTTTTGGCAATGTACCAAAGCCTTGGAAAAACACAAAGTTAATGCTTTAGACAGAGCAGATTCTCTTCTTTTTCTTTTTACAACTTAAAGTTTTTAAGAAGTTGGTCAACTGGCACATGCAGTACCCGCGATGTGTATGAAACCACATTTCAAGTTCTTCTGAACTGTCCAGATTACAGCAGATATACTCAGTACATCTATATTGACGTATTTAAATTTTTCTGCCATGATGTTCTTGAGCGTTTGTTGGATAGGAATCAGGTCTAACCCTTCAGGTTAGATAAACGAAGTTCCAACGATACTAGAGCATGTATATTAGATAAGCATGTACACCATTAACCTCCTCGAGGTTAAGGATGGAAACGAGCAACTTGTAAAGCTTCGACTCAGATAATATAATATTATTTCTAATGGATACACAGCATTAACAAGACACAATTGTGTCGGCTAAAAAATGGTTGAGCATATGGCAACGTCTGTAAAAGTTTTTTTTACTAGGAACAGAGTTAAGTTAAGAGTTGTAAAAACACTAAGTTAAGAGTTGTAAAAAGTCTTCGCAATTCATCTTGCAGACTAGTGGGGTGAATAAAGACAGGTTATATTCGTGTGAATAAAAACATTGTAAAACTCATAGTGTTTTTGTTCCTCGATTTAAGCTTTGAGCTCAGAGCGAGCAAAACTCTTTCAGTTTTGCATTTTTATCTGTAGTTTTGCACTTTTTTCGGTTTTGACCGTAAATTACTTGAGAATCGAACAGAAAAAGTCTCATTTTTTAGAACTGTCAATATCATTTTTTTTAATAAGGCCACGTTTAACAATTTCAAACCAGGCTAGGCTTAAAATTTTCAAACGGCCCAAGCTTGGACAAAATTCAGTAAATAAGACTTGGGTTAGGTCTACCAAACCAATTTTTATCCAGACCTCCTTTAAATGTATAGAAAGAGGTTGAGTTGAGGAAGGAGGAACATATATAAAAATAATGGTAAACATAATATGGGTTGAACATGTTTACAATGCATTAGACTGGTTAATAACGCGTAATATAATAAACTGAATCTTGGTTCAGTGTAGGCATTTACAACTGGCCCATTAACATTTTTTTGTAGAATCGCTTTTAAAGTATGAAATAATCCAACACGTCAATCTAGCGTTGAATATCACGAAACAGTTACTTACATAGTGAATGTTTGATTTCCTCAGATTTCTGGTATAACATTTTTAAGCTATCAAGCTTTCTTGTAATGGAGAACTGGGCCCATTGGCAATCCCAATGGAACAGTTTAGCAGACCGCCCACCTAGTGAGGTTATACAACCTTAGCTAGCTTCAGCATGTGGGTCAGAGAGATAATTCACCTGCCACCCCCGCACAAATAAACGGTGTGCGCGTGTTTTAAATGTCCAGCAGATTAGAAACAAAAAAAGGTGTTAAAAATAGACTCTGGCAGTCCTCAACAACGAAGCGCCAGCGTCACGTACACCCCAGAATTAAACTTTCAACGGTTTATGTATTAAGTAGATAAAGTTGTGAACACAATTATAAAGAAAAAAGAATTATGACTCACCCCATAATCGTCGAAGATCCCACTCCCAACTTCTTCGGTATATTCATAGCTCGCTCATCTTAACCATGTCAAACATAGACAAAGCTCGATAACAGTGATCGTCACTTATAATTGTTGATCTAAGCAAAATAAGATTTTAGCGGTTGTTGAAATGTGTACATGTATGATATATGATACAATCGATGCTAGATCGCAGCGGTTGTTGCAATTTGTAGAATTAAACTCATTGATAAAACCAAACTAGATTTCAAAAGCTGTTGAAATATGTAAATCTAATATATGATATAACCAAAACTGACATTTAATAGGCACTGACATATTATATGTATCCTTTTAATTTTTTTGATTCAAATTATTCTAGTAAATTAAATAGATTCGAGCACTGACATGTAATATGTTTTCGAATTTACCAATAAATTAAATAAATTCGAGCACGGGCATATATTTTTTCTTTGACTTTACTAATGAATTAAATGAGTTCGATATACACCAAACAATAATTTGCGGACAGCTCATCACGCGATATAAAAAGAACCACATAGAATTCTTCTAAACTATACTAACACTTTAACTAATGAAACTGTAATATTTTGATGTAAATTACAGGCACAAAATAGATAATAATTTTTCCATTAAATTTCACTAATTGAACAACTAATAAGTTTGAAAGAAAAACCGTGATATGTTTTCTGATCTCCACGGGAAAGGAGATTCGATCACACTCCACACGTGACACCAGAAGGAAGAGACAAACTCCTAGCCCGATTGATCTATTTATAATCCCTAGAACATAACGAAAACGTCAACTTCTATGTTTTGTTTATCAACCACGAACAACCATAAAAAAAACAGATAAACAAAGTTTCGGCTGATCTCATGCCTCATTCCAACATATTACGGCCGGTATCGTGCATCATCATAACAATCTACGGATAGAAGACTATGTAAAACAGACCGGCTTTTAGCTTTTTGAAAACTGAATCCAGCTTTTGATACAAAAAGAACATTATGCCAATTCTCAAATTATTTGTTACAGCGAACTTAGCCGATATTGCGCCATTATCATTTGGTTTCATATGCAAACGGTTTAGACGCACGACATTTTCACAAGAAATAAAAAAACATAATAAAATAATGTTATGTATTGATTCAAAACCCCCGATATACAAGCCCTCTTCATTTTTTAGCACAGAAAAATCGTGAACTTGTAGCGCCATTTTGAAAGTCCATATAAAAAAAATTCAAAAAATTTAAACAAAAACACTAATCCAATTTTTTCCATATGGCAAAATGCATTGTTTTTTTAAGATGGCGTGAATGAATAGGGCTTGTAGAATATCGGAGGTTTTGATTGATTTCATAACTTTTTCTAGTGCTATGCCGAAGAAAATGCCATCTCATCGACGGTTTTTTATACGACAGGTACGACAATAAGAGATCTTTTCGTTGCACGGGATGAATTTAATTCACCGCTTAGGCTGTTCAAGTTCCACGTTTCTTTTTGGTAATCTAATTATTTTTCCGTTCAGGTCAATTTTTTATTGGTTTTCTTAATCAAATACTAATTCTCAAGATTTTGCTTTTTAGCTGAAAATTAGAGCTATACGCATGCAAGAGCTCGGGTTTATCCCAACATTCTCAGTTGTATGGCAACATTTGCTCAAAAACGAGAAAAAAACCGCACTCAAATCTGGCATATTTATATTGTTAAACTTATCTCGCTTACGAAAATCGCAAATTGGGGAATATGTAAATCGCTCATTACGGACACCCAATACAAATTACAAACAATATTTAAAAAAACAAAGTTTAATAATAATTTTAATTTTATTTTTAATTAATTTAATATCATCACAATATACAATATATAATGGTTTTTTGTTTTTATTCAATTTAATTTAGGCGGTTTTGTGGAATTATATATATTTTTCACAAACGAATTTAGTAAAACCATTCCCAACTCCATTAAAAAAAACAAATTTAAAATTTTGTTTCCGAAAAAGAGTGGGGAAACATTTTCTTTCATAGTATAACTATTGTCCATCAGATGGTGTGTATGATAGAATGGTTGTACTAAATTAAATTGGAAATATGTTATATGCAAAAAAAATAATAATATATTATTTGTAATAATTATGTTTAATTTAATTAATTATAATAATACATAATAATAATTTTCTATATAACTTAATTTAAATATATTCTAAATTATATTTATATGAGTTTTGTATTTTATGTATTAAATAAATGTTTGATTTATATATACATTATTTTTGAGTTTTTGATGAGTAAGTTTCGTGGATGATAGATTAGTTTAGGTTGGGTTTGGTAAATAGCTATTGTTTTGGCTGCAGCTTGATTTAATTTGATTTAAAATATTAACAGCTATTTGGATATGTAAGCGTGTTTTTTTATTTTGTTGGTCAATATAGAAAATTTTTTCTTAAAGTCATATAATAAGAAAAAGGGTTTGGAGTTTGAAAAGGTTTTTGTAATTGTAACTCAATCGGTTAGTAGAAAAGGCAAGAGAAATAAGAAAATATATTAGTCGATATTAGGAAATGGTAAAGCACTTAAGCAAATAATTTAAATTAAACGATAGACTATTTATAAAACTATTACATTAGTGCGATGTTATTTTTATATTTGTTTAACTAACTAAAAATTTGATTTTTATTCAACTAATAATTACGTAATATCGTTAAACAATTAATTAAAAATTATATTAGTAAAAATTATTTTGTAACCTATTTATATGTAAAAGCCATTGGAAAAGCTTATTTTAAGTTCATCAATGATTTTAAATATTTACAATTTTTGTTTATTTATTCGGTTGGTTTTTATTTAAATTCAGATGTTACTGAAAAATTACATAAATAATTTTTCTTTTATTATTTATTAGATGAGAATTATAAGTTTTTTGTTATATTTTGTTTTTTTTTTATTACAGTTTATGTATTAATATAATTATTTTACAACCTCTGAAGAAGTGATTTTGGAGAAGATAGTTTATATGCTTAGAAAGTTGTATGTTTTGCAACTGAACATTAACATAATTTCTTTTACTGGAAAACAAAAAATAATTTAAAACATTGCTCGAGCCATTGTTATTAAAAGATATAGATTGTCAGTTGGCAATGCATTATATTTCAAAAATTACAAAATTGGTAGCTTTGAACAACAAAGAATCTAGAATGGAAATAAAGAGAATGCAATATAGAATTTTTTTAGTATATTTCATTGTTCGAAAAAGTCCCTATTTGTAGAGGTGGCGTTTAACATCGGAATACCTACAGTTCTAGGGTAGGCATCTACAAGGTTTCGATCTCGGACAGATGAAGTCATCTTCGAGTCCTAAATTCTTAGAAAACACAAAAGAACTATTTTCTTCAATAGTTCTTTAAGAACTGAAAGAAAACCGGTACCGTACGGACTAGGACCCCTTCAGCACAGTTCACATCTGTTAGGAAATGTGAAAAACGATTTTTAGAAGTGTTACTGTAATGAAACACTGTAACGAAACCACTTGCACTGTTACTCAGGCTGGTTCGCTAAACAATATTGATCTTGCAGGTCAAATAAATAGAACAGAAAATGAGCTGTTACTACATTTAGAACCTTTATGTGAACAGAACCGTATTATCCTTTTGGAATTCACCAAACCATTGACATGATGATGCTCTGAGCGGTAGTTATTTTAGGAGGACCCTTGCACTATATCACCTTCCCAGTAAAGAGAAAGAATCAAACAAAATGTGCAATGAGCTAGATGCAACCACAAATGTTGGGGTTTACGATCCCACGTACCCTAGTTAGCGGAAAATCTTGTCTACTGCGAGAAGGTCGTGAGTGTTGACATTGCACGGAACTTGGTCACCCCTGATGGTGTACTATCTACATCATCCCACCATGCTTATTTCACCACATTCACGAGTTCTCAATGAAGTCAACACTACCAAGGGTAACACTCAAGTAATCTAACTGCCATAGTCTGCAAAAATTCTATTCATTAGATTGTAACCTGATAGTACGAAGAGCGCAGACCAGTGGACGATAACAGGGAAACGGATCGCCTGTCGATCTAGCCGATGTGACTGATGTTCTCTCTATCCTTACTCCCACCTCTTTATTCTTCACACAGAATGTTCCGGTGGTGTTTTTGGCTAAATAGGGAACAGTAGAAATGAAAATGCTAGGTAGCCTTTGGCTAAGTCATAGCTAGACAAAACTTGTCCTCTGGTCATCTATCAATTGCACCGAAACATTCTTCCAAAACTTCTTTTTTTGTTTATTATGCGTTTAAGTTAAATTATTTCATTTTGCTTTCGATTTCATCATTAAGATTCAGTTTGCTTATTCTGCGGTCACCTGTCTAAATAGTTTTCTCATTGCCTCCTCAAGTTTTTCTTTGAATTTTTTACTTGGTATTTATTTTTGGCTCCGTGTTTTTTGTGTTTGACCTTATTTTGGTTTTATTTTTGCTCTTAATGATTTTTTTGTTTTCAGCTAGAATTTTTTTCTCCGGCCCGGTAGGTTCAGTCGATAGAGCCTGAGAGTCTTTCTCAAGGTTTGGTTTCTAGCCCGGCTCCTACTGCACTTTTTTCATGATTCAGTCAGCTGGAATTCCTCCTTTTGTCCTGTCTTGTAATGAGCCAGATCTTCCTTGTCAGTTGTACTTAAAATTTGCAATCCTCCTTACCAATATATACTATATCCTCATTCGAAAATATGTGTATATATTTTCAAAGACTAATCAAGCCACCTGTTTGTTAACAAAACAAGTACACTTATTTTAAATATTTTGAAGTACATCTGCGACTTTCCGGAAGCCAGTATTAAATATTTTATTATTTTTTTTTTCACCTAATTATGAAAAACCAAAAGGGAATTACAATAGTTTTAAAAAAATTTCTGCCGACAGTTCTTTTATGACCCGTGCCATCGAATTTTTTTCTCAGTTGCTAAACAGTTCGGTTTGAATTCTTAAGTTGGGGTTTTTGGTAGTGGAATGGAATTTTTAGATTTTGGGAGTTTGGTATTCAATATAGTTTGTTGATTTCATTTCTGGTAAAAGTTTATAGCAAGTTTATTTTGTTATGCCTTAAACTAAGTTGAGAGTTTTGTTAAAAATTATCACTTTCTAATTTATGAGGAAAAAGAAATATAAGAAAATGTTACAAGTTCAGAGTTGGTGTTGACAAAATTATTAAGTATCAACGTAGAAATGATAATTTATATAAAAGTGAATTTCGCCCCCCTTTAATGGACAGGTTGGAAGAGATATCTCTTATGGAAATGTGGTGGGCCCCAACAGTCTGCATTTGAATTCGAATGATAATGGTGAGAGAATGACTGAGTTTGCATTATCAAATAATTTGAGAATTGCCAGTACGTTCTTTCCGCATCGATCGATTCATAAACAGACTTGGGTCTCACCGAATGGAAACACTCGAAATCAAATTGATCACGTTCTAGTAACAGCAGGTTTCTTTTCGAGCGTTCGGGATGTGCGATCCTTTAGAGGTGCATACATCGGAAGTGATCACTTCCTTGTATGTGCAACGATAAGGTTCCACTTTCCAAATCCAGGCATTCCAAAATTCAACCAACGGAAACGTTTTAACATCTCATCATTAAAGAATGCTGAAACAGAAGAGAGATATCAAATCCATATTGCCGAAACATTGGAGAAATCAGAAACCATTAATGGAGACGTCGATAAGTCATGGTATTTGCTCAAAGATGCTGTTTTAAGCGCTGCTGAGGGAATACTTGGACGACCACAGAACCACTCCCAGAAGCCATGGATGGATCAAGCATGCCTTGACGCTATTCAATACAAAAGAGATTGCTATCTGAAGTGTCTACAAGGACGCAACACCAGGTCCACGAAGGAAAACTATAAACTGGCAAGACAAGCCGTTACAAAGCTATGTAGACGAGCGAAGAGAGAATGGTGGAAGAGACAGTGTGAGGAGATTGAAAGCTTCAATAAGGAACATCAATCCGAAGGGCCCTCAAACTAGATCAACTGCTATTCAAAATGAAGATGGGGAGCTACAAGTAGACCTTAAAAATATTTTAGATACTTGGGCCGCTTATTTTGAGAATCTTCTCAACTTAAGTGACCAGCAACAAGTCGGACGACGAGCAAAGCTTATTCGTGCGTCAAAGGTACATGTAGACGAACCCACCAAAGAGGAATTCGATGCGGCGCTGTCAAAACTAAAATGCAATAAAGCACCTGGTATCGACGATATAACATCCGAAATGATTGTACATGGTGGCGAAACGCTATCCTTAAGATTGTTTGAACTTGTTCAAATGATCTGGCGGACTGAAACCATGCCATAGGACTGGAACACAGCTATGCTGATACCAATCCATAAAAAAGGTAATCGCCTACAATGTGCAAACTACAGAGGAATCGCTCTCCTCTGCACAGCATATAAGATCTTTTCCTACATTTTGCTATCCAAAATCAATCCTTTTGCTGAACAACTGTTTGGAGAATATCAGTGTGGCTTCCGGCGGGGCCGAGGTACCACCGATGCACTTTTCTCGATAAGGATGATTTTGGAAAAGTGTCGAGAGTTCAACATACCTGTGCACCAACTTTTCATTGATTTCAGGCAGGCCTACGACTCTCTCGAACGAGAGACTCTATGGTCTGCTCTGGTGTCGATGGGAATTCCTGGTAAACTGGTATCACTATGCAAAATGACAGTACAGAACTCTCAATGCTGTGTACGAGTTGAGAACGAAATATCAAAGTTTTTTAAAGTCGACTCCGGTTTAAGACAAGGTGATGCTATCTCTCCTATACTCTTTAATCTAGCCTTGGAATATGTGTGCCGTCAAAAGAAACTACCGACTAATAACAATATCTTGTCAATAAACTCAGTACAGATGATTGCTTACGCTGATGATGTTGTCATCCTCGGCCGAAGTGAAGCTGTTATGAGTGAAACTTTTAAGTCGCTTGAGAGTGGTGCTAGAAAAATTGGTCTGCAAATCAACTACAATAAAACCAAACATATGAATGTTTCAAGGGAGGCTGAGAAGAAAGATTTGATGTGCGGCGATGAACGAATTGAGGGCGTTGAATCTTTTAAATATTTGGGATCAATGCTTGACTCAAACAACAGCATACTTACAGATATTAAAGCTCGAATCGCTGCAGGTAATCGAACTTTCTACTCAATCAAACCTCTCCTTGGATCACCGTATGTATCAACTAACACCAAGCTCAAGTTATACAAGACATTGATTAGACCGGTTGTGATGTATGGGTCACAAACGTGGACCCTTACACAAAATGACGAATCGCATTTATCTGTATTTGAGCGTAAGATCCTACGCTACATATTTGGTCCACTTAAGACAGACGATGGGGAGTATAGAACCCGGTATAACTTTGAGATCAGAGACCTTCTTGAGGGTCCTGATATAATAGGTTGTATCCGTTCTAATAGGATTGCTTGGTTTGGGCATGTTCTACGAGCCGATTCACAGTCTGGAATGATTAGAAAAATGTACGTTAGTACCCCAGGGAGTGGTAGACCGCGAGGTAGACCACGACTACAATGGGAGACTGACGTAATAAACGACCTTAAAAAAATCGGCTGCCATGGTAATTATGTCGCTGTTGCGAATGACCGTGGTGAATATTCAAAGCTGATTAACCTGGCAACGCTCCTACATGGAGCATGAACGCCTTTTAAAAAAAAAGAATTTCGCCTAACATAAACTAGAGATAAGTCTAAGAACTAAACAAAAAAATTAAGCTTGTTAGAAATAAGGTAAACAATGTTGGTTTAAAGAAAAGTAAATAAACTGGACTCGAGTTGCTGTAATAATCTAATGATTTGCTAAGATTAACTATTTTGAGGGTTGTGGGGTAACAGTTCCTATTGGTAATGAAAGCACCCGTTTCATTTTTGTTATTTTAAATTTCTTGTAAAAAGTTTGGTCGGAATAATCTTTGCTCACTCGTGCTAGCGGCCTTCTCGGACCACCAGACAAACCTCCTACTACAAATGCTTAAGGTGAAAGTCTGATCTTACTACAATTCCAAAGACCTTAGAAGCATTACGTCTTTCATCTTATTACTTGAATTTACTAAATTGAACTAATAGAACTAAACAAATTAATAGAAAACTATTTATGAGGTTTAATTTAGTTTACAGGGTTGTTCACATCCCAGCATGCATATTCCGTAAATATGCTTAGTTGCACGTGTCCAGTTTGATCGAGGATGTTATTACTTGACGCTCATTTATCGGCAAAAATGCGTGTAGATAGGCCTTTTTCCTTAAATGATTATATGTACAACAATGAGGATACAAAGGAAACCATTCGCCATCTGCTTTGCTCCTATCTTTCCAGTTGAATGAAAGTAAGAGACATTTGTAACATCTTGAGAAGCTTTGGATAGGTTGCACTATAGGAAGTGGGACCAAAACTTATTTTAATGTCATGACTACGATCCAATACTGACTATGTTTTGTCGTTAGTTCAAATTACTTTAAAAAGTACTTGATTCTTCAACATTTTAGATGTAGCGTAAGAATAATTGGTAATTTCAACATTTACAATCCAACCATAGTGAAACATGAAAAATCTAATCGGAGAAAATGCAATACCAATATGTGAAGACACAAGAATACAAGTTTTTTTTTTAAATAATCGCATTAGTGTAATCTGTCACAGATTGAACTAGCAGTATTGATCAACAATGTAACATCAAAATTGCTACAAATAAGTTCGACTACCCAGCCAAGTTTTAAAAATCAAAAATGTGATGATACCAACTAGAAATGTTGAAAAGTTCCCGGTGCCTAAAACGAAATTACAATAGGACATTTTACTTAAAAAAACCCCAAAATCAAATTAACCAAACCAGTCGGTTGAGTGCAAATAAAATCCAGTTTCTGTTAAATTTGACCAATGTTATAAATTTTCAAGTTTTCCAACTTTCACTTTCATAAAGTTCTTCCCTAGGAGGGGAGGTGATGTGGTTGACAAAGCACGTTTTGGCAGTATTCGCTAAACCGAAATCAGTTGTTCTTTCAAAGGAGACACAACTTGACTTAGATAAAAATGGAGTATTGCCAGCTCCATTGAATTATGAGTTTCTAGTGAATCGCTAATTAATTATTTAAAATTTATCAACATTTCCATTTCAAAATTATTGTAATTATTCAAGATTAATTGTATAACAAATCCTGAGTTACTAACTTTTCATTTGATAGCCTACTTGACTCGGTGAAAAATATAGTTGTAAGGGTCTCACACAACGGCTCTCTTAAAGAAATGAAGCTTGTGCCTTGGCCTGTTTTGTGTAGGCAGGTTAGTTTTTCTACGATTATTAGTGAATGGAATGTTTTAATTAAAGAGTCAATAGACAAATTAAACAATTGATTTGAAAAAGAGAAATTAAGATTTTTGCTTAAGCAATTACCAGGATGTAAATTCAGCGTTAAATTTCTATTGTAATAATTTATTTGTTTTTAAAACATTTCCAATTGAAAAATTATCTGAAAAGAATTAATTACATAATTTACATCGACACTGAAATTGATTTAAAATCGTTTAAAATTTGAAAATGTTTTCAGAAAACGTCCAAGAATTAATTAAATTTAGTAAAATAAGTGAATTATTCCTTTAGAATAATCACACAGAATAATATAATTACGAATCACATTAAAATTGTTTTTAATTTTTAATAATTTATTAATAATATTTTCATATTTTAATATTTAATTTTTGTTTCAATTTTCTCTGATTTAGTTTGCTTGTTATTCTCCTTGTCAACACAATTGGAAAAGGGAATAATATTTGGATACTAAAACTTATTCATTGGAATATATTCATATAAATAGTATTAATAATAATATAAGAATATTTATTAAAATTAATTATAATGCAGTTGGTATATTGTTATTGTTATTATTTGTCCGTTTAGAAAATAAAAAAGCGGCAATTGCAGTGAATGGTACTAAAACACAAAATGTTATACGAATTAAACTTCCAGTACATTTGCTATTATTGTTGTTGTTATCATTATTAGTACTATTATTATTGTTGTTGTTATAATTATTATTATAATTATAATTATTATGTCTATTATTTATGTGATTATTATTTATATTATTATAGTTATTATTATTATTATGATTAATTTGATTTATTGATGATGGTGAATGGATAATAACAGCACGATGACCAAAAGCTTTATTCTTAGCCCAAAAATATAATGAGTTTAAACGACAACTAAATCAGAGAAATAATTCTCATGCTATTGCACTGCCCGACATAGTGGTAGGACGTTCTGTATTACGATCGCGTGTTCTTTCGTGATCTGTTGATTCAGAACTGAAATATAAAAAAATATTATTAAAAAAATTACTTAAATACTCAAGCAAACAAAATCAAAAAAAAAACAAAAGCAAAGATAATCAACCCTTTTATTACACCAGAAAATTGACATACATGTAAATTTTCTTAGGTTTTTTAAAAAACTAAATTTTGGTTGAATCAAACAAATAACTTAAACTTTAAAAAAATATTACTATAACAAAAATAAGTTTTATAAATATAAACATAGCAATCCGACTAAATGCATACGTGAGTCATCCATTTAAATTTAAAAAACAAAAATCTTAAAAAACTAAAGAAATTTAAAATCTAAAACTTCAATTATGGAATCACATTTGAAAAAAATTCTAGATTACCATTTTGCAAATACTTCTGAATATTTTAGTACTATAAAAATAAACAATTTAATAATTTGTTTTAGTAAAACTCCCACTTGAAGATGGCGTGCTTGATTTATATTTGAAGTATATTTTCTACTCAAAAAATGTTTGTATAAATATTTTGTAGTGCAACATTTAGTTTATCGTGTGCAACAAATTTTTTTTCGTTTGAGAAATCTACATACTATTTCAATGATTAAAAAATATATTTTAAATGCATGTGTAACATATATATATAATTTTTGGTTATTTTATTTTGTGCTTTTATTACGAAAATTCAGCAGCAAAACACTATTTATACAGAAGACACAAGTTCAGCATATTTTCAAAGTAACAGGGAAAAACACATAAAAGCAAAGTAGATTTTTAAAAGATTTAAATAAATCAATCTATTAGAAAAAAGATGGGAAACCCAGTAACGGGTTAGTAAGAAGATATGACAATTTAGATGCTCAATTCGAAAGATTAATAAAAATTAAAAACAAAAATAAAACTTTAGCGACGAACAATACATTCAAACCGAATTTTGATGGTTCGTCATCCTGGACAAATTATTTTATACAGTTCGAGATCGCTTCAATTGGCAACAATTAGAAAACTATGCACTAAGTAAGAAAGAAAGAAAACTATGCTACTAAGGCTATGGCTGCACTAGACAGGCGATATGGGTAAAAAAGGTTCTGAAAACCATTAATAGAGCTTCAAGTATTAACACAGAAAGGATAAGTTCTAGCACAACAGGGTGTCTATGATAGTCCAGCACGCACGAAAGACAAAGACACTATGTTCTTGTTTATAAATGACATTGTAGAGCTTGAGGTAACAAAGAGATTTGACAAAGCTGTTATATCCTGTCAATTTACATCCGGCACTGAACGAGGCTCCACAGTCCGATAGCTTGTGGCACTAACTGCAGTGGACAGTGGCACTAACAGCAGTGGACAGAATTTAATAAGTCAATCCGATATCAAAAATCACCACAAAAATAAAATGACCAGCAAACGAATACATAAGAAAACGTTGTAAGCCACGAGAAGAGGACTTGCGTCACTCATGCAAAAAGTTGCTATAGAAGAATATATTGGCAACCGATCTGGTTTAAGGCCGACGAGTAATTAACATTAAGCCCGTTAACGATTTTAAAACTAATTTGTTACTCCTTAAAAATACAAATTAGATTATAAATAGAGAAGTGTGTGACGTACGGTGTAATATGCTAGCATTTACTAGAGCAAATGTAACACTAATCAGCAACTATTTCGGAAAAATGGGTTGGCTCGTTTAACAGTTAAATATTATTTTGAATCACGGGTAAGAAGGTTACTGTATATAGCAAGTACGTATTGCAGATCCGCATTGGCCAGTACATCTGCACCCATCCTGAGATCATCATGAACATGTTCGTTTAATTGCAATTAGGACTAGACTATTTAATCGACAACCAGTTTAATATTGATCAAAATCACATTTATGTTGGCTTACTGATAATACTAAAGTACTTCGGGGTACCCACAACGGCTGGAGAATTTGGTGTAGTAATAAGACTCACTATCACAAAATGATTATTCGTAGTCAACAGCCTACGCAGACAGCACATCTATTAGGCTCATTTACGTAATGAAGACGGTAACAACGTTAAAACAAGAACACATCGCTATACTCAAATAACCTTTATCCATAGTAGGAGATGATTTTTTGGAAGGAAATGGCAACGATATTTTTCCAGCTCACCTTTCCCAACTCTTGGAGCATTTTGCAACATGGAGATCGACAAAATGTTACGCAGCTGTTGTCTCCGTAAAAATTTATTTGTCTGGACAACTTTCGTTTGCTTGTATCAACGCAATCAATACAACTTATCGTCTATTTATTTATATCTTTCTGAACCCTGATTACAATAATTTTTTTTTCATCGATTTCTGTTTCATTTTGATATGTTCTTGATTCATAATTTTTTTCTTGTATGTACAGTCGAATTGAAAAACACAAAATAAGAAAAACTAAATTAGAATCTTGCTAAAACTCAACTCTATCAAAGAAAACTGATTAAAACTGTTTTATTGAAATCAAATAAAATTGGTTTGATTCGGGTTAGATTGGTTAGATACTGTTATATCTATTTGATATTATTAATCTATAATTGTAGCTTTAAGATACAAAACAACTTTTCACTTGTGTAATATTATTATTGTAGATTCAAAATTAAATTGTACTATAAAAATACGTGTTTGCAATATAAAACATAAAAGAATCTAGAATTTTGGAACAGTTGAAAAAGGGTTCAGTGGAGTGTGTTTTTGGTTTATTTTTGCTATATGTTTTAATATTTATGTAATTAATCCGGAAAATTGGCAAATGTTTTTACAGTTAATCGGACACACATGGCTGAAGCTCACTGGATTAAAACTTCACTAGACACGTAGTCGGTTAAGCGCTTCCTGTTAGTGACATCACTAGCAGGTCCAGCGTTCTTTAAAAAAGTTAAACGAAACGTAAAGTTTCCTGTTCGTAAGCTTTTTTGAAAGTACAGGGGAGTTTTTGCAGAATCATTTACAGACATTGACAGAATTTCAAGAGTGAAACATAAAATTGAAGTCAAAGATGCGTCACTTATCAAGCAACTACATAGGTTTTCCTTTTTGGCGAAGACATATGAAGTTACCACTATAGCTCAAATCTTGAACACGCAAGGGTTAGTTAGACCATTCCACAGTCCATGGACCTCTACGGTGTGGCTGGTAAAGAAAAAAAGAGTCTGTAAGGGGTTATGTTGGAAATTGTAGACTAAACGAAGTCATAATTTTTACCCACTTCCAAGAAAATGGGTTGCCACGATGGAGCTTTAAAGCAGTTTCTGGCAAATTGTGGTGACTTTAGTAGATTAAGAGAACACTGAATTCACTACTGGTACCGACTTTTGCAATTCACTTTCCTGCAACAGGCCTGTCCAGACAGACTTTTGCTTTGTTCCTCTTCCTTTAATTTGTATAGAGGTTTTGCATACCAGTTTTTTGCACACTCTCTCAAAAGAAGCTATTTGTTTTAGTTAAGGCAGTTTGAAATTCCTACCATTACCATTATGGTAGAACATTATTACTTTGTACATATCAAGGACTCCTAAAGCTGTTAATTTCTTTCAGAAATTCAAAAAAGCTAATAGCGAGATGGATAAAACTGCCACAACAATTTAAAATAATAATGATTAATTTAAACTCAGAAGAGTGTGGAACGTACCCACGGTGTAACTTTTGACCTAAAGCTGAGAAAGCATTCAATTAAAATCTGAAATTTTAATGTTGGTGACCAGAAAAACAATAGCTGACTGTCTTTGTTTGGTTTTCTTGCATGTAGATTTTTTTTCGTTTAGACTTTAGAGATTGTTTTTTAATTGTTTGTTCAAATGATTTGGCCAAGTTATCAATTTTATTGAATATGAAGAGGCCAAGTCGTGAAAGTCTTGAGTATTTTAATTCGCGATCGCAAAAGGCATACTTTTGGAAAACATGGACTAATTAAACCAAATTTCATAAAAAAGATAGAGTTTAAGTTTAAACAAAGTTGAATCTCCAACACAAACAATTTAAAGGAAACAGTGAAGTATTATAGCTATAAGGTATTATTTTAGAAAGCTCATTGTTAAAATCACTATCACATTTTACTTACTTCGATCTAACAGTCTTTGGACTCCCTGGCTCAACAGTTGTATTATTATTGTTTGTACTAGCCGATAAACGCCGTCCACCAACATTTGATTTACAATCAAATATTGTTTCATTTTCTTGTTCAATTTCAACCTTAAAATAGTTAACAAACTACAATTAAAATTTATAAACAAATGTTCATTATAAAATCATACTTGTCGATTGAAGCACAACCGTTCACTCGAATCCGATCCACACGATGAACTTTCCGACACAGCCGTTGTTGGTTTTGCTACACTTGGTGGACTATTAGGACCAGGAAACCGTTTTGAACAAACTAAACTTTGTATATGCTCACATATTCGTCGGAATCGTCTGATATTTCCTGACAATAATGTAAACGTTATTGCAAAAAGCATATCCGCAACATCACCCTGTTTACAAATTGCACTTATATCCACTTGAAAACGAACATGACGTTGAAACATTGCCGGTCCAGTTCCATTTCTTTTATATTCAACCCGAAATGACATTGGTGATATAACACTATGTGATAGTTCCGCCATCTGTGAAAAAAATCAAAATAATTATTTTATTTGTCAAACTATCTAATAACGCTGTAATGATTTACCGATAAAAATGCATGAATTAAATGTGCTTTAACAGTTGCTAATGGTTTTCCTTTTACTAAAACTGTAAACGTTTCGTCTTTTTCTGTTGTCATTAGATTACCGAACCATGATCGTTTCGTTAATTCAGGAGAAGAGTCAGGTGTTAAATGAACTTCATCCGAAGAGGCTTGAATAAAAATAGAAAGCTATTGTTATTGTTTAAACTTTGAGAAAAACTTTTTGAACTGTTTACCTTGTAATTTTCTCCTATGAAATCGGGGACTACCTAAAAAGCTGTTTTTAATATTAGTTAACCTAGTTTTCCATAATTGACCACCAGTTGTACTGCATGTTGATGTTGTCATAGCAGCTGATGGTGCATTTAAATGAGGTGATCCAGGAGGTGTCATTACCGACAGGGGTACTAATCATCAAAACAATTTTTGGTAAAAGAAATAAAATTAAATTACAAATCGTTTAGGCTTACAGTTATTGGGTTCATTCTCTGGAAATAAACTAATTGCTATTGTTGGTCCAGAATTTGCACGATGATGAGCTGGCGATGTTGGATCCGAATTTAAATTTGTTGGTGTTATTGTTTGTGGTTGTGGACGATTTGGTGATGCCGTTGAATGTGTAGAATGCCTAACTGATGCTACATTCGCTGGTGATGAAGGCCGAGGAACTAAATAAATAACAGAACTTTAAGTCTTATTTTTTACATATTATTGTAGTCTTGTTACCAGTTGTTTGAGATGAATTCAAAACTGAACCTCTAGTTGGACTGTGATATGATGATGATCGTGTTGTTGGTGCTGATGATGGAGATCGTCTTGTATGACTTCGACCGTTGCTATATGACCTAAAACTAAAAAAATTGCTATGTATAACCGAATTCTAGAAATAGATTTTTATAGTTATACTTAAAAGCTTGGCGTCTTGGTGTCACTGGCGAGCCTTCACTTATTTGACCAAATTGGAAAGTAGTTTGACCATTTATCCTACATGTATCTAAACGCTTTCGTGGTGGATCTACTGGTTCTTGTTGTACTTCTGGACGTGATCTAGCCAATTCATCATCATCCTCTAACGCGGGTCGCCTTCGTTTTCGTTCGAGTAATAGGAAATATATTACCTTTTCTGTATTATGACTATAACAAAACGATTCCATTTAAAATTAAATTTTTTAATATAAATACAATTTTTTTTACTTTGAGCTTAATAATTCTTGAATTAATTTCTCTCGTTCCTTAAAACAACCAAGTGAGCATATTGCATTTAATACATCAGGATCTACTTGTGACGCTGATGGAATTATATGTGTTTGGACAACTTCCATCATTGGTAATTCTAATTCTAGTTCACCTTTACCACCAGCCGTCACCCATGGATGTCGATTAATTTCAGATAACTGAAAAAAAATGAGTTTGTAAAAAAATTTATTTAAGTTTTGCTTAAAATTTAGTTTTGAATAAGAAAAGATTTTTTGAAGACATGTAATTGTGTTTAAATAATAGTTGTAGTCAAATGACATAAAAAACGTAGAGAGTTTAAGCGTAAAGGAGAACTCAATTCACAATTATTCCTTCTACAAATTAGCCGTCACAAGAGTCACTTCGAAGTCGTGTCCTTTTTCTGTACCAGTAAAATCCACCAACAGTGATCTAGCCTCAAAAAATTTCTAAGCCAAACCCAAACCCTTGATCATAGACGCAATATCGGAGCCCTTTGTGTAGTTTATAAATACTCCTACGGTAAATGTTCAGCTGGGATAAAAATTTTAATTCCCAAACGACGCTAGCTATCTCGCACTACTTGTCTAGTAATAAACTCCCATGAGCACTTGCTTGAATCATTCATTGGCCGAACGGAGCAATATTTCTCGTTTTTTTTCCACTAACGACCTCACTATGAAGTTCTCTACCATCCCTTTGCATATATTGTTCCTTCACTTTCCACTGCTCTCCTTTACTTAATTACTGTTGTGCCTGCACTAAACAAAAAATTTTTTGCTATGCATTATATGTATTCATAATCTGAATCCGTTATCTGAACAAAACAATATAAAAAAAATAAAAAAAATACTGAACAATTAGTTCAATGGGTTTTTTGTCACATTTTTTTCTCTTGCGTTTTCATTAATTTTTTTTTCATATATTTCTGTCAGACTAGCAGATATTTAAATTTGATAACAGTTCTATCAGTCGAGTTCAACCTGAAAATAACAATCACAACAAAAGAAAGAAAAAGGTTCAATCAGCTGATTTTCGTCAAATGAACTAAATATATGTTACATAAAAATAAACAACATACTATTTGTATAAACATTGGGTTCTTAAAAAAATACGTATTGTACTTACCGTCATTCTTTTATCAGGATTAACTTCTATCATACCACGTAGCAAACTTTGACAGTCTGGTGGCACAAAATGTGGTATGTGAAATACACCTCTTTTCACTTTTTCTAATAACTGTCTTAAATTATCATCATCAAAAGGTAAAGCACCAACTAATAAAGCATATAAAATAACACCACACGACCATACGTCCGCCTTTCGACCATCATATTTTTCACCCTAAAATTTCGATTATGTATTTTTAATTTGATAATTTTTTATTCAACACAAAACTTACCCTTATAACTTCAGGACACGCATAATGTGGTGAACCACATGATGTTTCTAACATTGAACCAGCCGGTTGTAATGAGGCCATTCCAAAATCTGCTATTTTTATATTATTTTTTTCATCTAATAGTAAATTTTCGGGTTTAAGATCACGATGGCATATTGAATGGGAATGACAAAAATCTAATGCGGATATAATTTGTCGAAAGAATTTTCGTGCTTCTTTCGGTGTCAACCGGCCTTTTTTAACTAAATAATCGAATAATTCACCACCGGATACGTGTTCTAGTACTAAATATCTGAAATCAAGACACAAAATCAGTTTTTTTGAATAAAAATTACATGTTCGATTATCTGTTTAATTAAATTAAAAATTTTGACGATTGTAATCGAGTGAGTTTGTTTATCAACAAAATATAATATTAAAATAATGTAATAAACAGAATCAAGGTCAAATGTAATAAAATTTCCTAAACTGCTTCCGTTTGGTTGGATTCAAATCAACAAAAAAAAAATTAAAAACAAACAGCTAGAGTGAGAGGAGGTGGCAACTCTCTTCCACTAACAATCGAATTAAGAACATATAATAGAAAAATATATAACTCTACGAAAAATTCGAATAAACGAAAAGAAACTCACAAATATTTTTTATTTTCATAAACATCTGTCAGTCCCAGAACATGAGGATGATCGATTAATTTCATAATTGCTATTTCACGTTCAACCTGAAAACAATAAAAAAAATAAATTAGATTTGTTTTAACAAATTAATTAGGAAATTTATTCAGAAAAGATTTAATTTAAGGTAACACGTTTACGTTTGTATAAGTTTTTGTGCTACATGGTCAGAGTTAAATTTTTTTAAAGATTGAAACATGTAGCCTTTTCTGTATGGGTTCTATTATTTATTTGTGATATTTTACAACTTATAAAAAGGATAATAAAATAATTGCGATGGTGTTAAAAATTCAACATGATGAGAGGAATGCTGTCAAAACGTGCTGAAAATTAAAAAATGTACCACGATTTTCTTGGATACTTTTTGAGATCTATTGATTATGTGTAGTTTGTGTTGCAAAGTTTGCAGATTTTTTTACCACCTTTATCAAGCAGGTTTGCTGTTCAACTATCATAGTTACATAGTTGAATATATCTGTTATTGAGGCAACCGCATTGGCTATATAGCCTGTGTTGCGCTACAGTGTAGAGCAGTGTTATGTAGAGTAGTCCAGTGCAAGGCAGTATAGGGTAGAGAAGTGGAGAAGGAGCAGTTCAAAACAAAACAGTGTAAAGCAGAGCAGTGTGGAGCAGAGCAGTGTAGATGAATATTTGGTTTAGACGCTACTATGTGTCAATTAAATGTTGAGAATTTTTTTACATCCAATTTAGATAATAAAACTTTACGTTATGAGGTTATAAGAGTGATCTTCAAAATGTCTTCCATGCGTTACCCTTCCAACCGTTATTGTTTTTACACTGACAATGTAAATGTTTCTGCTTTAAAATTTTACAGAAACCATCCAATGTGCTATCAATAAAATCGTCCTTTTTTTATAGTAACACCCAAACAAAAAAAAATTGTTTTCGAAAGCTGCCAAAGCGGCACTTAGAAACAAACGTAGATCATTTAATATTTGGATTCATAACAAACCTCCCACTAATTGATTATCTTGAGATTATCTCAAACGAAAAACCTGAAATTGACAGAGCGAATGCTTCAATACTTACGTCTATATCTATTTCTGACACGAGTTTCTACAGTACCATTAATTCTTTAAATTCTGGTACAAAATTTTCTATTCCTCCTATTATTGATGGTGATTCAATCGTCAATGATAGCGCAAGCAAAGCTTACTTGTTTGCTGAACACTTTGCTCTGAACTCCACTGTTTTTGAACCTCCTAAAGAAATACCCCAAATCCAGCATTCAGGAGTTAATATAAATGAACGCGGTGTCCAAAATAGTCGCTAAACTTTTAAAGGGGTTAACCATCAACAAAGATTCAGGAATGGCCAACATTCCACTTATTATTTTAAAAACCTTTTCTAAAGAACTTGCACCAACTTTGACTAAGATATTCTACCTATCCTATAAATCTGGTATATTTCCCTTGTGCTGGAAGTTGGCCAATGTCCAACCCGTCCACAAAAAGGGACCAAAAGCCGATATCTTAAATTATAGGTCAATAGCTTTACTACCGGTCCTATCCAAAGTCTATACGAGCATTATATTAATACACACATTTCAAAATTTCTGGAAGTAAATCATTTAATAGCTGACAGCCAATACGGTTTTTGAAACAAAGATCAACTACCAATCTATTAAACTATGTAGCGCATAGTTGGAACAGCATACTTGATAAAAATGGTCAAACATACGTTATCGCTTTAGACATCTCCAAGGCATTCGATCGAGTCCGGCATGAAAACTTAATCAACAAGCTCGTTTCGTTTGGTTTTCATCCCAATTTTGTGAAGCTGATTCAAAATTTTTTATCCAACCGATACATTTCGGTCTCCTCAGACGGATTATCATCTGAGTCTAAACTAGTTAACGCTGCTGTACCGCAAAGCTCAGTATTGTCCTCAACCCTATTCTCGATTTACGTCAACAATAGTTTTGCAGATGATAGTACTCTGCACAAGTCGTTCAAGCCCCTTCCTTCAAAAGGTAAAATGCAGGAATGAATTAATCTCGCCCGAAGAGACGCTGCCATTAACAAGAATAAAGACCTAAAAAAGCATCAAATACTCCGCGGTTGTTTTTGCTCTACCGGGTCGAGTAACTGTTGATGCATGGTGGAACACCTGTTGATGAGGAATGGGAGTAATGGAGAATTGTAACGACGGACTATTTTTCAATTTTTACTCTAAAATAATAGTTTTCAAATTCATTGAAATTAACAACTAATTAATTTTTTTTGAATTGTAATAAGCGTCGTCCCACTGTACAATGAAATATATTTTTATTGAAAATACAAGTTTTGCAAGATGGTTTTTTTTATTTGAAAAACAGGAGAATTACTTGATGGAAAATGAAGCAGAAGATCGATGATAATATGATATAAAAACGATCAAATTGTTTGGATCGGGAATTAGTATAATTTTTAAAATCAGTCACTTGGTTTAAATTTACGATCAGTAAATTATGTAAATTGAAATAAAATTAAAACTCAGTAATGACTGAATCATCATACAGCTTACTTTGGAGTAGTTTTAATATTGCTAATTGTTTTTAAAATGTTGTTTTAAAACTAAAAAGAAGATAAATTTCAATTGTTGTGTTAATGTTGTAAAACTTTTTTTATGGTTGTGAATTTAATAAAATGTTGAGGTTTTGCAATTGCATCTATTAAAATATGTAAACGATATATGTTTTACATTGAAGAAATAAAATTCATTTGTTAAGCAAGTGTTATGTTATCAGTTTTGAAAATAAATTTATAATTTTATGAAGGAAAACACATTCGTACCTGAACTTTGATAATGACGAAAAACAAAAATTAATTGAAGAAATTCATGATGTTGTTACCGTACGAGATTCTAAACACAAAATTGTCTAATTCTATTTGTTAAAATATGGATGGCCTGAAATCTCACAGCTCTGAGATATCAAGGGTCTGGGTTAAGGATTTTGATATAGTTTTCGGCAAAAAACGTTTATAAAACTAACACGAAACATCAATACCACTCCGGGAAATTATAACAAATCACAAATTAACATAATTTAGTGAAAAGATGATACACTCAGCAAACTACTCAAAATCCTCTCCATTTAGCGTTGCGAGAAAATATTACAAAATCACAAATTCATATTTCTTTCAAAATTCCAAAAATATTGTAAAAATTAAATAAAATCAAACTTTTTTTAAAATTCCAAAAATTATTATAAAATCAATGATTAAACTTTTTCGAAAATTCTGAAAATATTGAAAAAATTATACAAAATCAAATATAAAAACTTTTTTCAAAATTCCAAAAATATTCTAAAAATTAGATAAAATCAAATATTTAAACTTCTTCTAAATTCTAATAAAATTCCAAAAATTCTCAAAAATTCAAAAATTGAAACTTTTTTCAAATTCTAAAAATATATGTAAAATTAAAAAATTTTTTTTTCAAAATTCTAAAAATATTCCAAAAATTGGAATAAAATCAAATATATAAACTTTTTCTAAATTCTAATAATATTCCAAAAATTCTTATAAATTCTTAAAAATTCAAACTTTTTCTAAAATTCTAAAAATATTGCAAAAATTATAACAATATCAAAAATTATAAAAATTATAATAAAATCAAAAATTTTAAATTTTTCAAAATTCTAAAAATATTCCAAAAATTCTTACAAAATCAAAAATTGAAACTTTTTCAAAATTCCAAAAATATTCAAAAACAATAACAAATTCAAAAATGTCCATTTCCAATTTCATTTTCATTTACATTTTCAGCAAACTATTCAAAAATCTTCAATTTCGCGATTCGAGAAAATATCACAAAACCACAAATTCATATTTCTTTCAAAATTCCAAAAATATTGTAAAAATTATAATTAAATCAAACTTTTTCCAACATTCTAAAAATATTGCAAAATTTATTACAAAATCAAAAATTGAAACTTTTTCAAAATTCCAAAAATTATAATAAAATCAAAAATTTAAAATTATTCAAAATTCCAAAAATATTTCAAAAATTCTTACAAAATCAAAAATTAAAACTTTTTCCAAAATTCTAAAAATATTGCAAAAATTATTACAAAATCAAAAACCCAATTTTTTTTCAAAATTCCAAAAATATTTCAAAAACTATAACAAATTAAAAAATTTCCATGTCCAATTTCATTTTTAATTACATTTACGTCATAAAAACAGCTACATTTTTTTTCCCAAAAAATTGGCTAAAAATATCAAGGAAATCATTTTTTGACACGCTTGACATTATTTTTTGACAAACTTATAATGCCATAATTCTCTATAATAATAATAAAAATTCATTTCAAACAAACAATTTTATTTTTTCCCAAAAAATCGGGTAAAAAAATAAATAAAAACCTTTCTTTTGACACACTTGACAACATTTTTTTGACAAACTTATGATGCAATAATCTAGTTTTTTATCTCACATACCAATCCCTACCATCAAGATTTCTCCAAATTTAATGTTTCTACTCGTAATCACTTAAAATGAACGTTTTTTAAGCCAAAAATATGAAAATTTGCTATTTTTGACACACATAATGATTTTTTTGACACACTTTCGGTACAGTTATCGAACACAGCGTCCTTTCGGACCTGTCCCTTGAGTATACCTATTTTTAGAAAATAAAATTTTTGAAATCCCTCCAGCGGTTTCCCTGCAGCGTAAGTAATGACGGCGGCCGGCAGACAGGCATACATTTTTTTTTTGCTTTTTTAGAATCAGTAGGTCCTAAAACGTCGAGAAATGCCAAAAAAAGTGGAGGTAAGAATTTCACTTTGAGCTCATGAATGTAATACTTAGGTCTCTCAGACCGAAGTAAATTAGTCGTCAAGTCCGTTTATGAAGTTTTCGTGCCGATACTTCATTATGTATTGACTATTGATTTTTGTGGAGGAACGGATTGGTTTCTGCTTGATATAATGAAACCTTTAATTAACCGTCAAGATAAACGAAGATAAACGAAGACAACATTGAAGAAATTTATAATGTAATATGAGCTCTCCGGTGTAATATAATATTATTATATTTCGTATAAAGTCCAAAAATCGTAACAGAATAACAATGGAGAATGAATAATAAAACGTGTTGACTAGACTACGAATGTAATTTTTTTATTGCCGCCTAGGCGTCACTAGCCATATTGGAAAAATTTATAAAGGCTATGTTCACCATTATGTATAATTATCTAAGTTAATAAGTTTTTCCAATATTTTTTATGAATAAAAGCTATACATTTCGAGCTATATAGTTAAAGAGCTTAATTAAAACACTAAACATAAAATCGGCTCATGCATATAACATCAGTTTAAGAATCAGTTTAACATATATCATTAAAATCGGTTCATTTATTTTACTTTAGAGCCATTTCAATCCACTTGGGTCGAGCAATTGTTTTTCATCACCCTGTATCTTAAGACAGGGATAAAAAACAACTAAGAATGCCGAATTTTTTTAAAATTTGATTTTAATAAATTCCAACACTATAAATATAGAAAATTCTAAACTCATTTCCAAAATTAAAAGTTTTCGGTCCATTGGTCCCGCGTGGAGGGATCAGTTTTTATTGTTTTGAAATTTTTTTTATTTTTGATCTATGGGTGTGACAACCCCGCGTACTCCAGTCCCTGCTATTGACATACGAGTTAACGTGCGATATCACATACCACTGGCAATAGCAGTGAGATGTCACTAGCCAAGGTGACATCTAAGGGGTGGTGGTGGATGAACGGTACTCAGTCAACGGTAGCACCCTCAATCTTAGCTGTGAAATAATCCTTGACGATGAGACGCTGTTGCTTCCTTGAAGAAACGAGCCTTCATATAGCTATGTGTGGGCTTTAATCTTCAAGAAAGGCAGAGCGTCACATGATCAAGGAATATGCAACCGGCTGGATTATTGGCAACTACAGTTTTGTTTTGTTTCAGCAAATTTTTGTAAAAGTTTGCTATTTACTTTTTAATTTACTTTTATTTTCTCTATTCTATCATAAAATATTGGCCTATGTCATATTTTTTCAGTGATAGGATTTTTTGTTTAGTTATCCATTCTTTAACAAAAAATACATAAAAAACAAAAAAAAGAAAGATTTACGTCCATCAACACCTTTGAACGTAGGTTGTTGTGGGACCTTGGTCTTAAAAGGTTTTTATGTGTTATGGTGACACATATTGTAATTCCTACTACACAACACATTTTATATATATTTTTGTATAAAATAACATTTAGGCTTGGTTCACACTGGTTCCATAATGTCGATCCCGGTCCAGTCCTGGTCCGATCTCGGTCTGTTAAAATAATCAAATAAATGTTAAAATAATTAAAATGTAAAAAGTAATAAAATGTTAAAATAATCAAAATAATCAAATAAGAAACGATATGTACATTAATACTATCGGTAACAGTCAAGTTCCGGTCCAATCGCATTCCAGTTACGATCAGTCTCGAAGAAAGTTTATGTGAGTGAGATCGAGCTTGTAACTACATGCATACCGATATTGTGAATATTCTCTTATTCCCGGTATAATCAGTAATTACTCGTTAAAGCGACAGGTGCATTAAATAAAATTAATGTACATTTGAAATATTTTATAAAATTCGTGTTTAAAAAATTATGAATGATAAAGTGGATAACGAAAATATTGGTTTCAAAAATAACGAGAACGTAGTTGAGCAGGCGACTTCATTGAGACAGAGCATTGATAACGCAGAAATTGTAACAGCCAATGGTTGTAACCATTCAGCTCATCAATGCATCTGCCAATAACTCATCAGCAACCCATGCAAAAAAATTAAAAAATTAAAATGTAAATCCGGTGAGCACATCATCAACCTTGAGAACTATATTTTAGAAAATAAAAAATCGAAACGGGTATATTCAATCGATCAATTTTTCTCATTAATCATTAATGGCTATTTAAATTTAAAAAAATTATCCACGTGACTAGCAAGCAATAAAAACTGAAATTTCACTTATGAATAAAATAGAGGAAAAATATTGGCCAATTTCTTAAATATTTTTAGCGCCAGCACCTATTCATCATAGCCAAATATCACCTGTTACATCGTCAGATGTATCATGAGCTGGTCCATAATAAGAATCATATTTTTGGACAATATTCGTTCTATTAACTTGGATTAATTGAAATAAATGGTACTTGCTTACCTCAAACAAAAAATTAATTTTTCTCGTGGAGAAATTGCTTCACGAAATCTTGTGTTTTTTTTTCTTTTTTATAGGGGTGCTCTTGTTCAAAATGATTTCAAACGTAACCCAATTAATTCGATAGTATTGTGAAAACTTTTATTTGTCATTAATTAAATGACGATAAGGAGTGCAGTATTCTCTTGTTTTTTTTCGTTGCAATAAACTTGGATACACGCACATTCTTCTTCTTTATTCATACTTTTTTCTTTGACATGGATTATCTTCTCTATCAAGAATAAGAGATCTAACTGCTAATTCTTCAATTGGAAAGTTAAACCAAATTTTACACCCGTAAATATTACAAGCAATTGAATATATTTATAATAGAGAACTGAGTCAGACTTTATAATGTGAACACTGAACATGCTTAGACTTAACCACCACCGAAATCAGACCGAGAACAGACCGTGATCGACATTTTAGTTTGGATCAAGCGTTAATGCCAGATGAAATTCATACAGATGACTTATAATACAATAATAAGCGTAAAAGCTGCATTTATGGTTAAAGAAAAACTACCAGCATAGGCATTGACTGCCATATTTCCAGAGAAAAAAAATAACACAGTTGTAGTAGTCTGAATAAAAAGTCAGGATGATAAATTTCTAGATAAAACATAGACTGCTTGTTTGATCCTACGTTCGTTAAACAGTTCAATGTCGGATCTGGTGCTTGTCTCCAAATATTTACTACAACGCCACGTTTGTAACCTCCAGTAACTAACATTTATTTTTGGCGAAGTATGGAGGTGAAAACCACAATGGGTTTAGCCTGAGGTTCCACCATCTCCACTCACAAAATAAAATTTTACCTCAACATGAAAAATGACCAGACAACCTCATCATAAAAAAACGTCATAGTCTGCGTGCTACATATGAGACTAGTAACTAGAAACCTATACTGAGAGGTATAAAATAGGGCAGCCTAGACTGAAAGGTATAAAATTAATTAACTTCGGCAATTTGATATTGGATTTTTCCTGGGTGCACGGATACAAAAAGCTGTGATTAAATTTATTCCTATCAATTAGAGAATCTGCTATCTTTAGGTACATACTGTTACAATTAGACATAAACGCAATGAAATACAAAACAAAATTGTATTCAACCTCAATTTCCCCTAGATACATCATTTCAAAACTAAAATCGTGACGCTGATTGTTGCCAAGAAAAAGGTTCTAAAGAAAAACATTAAGTAAAGTTTTTTTTTGTAATGACCTTTTTAATCTACGTTGAGTTCTCGAAAAATTAAGCAGAATTGTATTTTTTTATATTTATTTTGTATTTTGATACCTTTTGCAGCGTTCATGCTCCATGAAGGAGCGTTGCCAAGCTTTCCAGCTTCGAATATTCACCACGGTCATTCGCAACAGCGACATACTTACAATGACAGCCTGTTTTTTTAAGGTCATTTATTACGTTTGTCTCTCATTGCAGTCGTGGTCTACTTCGCGGTCGCCCACTCGCTGGGGCACTAAAGCACATTTTTTTTTTTTTTTTTTTTTTTTTTTTTTTCTTTATTTAATTTTAGAATCATTTAAATTATAAAATTTGTGTAGATTCAAATGGCTCAGATTACTACTCTAGACAAAGAAAAAAAAGAAATTACTTATTGATATACTTAATTGGTAAGTTGATAATAACAATTTATTATAAAATTATTATAAAATTATTAAAGTTAAATACACTGTATTTGCTATATATGCAATGTAGTACTAATAGACAATATCAAAATAAAACCCCCATGGCATTACAGTACATTTACGGAGAATTTAGAAATTTGTTAAACAAATGAGTCTTAATTTTATTTTTAAATAATGAGATTCGTTGTTCTAATTTAATATCAGTATTCAAATTATTAAACAATATTAGGCCCCGACAGAGAATATTATTAAATCCAAGATTAGTTCTGTAAGTTTCAACAAAAAAATTCAGATTGCCTCTTGTTGGATATTCATGAATATCGTTCACCAGTATTATACGTTGGTTATGTTTGAGCATGCCTTGCTTTATTTTAAAAACTAGAAGAAGGAGCGCATATTCGTGAATCACTGTAATTGACAGCTTTTCAATACCGTATAATTGCTTAGTTGGGTGAAGTTGAGGCAGTCTATATATGGTCTTGAATATTTTGTTTTGAATAATTTGCAGTTGTTTCAGTTTTGTAGCACCAGCACAGTTCCAAACTGGATTCAAATACAACAATCTAGGGTAAATATATGCAAAATACATTGACCATAAAACATTTTTACTAACAATATTTCGTGTTCGGTATATTGCAAATATATATGGAGAGATATTTTTTATAATGGTGTCAATTTGTGTATGCCAGTTAAGCTTAGAGTCTATTTCAAGACCCAAGTACTTAACAGACGATACTCGTTTGATAAAATTATTCAAGATTTGAATTTCATTAGGCAACTCTGAAGTGTTTTGTTTGTCAAATATGATGAAATTTGTTTTATCAAAATTCATAGACAGCAGATTGTGAGAAAACCAAAAATGAAGTTTTAGAAGATCATTTCGAACGTGCTCTAATATATTTGATAGTGATTTTCCAGTATACACAATTGCAATATCATCTGCATATAGTTGCATTTCACCATGTATTTTCAAGTTAAAAATATCATTAATGAAAATGTTAAATAACCCCGGTCCCAGAATAGAGCCCTGTGGCACACCTTTTTTAACTGTTCTTAAAATACTTTTAGAGTTATTTATATTAACATACTGTTTGCGATTGTTCAAATATGATTTGAACAAGTTTAGGGAAAGAATATCAAAACCTAGTGATTTCAATTTTTCTAAGAGTATTCGATGATCGACTGTATCAAAAGCTTTTCGCAAATCAATAAAGACAGCTAAAACATGGTCACCATTATCAATTCCTTTACGGATAATTGAAATCAGTTGAGTAGCTGCTGCCAGGGTGTTCGAGGACTTAGCAAAGCCAAATTGGTTCTTGTGTATAACACTGAACTTTAACAAAAAGTCCCGTACGCGCAAAAATATTAATTTTTCAAGAACCTTGGCAAGGACTGATAAGACTGAAATTGGACGGTAGTTAAAGCAGAGTAGCTTATTACCTGATTTATAAACTGGTGAGACCTTAGCAACTTTGAGTGAATCTGGAAATACTCCAGATATAATAAAATTATCAAAAAAAAACATAACGGTATTGCAAAATAATTTATGAAGTTTTTTAAGAACCGCACTGATATTCCGTCATGGCCATTAGCGGAATTTCCATTTAAACAACGAACAGTTTCTTTTAATTCTTCACTGTTAGTAGATTCCAAACTAAATTCCTCAGGAAAATCATAATTCAAATAGGCTTTAAAGTTGTCAGTTTCATTAGGTTTTTGTACTAAGTCATTACAAGCATTTACAAAATAATGATTAAATTTATTTGCAATGTTTTCGCTGTCAGTAATCAATTCATCATTATCTTGTAACATTTGTATATTGCATCGGACACTTTTTCGATTGAATACAAGTTCATTAATAGTGGACCAAAACTTAATTGGATCATCGATTGAATTTAATAATTTTCCTGTGTAATGTTGTTTTTTTGCAAAGGTAATCATGTTGCTTACCTTATTTCTGTATAATAGAAACTGATTTCGTAGATAAATGTTACTAGGATATTTATTAAATTTGTTAAAATAGTAATCCCGTTTTTTCATAGCATTAAAAATTTCACAATTCATCCATTCGTTTGTAAATTTATCTGTAATACACTGGGTTTTAACTTTTTTATTTTTTTGAATTATGTTACTAATACAAGACACAAACTCATCAAAACAAGTAAGATTGAGAATATTATTAAGTTCCAAAGACTTTTTTATTTTATCAAAATCAATGATTATCTTAAGTTTTGTTATAACTATTTTTGTGTTGACACTTAATAATAACATCTGATGATCTGATAAACAGGTATCACCGATAGATAAAATATATTTATATTTACATAAATCTGTCAAAAAATGATCAATTATAGAATTCGAGTTATTAGTTTTATAAGTTGGAAAATCTAAATTAATATTGTTTAAAATACAATAGCCATTTGAACACACTGTACTTACATATCTATCAATTTTATCACTAACATTTAATAAATTTAAGTTTAAATCGCCAACAACAACACAATTTTTATTTGAGTCCAGAAGATTATCTAGCTTTATTAAAAAATTATCAACGTTAGAACTCGGGCTTTTATATACTCCACATATTTTCATTTTTGATGAGACCAAATTGACAACTAAAATATTATTGTCATCAAAACATTCATCATAATCAACATAACCGATAATACCGTTTCTAATGAACACAGAAACTCCACCTTCTCTCTTAAGATCTCTTACTGAATGAAATGATGTGAATCCGTTTATGTTGGTAATGATTTTTTCTTCCTCGTACAGCCAGGTTTCAGTAAGAATAAGTATATCGATATTGTAATTGAAAGATGAAATTAATGTATATAATAAATTCAATGTATGACGTAAGCTGCGAATGTTTATGTAGAGAATATTAAGTTGGTAATCAACTGAAGTAAAGTTGATTGTATTGTTATACTGGATATTAACGTTATTATTAGCAATTGATGAATAAAGTCAATGAATTCATTGACTTTATTTTTTATTTGTATTTTTACGGGTTGACCTAGTGGTTTTTATATTAATTAAATGATCAGCGTTGAAGTTATGAATTTCGTCCTTGTATTTATTTTTAACGAATATTATATCAGCTGACGATTTGATTTTATGAATTTTAGACAAATTATCTTCCGCTGTTTTTACTAGAACACAATTATTTTGAAACCACGCAAATTTGACAATTTTTTCAGATTTCAACTTTCTTGCCTCTTTTATAAGAATCAAATTTAAAAAATGTTAAGTGATGCACAAAATGTATTTGGTGATCATCACCGGGTATACCGATTTCTTTTGAAAAAATTTCAATATCTTTACATGCCCTTAAGATATCAGATTTCAATTTAATAGAAGAGCATTTAAGAAGCAAAGTTTTCGTTTTTGCAGCTTCTTTATTATTCATAAGATTATACTTGATGTTTGGTTCACTTAGATCTATATTAATTTTTTCGGCAATCTTTTTTATAAAACCTTGAATGTCTTTATCTGTTGCAGAAAACGGAATATTAGGAAGAACTAAATTGTTTTGTAATTTTTCTTGTTTTAAGAAGTTTAATTCACTTGATAAATTGTCCACTTGTTTTTTTAGGATTTTTTGATTTTCACACAATATTTTAACAAGATTATTTAACTCTTCGTTTTCCTTTAGCAGTTTAGCGTTTGCAAAAGTTTGAATTTCTTGGGCTTTTCGTATTTCTTTCAGTTCATGTAGTATATTTTTGATATCATCGCCCGACATTTTGAAAACATGAAATATTGAGTTTTAGGTAAAATAAATTTTTATTAAATAGCAAACACTCTATTTGAAATTATTTTTAACACAAATAAATATGTTTTAATATGTAAAAATAAATAATTTATAATTTCAATTAACACTTTATCGCGGTAAAAATATAAAATTTTATTAAACAATTTTGTGCTAGAGCAGAAAATTAGTAAACCGATCGATTCGACGATCGAAAATTAAATCATTTTTAATTTTAAAGAGAGCAAAGCCAATTCAAAGGAAGTTAGAAAAAGTGTCAAAACCATAATATTTATCTCATTGCCGTGCATGCATTCTATTTCCGCGCAAACACCCGACTGCTAAGACCGTTAACGAGGACACTACTCCATTGCGCTGGATGAGGTAATTAAACAAACATGTATTGTATATAAGTACCACACGACTGTAATATTTTCCTTGTAGAATTTAATATAAGCAATTTAATAGCAATTTCTCTCATGAAAATGTGAGGGGTTCTATTACATTATTTGTGTATTTGAATGTTAATGGCGAGATATTGAACAAATGCTAGTACAATGCTCTAATTATATGTCTACACTCGTTATCTGAGGCATTGAGTGAAAGCTAGCAGACCGGTCGTAATGGATACTGCAATAGATACTGTAAAATCTGATCCGTTCATATAAATTACCAAAAATACGATCACAAAAGCAAAAGTTTTCAAGTGATAACGTTCTAATGGCTCTATCCAAGTCGACAGTTAACATGTGTCTAAACAAGGCAAGTTTTGTTAATGTGCCTAAAAAGGGTCAGTATAAATTGTCAAATTAATCCATGAAATAATCAGTCAGGATCAAATCTTTTGTTCCAACTACGCCTATAGCATTGAAGATATGCTGAATGAAACAGGAACTGTGACTGCGCTTGAAGGGTTGTCGATGATAAGAGAAAGACGTTATTTTCGATGTTTAAACATCTTACGAGTGAACTGGTTGGTGAAAGCAATATTAGATTGCATTCCATGAGAAGGAGAAAAGTTTTGAGCAATGAAAGCCGGTGATCTCTAAAATGAAATTTTGCCAAAATCTAGATGACATGTAAAAGAAAATCTGAAACGGACTTTTTGAAGAACTTTTGAATTAATAATGGGGAGAAATTACTAAAAGGAAAATAATCAATCTATACGACAGGCGGATTGGGTACTCTTTAGGGGCTTTGTAAAAAAACATGACCGGGTGGCAGCATTGCCAAGGTTCTGTATAGATCAGGCCATTGACCAGCTCAGAAACCTGTTAGTGTGGACGTTTGAAAGTACACAAGTGGAAGTCGTGATGCGTCTATTTGAATCTTGAGAAACTAAGACGAAGGTTGGTTCAGTAAAATGAAGCATGGAGAAACTTTTGAAAGGCTAAATCAGAAATCAACGCAAAGGTCTTACGACTGTTAGTCAAATAAGACCATTACAGATGAGGCTGTTTTAACAGAGGGAAATAATGGAAATATGATTAATTATTAACACTACTAATACAATAATACTCACATTTCCCCAAAGGAAGAATATATAGAGCACTCCTTTAACTCCATTTTATGACTTTATGTTTTGGAAGATTTTGTAGGATAGAAACGCGAAAAATAGATAAAAACCAATTCGAATCGACCGCTCTATTAAACTATTAAAGTGAAATGTCCTGGAGCTCGGCCTCGCGCTATCAAATCTTAGAACCTTGTTGGACCTGACGCGATTTTCTCTATTATGATACAAGAGTGTTTGGACATAGGTGATAGGGTATCTAGAAGTTCTGGAGAAATGTGAGAGTTTTGTTTGTATCTCAAAACCAAAAAAAAAATTCAGTAGACGAGTTAAAAAACTTAAGATGGAAGCGTCTTTTCTTATACTTTCTAGTCTTTGGAGAGGCTGATTGATTTATTAGAAATAACTGTTTGAAGGATGCAGGCTTATCAAACACTATTCATTTAGAAGTGGTCTCTGACATTATTTTTGTCTGAAAAGACGACAATCCACGGAGCTTAAAATAAACTGAAACTCGCTGGATATATCAACAAAAGAAAACTAAATGACTTCACCATCCCTTCAATTGCTAATAACATCTTGACACTCCAATATAATGTCAAGTATCATGGTTTAACTCATGACTAACAGCTCCACTGGGCTGATCATTTGAAGATCAAATACGCCAGCGCAACTCGCAACTTTCTGTTGTAATGTAAAAGACATTTTTGTGTCAAATGGGAACTGTTTCTGTAACTAGACTACTGAATGTGGAAATTTCAGAAACGAAAACGATATTGAGTAAATAGACGAGGGATTAGCGTATTGAACTGTCGAAAACCTGTATAGTTAAACGGATTTGAATGCGGTTTTTTGCATTCGATTCAGAAAGTCAATTATAAAATTTGTTTGGTGTTTTGCAAACCCAGATCGGCTTTATTGCATTTCTGCAGCTAAAAAATAATAATAAAATAATAAACGCCTTATTCTTGTTAAATTGAGTTTTATTTCACTAAATACGTATTTCGAAAGCTATGCTTTCATCGACAGTAGTATCTAAAAACTGACTAGAGTTTTTAGATACTACTGTCGATGAAAGCATAGCTTTCGAAATACGTATTTAGTGAAATAAAACTCAATTTAACAAGAATAAGGCGTTTATTATTTATTATTATTTAAATATCTTGTTACAGTTAAGAACTTTTAAATTAAAAAAAGCTAAAAAATGCATTTTTGTAAGTGCATTTTTAAGAATAATAAAAAAAAGTTATAATTCGGTAAATAATAGCCGAAACGAGCCCAAATTCATTACTCAGGGGTTTTTGGGGTGGCTGATGCTGAAAAGTCATACCGTGGACCTGGAGGTCAGGACGCCCTTACTATGCAGGTTCTCCTTGACTTTTGTCAAAATTTTCTATACAAAATATCCAATATTTGTTATTAAGGGGTTTTTGGGATCGCTGATCATCATTATGATATTTGAAAATGTACCTGTCGTACCTGGGGATCATAGCGACCCTATTATGAAGATCATCTCCTGGAGTTTTCTTTAAATTTCTTATCAAAAGCATTAAAAATCTTTACTCGGGGGTTTTCGAGGTCGCTGATCACGAATATGATGTTTAAAAATTCACCTAACGCACCTGGGGATATCAACGACCCGATAATGTAGATCATCTACTGGAGTGATGTTTAAAACTTCACCCGACATACCTGGAGATCATATCGAAACGATTATGTAGATCATCTGTAACGTCGACTATATTCGCAGTAATAATATTAGAACCAATTTCTATTCTCTTTTCCATTCATCAAAAATATTTCCATATTCCATTTCATTTTTGCAATCATAATAGTTTAACAGTTTCTTCCAAATAACACCGAACAGCCCCAAAATTCGAATATCACGGAAAATAAATGAACGTACTCATTGCTTACTCAATGTTGTTTCATTTTTTTTTGCTGAAAAAAGAACAGAAAAATGTAAATGTCAGAAATCACATTTTTGATTTTGGAATATTTAATTTTTCGATTCATTCTGTTTTTGAGAATAAAACCATAAACCTCCGACATAAAAATGATTACGAGTTGTGTTTCGACATGAAAACATGTAAGTTATTTAAACTAAGAGTAATAAATGATATTTTCTAAAAGTTATAAAAATAAAATATTTGCAAGTTTTTCCTATGTATGAGAAGTTATTACAAGTCCAAGAGCAGTAAATTAAAACACAAGTTACACACATTATAAAGGAAGAGAAGGGGATTTATATTAAGATAGTGGAACTTGACATTATAATATTTCATGGGATGAGGTAAACTCAACGTTTTATTTTACAAGTGATTTGCAAAGATAAATGGAATAATCGTCGTTGCTAGACCACGCAGTTTCATTTTTATGGTGAATGAATGTGTTTCATTAACCCATTAGTAGATATTACACTGAATTATATAATCTTGCTCAGTGTTATGTGATGTTACTCAATTCGATTACAATAAAACAAGAAGGGAAAGTATTAAACGTACCAACAAATGATATTAATGTTACTATAATCATCAGATAATATCACAAATTATAAATACATATCATCCCGGTCGGATTTTAATGAAGAGGAGTAGAGATAATTAGATTGGACGGACTTCTGTTTCTGGTGGACAAACTATTATTCATTGGTGATATTACGGAATTTTAAATACAGGAGTGGCGCCTTTCAAATATAGAACCCGGAATATCGAGACATCACTCGACATCTGTGAGTTGTTTTTTTTTAATTAATATTCAATTTGTTTTATATTTTTATATTTGTAGTATAACTATTTCATTAGGATGTTAGGTTAAGACTCTAGGTAAGAGATTTCCAATCCTAGATTCGTTTTGGAACAAGTGTTATCCCGTGCGGTGTTCTGTTGATTGTATATGAGAACATCTTCTTATTATTAATAATTTTCGTGTATAAAGGTCCTACAAAATAATAACACATCTACTGGAGTTTCCTTAATTTTTTTTATCAAAATCATTAAAAATCATTACTTTTGGGGTCACTGATCATAATTATGGTATTAAAAAAATTCCCTGACATACCGAGGACTTATAATGACTTTATTTTTAATATCATCTCCCGGAGTTTACTTACCCGGTTATTATTATATAATAATAATAATATTTATAATAATATAATATTACAATATAATATTATAATAATATTTATAATAATAATAATAATATTTATAAAATTATTATTAAAAAAATATTATTATTAGCATTAATATTTATTATTATATTATACTATTATTATAAAATAATTTATTAAAAAAAACTTGAATTTTTTATAACCCCTTCTCAACCAAAATATTTAAAAATAAATTAAATTTAAAATATTTTGAACAATAATTTTAACAGTTTAAAAAAATAAGTAGTACGTGCCTGTATATTATATTATATTATATTATATAAAACTGTATTATATTTATATTATATTATATAAACTGTATATTATATTATATATTATAAAATTATATTATATTATATAAAAATTATGTTATATAAATATATTATATTATATAAAACAAAAATGAAATTTTAGGACGTCATTTTTTTTTTAATTTTTTTTTTTTCAATTATAATTTAGATATGAACCATAAACGAAGAAAAAAAAAATAAATGACGTCTTAGATTTCATTTTTGTTTTGGGAAAATGACGTCCTAAAAAAATGACATCCTAAAAACATGATGTTTGTTTGAGCCAAAAACGGACATCATTCAGGACAATTTATGTGGATGCAGAAAACAAGGCTTAATTTGCACTATTGCATGTAAGAATTGCATTGGTTCAAACTGCTCCAACGTAGAAAAATATTCTACTAATGATTTGCTTACAGACAAATTAGAAGAAGACACAGCAGAAGCCGAAGATGAAACAGAAGTTTACCATCAAGAGGAAATAGAATCTGCAGAACAAGAAGAGAACGAAAGTTAAATTATGGTTATTAAAAAGAATGAAATTTTAAATAATATGCGGATAACCAAACTAAATAATTTGTAACTGGAAATTAATTTTTCCATATAATAACATTTTTTTAAATAAATATAGTAGGTTTTAATATAAAAATCCTGTACTTTTTTAAAAAATTTATTGTTTTATCCCATTTATCAAAGCTTAAAACCAGCAATTTTGCTAATTTCTTAATATTATTACATATATAATAAATTCACATTTAAAAAAAAAAAACATGAAATAATATAACATAGTTGTATGATCTTATTGACATCACATGTATCAAAAACCTTTGAAAACCTTAAGTAACAATTTTGGATGGTTTGTATAACAAATTTTAAGAAAGCTCCAGGAGAAGATGATTTTAGTAATCAAGTATTCCTGATCCCCAGGCATGTCAGATAATTTTTGTAATATAATAATCATGATCAGCGACCCCAAAAACCCTCGAGTAATGATTTTTAATGCTACCCATAAAAAATTTAAAGAAAATTCCAGTAGATGATCTACATTATCGGGTCGTTGATATCCCCAGGTGCGTTAGGTGAATTTTTAAACATCATATACGTGATCAGCGACCTCGAAAACCCCCGAGTATAGATTTTTAATGCTTTTGATAAGAAATTTAAAGAAAACTCCAGGAGATGATTTTCACAATCGGGTCGCTATGATCCCCAGGTACGTCAGGTACATTTTTAAATATCATAATGATGATCAGCGATCCCGAAAACCCCCCAATAACAAATATTGGATATTTTGTATAGAAAATTTTGACAAAAGTCAAGGAGAACCTGTATAGTAAGGGCGCCCGGACCTCCAGGTCCACGGTATAACTTTTCAGCATCAGCTACCCCAAAAACCCCTGAGTAATGAATTTGGGCTCGTTTCGGCTATTATTTACCGAACTATAATTTTTTTTTTATTATTCTTAAAAATGCACTTACAAAAATGCAATTTTAGCTGCAGAAATGCAATAAAACCGATCTGGGTTTGCAAAACACCAAACAAATTTTATAATTGACTTTATTAATCGAATGCAAAAAACCGCATTCAAATCCGTTTAACTATACAGGTTTTCGAAAGTAAGTACATATTTTGTACGCTAATCCCTCGTCTAAAAGAATAGTTCAAGGAGACTCATAGGTTTTGAAGCAGCAATTGGCATATCGAATGGAAAAATAAGCTCACTAGTCCAACCGAATCTTCTAAAATGCATTAACTTCAAATGGATGAAATAAAAAATCCCGCAAGGTCTCCAAGATTTTCACTCCAGCCTTAGATCTTGCGCATGATGATGGCATATAATATAGGAATTAACTGCCTACTATCAAGCTATGACTATATTTTATCTTGTGGGCTTCCCCTGAATGAAATTTAGTAATTATTTAAAGGAGAAGTTCGATCATCGATGAAGACTGCCTTTTCTGCAGATTTTTCAGAATAATTGCTCAGATTTTGTTTTAAAAAAAACTGTGGATGAGGTAAATCTGAGGATGTTTAGAGCCATGGAATTAAGCTGTGGCATCGTTGTTAAGCATGTTGCTTTGCACATGTTGTTTCGTTTCATTTCTACATTCGATTTTTTGCATGATGTATTTATTTCGTTGCAGATATTTTTGTCTTTTTATATCTATTTGAGAAAACAAAATTAAAACAAAATTAAAGAATTAATGTTTTAATAAAAGTTTAAAATAAATTATTCATTTAATGTTTATTTTATTTATAATATCGAAGTTCTAAAGAAAGTTGAAGTATTAGCATGTATTATGATAATACTTCTACTTTCTTTACAACTTCGATAAGTTATAAACAAAATAATTTTTTAATGAATAATTTACTTTAAACTTTTATTAAGAAAATAATTCACTAATTTTTTTTTTTCGTTTTCTTTAAATGCAAATTGAATTGCAACAATTTATTTCAACATTAGTTTACAGAATACAGAAATTATATAAAGAATTAATAAGTTTTTTATTAGTTTTAAAATTTCACAAATTTACCTTCATTAATACTGATTCACTAAGTTTTTCTCTATTTATTATTTTAATAGCTACTTTTTTTCCAAGAACACAATGTACACCAAGTTTGACAAGACCTGCAATGAAAAAAATTAAAAAGAGTTTTAGGCTCAATGTCAAAAATATGTTGACAAAATATTATTCAATCTCTAATTTAAAATAGTATATTATATAACTAGTGCGTACGCGTTTCCCAAATAAAGTGCAGTTTGGAACCGCTACCATTTGGAAAAGCAGTTCGCGCTAAGTAAGTACCAATCTTACGATAAAGATGGTGTGGTTAGATTATATTTAATTTTTTTTTCTAAATATTTTGATGAGCAACTTTTGTTTTTTCGTGTGCAATTAATATTTTCAGTGAAATTTATTATTTCAATGGATGGAAATTAGTTTATAGATGTATATGTAACATATATATTTTTTGGTTATTTTATTTTAGAACAAAATTGAAAATGTTTTGTGCAAGTGTCATTTGATTTTCCAATTATTTGATTATTCTACGAGAACGATTGTTTTTCTAAAACGTTTTCCCTATAACATAAATAAATAAAAGAAGACAAATTTTCCATTTAAGAAAACAGAATTTTAATATAACTTTTTATTCAATTAGGGAAGAAATATAATTTCGTGTGAAATTTGATCAATTCTAAAAATAAAAAAAATTGAGATCTCCATTTTTTTTCGTTCTATATGAAAATTGTTGCCTATACTATACTAAATTTATTCTTTGCGTATTATAAGGATGAGTGGTATAGGAGGAAATCAATTGGTTTAAAATTTTTTTGGATCAAGAAATTGAATATCATAAAGATTTAAGTTAGTAGAATTTATTGTTAATATAATTTTTTGATTGAAATATTGATGTTATAACTAAAGGCTGATAAAAAATTAAATCGATATTGCGTGAGTTAAAATTCTTAAAGGCCTCATAAATTTTTTATTTCACGTGCATAAATATTATAGAAATCATAAAGTCATTTTAATAATAGTTCAACATAGTTTGAATTCAAACTAGAGCATAAAAGATTTATTTTACTGTCGCCATATATTCGATTTTAATTCTATAGTTATAACATGTTTAGATAGCGTTACAAAAAACGTTATAAATCCAAAACGAAAATCAAATATCTCCATAGCATAGTCTTGTTGACTGTTGACAATTTAACAATGTCGGTCAAGTGCGAGTAAATTTCGTTCACCGAACTTTATTAATTTTATTAAGGTTAAAGCTTAGTGTTTTAGTAAGTGCTAATACATTTTGTAGTAAAATTGTGAATTTACCATGTAGTCACTCTAGTTTTGAAGCTGTGATATAGTAGGAAAAAATAAATAAAAAGAACAACGAAAATGTACTATAAGAACTGAATCTAAAAAATTATGGTGCAAATTATGAAACTTTTTGCAATCCATACAATTTTGGAGCGATCTAGTTTCGAACCAATGAGAAAATTTTTAAACTTAAAAAAAGTTTATCATTCTCATCAGGGCTAGCCGACTAGATAAACTCTACCAAAAAATGTTAACGCTAATGATTATAAACCAAAAATTAGGTTACAACTCTAGCGAAGTGTAAAAACAAAAAATTTACATAAACATACATTTAATAAATTCAGGTTTAGTCAATTAATTTCTCTGGTGTTTCACTGTTTTGTTATACTCTAGATTTTCTAGTATTGAATAACAAAATTGTATCTGTGAGAAGTTGTGATGTAACATCCCTCCGATGGAAAATTATCCCATAATGACTAATAAGGACTGAATCTAACAAAACTGAAATTTTTGAAATTTCGTATACAATTGTCGATCGATCTACCCATGTGACACGCACTAGTCCGTATGACCACAAAACATCTCATTTAAAAACAGCAATTCATGATTATTATTCTGTGACCCTGGACCAACTGCTGCTCAATAAAAATACATAAAAACATTTTAAGACCTTCTTTATTTGCTCTGGCTAAGCTCTTCACTTCCCAAGCATCATCTCTAACTTGGATCAACGATCCAATAAAAAACAAAATTTTTGATTTTAATAAAAATTTTCAGGGCCTTACGTCCAAAAATGCCTCCAGCTCCAAACAAACTGGCCATAGTCAAGATGAAATTTGACTTCATGTTGTCTCAAGGCATTTGCTCACCGTCTAACAGTCCTTCGTCCTCTCATTTCTATCTCGTTTAAAAGTAGGATGGCGAGTGGAGACTTTGCAATGACTACCTTCTCTAAATAATATAAGTATTCTTGATAAATATTGTATTCCTCAAATTCAGGATTTTTTCCATTCAACTTCATTGATGCAAGTTTTTTTCGAGAATTGTTCTCGTTCGGACTCTTCGAGTTCTTTCGAATGACTTTATGGCTGCGAAACGCTGCGCAATCCTTTCAATTGTTTATGCACTCCCTTCTCCCAGACATTAATTTCTGTTTCATGTACATAGTTGATCTATTAGTTGCTTCTGAAACTTTTAAGGCACCACTTAAACATCTTGGGACTGTATTTGAGCGTTTTTCTGATGCTGATTTCATTATTTACATTGATAAATGTAACTGTGCTAAAACCAACGTTGATTTTCTAGGACATCTGATTGATTCAAATGGAATCAACCCAACTTTTCAACGTTTCAATGCTATTACTCGTTACGACCGTCCAAAACTGGTTATGCAACTCCGTAATTTTCTCGGAAGGATAAACTTCTGCCGCAGATTCATTCCTCACGCTGATGGCAATCAAGCCATTTTAAACGATTTTCTCAAAAGCTTCCAAAAATAATGAAAACGCATCATTCAATTTTCAAAAGTTTGACAAAAGGCAAAAGTTTCTCGTCATACTCAATCACTTTTGGGTAATTATCTTTTCACTTTTCAAAGATTTTCCATACATATGGACATTATTGGTCCACTTCCTACTTCCAAGAATAAACACAATTGTGTCACAATTATTGAATGCAATTCTCGATGGCCTATATGATGGCTATATACTCAATAAAACGGTAGCTTATAAGCTCTATACTCCAATTGGATGGCTCGTTTCGGAGTACCATCAGCAATCGTCACTGATCATAGTTCTCAATTTGAGCCGAATCTTTTCACCGAGTTGTCTTAACTTATCGGTTTCGAAACGAACTAATAGTTACAATCCAAAATGTCTATGGTACCAACATACATTTTCCTGGAGAATTATTTAGCCAAAATTCAAAATCCACTCCTCAGTCCAATTTCATTTCAAATCTGAAACGGCATTTTAATCACCTTCGTTTTTTCAAGACACACTTCTCCTAAACTTTTCATTTTCAAAGTTCTCGGCTCTTGTTTACATGTCTTTTTACGAGAGGACAATGTATGGAAATTTCTATAACCCCTATATGAGGGAAATCCCTATAACCCCTGCCCAGCAACTAGTCGCGATGAAAAAAATTTTGTCATTGACCGGAAAGATTAACATTCGAGTTTTCATCGATAGATTAAACCGGTGTTTTAAAGAAGTGTCTGAAGAGAACTTAATTCAAAACTCTCCCACTTCGAATACTAATCTCAGTTACGAAGAAAAACTTCGTCTTTTACAGATAATGTCCATTCTACTCCTATGGAAAAAATTTATTCTTCTATCTACATTAACAAAAAGGGTAAGATTTAATCCCATTCCTTAACAACATCTATTCCATCCTGCATCGACAATTACAAGAACCGTTAAAGTCATTAAAACTCTCTCTTGCTTTTGTAGTGTTCTGTCACACTAAAACCTCTCCTTCATTCTTATTTTTATTTCATCCCATCTTCGATGGCACTAGAGGAGGAGTGTTGTGGTGAACATTCACATTAAAATTTTTTAAATATTTAAAACATAGCAGACGACGTCATTATTGCGATGTCATTTTTGGTTTTTTGAAAATGATTTAGAAGTTCCTTAATAAAATAAAATCAGTCTGATTTTTTAAGTTGTTAATAAAAAGATATTAATTTAATATTAATTTAATATTAAATGTAAATATAATCTAAAAAGTAATTTTTAATAAAGTGGTATTACGATTTGCGCTTGTTGCGCTTATGTGCGCTTGTTCAAAAGATAGTTATAGATAGTTTAGGTTGTCATCAATTAGTTTCTTTTTGTGCAACTTTATTTTGATTTATTAAAAGAATTTCTTTATTAAAATATCAGAAAATTTATAGAATATTGAATTTTGCTCTACTTTTTGGATCAATTTAAAGTGGAAATGAATTCTCTAATTTTCAAATCTCTCAACTTATAGATCAGTTAAAAATTATGTTTTGGGAAAAAATCATTCAGTACAAACGATATTTAAAATAGCAATTTATGTAAAGGTTTGCTGTGTACACATAGTGCTTTAATATTTTCTACTCAATTCTAGTCTGATCTACACTGCTCAGCAGAATTGTTAAGATTCTAAGGTTTAATACTATTACATACTATAGTGAGAGTGACTAGCTATTCCTGTTTCTTAAGAAAATATTTATAGTCTTTAATTTGAGAACAGAATGATCCGAAATATTTTCAAAATTTCAAATCAAGGCTAACTTTGAAATGAAAATGGAAGGGAACGCCACACCCAATATCAACGGTGTTATGTGTGTTGGAAAGGTAATTGACTATCAGCCTATCTAAAAAATGCGAAGTAAACTTTTTGCATACACTGTTAAAAATACTATGAAATATAATTTTTAAAGGTGGCGTTGATGCCATAAAGTCAAACATTTTTGAAATTTTATTTTATTTTTTAATTTTGTTTGACAAAACTGTAACTTGTGCGTTAACTAATAAAACTGCGCAAGCTATTTTAAAACCATCGATTAAAACACGTCGAGTACGACAACAATTACAAGTCAAGACAACAAGAAAATGTTAAAAGTGACAGAATTCGATGCTGGTTACATCATGTGGATTGTGGAAGACAACAAAGAACATAAAAAATTTTCTGTGAATTTTGTTTTCAGTTTTAAACCTTTCTAGTCATAAAACCGTTGACATCGCGTGAGCCGTTCTCTGGCAAATTAATTTTTAAATTTTGCTGAATTTGAATTTTCATTTACCATGTATGCAGTTGATCCAAAATGGAGGGGCACAGCGTCGGTCGTCCTGATCACGAATTTCATCGAATGGATATTTTGAAAGTTCGTAATAGGAAAAACGCCTCTTACACTCAGAGAAAACCATATTCTTATATAATGAATAACGGTGGAATAATATCCTAGGATTAACATTAAATTAGGCGTATTCCAATTAATCATATATAATCCAATAAATTATTGATTTAATATTAACTTGTATAAAACATACAAAATTTGGATTGTTTGGTGCATAAAAAAAGATTCCTTTTTATGCATAAATCATGTATTTTATTAACAATCTTCTTAAAACTAACTTTTGTACATTATTTTTCATCTTGCATAACTAGGATTTAAACATTCCTATTAAATAATATACTATGTTAGGTCTATGAATAATATATTTTCACGCAAAAACATTTACAGTTAGTCAAGTCAATTTATGCAATTTGTTAACGATGCATATTTAGGAATAATTGATAAATAAAGTAAGTATAGATTATGTAATAAGATGTATAATTTGTTCCTAATATGCTTGAAACACAAGAGATTTATACTGTTATTTATTTTGTTTGTTGTTAGATTTATATTTTGTATTCAGTTGCAGTGTAGATATTAAATAAGTAATATCAGTGAATAAATAAATAAAATCAGTGAATAAATAAATAAATATCAGTGAATAAATAAAAAATATCAGTGAATATAAATAAAAAATACAGTTCATGTAATAATTACATTTTTTTAAACTGAAAAATCTATAGTTTCTCAATATGGAAAATTGCGAGATTGTAGAAACTATAGATATAAATTCTGCAATTTTTGTTGATTTAGGCTTACAGAGTCTTCTTAGGGAGTGGGGACTGGAACCAATTTTGCCAAAATTATTAGGTACCGAACATGCAAATACATATTCTGTGGAACTTCTCAATTCCTCTTTTAAGCTTTAAATATTGATATTGATAGTCTGCCATATTTAAGCGATCATAATATAGTATCAACCTCTAGCTTAATTTCATGGGTTGACACAGAAAATTATAAAACATGTTCCTCATCATCCAGTTTTAATTTCGTAAATCAATTTTATATATATGTGTTATACTTAACAGTTAATCAAAAACTTGTTTTTTCTATTTATCTAAGGATTTAACTAAGTTTTTTGAAAATGTAAATGGTGCACGCATTCAAAGTTTGTATGATACAAACAAACCTCAAGGTTTTACGCCCGAGTGTAGAGATTTGTTGTGTACATTTATAGTACATGAGTTTGTCGACAAAAACCATGCCATGACTCTCAACATTTTTCGAGATGTAACCCAACAAATTAAAATTATGTTTCCAGAAGAAAACTCTGTAAGTACAATATACACAAAAGTAGACGTTCATTTTTAAGTTATTGTAATTTCAATGTTTATTTAACTACTGAAAATAATACATTTTTTTGTACGTTACACTTTTAATCAACGGTTATTTTAGGATTACTATTTCAAGCAACAGAAAAACCCAACGGGCAAACTATATAATAAATGTCGGGTTATATCGAAGCAATTAAAGAAAAGTGGTTATTTCAGTGATATCAAAAGGCGGCGAGATAAGCAAGAAATTTCTAATTCAGGTATAAACACTTTGAAAATAAGTTTTTTTATTATGTTATCTCATCACTGTTTACTTAATTATTGTATATTTTATAACATTTTACCATCTATACTTGCATTTAATTTCTTGTTTCTATAGAATCCAACAATAACTACGGGAAAGACACCATTGAGAATAACGAAGAAAACACATCATCGAATACGGAAATTAAAGATTGGTTGAAAGTTCATTGCATTCCATTGGATATTATCGAAAGTAAATGGGCCGAAAGTTGGAATAATAGAAAACGAGATCACCAAAATCTAAAAAATACAAATTTAATCGTTATCGAATGGCCTCTATATACAAACACAAATGGTTTTCGATTGGTTCGTATATAAACTAGAAATTTATTTTTACTTGAGTGTACATTTCGTTAGCCTTTAGCCCAAAGGTGGTTTAAAAAGTGATACTTAAATATTATTTAATTTTAAAAGTATTTGCAGTGGGATATATTACTATATTTAAAGAAATGAGTAAGACCTAGGCCAACAGTAATTTATCCGACAAAAACTTACCGAGTTACATATTAGTCCAGTAACTTTGTCGCCTAAGAGTATGGGGTAGTATGCGTCAAATCCGGTAGTTCTGATTTTTTGCTGAGTTGTTTATGATGTTGGCCTAATGAATAATCCAAGTGTGTGACCTCGAGCGCCGAACGCAACTTCGTAAAAAATCGAAAAAACCGCGAAAAAATCGTTATTTTTTCAAATTTTGGCGATTATAGCCCTAAAAGACTAGTTTTTTCTTTAACCTTTCTTAAAATGGTTTTAAAGGAGACTAAGTTTGCTATAATATGATACTAGAAGTGTCTCTGTAGACCCAATAGATTCCGAGATTAAGCCTTTCAAAGTTTATCACTTTTTTCGAGCTTCGCAATTGTTTGCAATATACCTTTGTAGAGTTTTCTACATCCCTGTTCTAATAATTGTATTAATAAATATATGTGTGTGGTGGCCGATGAGAAAAGAAGATTGTGTAACTGTACCTGATCATTTTTGTGGTTGCAGTAGCAGATTCCAGAAGGTGACGATCTCTCCGATGTCGAAATGGAGGATGACTTGTGGGTACAAGACGTCGACGATTCATCACCATCCCCTGATGGGGATATGCCATCCAAATACGTCGATCCAGATACGGACAAACCTCAAGCGGGACCTTCCAAGAGGGCTAAATTAATTTAATTTATTGATGTTACTCAATTTCCTAACAAATACACTTTCTAACTTTTGTTGTACTTATCTTTTTTACTTCATTATTCGTAGTTTAGCTTAAACATCATCTTTCACACTTCTCATTTTCTTTTTTAACATCCCATCATAAAAGTTCAGTGCTTCGATAGTATATTCAGAGTCAAAATTCATTTGGAACGAAAAAATTGCAAATAGTTGCGAAGATCGAAAAAATGATAATCTTTGAAAAGTTTAATCTCGGAAACTATTGGGTATACAGAGACAGTTCTCCTATCATATTGTAGCAAATTTAGTCTACTTTAACGTCCTAAGAAAGATTAAAGAAAAGTCCTAGTCCTTTAGGGTTATAATCGCCAAAATGGTGAAAAAATTAATAAACATTTCTTAAAAAATATCACAGATTATGTACAAAAAAACCTTTTGAGGTCCATTTACTCTTAAACGACCAAAAAGTTTTCTTACCAAGAATTATATAGTTTTTAAATTTCATAAAAATTAAAATTAAAAAGTTTAATTTCATTAAAATACTTAATAAAAAGTATTAAACCCTTTTTTGTATTAAATTTAAAGTACCACATACAATGAAGTTAATATTATTTAAATAAATATTAAGTAAAATTAAAAACTGTGTTTTAATTAAACACATATTTGAATACATTCAGAGAAAGGAATACCTTGCACTTAAAAATATCTTTATGGAATATTCAGACAAATTGATTGAATAAAATCGTTATAATATTGGAACTTATCATGATTAAACATGCATCTGGCTACCTTTTGTTGTGTATCATTTATTCCAAAATACTGTGAGATTACGGAACATATCACACCAAAATATGCATAACTTTTTGGTAAATTCGTTCACTAATAATGGTTAAAATTGGTTTTATTATCCCGAAATATGCATTACTTCGGCTGATATTTTGCATGAATTTATTCAAAAAAATTTCCTATTCTGGAACTTACCATGCTGAATTATGTATATAGGTCTCCAACAGTGTGAACAAATTATTCAAAATGTTTTCTTATTCTGGCATCTATCATGTCAAAATATGTACATTATACTCCGTGACTTTTAACCGATTCATTCCTAACTGGTATAATGAATGATTACTCATATATGGATAATACATTCTTTTTATTTATAACTTATCCATGAGATAGGACAAGTTGAATTTCAACCATAATTTTTGCACTTATTATTCGCTATAGGTATCATACGTACTTCAATTTCTCTGGGTGTACCTCCTCTTACAACACTTTTATGTAAAACAATTCTATTTATTCTTCTATTAGAAAAATAAATCATACACAAAGAAAACGTGTCACCTATAAAAACATATCAAATTAAAACATCCCACAGCCTAGTTTTTGGGTCTTTTTCGTTTTTGTTGTTTCTCACAAATAAAAAATTCGTTTAAGAAAAGTATATTGTAACAACAAATTAATCCCATGGGGCGGAAAATCTAAAATAATACCTTTAAAGAAAAAGTAATAGACAGTAGAAGAAAATATTTTAAAATTTTTTTTTTACAAAAACAAACAATGTTTATTTTGGTTTTAGAAATTACCTTAAAATCTCCTTTTTAGATTAAAAGCATGTTTCCTTAAGAAAGCTTTTATTTTAATTTTGTGTTATTTATTTTACTTTACTTAAAATGGAATTCTAATTTCTAAATTACAATACGAATAATGATTGATTAAAATTGGGTGGAAAATGATGGATGGTGGATTAATTAAACCAATAGTGACAGTTGCTAAATTAATTGTTATTGCCATTTATTTATATGGTAGAAATCTCTATATAATTTGCACTCTCAAAAGTGTGGAGGAAAAAGACAGGATACACGACATTTTGAAAATGTTTGAAAATGAACAAACGCTCCAAACGAATTTTATTTCTAATTAATATGTATTTAATTAATCAAATTTTCTACTGCCTAACATTAGTCCACAAAAAAAATTTTAAAACCTAAAATCTCCACAATGAAATAACAACAAAAGATAAGAAAATATAAATAAGAAATCTAATTTCGTGTTATTCTAAAAATAACTTAATTAGATTTTATATAAAACCCAAAACCATTAACTCTCTTGTTCATTTACTAACGTTCTAATAATGACAGCGGACAAATTATCATATTTTTATACAAAAGAAGAAAATGAAACGAGCCAAATCTCCAAAAAGAACACAACCAAGTTGATTTCCTTTTTTGCAATTTCTAAATTTTGATTAAATTTATCGTGGTTTTAGCGTTTGAATATTTTCTCAGTTATTTCAATTTTCCTAATAAAGTTATATAAATAAGAGATCGAGATAATGTGTTTTATGTGCTTTAAAATGACAATTTTGTGTGTTTTAGGATTTCAAAATATTTTTTGATAGTTTGACTTTTTGTTTGTCATTCGACCTTACATGTAGAACTTTGAACCAAGCTTTTTACTTTATTATATTTCATTCTTTAGCGATGGATCTGACATAAACCTGCAATAAAATTTGTGGTAAAATTATAAAACAATTAGGGTCACAAATAATAAATTATAACCGTCCACTGAGTACAAAGATTTCATAGCAGATGTTCACCTAATTATATGCAGTTATTGAAGAGAGTAACGGTTTTACTAATCAACTTCGGAATATTTTTTTTTTTTTTTTAATAAAATGTGTTGTGTAATAGATTTTAGAATATGTGTCACAACAACACATAAATACCTTTTAAGACCTAGGTCTAGACCTGGGTCCCACAACAACTGGCGTTCTAAGGTGTAGATTAACGCTTTTTTTAAACATCTGTGGGTTGAAGCCACCTGAGACTAAGTGTTCCGGCAAACTATTCCATTTGTACGCAGTTCGGACAAAGAAGTCTCTCTGCGATCTGCCAGTATGACAGCGCGGGATCTTTACCGTTTCACCGGTTGCGGCAGCCGACTGCCGAGTGGAACGGGGGTAAGAATAAGTTTGAGGCATGATGCCGCTGATTTCATCTGAGCACTGCTGATTACGATATTTGTAAAAAACAAAGAGGTCAGCAACAGTGCGACGAAGTTGTAGGGAATCAAGTTTTGATGTCAAAGTTCGATCACCTACAATTCGTATAGCTCGCTTTTGAACAGAGTCCAAGAGGGTCAAGATGGAAATAGAGGCAGCACCCCAAACTTGACAGTAGTACTCCATACATGGACGAATACAGGACTTATAAACATGGAGCAATTGGTATGGAGTGAAAAATTTTTTGCATCTATTTAGGAGGCCGAGTTTTTTAGACGCGCTTTTTGCCATCGCCATTACATGATCGTTCCAGAGTAGGTCATTTGAAACTGTGACACCCAATAAACGAATGTTTTTACATTCACCTATTGGTTCATCACACATACTAAATAAAATATCTTTGGGGAACTCGGTCTTTAATCTGGAAACAATCAACAGCTTTGTTTTGGTAGAGTTGAAATTGACAAGGTTTTTGTCACCCCAGTCGGCGACTTTATGCAGGTCTTTGTTCACGTTTATGGCAGCGTCTCTCCGGGCAGGATTAATTCGTTCGTGCATTTTACCTTTTGAAGAAAGGGGCTCGAACGACTTGTGCAGAGTACTATCATCTGCAAAACTATTTATTGGGTTGCTGGTGATTTTCAACAATTCGTTGATATAAATCAAAAATAGGGTTGGGGACGATACTGAGCCTTGGGGTACACCAGCGTTAATTAGTTTAGACTCAGAAGAAAATCCGTCTAAGGAGACCGAAATGTATCGGTTGGATAGAAAATTTTGAATCAGCTTCACAACATTGGGATGAAAACCGTACGCAACGAGCTTGTTGATTAAGTTTGCATGTCAGACTCGATCGAATGCCTTGGAGATGTCTAAAGCGATAACGTATGTTTCACCACCTTTATCAAGTATGCTGTTCCAACAATGCGCTACATAGTTTAATAGATCGGTAGTTGATATTTTGTTTCGAAAACCGTATTGGCTGTCGGTTTTTAAATGATTTTCTTCCAGAAATTTTGAAATGTGTGTATTAATATAATGCTCATAGACTTTGGATAGGACCGATAGTAAAGCTATTGGCCTATAATTTGAGATATCGGATTTTGGTCTCTTTTTGGAAATGGACTGGACATTTGCCAACTTCCAGCACGAAGGAAATATACCAGATTTGTAGGATTGGTAGATTATTTTAATCAAAGTTGGTGCAAGTTCTTTGGAAAAGGTTTTTAAAATAATGGGTGGAATATTGTCCATTTAACCCCTTTAAGAGTTTAGCGACTATTTTGGGTTTGAAGTGAAGTTCATTCATATTAACTCATGAAGACTGGATTTGGGGTATTTCTTTAGGAGTTTTCAAAACAGTGGAGTTCAAAGCAAAGTGTTCAGCGAACAAACTAGCTTTTCTTGCGGGATCATTGACGATTAAATCACCATCAATGCAATAGGGGGAATAGAAAAATTTGTACCCAAATTTAAAGAATTAATGGCACTGTAGAAACTCTTGCCAGAAACAGACATAGACGTAAGTTTTGAGAACAGTTTTCCACTATTGTCAACATCGTCGGTCAATTTGGAGAATTCCAACCATGATATGTTGTGGACGTTGAAGTCACCGGTAACGATAACTTCACAATTAGGGGTCTTTGCTCTAATCTCGTCCACAATTTTTGTCAGTATATTAAAAAAGTTTGGGCTACGTTCGTTGGGGAACCGGTATAAAGCTATTGTAAAAAAAGTAATTTCTGGAAGACAAATCTTTAAAACCATTGTATTGAAGCCGTCACCGTGTAGTTCAAAATTTGGAAAGCGTGTACGCAACACTATCATGAATGCATGCGCATACAACCTGATGGAGTTATATTCTACATTTGGAATTAAACGATTCTATAAAGAAAAATTTTTCAGAAACTTGTGTTTCTGTATGGAATAGAATGTTCGGTTTGTCGTGCTCAAGATGACGTTGCACGTGGTCATGGTTAGCGTTCAATCTGCAGATGTTTTGAACATGTTTTTTTAAATGTTTTATTGATTCATATATGTGTTGTCCCTACAAGTACCGTGGACTTGCCTCTTTATGGTATTGGCTTTACCACTTGCAGACTTACATCTTTTCTGTTGTACTGCTATATATATCAAAAGGTTTATTTTATTTTTTTATGTTTTATTAAGGAATGGATAACTAAGCAAAAAATCCTATCATACAATAAAATATGACATATGACAAAATTTCATGATAAGATGAAGAAATAATAACAAAATAATAAGTGAAAAACAAATTGTGAGAAATTTTAGAAAATTGCAGAAAATTTGATAATTTGCAGAAAATAAAACAAAACAAAACTAATTGCCAATAATCCAGCTATGCAGCGCCCCACAGATGCACCGCTCACCACCTCAATCGAGGCACAAAGTCCACACATAATTACGTGTTGGTCTGATTCTTCGGAAGAGCTAATGAGCGGTACTACTACGGAACGCTGCCCAGCTAAGACTGGAAGTGCTGCCGTTGACTAATTAAAGTCCGTCCGCCAGCACTCTAAGATGGCAGGGACTGGAGTACGCAGAGTAGTCAGACCCATAGATCAAAGTTGACCATAATCGATCAAAATCGATCCCTCCTGCGGTTAGAGTTGCGGTTAGATACTTAAGTACGAGACTGAATAAGTGGGAAAAAAATAAAATACACATAATCGGATTGTATGGCATACTTGCCGAACATAATATGCGTTTGCCTTTTTTACTTCATTGTTGTTTAAATTTCTTCTTTATTTTTTATTTCAATGTTGTTTAAATATCTACTTTTGTTTTTTTTTTGGAATTGTGTGCATGTATGTGTTTAAGATTCAAAATCAGACTGTAGTATAATAGAGATGAATATATGTGGTTATATATCTGTTCAAATGGTTACTTCCGTTCAAAATTCTCATAAGGCGCCTTAAGAAGTTTTACTTCAAAAATATACTAAATCCCAATTGATCTTCGACCCTATCTTTAAAAAAGTTTTTTAATATTTTAATTTTAAAATTAATTACAAAAAACAATTAATCATTTTTTTTTCAAACGACTAACTAATCACCTATCAAACAAAAAAAGTTTGATGAAATCGGTAAAGCCGTTCTTGAGCAATTAAGTTTCAAATTTAATTAAGTGTCCCCTATGCTCAAACATACGCACTTTAAAAAAATTGTAAAATAAATTGTATTTTTTATTTTGTCCATACTATTTATATGCCAAGTTTCAGGAAATCAAAAATGGTCAAGTTCCAATCTCGACTTTTTCACTTGTGTCAATCACGTTTAGAGGGAAAATCTCAACACGAAATGTGAAATTGTTTCTTTCATATTTCGTCTCGTTATGTAAAATATGACAACTGCAGTAACCTTAAAGATTTTTAAGGGTACGACAGCATACTCTCAATATTCGAATCGTTAGAAATTATCTTTTTTTCATGTCAATAACCAAATCCAACATATTTCTCCGAAAATTAGTTAGTTTAATCCAACGAACAAAACTCTAATTAAGTTTTGAAATACAACAACGCATATGTAAAACTATGAAATTATCTCAAACTTTTTGTACAAAAGCAATTATAACACAAATTATAGTTACACAAAGAATATCCATTTTCCCAATAACAAAAGAGTCTCAATGTTTTTCCACTTTTTATCAAAATTTCTAACTATTAGTTTTACTATCTTTAATCGTTTTTCTTTACACTAGAGAGTCATCCTTTTATTTTCAAATGTAAAGAAAAAACAGCAAATATATACATAAAAAATTTTCAGGTAAATCGAAAAAAAAAATATTTAATTTTCAAGAAACATAGTTGAATGAAAATTAATGTAACGGTTTTTATGTTTTATTATTGTAAATGTTTCCGACCTGAAAAAATATGTTTCTCTTTTCCTAGCTATTTGTCTTGTGATAATGATTTTGTTATCGTATGCATTGTTCTTCCTTTGGAATCCAAGTTGTTTGCAGATAGATGGTTTGTTATCTTCTTTACCTATTTGGTTAATATTTTCCGAGATGGCCATCATTCTCCTTACTACAGCTTCTTTTATTGTTTATCAATTTTTTTGATCAATAAGATAAAGTCAAGTTCATTTTAGCAATGTGTTTTGTTTTTTGGTGTTTTAATAGCTGTCCCTCGTTTACATTTTTTTGACATAATAAAAATCGTTGACTTTGTATTTATAAACTCGTGTATTTTCCTTAAAAAGTACATACGTATGGATGTATCTCAATTATCTCTTTTGTTATTCAGTATATTTTATTACTTGTATATATGAATTTTAAGACATCTGAAGTAAGTCGTTAAGATGGTTATATGAATCGGTGAATAAGTACCGTACATATGTTTTTGTATATCTTGCAATATTTTTAACATAAATGTTATGATTTCCATTAGGTACTGTTATTGACAATTTGACAGAAGTTAAACGCTTTTGATATTTTCGTAATAGCGGATAATGTGATTTTTTGTATTACGAATAAATTTTATAGGTAGAAATTTACAAGTTCTGAAACCAATAACTTATTTTTTGTTCGTATTGTGCATAATTTGTATTACTACAATGAATAAAAAACTCTAGCCCAAAATATTTTTACTATGGGGGAAACGTATGTGTGTTTTTGTTTTAAGTATGAATTTGAAAAGCTTTATCAAAAACATTTGAAACAAATTCGATCCAAAATATATCTGATTTTTTATGCTCTTGTATTTTGTATTTCATATTTTATGTTTTTCATCATGCACTCAGATGACAGCACTCCGCTTTTAATCGATGTCTAGCATAATTGAACGCATTCAAATTAATTTTTGTAAACTGTAATAAAATTTTATAAAATCCATAAACATAAAAGGAATAAAATATAAAATAACACATACAAGTATTTATAGTGGTGACCCCCGATGTTACTGTTTAAGGTGCATAAAGTGATAATTGATTAAAGGAATTTTTGAGATTATGGGTACTATTGGATTATTGGAACTACAAATAACAAGAAGATTATATCTATTTCGTCGACATATGGTCTAAGTATCCAGAAACTTTAAGAAGGCACGAAAAATATCAAATTTTCCTAACATACATAAGATTCGTTTTTTCTCAACCGTTCATATCACACATTATCAATGATGAACATTTTTAACCTTTGATTGAAATTTGTTATTGATAAAGTTAAAAAATTTTCAACATTGCTGCAGGGGTTGCTAACCCAGTGAGGCTAAATCACACAACCACAAAATATTTTCATTTATGTAAAAAAAAAAGCGTAGATGTAAATTTATATTGTGAAATTTTGATTTATTTATCTGTCATGTGATTTAAAATTTTTACTATTATTTCACATATCAGGGAGACGCCCCAATAGAGCAGTATTAGGTAACGTATGCAGAAGTACTCGAAACCAGATTTAATCCCGAGGACATTGCAATCAAAAATATTTCGTTGTGGGACAAAACACATAAATTGAATCACATGAGCCTTAAAGGATGGTTGACTTGATCTTTGAATAGCTAACTCTAGAATAACAATATTGTTTCATGTTGGTGACCTCGTTATTCTGTTCATACTATTCATAAATAATCATTCTATAGACAAATTGAGTGTGGGTAGCTGAGTGTCTTTAGAAAAGAGGTTGCCTAAAGTCAAAAAACAGTTTCAAAAATTGGTCAGTGGCAGTACGGGTTGTTCGAACAACCGGTAGCAGTTGGGAGTCAATAATATTTTCTCTCAAAAATTTCTAAAACCAAACTTAAATATGCCAATCAAGAGTTCTTAGCTTTATATTTATCCATCAGGCATATTAAAATTTAACACCGACCATAAGACTTTGACTATAGTAATTCAGGTAACATTCCAATATTTATAACCAGTAACAGACACGAATTGTTTAAAGTTACATTTGTTTTTGACTCCATTTAAAAAAGTCAGATAAGTGCGAATAAAATTCGCTCGCCAAGGGTTTCGTGCATGTAAAAGAACACAATATCAAAAATAATTGACAAAAAGTTGTGTTGTAAATCTTTCGAACGGTCTGAAAGTTCAACTTTTTTGACAATAACTCAAAAACTGTGCACCGCAAGATTATAAAAAAATTGCAATGTGTTTTAAATTAGGTGTTCTTCAAATGAGACCTTACTAACTGTCCCCAAACACACAGAAATATAATTATTTGAGGCTTCGCTATGATCAGCATTCAAAATTTACCAAAATTGCTAGCTCTGTGAATTTTTCTGTCTATCACTGTGAAAACGTAGGGGGTAGGGTGGCGGAGGTGGTCTGAAAGTTTAACTTTTGTGACAATAACTTGTAGTGGTTAATAAATTTAAAACTAAATAATTAATTACTACAAAAACTTAAACGATCACACGATCAGTTAACGACCATACTAATGACATGAACCATCTGCTACTTAATCATATTCACGTCATCCATACGATAAATTAATTATTTAATTTATTGTTATCAATTCGATATTCGAACATCGAATTACGTTCAATGAATTTTTCTTTGTCATTTTGGTTGGCGGAAAACGAAAATATTGACTTCACTTTTTCATTTCGCGACTCCATGAGTCAATGGTTATTTTGGCTAAGTTCGAGGTATTAATATCACTTTTATAAATTTAAAAAGAATAAAATAGTTTATCAATAAATATTGTTACTTGAATAAATTGGTGTTGTGATTTCCAACAAATATACCTCAATACATTAAACTCAAAAACTGGGTACCGCTAAAAAATTGCAATGTGTTCTGAATTAGGTAATCCTCCAATTGAGACCCCACTCGCTTGGGTCAATAAAGGTTTCTTTTTACCCTCTCCACCCCGACCCCTAAACTGAAAACTTACTAATTTTTCTATCATTCCAAATAAATTTTTAGATTTTCGATTAGTTAGGTTCGGAGCTAATCGAGGTACGAAAACATGAAGAAAACGTCATTATTCAAAATTATACAAACAATGGTGAGGTATAAAATTCCAAAGTAATTTTTTCAGGAACACAGAAATGAAGCCCTTTCATGTGATACCCTACTTGAATCTATTAAAAAATGTATTTTCTCAAAGGTCTCATATCATACCCCTGTAAACCAAACGAAAACAACCTTAGTTTTATTTGTATACGTCATTTTGTGTGGACAGATTAGTTTTACACGCACCTTAAATTTCGGGTCCATAGCGTTTATAGTTTACAATATAAGCGATAAAGTGTGAAAAACTCGTTTTGCTGTCACCAATATGGTTCATTATAAAAAACGAAAACCCCAAAAAGGAACTCAACTGAAAGCTTTTTGAAAAAACTCTTCTGATTATTAGTATTTGGAGCAAAAATTGGAAATTATGTTTGGACACATTTAGAACTACTAGTTTCATCTCGACACCGAAATTCGGCCACTGTAAATGAAAAAATGTAAATAAGGTAAGTGTACAATATTACGGGCTAGTACATTATTCCGTGCTTTTTTATAAAAAGCCTTAAAGATAAATTTAAGCTTTTTTGAAAAAAAATATATTACGATACACGCCCTGAATTGCTCAGTATCAATTTTTTGATTTTCTTGCCAACATTTTTGATTTTAAGTTCATAAATCATACCTTGATTGGTTGGTCGACCAAAACTTGCTGTTTGAGACAATTTTCTTATGGAAAAGGTTAAGGTATATTACTAACATTATCTTAAGACTATAAAAATTTATCGGTATTTATTTCCTGTAAAATATTCTTTTTTGTGGATTAATTAGGATTATATTAAACGACTAACGTTAATAGAATACTGATTTTGTACATTTAAGTTATTAAAACAAGCGAGTTTTCGACGAACGGAATTACGTTCATAATTTATTTGAAATGTCCGTAATTCCGTTCTTAGCACGGAATTAGGAAATTTATAAAACAAATTTGTTGGCGCCATGAAATACCTCCCAATGAAATAAGTCCCAAAAAAAAAATGAAATAAGTCCCAAAAAAATTCCATACGATTTGGGAGTTACTTCATAATGAAATAACTCCCAAATCGTTGGAACTTAATTCATTTATTTTGGGAATTATTTCATTTATGTATTTGGGACTTATTTCATTATGAAATAAATCCCAAATTAACAACAATGAAATAACTCCCAACAAATTTTTAATTGGGACTTATTTCATTTTTTTGGCACTTGGGAGTTATTTCATTTTACTTGGGAGTTATTTGATCATAGTAAAAAAGTAATTTTTAAGATTTTTACGTATTTTTTTACGAATATCAATTGCAGTTTCTAATTGAAGTTTGAAGTATTTATATCGGTATATTGTGTATATTGTGTGAGAAATGGCAAGTGTTGATCTTGAGATTATTGGTGGAAAACGTAGAAATAGTAAAGTGCTATACATAATATCTGAAAAACAATTATATATAAAAAAAGTCAGAATTTAAAGCAAAAAAATATTATGTTTGCTATAAACCTGATCAGTTCGGATATATGACAAATTAGCGATCAAATAAGTTAGAGATCAAATAAGCTTACTTGAAAACTTATTTGATCGCTAATTTTTCATATATCCGAACTGATCAGCTAGAGTTCTGATTATTTTTCATTCATATATTTAAAAAGAAAAATTAAAAATTATATGCTAGCATTTCTCATTACCACTTTTTGAAATCATTGCTTCTACGTCAACAAAATGTCTACGCAAAAACTTTATTTATAAGCGTAGCGAAGCACGCCGGGCCCTCCTAGTTCGAATAAAAAAGCCTTAGGCGCTTCAAAATGTTTTGTTAGCGTATTAATATATAAGAAGATATGTGCCATGTATACTGTTTGGAGTTATATTTGGCATTGAATTCTCTAATAATGGAATTGGTAATTTGAAAACATTATGCAATCCCCAATCAAACGAGTTGATGCAATACCACTGAAAGCAGTTACAATACACGAAAAATTTAATGAATTAAATTTATGAATGATTGCCGTTTGAACAAAAGTTTTGCCACAACCTGCATGAGCTGTCAAGAAAAAAACATTACTTCCAGTATCATGGAATTAAGCTTCACGCAAAACAATATCAATCACACTACGTTGCTCATTATTTGCATTTTCATACATTCTATCGAAAACTATAGCTTCTACTTCAATATCGAAATGACCTACATCGCCAATCTGTACGTTATATTGTGGAATCGGAAGACCAAGGTGGTCTTCCGAACAAGATGGTCTTTCATTAAAATGAAACGGTTTCGGAAATGGAACCAGATGAAGACCTCTTTGAAGATTACGTTTATATGGAAGAAGAAGAAGAGGATGAGGAAACCTCAAATGAGTTACATGTTGAATCAAACTCGAGATCCCAACTTTTATGTGTAGTTTGCTTAATGCTTGAGGCCAACGTTTTAATGATGCCATGCAAACATTTGAAGGTCTGCAATTTATGTGTGATGAAGTTGCAAGCAAATAGTATTGCTGTTGGCTTAGACAAATTTAAATGCCCAGTTTGCCGCAAAGAGGTGGACGATACTATACAAGTATTTTTGTAAATATATAATATCAAAAATTAATAATAAAAACAATTTGGCAGTTATTTCATTTTCTTTGGGATTTATTTCATTGGGACTTATTTCAGTTTTTACTTTAGGACTTATTTCATTCCCTTGGGGAGTTATTTCATTGGGACTTATTTCATTTTTTGTCTTGGGAGTTGTTTCATTCTTTTTGGAAGTTATTTCATTTTTTCCATACGGGAGTTATTTCATTTCACTTGGGACTTATTTCATTGGGAGTTTTTTCATTGGGACTTATTTCATTGGGAGCTATTTCGTGGCGCCAATTTGTTTTGTTTTTTATATCAAAAGTAATCATCTATTACATAAAAATGTAATTTTTATAAATAAAGAACACTTTAAAAATGTGTCGGAGCTAATTACGGATCTATATTATTTTAACCAAATTGCTAGAATTAGGAGTAGTAGATGTTAAATTTTATTGATAAGAAGAAAATCTGGTCTACTCAATAGTTTCTTTAAATCACTCTCTGTTTAATTCCGTCATGTGTTTTAAATTTTGTTATCATTGCCTTAGAGTTCATGGTTTTTATAATACATTCCAAATAAAAATACTTCACTTATTTTTATAATAGACTGTATCTTGCTAACACGGAATTAGGGTCAACAGAATTTTAAACATTTCTAATTACGGGTTATTCGTCAGTTTGAAGACTTGGAGTATTATTAGTTCAAATTTATCAGATCTAGCATATTATAACAATTTATTTTCACAATAACTTGGAGCAGTAGTCTCAAACAGAACGTTTTCGTCGTCCACAATCAAGGTATGATTTATGAATTTCAAATAAAAAATACAGGCTAGAAAATCAAAATAATTGATATTCTCAGCAATTCAGGACGTGTATTATGGACTAAATTTTTTTTCCCATAGTGGCATGTAGAATTTCAGCTTTTGATATATACTCATATCGGCAAAAGTCTGCACACAAAGCCATTAAAAGCATAGATAGGACGGTTAAATAGGACTTCAGTAAATGCAGATGTTAAAGAAAGCCTTCAGACAATATTTTGTATACATTATTATTATAATTATTAAAAGCATTATTATATGCATACATTATTTTTATAAATACTAAAAACACCCCATAGTAATTTTTATTTTGTTTACTGTTTTCACTAGTTTCGATACAGGGTGGTTCGAAATTTGTTAAAAATTTAAAAAACAAGGCAAGCTTAAAGTTAAATAATGCTTGAACCGATTAACCGATTTGAATAATTTTTTCCTTTTTCATTTTGTTTTGTTTTTCACTTTTTGATATTCTGATACTTATAAACGAATGTATTAGCAAGGTTATCTTTGTTTATAAATAAATAAGTAAATAAATAAATAAATAAATAAATAAATTCATAAAAACATACATAAACAAATAAATAAATACATAAATACATCAATAAATAAATAAATAAATAAATAAATAAATAAATAAATAAATAAATAAATAAATAAATAAATAAATAAATAAATAAATAAATAAATAAATAAATAAATAAATAAATAAATAAATAAATAAATAAATAAATAAATAAATAAATAAATAAATAAATAAATACATATATAAATAAATAAATAAATAAATAAATGCATAAATAAATAAATAAATAAATAGATAAATATATAAATAAATAAATAAATAAATAAATAAGTAAATAAATAAATAAACAAATACACAAATAAATAAATAAATGAATAAGTAAATGAATAAATAAAAAAAATAATAAATATATAAATAAATAAATAAACCAATAAATAAATAAATGAATAAATAAATAAATAAAATTTTTCCTTTTCTTAAAAATCAGTTTCACTTATAGACTATTTTATTTTTTTTTTTAATTTTTTTCCCAATCTTTCGACTTTGGCCTTTCAATTTAAAACATTATATAGACATGTACGGTTTATAAAAATATTACATTGATAAAATAATTTATATTTCTATACGATTTTTTAAAATTTTTATTTTTCGAAAATGGAGATTTAAAATATACCTTTATTCTTTTATTTTCTTATTGTTTTCCCATAACATATTTATTGTTTTTCCATAACACACTTAAATTACAGATAATTGTTATTTGAATATATTATTAATTATTAGTTTGAAATTTTTGTACTTTGTCACATTTACTAAAAACGAATGTACCGATTCTTTTGAACTTTTTTTTCTTAAAAGGAATTAAAAAGTCTTAATAAAAAAAGTCATACTGAGAAGTTCTTTGTTTACTTTAGGTGAAATTTTTTAGTTTTATTTTTTCAAAAATTTAATTTTCAAAGATGGCAAAATTTCGAAGAACCTCTTTTTCTTTTTTATGAAAAAACATACTCAAATTACAAAAAAGCGTTTTGTTTTGTTGACAAGAACGACCCATTTGAATATTTACTAACAAAAAATATGTCAGGTCTGGAAAATGCACTCTTGGATTATTGAAAATAACATTTAAAAAAAATTTAAACTTAAAAAGTTCATGTAAAATAAGCAAACTTTTCAGTATACCTAATAATACCTTTAAGCCCAAAAAAGTAATAATAGTTCCTGGACCCACACCGATTTCATGTGATGATTACCACATATTGTATACTTCGTGAGGCGCCTGTCGTTGACGAGCCCGAAAACTTTTGTTCTGCGATTTTCCTCACATCGACCGCTATTTGTTCGGCAATCTCCGAAAAATTTTGATTGCCTGCGATCTTGTAAAACTGCTACCACATTTTTTTTCAACTGCTTGTCTAGCCAGAATGTGTTTGCTATTGTCGACTCCAACAACTGACATTAGGGTAGGTTTTCGTTGTCGGACTAGACAATAGCAGACAATTTTTTGTCGGACAAGGCTACCCTCGTGTTCTAAATCAAATTTCCAACCCCCCATAGCTTTAAAAAATAAAATTTACAAGAACCCGGGCAATTCGGCATTTGCCGAACGAAAAAGCGGCCGAATCGATAAAAATGGCACAACAAAAGTTTTCGGACTCGGCAACGACAGGCGTCTCACAAAATATAAAATATGTGGTAATCATCACATGAAATCGGCGTGGGTCCAGGGACTATAATGCCTTAGTATGTTTTTGTTGCAGAATAAATCTTTAAAATATTAAGAAATAAATGAAAAAATGTACTTTTTGAAATCGCTCTGTTGGCAAAATTAAAATTAAAAAACCTCATATAAAAATATAATTTTTTTTAATTAATGCAGTATTTTTATAAAGCCTTACCTATAGTCCCTTTCAAAAAAAAATTAATAAGATCGGGTAACCCGTTTGCGAACAATTCAACTTCAAACTTTGTTTGCCTCTAAAATTCTGCCACCCTGTATCAAAACTAGAAAAAATAAACAAAATTAAAAACACGTATTAATTTTGTTTATTATGCTATCGATTACCAAAGTTTCAAGAAAATCGAAAAAAGTCAGGCTCAAATTTTTCATTTTATTGTCTTTATTCGATTTGCCATCTAATATCTATAATAATAAAATAAAGTGTTTGTCTGTCTGCGTGCGCTCTCCAGCGAAATCTGTAGCACACAGGAGTCTGAAATTTTGTCAGGAGAAAACCATTAACAGGTACTAATGCACCTCGGAGCCGAAATTTTAAAATTTAATTTAGATTTTTTATAATTAATAATTTTAATTTTCCTAATGGTTCAATGTATGCCTAAATGTATATTATATTTTATACTTGAATTTTATTCAACTTTTACTCAGTTATCTTTGATCGATTTTTTTTCCGCAAAACAGAATTACCATTCAAATGGAAAATTAAAGTATAATGTGACAAACAAATTCATTTAGATGAAAATTATATACATTAGCACTCTAGCTGATCAATCCAGATAGTTTGAAAATTGAAAGGAAGGTCAACATTTGAGCACATCAAATCAACACATCAGGTCAACAAAAGCACACAGAGCAGAGCGCATGTAGAGCATTGGAAATAGTTGGAAATAGTTGTCACATTATACTTTAATTTTCCATTTGAATGGTAATTCTGTTTTGCGGAAAAAAAAATCGATCAAAGATACCTGAGTAAAAGTTGAATACCTCTTACTAATAAAAGCACACAGAGCAGAGCGCATGTAGAGCATTGGAAATAGTTGGTAAAATATATTTGAAAATCTAAATTGACTTTATTTAAGATCACCAAATAATCTGGATAGATTGATAAATGAAATTAGTCAACATGAAATGGTACGATAAAACAGTAAATTTTAGTGCGGTGTGCTTATTTTGTATCGCAAGTATGACGGTTCCAGAGTAAGTCATTGACAACTGTAACACCCAATAAACGAATGTTTTGACGTTCACCTAATTTTTCGCGACACATATTAAGTCGATTAACGCGAAAAATTGCAAGTGTTTAATTTAAACTCTCCGAAACTCTTTACCAATCACTTTCAATTGTTGACCTTCCTTTCAACTTTCAAACTATCTGGAATGATCAGCTAGAGTGCTAATGATCTCTGTTATTCATATTTCCCAAATGAAAAAATTAAAATAGGCTTCTTCTATTCTCATTACGACTCTTTGAAATTATTCTTACTAATTCAACAAAATCTACGCGCACAAACTTTTTTATAGGCGTAGCAACGTACGCCGGGTCCTGCTAGTATGTAATATAAAAACTTACATAAAATGTGTATGCTAGGACATAAAGAATATAATATATCACAATATAACAACCAAATTTTTGGCATGTTGTGAAATATATTTAACATTTATTGTTATAATATAAAACCATAACTGTGAGCTCAACTGCATTCAGACTAGTGCTGTTTTTGCTGTTTCCATCATCCAATGATCTAATTCGTAGTAAATGCATGCATAGTTTCGACCATATTTCTGAACTAAAATGCATAAACATAGCAGAAGCTTTGGTTCGTAGTGACACCAAATTTGTTAAACACAAAGTAGAATAATAATGCCATTTACTTAATGTGAAAGTTTAAGTTTATTGTTTTATATTCAACTCATTGTTCCTTAAACTAAACGATTTATAAGCAGATATGTCTATTAGTGACATTGTTGACACTACCAGCGCACTAATTTTCACTGTCCAAACATCCGACCAGCCAGATAGACATATTATTTAGGTTTATTTAAAAAGCATGGTGGCATTTAAAAAGCAATTTTTGACCTTATTGAATAAAACTACCATTTATGTGTTTTTAAAATGACAAAATAAACGTAGATAAGTGTTATAAAAAGTAAAGCATTTGTATTAAAAACAAAATTCTTCTCTGTCCAACTCTTTGAAGTACAAAATAGTTTTTTTTTTAAATATCACGCAATTAGGGACGCACTAACACGGTATTAGTTACATCGTCAATTTTTTAGCACGGAATTAGAGACAATGCAGAGGTCATTTGAAGTATTTATAAATACAATTGCACCAAATTTTAAAACTGTTTGATGCACAAAATGGTAAACAAAACAGCTATATAATTATAATAAACCACTTCATATGTTATTTCTGGTGCCTCAAAAATTTTAAATTCATCCTAAAATGAAACAATCCTTAATAGCACGTAATATGGTACACTTACCTTAGATAAAAAATATTAATAGAACAGTTACACAGTCTTTAATTGTTTTTTTATTACGAGTCGCCATGCCGATAAGCTTTTTTAACAAGATATATTTTTCATTTTATACCATAAAAACAATGAAAATTTTTGACAATGTTGACAATGTTTTTAATTGACAATGTTTTTAATTTTATTAAATTTAATTTTAATTATCAATTGGTATCCAACTAGTAAAAATATACAAATTTGTACATTCACATGTGTACATTTGTACATTTTAAAAAAAATTTGGCATATTTGCACTTGACATCTTTATATAATTTTCAACGTCACAAATGGAATTTTTTCAAAAGTCAAATAAATAATATTTTTTTATTCTCTTCCATTTAATTATATCAGCTTTATTTGTATGTTTTTTCGATAATAATAGTATGTATTATTGTATTGTTTTCTAACCTATAACCTAATGAACTTAACCTATTGCCTAATGAAAATTTTATTCAATTGGTATGATTCCAATTGGTCAAATTGTTTTGATTTCATTAAAATTATTTTCAAATTATAATCACAATTGCTTTGATAAGTTTTGTTCAAAAATCAAATTTTAATAAATTCTCTTATTTCGTTTAGTTGAACTTGGTTGATTGTATGAGAAGGGCGTTTTTTATCATCAGGGTTTTTTTTATTAAGAAATTTGATTTATCAATTAAAACAATAAAGATTTATTGTTTTAATCGAAGAAAATGTTTTTATTTTTTATAATACACAATTCTTTTTTATAATAAAATCTTTGTCAGAGAATAAAGTATTGTAATCGATTCGTGAATAATGAATTTTATTCTCTCGCAAATTAAAATTCTCGCTCGTGCCTCGCTCAAATTTTAAACTTTTGCTTGAGAATAAACTACTTCATTATTCACTCATTGATTAAACTACTATTTTTTCAAAAATGTATACGTGATTATATAAGAAAGAGATTTTATTCATCCCGCGTTAGTTTTTAGTTTTTTTCCCTTTCAGGTAGATTTCATATAAAATCTACCTATTTTTCCTTTTCAAATGAATTTCAACCAAACAAAAAGTTTTCCATGTACCCAAAAAGATACATGAACAAGTTCTTCAACAATAAAAAATCATTCAAAGAGAAAGATCCCAAAATTCTCAATATCAACAAACAGAAACAATACTACATTTTAATCAAAATGATATTCTACACCCTATATTTATATTGTTATTATAAAAACGACAAGTTTTTCTCTTTCTGCTTTAAATTTACTTTTGGTTTGTGGTATGCACAAAAACAGCAAACAATTTTTTGTACATCTGACTAGATTTAATTATTTGAATGAGAACGACGACGTATTAAATTAAATGCTATACTGTGTTTATAGGCATAATAATCATGAAAAATATATTTATGTGGAGAAATGTATCACAAAAATAGACTCGTCCGAAGTTAATAAGTAGTGGAAGGATTCTGGTTGTAACAGCAATTAAAAATAAAGGAGTTCTCTGAAATTTATAAGAACGTACTATGTATAGTAGTTAACCAAGTAAAGTTTTCCCTATGCTCAAGAAATAAATATATCTTTTAAGATCAAATCGTGATCCCTTAATCTTATTTTTCCTGGGGCTTTGAGTGTAAGCTACCAGGCGGGTCGCAGGTGGTGTATAGCGTATCATCTGTTCCGCTATTATTGTTCACTAACACTACGGTCGCGTATTGGGTAGATCCAAAATATCAAATAGGGACCACGAACCATACATTCTCACTTAATCCAGTGATGTGGCCGCCATGCCGTTGTAATCGAATGGCTGATGGTGATCTTCATCAGTTGCTAACGGCGCACGACTCAGGGGTTGATCTCCCATTGCAGTATTGTGACTGTGTGTCAAGTAAGGCGGCCCTGCTTGACTCGACCGTCTTTCCGACCGTTAATCTAATGCATTATGGGAAAATTGAAGAATAATTTAAAAATAAAAACACAAACACACACAATTACACATAACAACACCACAACTTTTAAAAAACACAACAAAGAAGCAGAGAAACATTTTGTGGACGGTAATACGTCCGCAGTAAACTTTCCAAAATCTGGCAGCAACTCCACCTCTACTCCGGAGGCTTGTGAAAATCTTCGAATCGTGTCACACATGGCTCTTGGAGATTCAAACAGAAAAAAAAGAAGAAAAAAAGGCTGGCTCTTCACTACAAACAGGTATTGCTGAGCAGGTCACTACATCTGGTGGTTGCTCTGCAACAACATCTCCCTTGGACATGAGAACTGAGATGATCGAACAGGTTCGTCTACCGATCACCTCGGTCCCGCTACATCATCTTCCCGGTCAACAACAACTGCCTTGGACACGACTCACCTTGAAATTGTGAAGCACAAAAGCGGAAAGGCTTCAAGTGATAATGTCTCAAAGATTCCATCGAAGTTGACGACAGCGACGGGTCCGAACAAGGTTGCATCAGGCTATATGCTAGTGCAGCCAAGAGAAGGCTAGATAGAATTGTTTAATCTAACAATGGTATTATCAGCCAGGAACAAAGCAATTTGATCCAGCAATGACTGGTTAAAGATATGCTGAATCAAACAGGAACTCTACCAACCTTTGATGGGGTTTCAATGAAAGAAGGAAAACTTTATTTCCGTTGTTCAAACGACCTCTCATTGAACTGGTTGGTGGAGGAAATTGCATGTTGCATTCTATCAAAAGGAGCAAGGCTGTTGTGTGAAGTTGTGTGATCTCGCTAAGACGCAACTGGCCAAAATCTGGATTCCAGACAGGATTTGGACAGTTCCAAATGGAGTATACGATCGTACGGGGGGAAGAAATTGAGTTCAATTTATTGGATCGTGTTTGAAGACATAAGCGAACATAACTGTTATGATGGCAGTGGATAAGCTTGAGTTTCGACAAATCAATCTGCAACATAGCATAAGTGAGTCATATAATCTATGGTTGAGTGGGTCATATAATCTATGGTGTCTAAGGTTGACTATGCCAAGCATAAAAACCTGGATATCATAGTCGGCTGTGACGCCAATTCACATCACGTAAGCTGGGGAAGTACCAATAACAACAGCAGAGGACAGTCTCTCTTAAAGTACTTGTCTACTACTAATTTGGAAACTCTAAATTCCGGCGGGGAGCACACTTTTGTTAACTGCCGACGGCAAGAAACCATAAACCATTCTATGCTCCAAAACTCTTCTAGAAGACATCAGGAGCTGGAGAGCGTCTACGGATATATCCATGAGCGATCACAGATATAAAGACTTTCTTGTAAAGGCGATCCCAGCCCAGGCTCGCATCTACTGGAATCTAAGACAAATGGATTGGGTGTGCTTCAGGGGCATTGTAGAGGAGGAACGGGCTAGGGGAAGCATTTCCAAAGTCCGGGGTATGGAACAGGCCGTTGACCAGCTCAACGATAATAACCAGGTCAACGATGGCCGTTGACCAGCTCAATCTAATAGTCTGGGTCGAAACGAGGCAACGAAGTGCACATAAGTCAGTTTGATGGAACAAAAACCTTGATAAACACAGACAAAGATCCAAGAAACTTCTGAACAGAGCATTGAAAACTCGCGATGAAGCTGATTGGGCTCTGTACAGTGAAGCAAGGAAACTTTTCAAAAGGCTTATTCGTAAATCAAAGAAGAAGTCTTATGAAAAGTACTGTGAGTCGATTGAGACTATCACAGAAGATGCTGCATTAATGAGGGCCTTGAAAAAAGATCCTTTAGCGAGACTGGCTAAAATTAAAATATCCAATAATACTCACACTTCTTCAAATGAAGAAATTTAAACAACACTGTTTCAACACCATTTTCCGGGTTGTGTACTTGGGGATATTCCTCCTTGGAAAGAGCCATACAAATTTCCAGGTCTAGACGGAACATGGTCTATTATGATACATCAGTGTCTGGAGATAATAGGAGATAGACTCTTAAAGATCTTCGTGGTCTGCATAGCTCTCGGATATGTAACATAGGCCTGGAGAAACGCAAGAGTTGTATTTATCCCAAAACCAGGGAAAACCATCTATTGTGAAGCGAAAAACTTCAGACCGATCATTCTTTCCTCATACTTTCTAAAGTCATACTTTCTAAGCAATATGAAACACGCTTAACAAGCTGGAAATTCTGCGGACACAATCCTTTCAGAGGTGGTCTTCGATATTGAACAAACAATCTCTAAAAAGGCTATCACTCTTAGCGCTAAGCCACTTTTGAGTCACTCCTTAACATTGGGTAAAGGTACTTTGTGAATAGAGTACTCCTAAGGTGGATACGACGGGCACTGGAAGATCGATGTCTGTTTGTTCACACAAAGTAAAACACCACAATTTAGGTAGGTGTGAAGTTTGGATGTCCCCAAGGGGGCGTTTTATCACCCCTGCTTTGGAACATGATGGTCGACCAGCTCCTAATTGAATTAAATGATAAAGGGCTAAACACATACGGCTATGCCGATGATAATAGTATACTTTTGTCTACAAAAAGACTCGAACTCCTGGGAAAAACCAGGAGCTGTAGGAAAAATCATCATGGGCTATGGAGGGATCTGAAAAAACACCTGAACGATTTGTCCATGCCGACTGATGACACAGCACCTCTAACTGCCTTTCAAAGCAGTATAGAGTTGTAATTCCAATGAAAGAGGACCGGTTCTTAGTTGATTTGCTATTTGATAGTGCGGTCAACACGTTGAACATCTACACAGATGGATCTCTCACTGAAAATGGTGCAGGAGCTGCGGTTTACTTCAGTAATGAAGATCTTGGGATGCAATTTCCATCTTGACAAATACTGCACAGTTTTTCAGGCTGAGATATTCGCCATAAATGAAGCAACGAGGCAAGATCATTAATATTTTTAATGATAGCAAGACTGCTCTAAAAGCTTTGCGAAACTACACTATTAAGTCAAAAATAGTGCAAGAATGTTCTAGGTCCTTGAGTTATCTCGGGTTCAAGAAAAGCATATCACTGATATGGACACCAGGGAATAGTGGGAATCTCGAGATCGAAAAAGCTAATGATTTAGCAAAGAGCTCCGTAGGGAGGCTCATAGGCCCTGAACCAGCCATTGGTATATCGAAAGGTGGGATAAGATTGCTAGTCGAACAAGTTCTCTTTCGGTCCAGCATAACTCTCAATGCAGGAACGCAGAATGTTGCAAGGTCCCCAAGAGCAAACCACCAAATTCTTGTTAAATCTGACTCAGTCAGACTACAGGTTAATGGTGGAACTACTAACAGTTTACCATCATGTGAACAAACATATGCTACTGTTTCAAGTAGAAAATGATCCAACATTCCACTTTTGTCTTGAAGAGCATGAAACAGTCCCTCACATTCGGGGAGAATGTTTGGCTCTCTCAGGGCTCCAAAGCGTCATGTTAGGATCAAACTATCTAAAGATAGTAGATTTCTGCAAAGCAGACTATTGAAGGCTGTTGGCTTTTTTCAAAAAGGTCTTCTGCTCTTGAATATGAGGAAGGCATAGAGGACTTAGCAGTCTGCATGTCAGGCTAACACTACATGGTCGCCTCGCCAAAAAAAAATCTTAGTTTTACCCTTTATACAAAATGCCACAACTGTGTTCTTTAGTAACTAAAGAGGTATCCACAAACGTATCCTTTTAATTACAGACTGTCTTTTTTTGTAATGATTTACCAAAAATAATTAATAATGGAAATATATATGTTTTCAACAATCATGGTTTGTTTTCGAAAACCTCTCTTTTCACCTCAAATAACAATCTTTTGTAACTTTATGCCTCGTGGGTCTAAAATGACGTCGACCCATTATTTGAGCTCAATTTTAGAAAACAATTAATGAAAAACGTGATTTACCCAGGTGAAGAAGTCGAAAACTTGACCATTTTTGATTTTCCTGAAACTTAGCATATAAGTATAGTATGGATTAGTGGTATGTTGGTCGTGAACGACCGAGGTTAATTGAACGGATCACTACAATGAACGACGATCGATCGTTTGTATAAAATAAATTATTAAATATTATGTGATAGTTTCTGAACAACAGAATAAACTAATTGCATTGCATACGTTTTCTCAATTTTTTGTTGTGGAACGTGGAAATGTCTGGTGTTATGCAGAGAGATTTTGCCAGCCAATCATCAATTAATAAATTATTGCTTAAACAACATATAAAGAATTTATACTATACCACATATACTATTTTACGCCACCCTTAAAACTTTTTCCAACCTTATTTTAACAAGCCATACAGTCAAAGAGCCAGTCCTGTTATTAACAATTAATAAAAATTATTTCCTGATTTTTAACCCCATCGAAACATCGATTTAAAGATAAACATTATTCAAAATAAAATTTAACTAATACATAATAAGAAATATCATGTTTAAGTCCAGACATGCAGTGAATTTTGTATTTTAATCTTAATGTAAAAAAAAATTCTTTTGTGGCTAAATAGATGCTTGAGTAAATTTAAAGGTAGCTAAGAGCATTGTAAATAACTTGATTAACATGGTGTGAAAGCCAGTTTCCAGTTAATTGGATATACTGAGAATCAAATTAAATTTATGTGATTAAAAATAATAAACGAAATAAGTAATTGAAAAACATGTGTTTGAATTAAAAGGTAAGTAAATTGACTGAATTGATACGTACTTCTTCTAACAATAAAAAAAAAATCATACAACCTTTATATGAAAATAACACTAACAATAACAAAAATCTAATAACCAGTCCAATAAAACAAAATCAAACTACCAGTACAATATACATAGAACAAAATCAAATATTCTTTTAGCAACGATCGTCCTAAACACCTAACAAAACAAATTTCCTATACGTACAAAATTATAAGTTCAAAAAAATGATAAGGTAAAAAAAAATTTAGAATAGAATAATTAAGCAAAAAGAATATGAAAACGATTCGTTCGTTCGAATTTACTAATAAACAAAACACGGCTCGTAAGATAATAAATAAAATAATTGTGCATATAAAGAATAAAGCATAAGGAATATAAAAACGAACCGTTCTTTCGAATTTACTAATAAACAAAACACAAAACTAATAAACAAAACACAAAACGAACGAACTTCAAAAAATTTGCATGAATATTTTTACATAAAGAATAACAAAAACGAACGTCAATCAAATATACTGACAAAATAAATATCAGTTTTGTAAGAAATATTAATATGTTTTTCTGATTAAAAAAAAGATTAAATTTTACAGATTGTAGAAGTTATGAGAAGAAAAAACAATTGCTTGTATGTATATATATAAATTCGTTTTATTATTATTGTTAATTTTTGTTGGTAGTATGGATGCTGAATAAAAGAATTAATTTAATTTAAGTTTTGTAGATTTAATTTAATTTTGTTTTCATTAATTGCGGTGAAATTAAAATGTTTGTTGCAACATAAAGTGAAGGAGGGATGGATGAGAATTTTTTTGATTGCATGTAATAAGAGGATGAGCTTTTTGACTGTATGGCTCGTTGAAATGAGTAGATGTGTGGTATAGTATAAATCCTTTATAGTTTATATATTATAGTTTTAATCCCTTATAGTTAAAGCAATGGTTTATTAATTTTTTTAAATAATTTACATTATAATGAGCAATATTTTTTTTTTAATCGCAAGAGGTTTTCTTCTTTATTTCGCATCTCATCCTCTCTGCAAAGAGTTTTGAATACCCGTTCGGTAATTTTTAGATAACTTTAAAAAATTCTATATAAATTCAAACATAAGTCGTAATACTTCGGTCTGAAAGACCTAAGTGTTACTTACATTCATAAGCTAAAAGTGAAATTCTTACCCCCCCTTTTTGTGGCATTTCTCGACGTTTTAGGACCTACTGATTCTAAAAAAGCAAAAAAAAAATATGTATGTCTGTCTGCCGGCCGGCCAGCCGTCTGTCACAACCGAAAAAATCTAGAAAACGGCTGAAGGGATTTGAAAAATTTTGAATTTTAAAAATAGGTACACTCAATGGAAAGAGCCGAAAGGACGATGTGTTCGATAACTATACCGGAGGTGTGTCAAAAAAAACCGTCAAGTGTGTCAAAACAAGGAAATACGCATATTTTTTGATAAAGAAACGTTCATTTTAAGTGATACTGATAATGAGTAGGAATAAAGAATGTGGAGAAATCTGGATGGTCAGGATTGGTATGTGAGATCAAAAACTAGATTATTGCATTATAATTTTGTCAAAAAAATGTTGTCAAGTGTGTCAAAAGAAAGATTTTTATTAATTTTTTACCCAATTTTTTGAAAAAAAAATAAAATTAATTATTTGTTTGAAGTGTATTTTTATTATTATTATTATTGAGAATAATGGCATTATAAGTTTGTCAAAAAAATGTTGTCAAGTGTGTCAAAAGAAAGATTTTTATTTAGTTTTTACCCAATTTTTTGGAAAAAAATAGAATTAATTATTTGATTGAAATGAAATTTTATTATTATTATTGAGAATTATGACATTATAAGTTTGTCAAAAAATGTTGTCAAGTGTGTCAAAAGAAAGATGTTTATCTACTTTTTTACCCAATTTTTGGGAAAAAAATAAAATTAATAATTTGTTTGACATGAAATTTTATTATTATTATAGATAATTATGATTATATGTGTTATTATGGTCTTCCATATTATTCACTGTTTGTGTGCTTTTGTCACTTTTGAATTAAAATAGAAAAAATATACTTTTTTAAATCTTTATTTTTAATTTTTTATTTTATTAATAATAATATAAACTTCCTTATAGTAACAATTTTGAATTTTAGTTTGAACTTTATTGAATATCGATTTCGACTTACGTCATCCTCAGTTCTTAGATTATAATGGCATTATAAGTTTGTCAAACAAATAATGTCAAGTGTGTCAAAAAATGATTTCATTTATTTTTTTATCCAATTTTTTGGAAAAAAAAAATGTTGCTGTTTTTATGACGTAAATGTAATTGAAAACGAAATTTTACATGGAAATTTTTGAATTAGTTACAGTTTTTGAACTATTTTTAGAATTTTGAAAAAAGTTTGTATTTTTGATTTTGTAATAATTTTTGCAATATTTTTAGAATTTTGGAAAACGTTTTAATTTTTTTGATTTTGTAAGAATGTTTCGAATATTTTAGAATTTTGAAAAATTTTAAATTTCTGATTTTATTATTTTTTTTGGAATTTTGAAAAAAGTTTCAATTTTTGATTTTGTAATGATTTTTGCAATATATTCAGAATTTTGGAAAAGTTTGAATTTTTGGAATATTATTAAAGTTTAGAAAAAGTTTAAATATTTGATTTTATTCTAATTTTTGGAATATTTTTGGAATTTTGAAAAAAGTTTGATTTTATATTAATTTTTACAATATTTTTGGAATTTTAATTGAAATATGAATTTGTGATTTTGTAATATTTTCTCGCAACGCTAAATGGAGAGGTTTTTGAATAGTTTGCTGAGTGTATCATCTTTTCACTAAATTATGTTAATTTATGATCTTTTATAATTTTCCGGCATCATATTGATGTTTCGTGTTAGTTTTGTAAAAATTTTCTAAACAGAGAGAAAAAATACTTGTACTTTAACAAAGAGTTATGTTTGATATACATCGGTGTCCAAAACTAAAAACTCATAAAAGTTTTTTATAAAACTAAATTATATCAAAATCCTTAACCCAGACCGAAGTCTTGATATCTCAGAGCTGTGAGTTTTCAGACTCTCCATATTTTTTTATTTGGTTCATACTCCTTATGTGCAATCGGCATATTTCAGGAAAATCGACAATGGTCAAGTTTTCACAACTCGGTCTAGAACACGTTTTTCTTCCAATATCTTACACCAAATTTAAAACCAATCTTTCATATGAAAACCATTTTTTGCATATCAAAATTCAGTAATAAAAATAGTGACAACAAACAGGTTTATAATAGAGATTGTGATCGGGAATTCCTGTCTCGAGAAATCTCGAGACTTTTACATATTTTAATGTCTCGTGTCTCGAGAAATTTAAATATTCATGTTTCGGGAATTCTCGTAGTCTCGAGAAATTAGAAATTTTAAAAAAAATTTTCTTTTCCAAAACTTTTATGTTTATTTGAATTTAGATTTTATTTTCCGTAATTTTAATATTTCAATCACATTTCCTAAAGGGTAATAACTAATAGTAGACAAGAGCTTGGCAACAGATATAAAAAATAATATGAATTCTGTGGTGAAAGAAATAAGTTTATGTAAAATAACTGGTCAAATAACTCCAAATTTAAACCAGCTTAAAAATGCATTATTAACAGTAAGACCAACGTCTACTCAGAACGAACGAAACTGTTCAACAGTGGGAAACTTAGTTTCCAAAAAAAGGACTCGTCTATCAGTTAGAGCTAAAGATACCCTTTGGTTTTTAAAATGTTTTTTATGAAGAAAATTTCCTTATAAATTTTATTTTTTTCACATACTTTTAAAAGGGTATCTTGGTATCTATAGCACTATCTGATAGACAAGTCCTTTTTTCAGAAAAAATATATATACATATATTTAAAGAAGCTTGTATTATTTAATATTATTTTTGTTCCTACTAATAATATGTTCCTAATAATAATATATTATTTAATATTATTTTTGTTCATTTACATGAAATGTGCAAGAGATTTTGTTTTATTTTTGTTATTGATATACATATATATCATATAATTATATACATAAAATGAATTGTATTTTTTTTTTTCTATATTTCATATTATTTTCTTTTTTTTTGGAATTAGTTACTAAAAGTAAATAATTTTACAAGATTTTTTGTAATTATTTGAATTTTATTTTATTTTATGAAAGTCTCGGGGAAATCTCGAGACTTTCGAGACATAGGAGAAAAAAATCTCGAATTCTCGAGACCACAAATATAGCGAGACAAAAAAATCTCGATGTCTCGAGACATGAAAAATGTCGGGAAATCGCAATCTCTAGTTTATAAGGTCAAAATAGAACATTCATATCGATAACAATAATTTTAGGAGTTTTTATCGCAAACGACAAACCGCAGAGAACATTAGTAACGATATGAAATTAGAATCCTAGTTTTTTTGGTTACAATTCCCAAAGAAAATGGTTTAAATCAAAAATAATAATGATTGTTAAGACATGTTGTTCTCATCGAAACTACGTTCAGAACAATTGGACTGATACAAACATGGTATGGTAGTATGCAAACATGGTATGGAATATACAATGTCAAATATAACATAGCTTCTGTTCATCATCTTATAGCTCAGCATGAAAAAAATTAAGCTTCAACCTTTTTCGAAACGTGATATCACTCACAAATAAGGTTACCTTGAACTTTTATCAAACATAACGAATACACTTTTTAAGTTTCTAAATGTCACTGCTAGTCAATATCCCAAATCAGTAGGAAAAAATTCAGTATAAGGTTAACTCTTACAATTATTTTGAAAGGTTTCTTTGGAAGAAATCGATAACTGTTGGTTGGTATAAAAAAACTTTGTGTAAATACATAGTTAAGCAAAAATCAATATTTCTAGTATTATAGGGATTTAAAGAAATACAAAATGTAAATGTGAAACCTTAAGACAGCCAATGTCACCTTTATTAACAAGCGCAAAACTTTTAAGCATCTTGAAGGGTTATCAATTTTAAGCAGTGTTGCAAAACGTTACTCGTAACGTAACGCAAAAACGAAATAACGAAATGAAATAGCGTTATTTGTAATAATTACATTTATAACGTTTTAAAAATTAAACTGTGTTACAATAACGTAAAACGTAACGATAACGTTAATAATTTATTCGTTTTTTTGGTATGCTTTTTGTATAATCTTATGAATCCAACTTATCTGCTCTTTTTCAATAGTTTTAGTAGTTATGAAATTGTTTGATATTTGTAACAAAATACATAATGAATATATTGTAAGATTTTAAGTATATTTCAAGTAATATCAAGTCTGTACTAGCTGTTTCTGCATCACAGGTGTTTTGAGTAATTTTAAGAAAGAATATTATTATGCTGTCCGATATAAGTGTTATATATTTAGTATATAACCTTTTTTTATTATTTAATTAAAAGACTAACTTCTTTGACCACCAAATATCAATTGATTCTTTATTTCATTTTATCTCAATTCCCTATTTTTCATATGAAAATGTATTGCCATACTTAACTTATTTTCCTAATACTATAAACGATAAGTATAACGTTAAGTTTATAGCTTGCTATAAAAATACTAAATATATAATCTATACATGACAATAAGAAATAACTCTGAAGATCTATTAAAAGTTACGCTTATAGTCATTAACAAACTTTCAGATTTGCAGAAAACTCTTGATAAGAATGCCTATAGTTTTGTTAAAAACTAATTATTTTTAATTTGAAATGAGCCAAATTTTTTTAATGTATTTAATTATTTAGCTTTATTTTACTATGAATATATAAATTTAATATTTTTATAATTATACATATATGCAAGAAATAACTATCCATTAGAGATTTTCGATTTTTGAGCAGTTAAGTAGGTTAGCTTTAAACTTTTCATTCGTCTTTAAAATAACGTAAATATAACGTTATAACATAATAAAATATAATATTTTTGTGTTTCATAACGAAATAACGTACCGAAAAAATTAAAGTAATGTTATAAAAACGAAACGCATAACGTTACGATTTTTTTTTTCGTTTTGCAACACTGATTTTAAGTAGATTACATATAAAAAGCTACTTATTGCAATGTACGTCATCTAGGCATTTCGGAAAAAAATGTTGACGTCTGGCATATGGATTGCTTTGTATATGGATTGGATAGGGATTGTATATGGATTAAATATGAATTGGATGTGGATAAGATATGGATTGGATTTGGATTGGATATGGATATGGATTGGATATGAGACTATCTTACTTGTTTTCAAAATTCAGAATAATCTTATAAAAAATAATGTAACGCTCACGAGAGTTGACGCGATTCATGAACATTCCACAAGACAAATTGGGAACTATTATCTAAGTCGGTGTCGTACAGCACGTGGTCAGTCAAATTTCTTGTACAAGGGGCTCTCTTTGTTCAACCTGCTACCGGACAATATCAAAACCGAAAAAAGAATATCAAAGTTTAAAACTCTTTTGAAAGCATATCTCTTCAATATTTACCAAAATGCATATAGAAATTAACACCAATCAAACTAAATATTTTCTGATTATTACAAATTATAATAATAAATTAATAAACAAATAAGCAAAAATTAAATAATATAAGCAAAACTTAAATTAAAAAATAAAACTGTAAAAAAAAAAAAATAAATAAATAAAATAAAAAAAAAAATAAAAAAAAAAAAATAAAAAAAGAAATAACAAAAAAAAACTCGATGATGCATGTTAAAATTAAAATGTTTAACGATGAGCACACTACGTGCTTTTGTAAACGATATTTAATAAGATTAATAATTAACTTATAAGATTATTGTAAATTCTTTGTTTTTCTTAATATAATAAAGTAAAAAAAAAAAAAAAATATGGATTGGATATAGATTGGATATGGATTGGATATGGAATGAATATGGATTGGATATGAATTGTATATGGAATGAATATGGATTTGATATAGATTGGATATGGATTGGATATGGGTTGGATATAGATTGGATATATATTGGATATGGATTAGTTATGGATTGGATATGGATTGGAAATGGATTGTATATGGATAGGATATGGATTGAATATGGATTGGATATGGATTGGATATGGATTGGATATGGAATGGATATGGATTGGATATGGATTGGATATGGATTTGATATGGATTGGATATGGATTGGATATGGATTGGATATGGATTGGATATGGATTGGATATGGATTGGATATGGATTGGATATGGATTGGATATGGATTGGATATGGATTGGATATGGATTGGATATGGATTGGATATGGATTGGATATGGATTGGATATGGATTGGATATGGATTGGATATGGATTTTTTTTTTTTTTTTTTCTTTATTGATTCATGTAACAATTACAATTTTCAGTTACAATAACTCAAATGAGTTGTCCTGTAACGTTAAGCTTACAATTATAATTTTAATATTTACATGGCCTAATTTAAATTTAATACAATTAACAATGTTTATACTAATTCAAAAAATTCAATATAAATAGAGGTATAATTAATTAATTTACATAGAGGTACAATTAAACAATTAATAATTGATTAACAAAAAATGCAAAATTTTTTTATTATTTTCTGTATAGTTAAAGATTTAATAAAAGTTGAAATTATCTCTCACATATTCGGAAATACATTTTTTAAAATTTAGAAGTGATGGTTGTCGCTTGACATTTGTAGGTAACTCATTAAATAATTGAAGACCACGATATAATACATTATTGAAACGGGAATCAGTAGTAAAATGTTGTACAAGGAAATGTGAACGTCTACGTGTTTGATAATGATGGCGATCTGATATTCTACCAATCTCGAAATTATTTTTAAGAAGGACATTTAGTAATTTATAAGTTAATATAAATAGCTCTTGTTCATTTAAATGAAAAAGGCTCAATAAGTTCCCTTCAAATAATCGTTTTGTAGAAAATAATATTGGTAGGCCTTTGATATATTTTAATGCTCTTTTTTGTAGTACAAAGAGTTCCTTCAGTTTATATTTTGGGGAGCCACTCCAAATGGGGTTCATGTACATGATATTTGACAGTATGTAAGAGTTATAAATTATCATTAAAGATTTTTCTGGTAAAATTTTCCTTAGCTTTTTTAAGGAAAAAATGTATGGAACTATGGTTTTTTTTATTTTATTAATATGTTTGTTCCATTTAAGATTTGAATCAATTACTAGGCCCAAATAAGTATAATCCATAACTCTTTCAATCACCTCCCCTTTAAAAGTCAACGGATAACACTTTTCTGGGTCGATGTAGGATCGACGATTTTCGAATAGAATGTATTTTGTTTTTTTTGTGTTCAGAACAAGAAGATTATTATCAAACCAGGTTTCGAGAAGTTTTAGATCTTTTTTAATTAAAGAATACATATCGCAAATGTCAGAGCTGGATATGGATTGGATTGGATATGGATTGGATATGGATTGGATATGGATTGGATATGGATTGGATATGGATTGGATATGGATTGGATATGGATTGGATATGGATTGGATATGGATTGGATATGGATTGGATATGGATTGGATATGGATTGGATATGGATTGGATATGGATTGGATATGGATTGGATATGGATTGGATATGGATTGGATATGGATTGGATATGAATTGATTGAGGAATACAAATAATGGAGCTATTAATTTATAGATATGGCTGGATTTAGCTGTGAATTTATTTAAATTTGTTGATGGCGTTAAATTGAATTTGAATTGCAAATGAATTTAATTTGATTTGATATGTATATTTAAAATGGATTGGACTCATTCGATTTATTGAATTTTTTAGTACAAACTAATATAATTTCGACTTCTGGTGTTTAAGCCACTTAAGAAATGTTAAGAACTCAAATTTCTCTGTTTAGTCTAGTAAGCTTTTCAGAATCAATAGGTGTAATCAGAAGATAAAAATTTTTGATTCCTCAAAAAATCTAACGAATTGCATTGTTAATCGATTACAATTGCAAAAACTAACAACGAATTTATATTTTTAGAACTGAATGAAAAAAATTTCACGTATAATCAGTTTTACCATATTTTAAGTAGATTGAATTTTAAAAGACGTCTATACAAATTGTATTACCAAATTATCCCGATTTCAATTTTAAATTTAATAACAACCTGTAAGATAAAAAAGAGTTTCCAAAACAGACTCCAATTTCCTAAGAAAACAATTTTCTATTCGAAACCCGACCTATCTCATTCTCTATGTATATTATCATCTTATTGCATAATCTTTCATTTACTTGTGAATTTTTTTGTTAGTTTCTTCTTACATATTCAGATCTTTACCTTCAAACTTTTAATTTAATTTTTTTGTCGTTTTTGGTTATAATGTTAATAGCATAAAAAAACATAAATTGTTGGTACTTTATGTCAACATTGAATTTTCAATATAAAATAAAAGGAAATTTATTTAGATTTTTATAATGATTAAGGATCAAATCATTTCATAAGGTTATTACGTAAAAAGGTTGTCCTATTTCTATTGTATTTCTGTTTTTTTTAATTACTTTAATTAATTTGTTTTGAAAATGCCAGAAGTTTTATAATGTTTATGGTTTCCTTAAACAATCTTAGATTTAGGGAATGGAATGGGTTAATTGACTGACTGCTGTTTTAATCTTAAATGTTGCAATAACAAGTGGAAAGAAATCGTTTAATAAAGGAAAAAGGTTGGAATTGTTTTACCCTTCGATACGAAATGTAAAATAAGTTACAACATTATATTCTACAACAGAGAGATGAATATGGAATGTTAATTTTATAGGTTAAATTACTTGGTAAGCTATGAAGTTATATAATATAAAGGTACATTTCGTTTTTTAAGGCCTTGCGTACAAAATTCACTATAATTTATTGAGTTTTTGCTTTAATCTGATGACGTTGCCATGGAATAGTGGAGGTCTTCACATATACAAAATCATGGTTACAAAGAGAACTTTTAGTTCAGCAAACCTGAACTAATATTTAAGGCTATGCTTTTAAAAGATCTCCGTCATCAGAATTAAAGACAGAACTAAAGCTTGTTGAACTTGAACCATTGTTTATAGTGAACCGGTCTAGTTTAGGATCAAGAAAATTTTCAAAATAACCAAGTCAAAAAGCAATCCTTCAGTCATCAGTTCAACATAAATCAATAAATAATATTTTTACAAAATCTGGAGTACGGAGCGATTAAAAATATTGCATTTGAAATTTGATTGATTTTGACCCTTGATTCGATTGATTCAAGTCAGTGAGAGGGAGTTTCTTAGTTAAAAATTTTATCTATAATAATAGTAAATTTCGTCTGCAATATATTTGTTTAAATATCAACATAAGTTCAATTTAGAAACATAATAAATAAGGAAAATTATGTATTGTAGAACAGAAGACATTCGTTTCTGGACGAATCAAAAAGTTAATTTTAAAATTGGCTCATTTGTAATCAACTTTATACTGAGAATATAACTTATAAGTAGTAAAGATAAAAAAATAGCTGAATTTTTATAAATAATGGATATTCAAACTTAGGTTAACTTTGAAATCAACTTGCAAGAGCATGTCTCAACCGATGTAAATGGTTTTATATGCGCTGGAAAGATAATTAACTCGAAAAAATACGCAGTAAAATTTTAAAGATGAGCATCTTAGAACAAAAATTTTAGTTTCAACAATTAAAATTTTTGATCTTAGGTGCAGATTTTTGAAAACTAATGTCTTGAGAACAAGCGCCATCTTTAAAAATTTTATTTCATTGTATGCTTATTAGTTAAAGTGTAAGCAAAAAGTAATAGAGCGATAGGCCAGTCAATTGCCATTCCAACAAACTCAAAACCGTTAATTTCGAGTGAGCCCTTCTCTTGTAATATGATTTCTTGTGATATGATATGACATAATAGGCCGATAGGCCAGTCAATTGTCATTCCAACAAACTCAAAATCGTTAATTTCGAGTGAGCCCCTATCTTGTAATATGATTTCAAAGTTACCCTAAGCTTGATTTTCCAGAAAACTTACGGACCCTCCTGTTTTCAAATTTATAACACTTAAAAATGTTTCAAAAAACACGCGTATTTTTCACTCTACCAATACGACTTGTGCCCTCCGGTTGTCAAGATCACAAATTTCAGCTAAAACTAAAATTGTTTGGCTTGAGATACACATCTGTAAAAATAAATATCTGTAGAACAAAAAACACTCAATTAAATTTGACTATGTTTTAGGGTTAAGTTTTAACTTTAATATTATAGAAAAACATTCTAAACACTTTTTAAAAGTGAGAGCAAAAATTTTTACAGTGTAATTTGCTCCCATTGGTCAGTCGAGTATCTTTCCAACGTATATAAAACCGTTGATATTGGGTTAGTACTTATCTTGCCATTTTATTTCGAATTCATCCTATTCCCTTTAATCTTTTCATAAATTCCTCAGGGAAATGAAATTTTAGTTAAACAAAAACTAAGATAAAGACTTTCAAATTTTTCATAAAACACAGTTATTTTTCAGACCAAAAGAAATATTACTCACTGTCATAGTAATAAAATGCAAAGAGATTTCTTTGTGCGTACATCGTACACATGGAATGCTTTGCCCGAATCAATAGTCTCGAGTGCCTTCAATCCACAAAGATTTAAAAAAAAGCGTCCACCTATACCTCAAGACGCATGTTGTTGTGGGACCTACGTCTTAAAAGGTATCTATGTGTTGTTGTGACACATTTTGTAATTCCTACTACACAACACTTCTTATTAAAAAAAAAAAAAAAAATCGAAAGTTGACAAGTGATTACATCGAAACATAACATCACCGAAAATCGTTCAATAGAAAATTTAATTCATTAAATTGAAAAATCATTTGATCGAAACTTAAATAAAATAAAAAACTATAGTATAGAAATATCATAACATCGAAAATATTTGATATAATAAATAATTCAATATACCGGCAAACCATTCAATCGAAATATAATGTATGCCCTACTCAGTGATATAAATATTGTAAATTCAAATGTCAGATAGCCATACTGCGATTTTGGTTTTTGGAAACATTTCATAGAAGAGAATTATTTCCAAAACACAGACTTTAGTTTTAATATGCCATTTCCTCGGCAATCGAAAATCTAGTAATAAAAATATTCGAATGAATGTGTAGCAATATAATGTAAATCAATATTATAATTAGTATATACAACGGATATCTGATATTTAAATTTACAATATTCCAAGCACTGAGTAGGCATACCCTATTTTTCGGTTGAATGATTTTTCAATATAATGAATTATTCATTATATCGAATATTTTCGATGTAATGATATTTCGAAAATATGATATTTTCCTCGATTTTAGGATTTTCGGTTATCTGATATTTTTAGCAAATCGAAAAAATTTCGGTGCAACGATCTTTCGATCCAATAACTTTTCGACAGTGTGAATTTTCGGCGTAATGATTTTCGATGTTGTGATTTTCGGTTATTTGATTTTTCAATAGTACACAGTTTAAAAAGTAACTGCAATATTTAAAGCAAGTCTTGCAATAGGAGCTATGCATTGCAGGTTATTATTGAATTGTAAAGTAAATGTTGCATTAAACCTAATTTCAATGCATTTCTATAAAATTTAAAACAAATCCTGCATCATAATTTATTTCTATAGAACAGCTAGAAGTTTTAATGTACCTTGCTACAATTTAATACATTAATGAAATTTTAAAATTCACTAGAGTATTATCCATTTTAGAAATATATAGTCAAAATCGTTTAATGTATGTTTTAGGTATCGCTTCTCAGCTGAAACTCTATAATAATAGTGATTAAGGTGGTGTGTATGTTTTAATTTTTTTCGTTGTAATTTTTTTCGTTGTAATTTTTTTATTTTAATTTGATTAATTTAGGCAGGTGCGTAATAATCAAAGTATCTCAAAATTATGATGTAATTTGCATTAAAATGTCATACTAAAAAAAATGTTGCGCGTAATATGATTTAATGCAAATAACAGACATTTTTAAACAACAAGCTTTTTTATTTTACTCCAAGTACTCTGTTAAATATTGATGCAAAGAGCATTAGTTTAACTTTATATAGCAAGCTTTGTATTGTTTCGTAATGGAAACTTCCGTAGGACCTATATGTGTAGCAATTTGCATTACATATTCAATTTTTTTTTAACTGTGTACTTTTTTTTATTTTTCGATTTATTGATGTTTTTCTCCTCGTGCCATATTATCGAAAAAACATATCATCGAAAAATCATACCCAATTTGTTACATCGAGAAATATCAATAAATAGAAAAATCATACTATCGAAAAATCAATTTAAATAACAATTTAAAGTATGGTTTTGGAAACAATTCGCTTGGATGAATTTAATTTTGATATGCCAATATACTGCGGATATCTGACATTTAAAGTTATATCGGATATCTGACAGGGATCTGACAATTAAGCATATTGTAATAAACTTCGTCCAGAATGGGTTAATTTTATTTACTCATTCATTAATTAAAAGTTAACTCCTTTTTCAATCTTTTACTTGTATTGCAAATTGTATTGCATAAATTAATGTAAATTAAATTTGTTATACAAATGTTTACATTAATGAATTAAAAGGAGTTACCTAATACATTTTGCATAAATTAAATTTGAGTTCGCTAATACAAATGCAAGTATGAATAAAAACAGGTGTGGCCTATTTCAGATGTACGGACTACGTAGTATTGATTTCTAGTGGATTATAGAAGTTTCGATTTATTTATTTTTCGATATAAATAAGCAAACAAAAATATCAGATAGTCAGTTTTACTTTTGCAATTAAAAGTGTTTATAAATATTCGCAAGTTTAAGGAATAATCGGTGGTACTTGAGCCTGGGTACTAATAGTGAAAGAATCTGAACTTAGTGGAATAGTAAATACAGATTTTACGATTCCGAGTATTATTGATTCAAATTGTGGAAAAGCGGTGAAGTTTATCGTACATAAATTGGAGACCCTGGTATTTATTGTTAGGAAAAACGGAAGCTGCTGTAATTTGATGACAAATAAAGTTTGAGATTCTGTTAACTAAAGATCTGTCTTTTACTGTCGTGTTTGTTCAATAATCGAAAAGAACCAACGAAGAGTCGTTACAGTGGTGTCAGAAGTGGGATTATTGAAACAATGGTCAAGACAGTAAATATTAGTGATCTCAGCCAGACCCAGCTAAAGGACGAGTTGAGGAAAAGGAATGCTCCAATCCACGGAACGAAGGCAGAACTTGCATTCCAGCTGCGTAAAATTTTAGAAGAAGCAGGTGAAAGCACAGAGGTCATAGAAATAGAGCTGGAGGATGCTCCGGTTCAGAATGCCCCCGCAATTGATCCGATGATGGTGTTGATGAAAGAAATGATGGCACAGCAACAACAACAAAAATTAGAGCAACAACAACAACTTGCTGATATTATGGCCCGACAAGAAAAACTGGCAGCAGAACAAAAAGTAGAGCAACAACAACAATTTGCTGATATGATTGCCAAACAAGGAAACAACCAACAACAACAACTTGCTGATCTGATGGCCCGACAAGAGAAACAGGCAGCAGAACAAAAAGTAGAGCAACGACAACAATTTGCTGATATGATGGCGAAGCAAGAAAGTCTACGTGAAGTAATCGAGTCACGTATATCCTGTGCAGAGGTGAAAATCAACAACATGGAAAGGGAGCTGCGGACAGTTACCGAAGAACAAGAGAAATTACGCAAACTTTCGAGTGAATTACGCCAAGAAATAGCACAAGGGAAGTCAGGTAACATGATCAATCCATCAACTACTTCAGCCCCAGCTAGATTAAAAACACCCGCATTTGATGGATCTACATCGTATCAGATATTTAAGATGCAATTTGAGATAGCAACAACTGGGGTTGATCACCAGCAAAAAGCAAACGCGCTTATATTGGCATTGAAGGGACCTGCTGCTGAAATCTTGCAGACACTATCAGCGACAGAGCGTGATTACTGCAAGCTAATGGAGGCCTTAGAAGTAAGATATGGGGAAAGTCATATGCAAGCTCTCCATCGCATGCAGCTCAGAACACGAAAACAAGGAGTCAGCGAAACTTTGCAAGAATTAGAGGCTGACATTGTGAGACTGGTTAATCTATCATATCCGAATTATAACGCTGAACATCGAGACGAACTGGCAGCTGATACATTTATCAATGCTCTTCGAGATGTGCAAATGAGAAATCAGCTGTATCTAAGCGGGAAGAAACTACCTGCGGAAGTCTTAGCATTGGCTCTACAAATGGAAGATGGAAAAAGAGCGTATGGCTCAGATAGAGTACGTCAGACGGAAGTTTCTGAAGAGCCACTAAAAGCAGCGCTTGATGAAGTGATCATGCATGTCAAAAAGTTGGAAGATAAGCCTGAACGAAATCAACGAAGAAGATCTAGCAGAGTAAGATGCTGGAATTGTGGGCAGTTAGGGCACATTAGGCGGGAATGCAAAACACTCGTAGCAGCAAAAGAAGGAGTAGTTCCAGGCCGGTTGATGAACCTTTCAAACAAGCAAGTGGATGTCAAAAAGGAAGGAGATTGCCGCGTTGAACACCGGAAGAGAAGGATACACGGTAACGCTGAAGATCTTTCAAGAAGACCCTGTGTTGAGGAGCGCAAGTCATGTAGCAGAACTGAGGGAAAAGAGGCAATGACAGTGAAGCAAATTAAGTTCCAAACTCCTGACAATTGGTGTACCGAGGCAATGAAAAGAGAGCAGCTAGAAGATCCAGCTATGGCACCAATATTGAAATGGAAAACCGAGGGAAGGCGACCAGAGTGGAAAGAGGTATCACCTTTAAGTACGGAGGTGAAATGCTACTGGGCGCAATGGGACTCACTAATTATGGACAACGGGATACTAAAAAGAAAATGGGAGTCCGCTGATGGAAAGAAAGTGTTAGAACAACTGGTGTTGCCATCAAGTCGAGTGGAAGAGGTACTAGGAAAGCTGCATGGAAGTATTTCGGGAGGACACCTGGGAGTCAATAAAACCCTAGCCAAAGTAAGGGAGAGGTTTTATTGGGTAAGGTATCGAACAGACGTGGAGCAATGGTGTCGGCGATGCGATACTTGTGCAGCGAGCAAAGGACCAAAAACTAGAACTCGAGGAGAGATGCAACAGTACAATGTGGGTGCCCCAATGGAGAGAATTGCTATAGACATCGCGGGGCCATTTCAGGAAGCGACAAAAGGTAACAAATACATCATGGTGGTCATTGATTACTTTACAAAATGGCCGGAAGCCTATGCAATACCGAACCAGGAAGCAGTTACGGTCGCGGAAACATTAGTCAATAAATGGGCTTGCAGATATGGAACACCGCTCGAGTTGCATACCGACCAGGGAAGGAATTTCGAATCTCAACTGAGGGAAGAGCTGTGCAGAACACTCGGCATTAGAAAAACACGAACTACACCAATGAACCCACAATCGGATGGCATGGTAGAACGATTCAACCGAACCATGGAAGAACATTTGTCAAAGGTAGTAGAAGCCAACCAAAGAAATTGGGACAAGGATCTTCCGTTATTCTTGATGGCCTATCGTAGCGCAGTGCACGATACGACAAGTGAAACGCCAGCGAATATCATGTTCGGAAGAGAACTACATCTTCCTAGTGACATCGAGTTTGGCATCCCTGGAGGTCTGGTATCCACAAAAACAGATTATGTGGGACAACTAAGGGAGAAGATGAATAAAATCCATCAGCAGGTTCGAGACCACATTAAGATTGCCAGTGACAAAATAAAAACCAGGTACGACATAAATGCAAATAGTGGCGGTTTTCAAGAAGGAGAATTGGTATGGCTATACAACCCCAGAAGAACTAAGGGAAGATCACCCAAGCTGCAGCCAGATTGGGAAGGCCCATATAAAATAATCAAACGAATTAATGATGTCATCTACCGCATACAAAAGGGACCCCGTACCAAGATGAAAGTGATACATCTGCAAAGGTTGGCACCGTACCAAGGTAACAGCACCAATGCGATCTCTGATATTGTTCGGGACGAACAAAACTAAATGAAGGGCAATGTAATAAACTTCGTCCAGAATGGGTTAATTTTATTTACTCATTCATTAATTAAAAGTTAACTCCTTTTTCAATCTTTTACTTGTATTGCAAATTGTATTGCATAAATTAATGTAAATTAAATTTGTTATACAAATGTTTACATTAATGAATTAAAAGGAGTTACCTAATACATTTTGCATAAATTAAATTTGAGTTCGCTAATACAAATGCAAGTATGAATAAAAACAGGTGTGGCCTATTTCAGATGTACGGACTACGTAGTATTGATTTCTAGTGGATTATAGAAGTTTCGATTTATTTATTTTTCGATATAAATAAGCAAACAAAAATATCAGATAGTCAGTTTTACTTTTGCAATTAAAAGTGTTTATAAATATTCGCAAGTTTAAGGAATAATCGGTGGTACTTGAGCCTGGGTACTAATAGTGAAAGAATCTGAACTTAGTGGAATAGTAAATACAGATTTTACGATTCCGAGTATTATTGATTCAAATTGTGGAAAAGCGGTGAAGTTTATCGTACATAAATTGGAGACCCTGGTATTTATTGTTAGGAAAAACGGAAGCTGCTGTAATTTGATGACAAATAAAGTTTGAGATTCTGTTAACTAAAGATCTGTCTTTTACTGTCGTGTTTGTTCAATAATCGAAAAGAACCAACGAAGAGTCGTTACAATATCAATAATATGCTTAGCATTGAGTATGGTATATCCTATTTTTCGATTGAATGAGTTTTCCATGCAGCGATTTATTTATTATATCGAGAATTTTTGATGTTATTATATTTCGATACTGTGATTTTTTATTCTATTTTACGAATTTCGATTTAGTGATTTTTCAATTTATGAATTAAATTTTTGAATATTTGATTTTCGGTTATGTGATGTTTTGATGAAACGAATTTTTGTTGAAATGATATTACGATCTAATTTTTAAATTTAAATTTTAAAACTATTCGATGATATGAAATCTGGTGGTATAAACTTTCGGTCTACTGATTTTCGGTGCTATAACACGATGTGATGATTTGAATTTTCGATTCTATAATGCGGACTCGATAAAAAATGATCGGGCTCATCATGGGTCGCGTGGATCACAAGTTCCATCAATTATGTATTATATGTATTATTGTTTGGCATATTGGCATGTTATTTAAATACGCGCAAATAATTCTTCATAACTGCTTTATTTTAGGAATGTTTTCTGGTTCAGCGTGAAAACAAACATGCCTAGTTTTGGTTCATCGTGGATGGTAAAGCGTAGCGATTCCCGACAATATAATTTCTATCTAGATATTCAGGCTAATTACTAATGAAAAATATATGTTAGTTATTACTTATTACTAGTAAAAAATACTACTAAAAATAGAAAAACTAACAGTTTCTTCTTCATCAAAATAGATATTGCTTCCTCCGCTTATCAATTATTACTTTTTATGATATTACGACTAGCCCAACCTCAGCTGCTCAGCTCAGTTTTAAATTGAGATACATACTTTGCAAAAAGGAACTAAAAAGTAATAATAATTAGTAAATTAATTTCTTAATTAACATATGTATAACGGGTAAATCAATATGCAAGGGCGACGAAGCAACAAGGGGGAGAAAACACTTAAAGAAACTGTGGAAATTTGAAGATAGACGACTTGCTTGCATAGCGTTTGGATATACTTTTTGGACGAAAATTCTTTTTTGTCAGAGCTGCAAGACAGTGAAAGTATTTAGAAGGATAACTAAATCTACTTCATATTGGTTCCAAACGGGCAACTTGGAGCTGTGGGCTTAGTTTTGTTCCATGTTTTCATTGTTGCTCTTCTATTGAGAGTGCAAAGTGGCTCATTTCCACCCTCCACACTTGATAGAGCTAGCGTGAATATCATCAGTAAAAATAAGTTCTTAGGTTTGTTCCGTTTATCAAACTAGATGATGAATGAAACGAAATGATAAAAAAGCGTGCATGGTTAGGGATTGCAATTCAAAGAGTAGCGCTTTATAAATGGGATTCTGAGATTTTTAAATTTTAATCCTGGTATCCCAGAATTCCGGACTCTAAAATTTATGAGTCCCGTATTCCCGGAATTCTTAAAACGTTAATCCCGGAGTTCAAGCCCTAAGTATAATAACCCTTTATTAATGCAAAACGAATGCAATTGAGTGAATTTTTAGGGTTCCGTACTTTAAAAAAGTAAAAACGGTGCCCTATTGGTGAGACTTCGGTGTCCATCCAAATTTCTACATAATCGATTTACTCACTAACTGTAAGTGCTATCAAATTGAAATTTTCTACAGTTTTTAAATGCGTTTCCCTACGCCTACTGATAACAAAAAAATTTCACATATTGTTGTCATCTATATTTTATGAACAAAGATAAGGAGATAGAAAAACAAACGTTTTTTTTAAGGAATCGAGTTTGGTTTAGAAAAAATGAAAAATATCAAAGTATTAATAAAAATTTTAATGAATTTTCGACTGCTTAGTTTTTGAGTTATTGCCAAAAAGAGTGTTTTTTCCTGTACCCCAAAGTTGTATTTTTGTGAAAATTTAAAAGTGTGATTTTTTATTCACGTAGAATAATCTTAGAAGAGGATAGATTTTGCTATAAGTTGTTGCTAATGTGAATTATGGTAAATTATTAAGTCAAACAAAATATAGATTATCGATTATTCGATAGATTATCATTGAATATGGTTGTGTTCCAAATGTCTTCTATGAGGCTGATCACTAATTTTAAACACTTTTGAAATTGTTGAACTCGGCCATTGGTTGAAGTATAAAGCTGTTACAGTCAAGTAAATCGAAGTTGGGGATCTATTCTTTTCGTTAGGTCTAATACAGTACCACTAGTGCAGAAAAATAGTAGCCAACATCCCTTTGATTTTAACTCTTCTTGCATTCACTGTGAATATTTCATTTTTCAACTAGCCTGTTTACAAATCCTGTCGGTATACTGATCTCACCAATGTTCAACAGACAAATCACTCGAACTTCTTAACCATGCATTTGTTAGCAATAGTTTGACGACACTTTTGCCTTCAACTATTGTGATAGGTGACTTTAATGTTGATTTCAATAAAAACCCTTAAAACTGGCTCTCAAAATATTTTCTACAAAAAAATTTTCAAAGAAAAATTCATTGAAGCTACAACAATTAATAATATATTTTTCAAAATAAATAATAATATTGATAATATATCTCCAATTTTATAGAAGCTGGCGTTATTGAAGTTTTCTTTAGCTACCATAAACAGCCTTGGAAAAGTTTCAACCCAACGTGAAACTATACCACCAAAAATTGTATTTTTCTCAAATATTATATACAAACGGAACCCTCTGCGAACGAATTATATTAGCACTTGCCTGACCTTTTTAGTAGATTTTAAAAGGTCATGAAATTTTTCACAAGAATTTGTTAAATTATATTTTGCATTTAAGTTACATCGTCGTTCCCCAGCTTTCCTTGCATTTTTCAAATCGGAACATTTTTAAATCGTAACTGTCCCGCCAAAAGCGGAACGTTACCTTACATAAATTAACTGAATTGGCCTGGCTAGAATTTTCCTTCTCTAGCCTTAAAATTGCACCTTTTTTTACTTCATTCTCACTTGATTTAAATGAATCTCGTTAAATTGTGTTCAATTTCATTTACAAAGTTATCTAGCTCCAATTTTATTTATGGGCTTGAAAAAAATAGTCAGTTTTTTTTAAAGGAATTATATGAATTTCAGGTTTTATTCTACGAATATCAGTATTTTTTCAGTATTTCAATATTATTTAAAATTATGAAACTTTGTTTGACTTTGAAATGGGTGAAAATAAGGTATTATAAACAATGCTACAAAAATTATTAAATAAATATGTCACCAACAATTTCAACACGAAATCAACGCTACCAATTCATGCTTTTCAGCTCTACTCTGAGTAAACTTAAAATCTGTAAATATTTAACTTTATAAAAACAAATTTAATTCCACAAAAAATATTTTCCAAAAGTTTTTAATTGATATTTATTCAAAACCAAATAACTTTTTTTCTTTAAGGTAATGCTTATAGGAGCAAGTTCTGGATATTTTTACAGGACTAAGTCATTATAACAAATATAGTGCTATAGAATTTGTTTTCGAAGCTTCCTACTCCTACAGCGTTTAAGCCTATTTTTATGAGCACAACAAAGCCTTTAAAAATAGTTTGATACCATCCTCTTTAGCTTATCCTGGTATATTCTCTGAGATAATTTATGAAAAATGGAAAACTAATATTGAACAAAAAAAAATAATTGTAGCTTAAACAAAAAGAATCACGTCTTAGTTCTGTCTACAACTCTAAAGAAGAACCAATTATATTTAAATCTTATTATTTATATTTTTACTTTTTGTGGTAATGTGGCCTTTGTGTAAGGATAAAACAAATGTTTGTTATAGTATGGAATTTGGTTTACTTTCTAATTGAATCGTTTTAATTTAATTATTTTGAAGTTTGTTTTATGCCTGAATCTGCAAAATGGTGTTTGTTATATTGTAATTATAAAATATTTACGTTAATTGAAAGAATAACATTGAAGAGTTAATTAGCATTCATTAGTGTTTTGAAAGAATATTGGTTGAATGTAAAGCAGAAAAGTTATATCTGTGGTAGTTTTGTAATTATCAGCAAAAACACAAAATTTCACTTGGTAGTCATACAAGCATACAAAGACAGGTAGCTTCGACTATAGCTAAGTTATTTTAAAAAATTGGTGACGACGAAAATGTTCTGGATATATAATGAGCTTATATCCATCAAATACTTCAAATTATGGCTAACTATATTGTTGCAGATTTTGCAAAGTCCTAATCCATGAACTCCGTGAATCTTCAGCAAAGCCTGTACCCGACCATTTTAGATTATTTTTTTTTTGGCGTATATAATAGAAATATAGAATGGAAAAAAATTTCAACAAATTAATCAATCAATTAATCAATTAATCAAATTAATCAATGTTCTTAAACTTCGTTTAAGAACAGGCTGATCCGAAAATTTTGAGAAGTGGTTAAGTTATTTGTGATTGATCTAATCTTAAATTCGGGAAATGCTTCACTGTACACAGCATGAGAGATTTTTGTAGTGTTTCACGTACTTCTTCTGTGTGAACTAATATTTTATCTTGCTTTCGAGGCAGTAATCGACTGATTTCATCATTCTCATAAAATTGTGTAACACATATCTCCGTCTCTTTTTTAAGGCATTTCGGCTTGCCATATTAACAAAACCAATTTGGTTTTGTTGTTTTTTTTAACACTGCTCGATAAGATAACGTGTAGAAGAAACAACAAATATCTGCTGTATTTCACCAACGTTCATACTTTGTTCGTCGACTGAACAAGTCCACTAGCATGCATGGGAAAGACTGTACATAAAATAATTGTATTGCTATTGAATATCAAAATAAATTAATTTAAATTTGTTGTAGGAGGTGACAATCCATTTTATTACCTTGAAAAAGATGGTCGAAGCCATAAGGATCAATTGTATTCAAATTGTTATTTGAGTAAGCAATGTAGCTCAAAATTGTGATGTTAGTAATTTTAGTTATCACAAGTGAACAAGCAAAGTGACTATTTAAAGTAAAAGTGTTAAGTCTAAAGTAGCAATAAATAATATAGATTGAGTTATTGGAAACGTTAAGCGTATTACTGGAAGATCTACTGGAAGAGCAGAGAGTAACAAATACAGCTACAACGACTGCTGCATACGAAAAAATAGTGACTGTGGTGAAATGGAAAGTATTTGGCGGGTGTTCCAGTGTATAAGCTGGTGATTCGTAAGATTAGGCTATAATGGTTACGTCGTGTAATAAATATCAGAGATCATTTGAAAGCAGATTACTATCTCATTATTTATAAAGCTTTCCTCAAGAATCTAAAGGAACCGACGCAGAGTCGTAACATTTGGTGTCAGAAGTGGGATTATTGAAGCGAAATGATGGAACCGACCGTAAAAATAGGTGAACTTACCCAGAACCAGCTAAGGGAGGAGTTAAGAGAAAGAAAAACTACTGGAAGATGAGTGTGAAGACAAAGAGGTCATATAATTGGAATCTGAAGAAGCCACTGTCAAGAAGGCATCAACAGCTGATATTACTGAGTTAATGAGAGAATTCAGGGTCCACGAACAAAAAGAGCTTGTTGAAAGAGCCGAACGATAAAAAAACCTAAATGGGCAGAAGGCCAAACGATAAAAAGAGCTTGCCGATATGATGACCAAGCAAGAATAAGTTGCAACTGATATGTTGGCACAAAAAAAACCCACATCATAGGTTTAGAAGAAAAGAGTGAAAGGAAGACACGACGTAACATAAGATGTACGGGCTAGATTTCATGAAACAAAATAGTTTTATCTTAGATCTTGAAAGCTACATACTTAAATATGGAGACACCAAAATCGTTCTGCATGCGGTCGATGAAAACGCCAAAGTTCCTGTTGTCAACCACAAAAAAATGAAATTCCAGCTTATTCTGAGAAGATCATATTGGATAGGCTACCAAACAAATCTGTTTTTAAATCACCGGTAATGATTGAGGCAGCCAGCAACAATTCTGAGGGAAAAATTATGTTCGGTAGAATGCTATTAGTAGCAAAGGAAGGAGTAGTGCATGTCCAACTAATAAATCTCTCAAACGAACATTTGAACATTATTGAAGGTGAAGAAATTGATAAGTCTAACACTATAACAGAGATTTTTGGTTGTCAAGAAGAGTCATAACGCTAAATGAATAAATGAATATTGGAAGAACCAACATCGTTCGGCACAGGATCAATAATGGTAGTGCTCATCCTGTCAGATAATCTGCTAGATGGCTGCCTCTCGCTAAATAAGAGGAAGTACAAGAAATTCTTAACAAAATGAAGGGTGTCATCACACAATCGAAGAGTCCATGGAGTTCTCCATTGGTTCTAATTAAGAAGAAAGATTGGTCAGTTCGCTTTTGTGTGGATTACCGGAGACGTAATGATGTTACCACCAAACACTGTTATACTTTATCTCGGATAGACGAAACTCTTGGCACATTATCTGGAGTTAAATGGTATAGCATATTGGACCTGAAGAGTGGGTACTGGCAAGTCAAAATGCATCCAGAAGATTGAGCGAAGACAGCATTTACCACGGGTAACGGACTGTGTGAATTAAATGTTTGGTTTATGCAACGCCCCAGCAATATTTGAACAACTATTGGAACTCGTTCGGCATGATTTAAGTTGGAAAGCCTGTCTTGTGTACCTTGATGACATTATCCTGGAAATATTAAACCTGTGGAAGATTGGCCCGTACCCAGGCGATATTTTCAGCGATTCGTGGAAAATTTTGCCAATATCGCTAAAAGCTTACGCCGATTGACTGAGACAAATACGAAATTTCTGTGGACGAAGGATTGCAATGATGCATTTTGTAAATTAAATGATAAATTATGCAATGCTCCAATATTATCGTATCCAGTACCTGGAGAAATAAGAGGAAGTATTCTGGATACGGATGCAAGCCCTGTAGGAACCGGAGTCGTGTTGTCCCAGAAAATCGGAGATAGCGAAAAAGTGGTGGCATATTTATAGAAGAACTACTGCGTTACACGAAAGGAGTTGCTAGCTATCATCAAGAAAGTATTTCCACAAGTATCTATGCGAGTGACTGTTTTTAATTCAAACAGATCATGCTCTGGAATGGTTGCTTTGCTACAGTTCAAATTCCCAGAAGGTCAAGCAGCAAGATAGATAGAAACTTTGCAGAGCTATAATTTTCAAATTGAGCACCGAACGGGAAGAATTCATGGCAACGCAGATGCTTTATCTAGAAGACGTTGCAAAGAAGATTGTCAGTCATGTTGCCGAACGGAGAAAAATGAAATCGGGAAGCATTGGCGAAGCGTCGGTATAGACACACTAGACAGTGTCTACCCAAACATAATTTAAATATGAAACTTTATTTTCATATTATTCACATAATGTGACAGAAATGTTTTTCTCGAAGTATACGTTTTAAATTATGACTACCGCAATAAACAATAGTAACAACAACAAATTTTCAACTTTTTTACCTTCTTGGATAGACAGTATTGTTTATGTTTATTTTTGTTTATATATTTTGTTTCCAAATTTGTTGAGAAACATCAGTAGACGTTTACAATTATGACTACCGTAATAAGCAATAGCAACAACAACAAATTTTCAACTTTTGTTCCTTCTTGGATAGACAGTTTTGTTTATGTCTATTTCTGTTTATATATTTTGTTTCCAAATTTTTCGAGAAACATATTATGGAAAACATTTTTGACAAAAATTGTAATTATTAGTAAAATGTTTCTTGAGCAATTTTTTGTGTAATTCCAGATTCGAGTCCACGACTTCTGAATAACAGGAACAGTTGGAAAATAAATTTGAATCTTTGATTTTGGATTAATTTTTGGAATATTTTTAGAATTTTGAAAAAAGTTTCAATCTTTGATTTTGTTATAATTTTTGCAATACTTTTGGCGTTTTGGGAAAAGTTTGAATTTTTAATTTCGTTATAATTATTGCAATATTTTAAGAGTTCTAGGAAAAGTTTGAATTTTTGATTTTGTTATATTTCTTGCATTAATTTTGGAATTTTGAAAACAGTTTCAATTTTTGATTTTTTAATAATTTTTAGAAAATTTTTGGAATGTTGAAAATGTTTAAATTTTATTATAATTTTTGGAATATTTTTAGAATTTTGAAAAAGTTTATTTGTTTTTTCAAACAATTTTGGTGAACATCCCAAATAATTTTGTGTGAATAAACTTTTTAAATTAAATTTATTAGTTTTTATTTATAATTTTTATTTATATTAGTTTTGGATCGTTCGGTTCTTAAATTTTCTGTTTTTTTATTATACCAATTACAAAATACAAAATCTTTTTTCACCTACATTTTCAAACTCGAACTAATATTTAGATCATGATATGTGATCCAAAAACAAAGTTGGATCTCAATTTGCATGTAAAATTTAAGCAGATCCGGATCACACGGTTTCATGCAATGCAGCTAATATCCTTTATCTTGTACAAAATATTTTTATTTCAAAATTTTTAAAATTTTAAATTTTAATTTAGATTGAACAATCTTTTTTAAATATTTTGCTTGCGGTGAATAAAAAATATAGTATATGATGCACGGACGTAAGTCATTTTAAACTTAATGTGGGTGCAAATACGTCCAAAATTCGCTTCAACATACGTCCAAAAACCTTAGCTTTCTGTCCTTTCATCTCCATGTACTATAATTATACCGCATTTACAGCGACATAGCAAATTAGTAGATAGTATATTAATTTGCATCAATTGTCATATTTAATATCAGTTTACAACGTAGATTGTAATTTGAATCGTAAGTATTTGAATCGTTTGTAATTGTAGTAAGCCTAGATATCAAATTAGTTGCAGGCTTTTAAAATAAAAAGTGTTTACAGCACAGATTTAAATTGCATCTACTAATTTGCTATGTCGCTGTAAATGGGGTATTAGTTTCTACTGGCATATTAATTAAACTTTTGAATATGTCATAGTGTCTACCCTAGTTTCAGAACCACGCTTCGCCACTGCCGGGAAGATAATACAAGTCAAGCTTCAAGCTTCTGAAGAGTGGTGTAGCGATGCTATAAAACAAGAAAAGTCAGAAGATCCAGCAACTAAACCTAAAGAGCCCCCATATACCCTTCCACTCTGGTCTTGTATTAGGGTTGTATTATATATAACCCTAATACGAGACCAGAGTGGAAGGAGGTAGCATCTATGAGTACCGAAGTCAAATGTTACTGGGCTCAATGGGACTCGCCTTTTGGGATGAGCCATATACCATCATAAAACGAAATGGGTCATATACCATCATAAAACGGATTAATGACGTCATCTACCGCATTCAGAAAAGTCCAAATGCTAAGATGAAAGAGATACACCTGCAAAAATTGGCACCATATTGTGACAACCGCACTAGCACAACGGATAGTTCTTGTTTGGGTCGAACAAGTTTAAGTGGAGAGTAATGATGAAAATATGACAAAATGATTTGTTCGTCGACTGAACAAGTCTACAATCTTGCATGGGAAAAACTGCAAATAAAATAATTTTATTGATATTAAATCATCAAAACAAATTAATTAAAATTTGTTGTGTGAGGTCTCAGTTCAGAAATATTTTATTATATTATTACTTTGAAGAAGATGCTGGAAGCCATGCCATGGGTATAAAAGTAGCATGATAATCAATGTAAGGATCAATTGTGTCCAAATTGTTATTTGAGTAAGCAATTTAATTCAAAATTGTGATGCTAGTAATTTTAATCATCACAAGTAAACAAGCAAAAGTGACGTTTAACAAGCAAAAGTTTAAAGTAAAAAAGTTAAGTCTAAAGTAGCAATAACTGATACAGATTTAATTAAGCTGGAAAAATTTACTGGAGGAGCAGAGAGTGACAAATACAGCTACAGCGACTGCAGATGAGCGGATAGTGACTGTGGTGAAGAACGGTAGAATGTTGTTGGTAATTACAGCTAACTGTAAAACTAGGCTACTAGTGTTAAGTCGTGTAACAAATATCAGAGATCATTCGAAAGGAGATTACTGTCTCATTACTTATAAAGCTTTTCTGTATAATCCAAAAGAACCGACGCAGATTCGTCTCAATATTACCCGCAGGAGGGATCGATTATGATCGATTATGATCAATGTTGATCTACGGGTCTGACTACCCTGCGTACTCCAGTCCCTGCCATTGACTTATGAGTTAGCGTGAGATATCACATACCACTGGCAATGGCAAGAGATGCCATTAGCCAATATGATATCTTAGGGTGCTGGCGGACGAACTTTAATTAATCAACGGCAGCACTTCCAGTCTTAGCGCATTCATTCATGAAAGTGTTGCGTACACGCGCTTGCCAAATTTTAAACTACACGGTGACGGCTTTAATACAATGGTTTTAAAGATTTGTCTTCCAGAAATCGCTTTATACCTTTTACAATAGCTTTATACCGGTCCCTCAACAAACGTAACACAAACTTTTTTGACTGACGAAAATTGTGGACGAGATTAGAGCAAAGTCCCCTAATTGTGAAGTTATCGTTACCGGTGACTTCAACGTCCACAACAAATCATGGTTGGAATTCTCAAAATCGACCGACGATGTTGACAATAGTGAAAAACTGGCAGAATTTTTTGCCGCGTCTCAGGGCCTATTCCAAAGTGTTAAAAACCCGACTTTGACTCCCCGTAATGGCGGTGATAATAGTTTTCTTTTAGATCTCTATCTTACCACAATGCCAGATATTACGAGTGTCGATGTCGCGAAAGGTAGTATTGGAAATTCTGATCATTATTTAATCTCATCAGTTATCAAAACTGATTTACATAAAACTGCAGCTCCCAAACCTCGCAAAATATTTCACTACTCAAAAATAAATAAGAGTGGTCTTCAAAATTTTTTCCATGGTTTCCCTTTCGACCGTCATTGATTTTACACTGACAATGTAAATGATTCTGCTCAAAACTTTACAGAAACCATCCAATTTGCTATCAATAAATTTGTCCCTTTCTCCATAGTAAAACCCAAACAAAAGTAGTTGTATTCGAAAGCTGCCAATACGGCACCTAGAAACAAACGTAGATCATTTAATATTTTAATATTTAATATAAATGTAATATTTAATATAAATGTAAATCAGATGCAGGCTATTTTATATCATATATGATAGTTTTTTCAGAAGTATGTGAAAATTATGATCTTTAAAGTGCTGTTGTCTGACAAAATTTGGTATTACTAAAAAATGAAAAATAAGGTCATTGTCATTTTTTAGTATATCATAGACAGTAGCTCAAGAAATATTTTCATTTTTTTATTGCAAAGTTATTAAAGTTCATAAAATTTTCCAAAAAAAATGACATATAGAAAATTAAAATATGTTCTCAAGTAATATCCCACCCATGTCTGGATTGTTATCAAAACATTCAGAACACCCAGTTCTCAAATGAAGTCACGAAACCAAAAAAAGATTCAATAAATTAATTTTTTCTATATTTCCATTATGCACCCCTAAAGAAAAAATAATCAAAAATAGTGTGGAAACATTCGAGAGGGAGGGGAAAATTCGAAGCATGCAAATGGGCTGCAATGGATGAGATTTTATAATCTAAATTTACACTCATTCAGATGAATCGTTGCAACAACCACCAAAATTTCCTCAAAGACAAGCTTCGTTAAAATTATTTTACTCCCGAGATTAGAATTATGAAGAGCACGCTTGCCTTCAAAATTAATCAAAGAGATTAAAAGAGGTTTTAATTCTACGAATATTGAGATCTTTACTTGGACGGATACTACTACTACCGTTTCTTATCGTGGTTAAACTCTCCTTCCTAAAACTGAAAAACTTTAATTGCCAATCAAGTGACACAAAACAATTAAAACTGTAGGTTAGTCGTTTGGAGACATAATAATAGCGAAATAAACCCTGCTGATATTGCTGATATTCGTTTTACATATTACGTTAATATTTAATAAGCTCATAATACAGCCAATCCTTCACACATTAAATCCTTAAATCCTTCACACATTAAAAACCGATTAATTTAATTCCCTAATTTAACGAATGACTATAAAATAGCCCTAACGTAATTAAACTGGATGATAAAATTCGAAATACAAAAATCAGTTCAATGAACAAGAGAAACATAGTTTCATTTCGCTTTTAATCAAATTAAACCAAAATATATCAGAAAACCAATTCGCCCCAAGAGAAGGAGAAATGAAATTGAATTAATTTGAAATAAAAACAAAGTAGAATTTTGTCTTAAACTTAACACAACAAATATATAGGACAGAATAAAATTTATACTGGAAGAGAAAACCAATAAAAAGAATTATATGAATTGGAAAAAACAGAAAAACATGCTATCGTTTAGAAAATCATATAGTTATAATTTCCGTTTGTCAGGCAATATTTTGAAAAGGCAAACGCTCCAGAATTTCAATTCTAATAACCAATATCGATACAACGTATTGGTTTTTGTGATTTTAAATTTATTTCTAATTTATTTCTATATCTATACACAAAGATGGGAAACCAATTTCAATATTTTTGTGTACTTTTGTCACTTGATATATTTGTGAAACATTTCATAAACCACCAAAGGTTGAAAAACACAAACCAAATTATATATTTTCTAATGGGTGGAGAAAATTTTTTTTTGAAAGGAAAGCATGGTTTGATAAATATAGAGTGACTCAAAAATATGAAATTGGTATGGTCGAATTTACAAAAACGTTCGTAATAATTTAGAAATCTACCATTTTCCAGGAATTTCCTCAATGTGTTTTACCCGACAAATATTCTGTATATGGTGCCACGAGTCTACATTTCGTGCACTTATTGTTTTAATAGCTTTTAAATTATTTTTTAAATATTCTAGGGTATATTTTAAATTAAGTTGAAATTTAAAAGTATTTGAGTGCTAACGTCATACCTATTTGTTTTATTTATCATTTTTAAATCATGTAAACATGTATAGAAAATGTGCATAGAACTTTAAGGCATAAACATAAACACAAAAATAATTAATGTATGATTTTTATTACTAGGATCTTCTAATACGTTTTGAATCTTGACTAATATTTGTGGTAACGTCATTGCCAGGATTTACGTGTCACAACAACACATAAATACCTTTTAAGACGTAGGTTCCACAACAACTTGCGCTCGAAGGTGTTGATAGACGCTTTTTTTAAACCTCTGCGGATTGAAACCGCCTGAAACTATGCATTCCGATTTCCGGCAAGCTATTCCAATTGTATGCAGTTCGGATAAAGAAGTCTTCCTTTTGATCTGCCAGTATGAAAGTTTGACTGGTTGCGCTAGCCGATTGCCGAGCCGAATAAATATGTATAACAAAAATTTAATTTAAATATTAGTAAACCGATATAAAAAATAACAAACAAAAAATATCAAAATATATAATAATTTGTTTGAATCACTAAAATTAATTATTCAAAGTGTTTGTTTGATTTTTGTGAATTTTTTTATTAACTATTACAAGAAAATCTTTCGAACACAATTTTAAATGAAAATAAAATAAATCAATTTATTATTACGAAAGTCATAGTATCTTTGTTTGTATGCATATACGTGCTAAGGCGTTTTACGACATGTGCACGGTATGGTGCACATCATGTGCATGACATGTATTATGCATAATTTTGTAAACGGGGATTTTGTAACATGCACATTTGTTGCAATTTTTAAAAATTGTTTTAATTGTTAACACGGTGATATGCGTTTAGCTTACCCAAGGCATGCCTGCTATCTTGGCTCTTGTATGTTATTTTGCAACGTATGACCATTTTCATTTTAAGCGGCAACACGTTGTTGATCTTCAATTCGTCCAAACCCTTGGGCACAACAGGACAAAAATCTGAAATATTTTCACCCTAAAATGTGTTAGTCAAATTATGACGATAAACCAATTTATATTTGACACAATATTTAAAATGCAATATTTTCAATGTCGCGGATCTAACGCCAACCATGACGTAGTGTAACATCATCTCGAGCATATTCTTTTTCTGACAGAAAAAGATATTTCTAAAATTTGTCTCTCAGACGATATAGGTTATTGATTATGTCATGTAGAAAGAAACGGACCAAAAAAAGTTATTGCTAATTTGGACGAAATTATAGTAAAATTTTTCTTAATGTGAAGTTTCCGTTACCAGTTACCGGTATGATCAAAAAATGCTGACTAGAATTTTATAAAACGACCTACGACGACAACAATTGATAGTTGGTATAAATATTTACACATCACAGGTCCTTTCTCAAATGGAAATGTTAAAAGGAACTATCACTCCTCGTAGTGGCGGTTTATTTAGAAATTATATCATCTTGATCATAATCAACTTTGAAGGTGACCGGTATGTAAAGTATGTAGAGGCAACAATGGACACAATGTAACTCATTTTTATTAACTCAATTTGTCTTTAGTCTTATAACACAGGGAATATAGACATTCCAGAGTTGAAAAATTAGGCGAAAGCTGCATGAACAATATGGTTCTAGGCAATATCGTAAACGTCCGCACATGTACTGCTAAAACTGTTACGAGTTGAGGTTACAAAAATGTTTTTCGCGAAAATCTCGCATAGCACATGTATCGATGGGGGCTATTGAAATATTTTTTGTGTTTCTAAACGAAGGCTCGTAGCTTCAATATATAGCTTTTCAGGATTTTTTTTCCGAAGTTGACCAATTTTTTTACATGGTGTATGAACAAACAACAAATGACTAACAAATTCGCCAATTCAGTGTAATGCAATCAGCTATTCTAGGAGCGTATTCAAATATCCTAAACGGAACAACTTAGATATCAGGTAGCCTCCAAGTATATTTTGCCTTTGCGAAGGGCTTGCCTTTATAAGGTCTCTGATTTGGTAGACACTTGCCTTTGATACTCGTGGGAACAAAAATGAAAAAATTACAATCAAAAAGAATACAAAATAATATAAAAAACGGAACGCCACCACGTCGAAAGATGGAAACGGCACAAAAGGTAGGCGTAGGAGCAAGTTTCATTCTCAATCTGACTGTGTAAGTGTAACAGCGATGAAAAACACTGCTGTGGTAAGGAGCATAAGAGTTCTGGTGGTGGGCACTATGCTAAAAGACGACAGGACAAGCAACATAAGACAAAAGAGTAAAAGGCTGAAGCAGGAATAAGAGGAGATAGTACCAGTTGGTACTTGACTTTTTTCGTAGAAATGTTTTCTCGAGAGGACGCAAAAATAAAGGTTCTGGGACAGAAACGAAATTTTCCAACCTTTAGAAACGAAAATATGTAGCAGATCAGATAGTGTATGAAGCCGCAATACAAAGTGGTGATGTTGCTTGGAAAACCACCCATCAGAGAATGGGAGAACACCATTTCAGGAGAAGTACTAGCTACATGAGGATGCAATTAAGTTGACTTAGGTAGCTTTTCTTACAGGCGACTGTTCCCAGTAGATGTTAAGCATGGAAGAACTTGTATTAGTCAAAATAGGGCTAGTGAACCAACTTCCGATATTATAAATAAAGAATGGCGGGATATTGAGATAAGTACTTCAGATACCACCAATCTTAATTGCTTCCAGTGTCACGTAGAAAATGGTTGTGAGAGGGCTTGAGGATGGTTTTGCAGAGGATAGCAGAAGCATCGCGGATGTGACCGAGGATGAAGAATGCTTATTAATGGATGAAAGAACAGATACGATCTTCTCCAAAAACATTTTAAAAAGATGGCAGGAATTGTGTACGTAAGTCTATGTTCATACCACGCCATAGCAACGTTAGCTCTAGTTGCAAGGATCTTCACTAAGAAACAACTACGCCTCACGCTTACACAGGAAACTTTGGGATAACAAAACAAGGTTAAAGGTCTTGCAAAAATCGAAGTGGAAGTTGTATGGGATATTAATGCAAACTTACCTAGAGCGTGCATTATAATTAGGAAAAACATTAATTACTTTGTGTTTCAGCTATCCTTGCCAGATGACTCCGGTGGCCATATCAACTAACATCTCGTTCGAAATGATTTGGATTGGGCAAGTATAATAGAATTATTCCAAAAAAACAAAATTTGTTATAGGTATATTATATGTTTTCCTTCAAAACATCAAGTCATACTTGATGTTTTGAAGGATTCCAAAAAAATTGTATTGTTTCTATTATGGAATGTATAGTGATAAAAATTGTATACCATATGTTCGCATGTTGGTAGACGTGCTATACAATCGAACGATGGTTCTGTTAAATTTTAGAGAGAGTTTAATAATAGAAATTTATTGAAAGTGACATTTAAATTAGAAATTAATTGGAAAAAAATCCAATACATTTGTACTGGACAAGGAGAAATATTACTCCTTGAACTCACTTGACTAAAGCTCGTCGTAAAATAGCTCATCCAGGCACGCAGTCCTCCGTTTGCTTCCTGCTAGTGGCTTAAAAGCAGGTTTAGTGTTCAATACAGGACAGTGATAACATTACCTACCACGTCAATGAAAATGTTGCTAAGATTGGTTAAATTGTACCTACAGAATAAAACCATAACCAGAAAACCTATCATGAGATTCAGTATATAGAGGGTATGGGAAAGGGAAAACTCAAGGCACTTCCCTTAGCTTTTAAGGGACGCATTGATTAAGCAGATTAACTTTAAAAGGAAATATACATGGAAGGTTCAGCAAAAAATCAAAAATCTGGGTAACGATGCAGTCAAATAAAAAATAAATAAAGAATAAATTAAAAATGGTAAATGGCTGGTTCAAAAACCAAGGTAGTGTGGCGCAGGTATATTTCCGTTAAAAATCAAATACTTTAAGCCAATGAGCACTTTTGGCATATGGCAATAGATGTATTTTGAACTGTAGTATGCGAAATACAAAAAAGTTAAGATTTCAGCTTGAGAAAAAGTTCTAGAACAAGAGGAAAGCGGCCTATTCAGACGATCTAGCAGCGATTAAAGCACGAACTGCATACATCATTTCATTCAAAATAATTGAAGATAATAATTGGAACAAAGAACAGTTTATTGAGTTCCTGGTAATGTGCGTATACAAAATAAAGAAGAAGTAGGCGATAAAAAGTGCAACAACGCTTTTTGTTGATCAACAACCCTTTTGTGAACAGGGGACTAAATAAATCAACGAAAGAATGAGGGATAAAATTATGACGGTATTGTATTAAGCCTAAAATAATACTACGGGCATTAGACAATCAAAAGAGCTAGCAGGGTTGTTCAATCAAAGCAGCATGAACATCTGAGAATACTGGCAACGGTTCTTACACGCCACTGCAAAATAAGAAAACACCTTAACAACATTGCGGTGGAGGAAAAAGGTAGGTAGATTCTGTCTATTGGAAAAAGAGATTCCAACTCATCTTATTAAAGATTGTGGAACTTTGATCTACATGAGAAGATATCATCTGGGTGATTATTATATTGACGGACAATGCCCTGCATACAAAAGTACAAAATTACTGCACAAAATAAAAATTATAAGTGAATTAAGTAAAATAAAATGAAACAGACAATCTTTAAAGCAAAGAAAATGCTTCAAGAAATTTCTATCACTACTAAAGAAATAACCCAAATCACGTTTTCTGGAGTAAACATAAAAAAACTTCATTTTGTAACTTAAATTTTGTACCTTAAACTTTTAAAGGGGTAAACATCAACAAAATCTCTAACCTGGACAACACTTACTCATGTAGTCTCACCGTCCGATACATTTCGGTCATGGTTTTTCTTTTCAGACTAAATTAATTAGACCTATTGCACTCCAAGGCTCAGTTTTGTCCACATCCTCATCTCCTCTACCTTTAAAAGGTAAAATTGAACTACTGAATTCCGCCCAAATAGTCGCTCCCATAAATGTAAATAAGGAGCTAGAAAAGTCGCCTATTAGTATGAAAAAAAATTTAGTCTTTTGTAATAGCCCAAATCCCAGCAATTGATTGTATCTAGATCGAAATCCGAGTTCCTCAACGATATTTCAATTAGTATGTGTGACGATAGAATAAAATATTGCTCTATCCGAAACCTCAAATTATGTTCCAAAATAGTTAAAATGCTGATGACTTATGTAAATCTATTTAATTTTTTAATTAATATCAACGTCATTTCCTATGAAAATAACAGAATTTGAATATTTTCAAATGACTAAAACAAAACAAAAATTAGAATCGTCACAAATTTTCCATAATTCCATTACTTTTCCGAAATAATTATCAATTTATTTCTTCATACCACAAATTTGTACAATTTATATTTCAAATTCATCTATTTCACATAATCGATGAAATTCTATTTTAAAATTTTAATCAATTAAATTTTTTTTTATTCCATGATGCCTTTTGAATGACGTTTATAGTTAAAGTTATAGTTACTTGTATAGTTCCTCAATTTTGTTTCACAATTTTCCTGTAATTTGATTGTTTCAAGTGATAAAAATATTAATAATTGAAAAAAAGAAAAACAAAAATTTCCTTCAATTTCTATTACGTTGAAAGGAAAATTGAATACATGTCGATCAATAGTTTTTTTTTCTGATGATTCTTTTTTGCTGTAGTTTTCTGTGTCAAGTAATTAACAATATAACCATTAACTTGACGAAGAATAGTTTTAGCGTAAATATTTGATAAAATTGATACAGAAACTGTAGTTTGTTTGATTTTGCTTCAGGGGTTCCGTTTTATGTTTATATCGTATTCGTTTAGTATAGTGAAAGAAATGATAATTAATTTTTGTAACATATGTTGGACATGTATTTTTCGGTACGTGTTTACAAAAAATCAATACTTGTTTCAATTGTGACTATAGAAAAATAAATGTTCGTGTTATCGTATCATTCAAAACATTCTAAAAATCTCAATTACTTTTTGTTTCATTTTATACTAAAAATTTCATCAAAATCTATAATTTAAATATTAATACCAATCGGATTATCACGTTTTATGTTACATTAATCCCGTTTGAGTAATTCACCAAAACACAATATTTCTATCAGCAGGAAGTTAATTTTTGTATTTTTATACTTGATTATAGTTACTGTGAATACTTTATGACTAACTTTTGTTACTTACTATAAATTCGCTTCTTGTCTTTTTAAAATCGAAAAAGTTTCGTGAATAAATTTTCGTCGTTAAAACTATGAACCATCTATATAAATTCCAACGAACTGTCTACTATAAACAAAAATTCGTAGATTTTTGATTGACTTAAATTAATCTTTGACTTCAATGCATAACTTTTGGAATTTTAATATTTGGATACAACGAAAACAGTCTGAGAAGAATAGGATCTAATATTAGAAGGTATTACGAGTTTTTTTGTCAAAATATGTTAATTTGATGCTAATTTTGTTCATAATATGATATGGATAATATGTACAACAGATTGATTGATATTATGTATATGAGTTTTGATAATAAGCTTGCTGAAAAGAATCAACAGTTTCTTAAAAACATTGCGGTTCGTAACGTTGATGTGCTTGTTATAAATAGTACGTGTTTATCCTACGTGATAGAAAGTTTGGTTTTGGTAGAGATATTTGTAATGGTCAAGACCGCGTTCTGTGAGTGCATAACATTTTCTCAATAATTTATTCTATTTTTCAGCCGCATTTCATAGATACAATATGATTCATAAGATGCAACACTCATTATTTTTTATTCTTAAAAAATGCTAATGACAATAGTGATGTATTTTTAATGAATTCACCGTAACAGAAATTCCGTACCGCCTTGCAATTAACACTTAATAAATGGTGAAATAAATCTGAGCAAAAAGGTGTTTTCTTTGTTATTTTTAACCGATCACCACAGTATTTAGTGTGCATAGACTTAAGTCAAATCGTTTTTTTGTGTGTTTGTTTTTCTCTCTTTGTCTCTCTAAGAAACAATTATGTCTCCCCATAGACGTGCGTAAATTTTTCATTGGATTCAAAATTGTAGAATATTGCGTTGCGAGCTTTTTTCAAATCTATAAAAAGAATCCTACCATAAAAAAAATAATAGCTTCTCCCTTCCTGCAACTGTATGAACTTATTTTTGTTTTTATTATTTTGGTTGATATTGAATTGATATTTTGGTTAATCAATTAAAAATAAATTTGTCCATAATAAAAAAAGTTTGCCAGCAATATACAATTCATAACAAACTTTGAGAATATTTAAATAACTTAAATATTTATGCGTGTCGTTAGAAAATATTGCTTATCCTCTATTAAATATTTGAGTTAAATAATCATTGGAAATAACACATAAATTTAAATTACTCTCGTAATTACCTTCAGTTACACACTATAAAGAAAACATTTAATATTTTTTGGCATTTTAGTCTTAGAATAAAAAATTGATTTTAGCCTTAGAATTGTTTTTAATTTATAATTTTAAAAAATGTTTGTGGGTGCGAATAAAAACAAATTTATATGGAGAAAAGAGAAATTGAATATGACATATCTGCTATCACCATTTTTTGTTATTGTGGTGTGTTCAATTTTTGAGAGTACCCTTTTGTTATTTTTTAAATTAATTTTGCTTAGGAAAAAGCAGTGAGCTTGTAAGTCGAGGATAACTGAGTTAAAAAGTGAAAATATGTAATGTAAAATGCATGCAAATGTATGTAAAATTCAAGAGAGTAGTTAAATGGATAATTATATCGAAAATTATATTGAAAGTTTTTAGGAAATTGAAAAATTATAATAGCAGTCAATTTGAAAGTTATTAAAATTAATGCAAAATAGGCAAAGGTAATTTGAAGTAAAGTACCAATAAGGCAGCTTAGTATATTTATACAGAATATATATTTAAAATTTATATGAATGGCTAATTTTATGCATGATTTAAGATATTGAAGTTTTAAAACCCACACCAATTTATTAAATGCCACCCAAAAACTAACTGTTCCGCTTCGTGTAAGTTTTGCTCATGTATCAAAATTCCATTAAAATTACAACAATAATAATGACTTTGTCCGAAATATTGTTTTATATAAACTGTTTGTTGCTACTTCTAATGATGGAAGTGGGCTGTATTTTTTATTTGGCAATCGAAGTAACAACGATAGAAATACAAATAATATTATTAATGTCTCACAGACCGGTTGTATGACAACGTTGCGCCTCACAGAGGCATCGAAGTTACAATATAATAATAATGTTATACCTCATTAATATAATAATGGTATACCTCATAAGACGATATATACGATTTAAAACAATAATTTTTAATTAATTGTGGCGCATAGGGTGATAAATTGCTGTTGCGTCTCACAGGATGATCGAAAATATAAAAATAATAGTACAAAATTAGTTGCGCCTCTTATGTCGATTGAAGAATGAATCAATTACGAATCAATTGTTCCAGGGATGGTTGCTGTTGACTGCGATGAATTGATACTTTAACGATTCTACGCAGTCGATATAATTCTTATCATTCGTTATTTCTATACAAAATAATAAATTCAATGGTTCTTTTTCTTTCATTTTTTTGCTGTCTCTTGTTGAGTTTTGACAGATAAATTCTTGGTGAAAATATTAAAATACTCATTAAAAGAAATACGTATAAATTAAATCAAAAGGCAAAGTATTGAAAAGTAAAATGGGCAGCCTTAATTTGACAACCATTGTATTTGCCACAAGAATGATGGTCGGTTGTATTTTGCATGTGATCACGGCTACAAGTTAGTTAAATCGGATATACAAATGAAAATTTTGATGAAAATCAAACAAAATAGTTTCTACTCAACGGTAGATTTTCCTAAATACAATCTGTGAACTAAATTAAGCGAAATCATTTCTATCAATTTGATTATTGAAAAGAATTAACGGTATTTGTTTTGTATTGTTTGTGTTTTTCTTAAAGTAATTGAATTTTTTTAAAATCAAAATGATGACAAGTTTTTTTCACGACAAATCGAAAACATAAGTCGAAGTCAATTTGAAATAATAAGTTGTGCCTCGTATTCTAGATGGGACATTTTTCAAACAATGTGGAGTGCGAATATCTATAAATAAACTATTAATTTTAAAAACTATTTTAAAATTAATATCAAATAGAAAATAACTTTTTTGTAATAGTGAGGAAAGGTAAATAGTACATTATTTAATAGGAGCTAAAATGATAGTTTTTGTGTTGAGTCTAAATTTTGACGGCCGACCGCAGGGAGGCCGACAATTATAGACGATACACAAAAAGTCACTTTAGCTCCGAATTTAATACACAATTTTTTCGGCAAACGTTTAAATTTTTTTATTCGCCTACATATTAAAGTGTTACTTTATTACTGTGATTTGCGGCTTTAAAGTATCACTTTTCAACTATTTATTTTGTTGTCATAGCTACGTCCAAAGAAGTAAAAAGCATTTGTATTTGTTTAAATTCTATGAAAAATAAAATTTTTTATCAAAGCAACCCTTAAATTCAAAATTTCATTATCCAATTCATATAGTTGTTATCATTTGTTGTCATAGCTACACAATATTTTGGAAAAAATAATAAATATTTTGTAAAAGGTTACTTGTTCCACATATTTTTATTTTAAAATTTATGAAAACTTATAATTTTAGTTTAGAATAAACCAATTTTCTTAAAATATTTTGCTTGCGGCGAATAAAAAATAGTATATGATGCACGGAAGTAAGCTATTTTGGACTTAATGTGGGTGCAAACCTCGGCTAGCGCCTCGATTTGCAAACTCCACATCCGTCCAAAATCTTTAGCCTTACGTCCTAGCATCATAATGTACTATTTATAAATATGAAATTAATCCATCAAACTTTTCATAAATATGAATTTTTCTCATCATAATTACTTCCAAAAAAAAAAAAACATTCAAGTTTGTATGAATAAAATTTTTTTATCAAAGCAGCCATTTTAAAATTTCATAATCCAATTAAAATAGTTGTTATTATGTTGTCATAGTTATGCAATAATTCCAAATTTCTTTATCCAATGAAACTGTTTATTATGTTTTGTTGTCATACTAACATACAATAATTCAAAATATCATAATCCAATGAGAATCAACTTATTTTTTGTTGCCATAGTTATACTTATACTATATGTTTGAGAAAATAACAAACTAACATATAACAAATGCTACTTTACAGCCTCCATAATATAAAATAAAAATGGCGTTATTTTTGCTGTTGCAGGCTAAAAAGTAAGACTTTAGCTAGCTCCCTATAGCAGCAGTAAAGTTAAACTTTACAGCCGTTTGCCGAAAAAACATTTTTTCGGCAAACGGCTGTAAAGTTTAACTTTACTGCCGCTGGAGAGTAGCTAAAGTCTTACTTTTTAGCAGGCGGCTGCAAAAATAAAGCCATTTTTATTTTATCTGCCGGCGGCTGTAAAGTAACTTTCATATTTTTAAGGCAGCTGTAAAGTAATTTTCATATTTTTACGGCAGCAGTAAAGTAGTTTTCATATTTTTACAATTAAATATACATATACATTAAATTACATATTTCAATTGAATATACATATCCATAACATTACATATTAAATTACATATTTTTAAAATAATATGATATTATTAATTTGTTCAAAACAGAATGCATTTCAGTTTATTTTAATGAATTAAGATCAATAAAAATTAATTTCAGAAAATTTATTACCTAAAACATATTTATAAAAAATTTAATGCATTAATTTCATATTTTTAGACAAATTTAAACGTTTGCCGAAAAAATAGTGTATTGAATTCGGAGCTAAAGTGGCTTTTTGTGTTTCGTCTATAATTGTCGGCCTCCCCTACGGTCGGCCACCAAACTATAGACTCAACACAAAAAGTACAACTTTAGCTCCTATTCAATAATATACTATTTTTGTTCAAATACTTTTCTTTATAATTGGAAAACTGTATGGATTAATATAATATTTAATAAACATTAAGAGTTTCATGAAAATCGATCTGTAATTGTAGGCTACTGGCGAAACAAAAACCAGAAAAATAAACATTTTCACACGGAAGTGATAAACCGGAAGTTAAAATGCAGAACTGTTACAAATCATACTTGAAGCATATATACCAAGTTTAATCAAAATCAATTATTAGAAACTGATTTTAGTTTCAAATAAACAGGTGCTCGGGAGGCCCCCTACCCCTTATCCCAATATCTTCCAAAAACTAATCAGTTCTTTGTTTTTCAAATCTCCATCTTTTTTTAAAGTGTCATCAAAATTGATTAATGAATGAAGTATGTATGCTCCCAACAAACTTTAAAAACAAAGTGTGTAAAAGTCAGTAGGTGTATGGTAGACCCCCCGTTACTTATATCAATTTGTCCCAAATGTTGATTATTATTTTCTCATACCAATTAAAACTTTTTCTATAAGCTTTATCATAATCACTTCATTAATGTAGGCTGTAGTGTGCTTAAAGACACTGAAAAAAATTCAAAAAATTACAAAAAAAAATTTTTACCGGAAGCGAAAAATCGGAAGTTGGGATGCAGAACTGTTGTGAACCGTACTAAATGTTTATGTACCAAGTTTCATCCAATTTGAATAACAGGTACAGATGTTATTGAGCTTTTGAAAAAACAGGTGTTCCGGAAACTCCGGAAACCACTTTGTTAACTATCGTTCAAAACTAATCAGTTCCTTGCAAGTTTTCCCAAAACAAGCCAAAACTCATAAAAAATTTTTCAAAACTCATAAATAATTTAAATAATTGATATATTATAAGTTGGAGGGATCCGTTTCTATTCTTTTGAAAAATTTTTTATTTTTGATCTACGGGTGTGACAACTACGCGTACTCCAGTCCCTGCTATTGACATACGAGTTAACGTGAGATATCACACACCACTGGCAATAGCAGTGAGATATCACTAGCCAAGGTGACATCTTAGGGGTGGTGGCGGATGAACTGTATTCAGTCAACGGTAGCACCCTCAATCTTAGCTGTGAAATAATCCTTGATGATGAGACGCTGTTGCTTCCTTGAAGAAACGAGCCTAATTTAGCTATGTGTGGGCTTTAATCGTCAAGAAAGACAGAGCGTCATAGGATCAAGGAATATGCAACCGGCTGGATTATTGGCAACTACAGTTTTGTTTGTAAAAATTTGCTATTTACTTTTTAATTTACTTTTATTTTCTCTATTCTATCATAAAATATTGGCCTATGTCATATTTTGTCAGTGATAGGATTTTTTGTTTAGTTATCCATTCTTTAACAAAAAATATAAAAAAACAAAAAAAGAAAGATTTACGTCCATCAACATCTTTGAACGTATGTTGTTGTGGGACCTTGGTCTTAAAAGGTTTTTATGTATTGTTATGACACATATTGTAATGTCTACTACACAACCAACACATTTTATTAAAAAAAAAATATATTTGCGTAGAAATTTTATTGAAAGAAATTGGTGTTGAATAAAAAATGTCTTTAGATCCTGTTGTTGTAAGCGGTTTTACCGTTTACACCGGGATTAATTGTAAGAAAAAATTCCATACGCGAATCCTAATCCAGAAAGATCTCTACACAATGAATTCGATTCAAAAACTCATCATCTTAAAGGAAATAAAAATTGAAAAATTCATAATTAAATGTGAGGAAAATAATATTAAAATAAAATAAAATAAAATATGAAGAGTTATAGAAAAAGGAACTTGACTTACAAAGTTGTTGATTGAAGTCATCAACCTGAATTCTTGTGGTTGCTGTAGCAGTTAATTAATTGTTAATTTGACTTAAGATGCGCTTGTTGTGCATTCCAGAAAAAAATATGCCATTTCCTTTATCCGACAACTGTATACAAATTCAGAGACATACATGAATTTTTTTTACTCGTCAACGATTGCCGCCAATAACTGTACAAGATTTTCACCATGCATAAAAATATCTAAATATCTGTTGTGGTTTCACAATTCCTATTGCTTTTATAATCAATCTCTTCTTATTACTGTACGCTTCTTTGTTCTGTGCTTTGAGTTAACAACAAAGCCACCAAGCAACACTAGTCGTGATGATGAATTGAGTAAAACTTTAATTAATGAAATTGAACCCAAACATAACATTCCAAGATACGTTTCTCATGAATAACATTTTAATTTTATTTTTAGTTTTATTTAACAGTACACTTATTGTTCACCCTAGAATAAGAATTCAAACACTAACAGTCTATATACACAAGGGCACTAAAACCGTTGATTTAGAAACAACAAATCCGTTAAGCTTTCCTCAAAATATTTAATCCATATTTATAAAAATTTTATCTGTTACAATATTCTAATTACTATAATACATATGGTATTTAGTAGATAGTTTAGACTTTAGTTAAAATAAATCGAAAAATCAAAAACTAAATTTTCTTTTCTTTTTTATTATTATGCAGTTCACCAAATCAGAATAAAAAAGCCGATCTGATTGAAGATCCAAACTTAATCACCAAGAAACTTTTTGATTTATAGAATTATAAACGAATTTAAATTTTAAACCCAATCGATTAACGATTAAAACTTAATTAATTGTGTTTCTGCCAAACAAAAACCATATTGCCAAAAGTAGCGATTTTTTGATTCATTGCGCAGGTCAATACAACTTTTATATTACAGGTTATAATTGCAGTGAATCTTAAAGTTATTATATGATTCTTCGATTACCGATATTAAGGTAGGTTGATGGGATCATTATTTTAATTGTTTATTTATGTTAGCAGCAAAAGAAAATGTATTGAAATAAATCCGTATTGTTGGGCATAACACTGTCTTTTATATTATATACATAAATGTTCTTCATTTACCACATTTACATAATATATATTTTTTCTTTCAAAAATGCATATCAATATGCATATAAGAAAATATTCCTTAATTTAAAACAATAATGACTCAGCTTTGTTTTAATTTTTTTTTTAAATTTTTGCGAAAAAACTAAAAACTGAAAAAAAACAAATAAAATTTTTTTAATATTTTTTCAATGGGATATTTTTATATGTTTAAGGAAGTTGTTGTAATTGAATGGCATGCATTAGGTTTAATGCTGATTACAGTGAGGCCTCTTGGGCTAGAAAGCTGAACATTTCGGAGGTTATAGTTAAAAAGTTTATCTAAAAGTGAATATGAGTTTAAATAACATAAGCTCAAAAATGAGGAAGGCATGGCCGTTTGCATTTGTTTTCGTTCTAACCGCGCTGGTGTCTCAACCTCTAGACTTGAACTATTTTTTTTTTAAATTTTGAAAAGCTTTATGTTCTAGTGAACGTATGCGCACATATTCAAAAGTAAGATTGGCCATTTTCAGCCAAATCAAGGACAACGAAGTTTATTAAATTTTTAAAACAGCTGATTTTTCAGGAACCTGGAACGCCAAGGTTGTCATTTGGAAACAAATGATAGAAATATGTTCAAATATTCAATATTGATAAATTTTATTAAAATATTATGATTCAAACGGAAGTTATAATGCCATAGATTTTTCGACTTTTTTGGCTCTAGCCACTTAACCTGTACCCGGATATAGCCAGTTCGCGAACTTGTCCAAAATATTTTTTGCCGCAACGTATGTAGAAAAAATTTTTGTTGTAGGTCAAGAAATGCGATCGTGAGAGTGCCGGTAAATTCCGTTATAGCTTATATCGTTATATATATATAAATATATATATATATATATATATATATATATATATATATATATATATATATATATATATATTTATATATATATATGTATATATATATATATATATATATATATATATATATATATATATATATATATATATATATATATATATATATATATATATATATATATATATATATATATATATATATATATATTTATATATATATATATGTATATATATATATATATATATATATATATATATATATATATATATATATATATATATATATATATATATATATATATATATATATATATATATATATATATATATATATAAATCTTTTTTTTTTTTGTTTTTCTGTCTCCGCTTATCATTCACAGTCGTTTGGCAACAAAATTTTTCCGAAATTCCGAGATGAAGCCCATTGCAATAGGTAGATTTTTATATGAAATCTACCTAAAACCTCTAAAGAAATGTTGCTTACCTACTCTCAATCGAGTGAACCTTTGCATTACATAGCCGTTGCAAATTGCATTAATCGACTAGTTCATGTTAAGTTTTAAATCAACAAACGTTCGATGTTTTACAAGTATAACAAACGTCTGCACATTTAGTTTGCTTCATTTATTTTTCATCGTAATGTTCATATAATGTTACAAACTATTCAAAAAAGAGTTAAAATATTTTAGAATAAACACATGTGTTCAAATTAAATAAATCACATAATATACGCGTTTATTAAATAAATCACACAAAAAGTAATAAAAACCAATATTCAGTTTTACTAAATTTATGCGATAACATTTATCATATAAAATTTATCCGTATGAAAAAACAAATATATCAGCACATAAAACAAATGTAATAAGAGACAAATTTTTGAAATTGAATGAAATTTGTTTGACGCTATGAAAGATTTTGTATCATGAAGACATTGTGTTAGGAAAAGTGTTGGACGAATACGAAGAGAAGAGAATAAATAACCTAAATCATTATAAAATACTTGCAAAAAAACACCTACCTGTTTGTCCTTTTCCCAATGTTTTTTCCAAACGATATGGTCCAACATATTGATAACTTTCTGTTGGTGCATTATTTTCTTTCTGCATTTTAAAGATGTACTGTTCTAATTTTACTATCCTAAATCCTTTGTTTTTATCTTTCCTCAATTTATCCTTTTATTTTTAATACAACCCTCGTATATGATGTTAATTTCTATTTGTAAAGAACTTTAATTTGATTTTTTTGGAACATTGAAAAATTTAAGAATAAAAATTTTAATTTTTTGTTATCTTCCAATTCGTGAAAATTTTATCTTAAATTTTGTTTAATTTTTGTTTTTATTTTAAATTTAATTAAAATTGTATTAGTGTTATTCATATTTACTTAATTTTTCGTTTCTTTTTAGTTTTAATTTTATGATCAATTTTTAATTTGTTGTGTTTCTTTATGATTCTCATGTAAATACTGTTGAAATATCTGTTTGTTTTTCTGTTGTCAACAGTGTGTTGTATTTTTTCAATATTAACTATTCATTCAGCCTAAAGAAAAGAAAAGATTGAAAAAGAGATTAAATTAATATGTTGAAGAGACAAAAATGTATATAAAATTTATTTTTATTATAATTTGAATTGTGTTTGGGGGTAATAAGGGTTATATGTAAATTTAGATATAAATGTTAATTATAACATTATTTAACTACTTAAAGTTTAAGATATAGGAATTCTAAAGTTTATGAATATTTATAAGGATTGGTTTGAGTGTTATTTAACAGATGTCTGTAGAGAATAATTATTTATTTCGTTATATTTGAGTACAAGACTTATAATTAGCTAATCCAACAAAAATGTCAAACCCTCGTTGTGGTTTATGTTTATGTAAAGCTTATAGTTTATTTAGTGTAAATATTAAAAGTTTATGACCTAAAGTTTCAGAATATTTCACTATTGGTGAAATGCTCACTCGAGTTTCCATTATTGAATGTAGTACTGAAATGCATCGTTAAAAAAATACTTTAAAAACTCGTTTGAAATCAAATGAAAACAATAAGCCTATCTTTTTTCAAAATTTATATCACTAAAAATTAAGGAATAACTAAAAATTCAATTAAAAAACTTCAATGAGGTAATCGTCTTTTTAAGACAGTAAAAAATATTTGATCAAATTAAAAACCTATCTAATGTAAAATATACATATTAATAAAAATTAATAACCTTATGGTAAAAAGATTGTTTAACAATAAAGTTGAGTTAACATGAAGTTCAGTTTTTTATAAATATCGTCACCAGCAGTGCTCGGATGAAATCAGGTCCATAATGCCTCAGACATATGTTTTTCCCCGTTTTACTCGTCAATCGGTTTGTGCGGGCGGTCCAACTGTCGAGATTACTCACTGTCATAGTAATAGAATGCAAAGAGATTTCTTTGTGCGTACATCGTACACATGGAATGCTTTTCCCGAATCAATAGTCTCGATTGCCTTCAATCCACAAAGATTTAAAAAAAGCGTCAACCTATACCTCAAGACGCATGTTGTTGTGGGACCTACGTCTTAAAAGGTATCTATGTGTTGTTGTGACACATTTTGTAATTTCTACTACACAACACTTCTTATTAAAAAAAAAAAAAAGTTCTCGGGTCGAAAATTTTGATCAAAATATAATACAAGTTGTTTTTTGTGGGTGATGGATGTTCTGACCATTTTAAATTCATAATTATATGCTTCAAACATTATTATTAAATAAATTATCACCGAAAATAACAAAAGTATTTCCGTTTAGTTAGTTCAAAGTATTTTAATATTTTATTTTTTTAAATATGAATTTTCAATATTGTTGCATGTAGAAGTATGAAAATGTTTATTATAAATATTTTAATTTGTACTAAAATAAGGAGTTTAAAATCATCGTTGAGAAACCTGACTCCAAGTTATATGTATCACTGCACTACACAATTAACTCAATCATATATTTTTAAATGTTTCAGATAATTCAATTTATTAAATTAATTAATAGTTTATAATTATAAGTTATTTATAATAATATAATTCAATGTTTTTATAACAAGAAAGAAATTTTATTTTTACACACTTTTATTTAACTTGAGTTCAGAGAGCTTTGATGGGTGGAATTTTGTGATTCATTTTTCAGTAACTTCCCATTATGTGATTGATCCCAAATTGAAAAGACAAGTTTGTTGAAGCAGTCAGTACGTATTTCTAAAACTTTTAAAGCAAAAAACTTTATAAATCTGAAGAAAAAAAATTCAAATTTTTCTTCATTCTGAAAGACCTTAAAGAATTGCACTGAAATCCTCATCCTCTGGTTGACTCATTTTGAGCGAAGGAATTTTGGTAATACTGCGTATATCATTATAATCATAGACATCATACTTGTTTGTGTCATTTTATATGGATAAAAAGCCTTACATTATAAATAATAAACACAAGAAAAAAATAAAAGTATGACATTTGAAAGCTTATAGACCTTTTTTGTTAAAGTTCAAATCGTTATTTTGCTGTATTTGACAGATTACATACAGCAATGATAATTAGAAATCAGTTATTATGTATGAAAATCCATAAGATCTGAAGGTCCCATTTTCTACGTTGGAATTTCGTTCATACTGAGTATATCATTATAATATATGGCATATTACACATTTGTGTTATTTTGATAAAAATAATGGATTAAAAAAATTAAAATTTTACTTTTTGTTTTTATTAAGCTTAAATTTTATTGACGATTGAAGGAAACTTCTGGTGGTAAGAATCAGACCTAGTGTACCAATATAAATTTTGACATTTAGTTCATTTTTGTATACATTATCAAATATTTGTTTACATTGGTATGTTTCCAAGCCGAAAAATAATAATTTAAACTAAATCTAATTGAAATATATATTTATAATACTTGTGTTTTTCCAGGAGTTTTGTTACAATTACAGAAAAACTACCAGAATTGTATATAAAAAGAATATTAAAACAGCCATCACGGCAACACAAAATCCAGTTCACAAAAGAACTTGGATATTACATTGTGGGGTAAAATAAAAATTTAAACTAAATCTAATTGAAATATACATTTATAAAACTTGTGTTTTCCAGGTGTTTTGTTAAAATTACCAGAATTGTACATAAAAAGAACATTAAACGTATTATCTTGATGAATGGAAAGATGATGTAAGAATCGATGCTTTGTTGGCTCCATTCAGAGTTCGAACATTAAATCCTGTTAATTACGATTCTAAATTAAAATTTTGAAAAAATGCCATAACAAACTATTGTTTGTATAAAGGGGAAAGCAATATAAATATAAAAGAATTGAAAAATGAATTTCAGCGTAATATTAAAATTCCTTATGTATTTCCAACGGTATTAGAGAATATGTTTCAGAAAGAGGAAGTTAAATTAAAAAATGATTTCATGGAAATTTGCCAGTATACATGGAGTTGAAGGGGTTTTAATTCGTTGATAAAAAGTATTTCAAAGAGTCTCAATAAATTTAAAAATTTAATGATACAAAGAAAAGATGATTCCACAGAATATGTTTTAATTGAAAGTTTAAAGGTGAGTTTTTATTTAAGATTCTGTTGTTTCGAGGTTTAATTTCTATTCTTATTTGTAGAATCAAGCAACAAAAATCCAAAGGGAAATGGAACATTTAACCGAATCTGTTATGTCCTTAGCCGATGCTATCGAAAAGCTTACCAATTCCAATTTAGAGTTTAAATCAACAAATGAAGGTGCATTGTTAGCAATTCAACAGTTAGAAAACAAACAGAGTCGATAGATAATTACTCAAAAATTATAATAAAATTCGGTGCCACCGCACAAAAAGTCACATCAATGAGCTTGAACGTTCTATTTATAATCTAGAAATAACAAAAACATTTATTGAAAATGAATTAAAAGATTTAGACAAAAAAATATGAGAGTTGATTAGAGATGGCAAACGAAATTCAGCGAAGTTTCATCTTCGTTAGATCAAATACAAATACTACAATCTCAAATTGAAGATACAACGAGTGATGCTAAAGTGTTGGAAGCTTTTAAGATTGGTTCTAAAACTATCAAAAATTTGCTTTCTTATTCGGGAATTACGCTGGATAGCGTTGATGAGGCATTGGCGGATGTCCAAGAAAACAATGAGGTACATGATGATATCCAATCAACGTTGGGCGGTGGTAACACATTTAATACAATTGATGATTCTATTCTGGAAAAAGAATTAGAGGAATTGTTATTAGAAGATGCCTTCTCTGATGTTGTACTGTCTGATATTAATAAAAACGACGGAAATGAAAATGAGAAACCAAAAGATGCAATATTAAATATGGATGACTCGATAGAACGTCGTATGAATGAATTAAGAATTGAGTTTGGCTATGGATGTTTTTTTTTTTTTAAATAAAATTCAAAAACTCACTCAAAAAATGTATATCGCTAAAAACTAGAAAATAAAAAAAAAATAAAAAAAAATTTTTAAAAACACACTTTTATTGAAAATGAGCTAAAAACTAAAAAATAAATTTTGCATTGACAAAACACGATGTTCCAGAGAAACAAAGGTTATATTCAAACGTTAAATCTTTTATTAATAACTATATGTTTGCTTTCAAACTATAATAAGGAAATAAATATTTAAATATCTTTTTAAACAATTTAACACAGATGGCAAAATTAGATGTACAGACTAGAATACTATTTAACTAGAAGTTTTGTTAGATAAATAATTTTCCGTTACAGTTTTTTACAAAAAATAAAAGTGGGTGGCGTAGTCAATATAGAAGGGCACTAAATATGTAGAAAATGTGCTAATTCTTAATCTTAATTAAGTAATAAGTATAAACACTAAAACTTAATTCAACTATTTCAAAGTATTATAAACTACTTATAATACAAGAAATGTGATGTAATACGTTCAATACGCTGACTGCGCCACCCACTTTTATTTTTTGTAAAAAACTGTAACGGAAAATTATTTATCTAACAAAACTTCTAGTTAAATAGTATTCTAGTCTGTACATCTAATTTTGCCATCTGTGTTAAATTGTTTAAAAAGATATTTAAATATTTATTTCCTTATTATAGTTTGAAAGCAAACATATAGTTATTAATAAAAGATTTAACGTTTGAATATAACCTTTGTTTCTCTGGAACATCGTGTTTTGTCAATGCAAAATTTATTTTTTAGTTTTTAGCTCATTTTCAATAAAAGTGTGTTTTTAAAAATTTTTTTTTTATTTTTTTTTAATTATTATAATGTGATCTGAACCAAGTTCACGATAAAAATAATTACATTTTTGATTTATGTTTTACCGAAAACGAACAACGGAACATTTAATTGTTTTTATTTTTTTTGTTTTGATTTAGTTATGTTGTTTATTTAATTACTAGGAGGTATCCCGTGGGCTGCGCTTTAAACACAAATAAAATAAAATTTAATTTATACACAATTATACACAATTTATACACAAATTTAAACACAATAAAATAAAAAAGAAATTAGAAGTAAAAAAAGCAAAGAATATTATGTTCGGCAGGTATGCGACAATTCGATTATGTGTATTGTATTTTTTATACACTTATTCAGTATCGTATTAAATGTTAAATGAGGTGGACGTGTCAATCTTAGATTTAAATATCTAATAATATAATATTCGTAATATTTTATTGAGTTTCGTAATTTTTAAATTTATATTTTGAATTGTTTTAGTTTTTTGAAGTAAAACTTCTTTAGGGCTGGTTATAGTAGTCATTGTGGTCATGGTGGCCGTGGTGGTCATGGTGGTAATAGTAGTCATGGTGGTCATAGTGGTAATGGTGATCACGGTGTTCACGGTGGTTATGGCGGTCATGGTGGTCACGGTGGTCATGGTGGTCATTGTGTTCATTGTGGTCATGGTGGTCATAGTGGTCATGGTGGTTATGGTGGTCACGATGGCCATGGTGGTTACGGTGGTCATGGTGGTCATGGCGTTCACGGTGGTCAAGTTGGTTATGGTGGTCATGGTGGTCATGGTGGTTATAGTGGTTATGGTGGTCATGGTGGTAATGGTGGTCACGGTGGTCACGGTGGTCATGGTGGTTATGGTGTTCATGTTGGTTATGGTGGTCACAGTGGTCATGGTGGTCACGGTGGTCATGGTGGTCATAGTGGTCATGGTGGTTATGGTGGGCATGGTGGTCATGGTGGTCATGGTGTTCACGGTGGTCATGACGGTCATGGTGTTCACGGTGGTCATGATGGTCATATTGTTCATGGCGGTCATGGTGGTCATGGTGGTAATGGTGGTCACGATGGTCATGGTGGTCATGGTGTTCATGGTGGTCATGATGGTCGTGGTGGTGTCACGGTGGTCATGGTGGTCATGGTGTTTAGAGTTTGCATCCCGGGCTTTCCCGGGCGGGAAAAAATATTTGTGTTGATTAAGTTTGTTTTGTTAAATAGAAAAATGAGTGGTGTAATCTTTGCACGTGGTTGAAATTATTAATAAAGTATTAATAAAAAGATGAAATATAAAATAAATATGTCATATTGCAGTTTAGAGTTGCATTTCTTGATAATATAATTTGCAGCATGTGTAATAAAAAGTAATATTTACATAATGTGTTACAAAGTCAATTCAATTATTAACATAATTGAAATATGAAATTAGAGGTTTATGACAAATTTGCTAAATTTTTTGAAAAATGCATCAATTGTTGTACCAATCGTTAAATTAAGGGAACATGCATTCATCGTGAAATTTAATTTGTAATACGTTGTAAGACTTTGAAAAATATGTAAATATGGCTTTTTATTACACATTGTTGCAAATTATATTATCAAGAATATTAGAAAGAAACTCTAAATTTCAATATGATATATCTATTTTATTTTATATTTAATATTTTTAGCAATACCTGCTGCAGTAGCCAAAGAAGTTTTACTTCAACAGCGTGTAAAGATTACGCACTTCATTTTTTCTTTAGTTTATTTACAGAAAATGAAACTATGCAAAAATAATTATGGAAAACAAACTATCTGTCATATAAATAATTAATTTTCTAATTAATATCGAAATGATATAAATAATAAATTTGAACGAAATGGCTGAAAGACTATATTATCGAAAAATTTACATTTTTAATTGGAAGGGTTTTTTGTGAACAATTAAGCTTAAGTACATATTGGAAATCACTTGAATTTTGCAATTCAAAACAGAGGGATAGACTCACGGCTATTATATTAAGGATGTTAGTATGTGCTATACTTTGCACAACACATTAAAATACTATCATTATGCATATTTTAGTGTGACATATTTATATATTTAACATAACACTATATCACTCACCCTGCAGATGTTGCTCCTTACTGAGATTTTGTTCAAGTTTCGAAACTTAATGATTTAATCAGATTTACTGGGAGGAGCATAACATTCAGTCCATCAGTCATGTATGCAGGCATACACGTCTGTCAATGGTAATCGATTCATATTTTCTTTGTAATCGATAGAAAAATATTTTTTGAAATGTTCGCTTAACTACATATGGCCCTTCATATGGTGGTGTTAACCCTGTTTTGACTTTGTCCATCCGCCTTGTACCATTTTTTATCGGATGAGCCAATAGTGTAGCTTGGGTCAGAGCTGCTTTTGTTGCATTAAAAAATGCTTGACATTCAAGTGGCCATGAAAATGGATTCTTTTTGCTAACACTACCTAGTTTGCTAAGGTGTCCGTGTACTGAAGCAATATGTTCGGCTAAGTGAGGTTTAAAGCGACGATAAAAATTTATTATGCCCACAAAAGGCTGCACTTCCTTAATTGAAGCTACCTGGGGAAAGGTCTGAATAGCCATGATACAACTCGCGATACGATATCAGGACTTAGAAAATTGATTGAAGCCACACCGAACTCGCATTTTGACGGTTCAATTGTTAAGCCGTATTTTGATAGTCTATCAAATAAAGCGTCTTGGTGATTGTGGTCCTGAATTTCGTTTTTAATTGAAACTAGAATATCATAAATGTACACATAGACGAAATCCATGCCCGGTGTGACTTCGTTCATTAAAAGTTGGAACGTTTGTGCTGCGTTTCTAAGTCCGTATGACATTTTGGTGAATTCAAAAAGCCTTTTTGGGCAATAGGTACATGATGGTAAACACGCAGGAGGTCTTTTTTAAAAATTACGGTGCATCCATTGAGGTTAAGTGAAAAATTGTGGATAAGAGGAAGGAGGTACCCATTTGGTACATTAATCGCGTTTAAATGACGGCATACCCGTAACTTGAACATATGTTAAAATGTCGCTCTATCTGTTTTAGCTTGGCCGTATCTAAACGTCTAGGTCGTGAAAAAGGTAAAATACTCTCTATTACTATTGGGTGCACAACTGAATGCTTAACAGCATGGTCGTAGCGGACAACTTCTATAAGAGATGGGTATCAACAAGTTGACTGTATGAGGCTTCGACTACAAAGAGACCTGGCATCATATCAGCTGGAACATATGTATGAAAAGTGTTAACTGATAAGTTAGTGTTTGTATCGAGCAAGCGAGTGTGCTTCAAATCAACAACTAAACCGAATTTCACTAAAAAATTGGGACCAATGATTGGTTTTGTGACAGACTCTACGACAAATGTGTGTCAAAAATTGCGACGTAGATCTATGTTTACGTAAAATAATTGGGTGTATGTGGTTATGGTTGATCCATTTGCCGCGATTAAGCTTTTCCCTGAGTGATTTGTTAGATTATTAAAACAAGTTTTGGTACAACAGAAACAGTATCAATCAACAGTATCAAGTATCAATTAAAAAAGAATTACAACTTAATACGATGTGGTTCTGATAGCAGATATACTTCAGGAATTTTAATTTATATTAAATGTGATATTAAATATACAGTTATTTCTAAATGAATGATAAATCGAATATGGTATCTTGCAATCCAAATATCTATAGGTTTCTCAACAGGTATTTATGCAGTGCTATATAAATCATTCCAAGTATCTAAGCTTTATTTCTTACTAACCTTGACGATTGGCTAGAGGAAATCATAAAATTGAATAAAAATTATTTAATATTTGGTGATTTTAATATAAATTTGAACGAAAATAAATACGGTGGTAAATTAAAAGAAATCATTTAAATCAGATGGTGACACAATATACCAGGTTAACACAATATAGTAAGACTCTTATTGATTTATTATTAATAAAATTGTGAGAAAGTAGACTGTAAAGCAGTACAGCATGAAAAAATCAGTAATCACTCCATGATTTGTGCTAAAATTAATGACATAAACTTTAAAAGAGATTTAAAAGAATCTTGTGAAATAGTTTCGTGGAAGGATTATTCTAGGGAAAAATCAAAATTGCGTTTAAATGAAGTATCTTACAGTTCTAATGAACTTAATATAAAAGCAGATAATCTTATTGTAAACCTGCAAACTTGTTTTAAAAGTATGCTTAAAAAGTTATATTAGTAAATAATACTAATAATCCATGGTTTTCATAGAAATAGGCGAACTAAGGCATATACGTAACCAAAGTTATAATGTATAGCAATATACTGAAAAATCAGAAAATTGTCATCAATATCGTAATGTGTGCAAGCAAATATTAAGGACTAAGGGTGCTTTCCAAACGACGACTTATTTGTGGAAAGTAACTTATTCTAAGCTTATTATATAATGCTAAGCTTATTATAAGTATGCTGCGGTGTAGTGCCAATGTGATAGCAACACTACTATATAATATTAACTACACTACTATATAATAAAATGTAGTGCACATGTTCGTTTAACACTACTTAGTAAAATATAGTGCAATTATTTATTTTACACTACTATATGATGATTTAACACTACTTTAAAATGATGTAGTGGAATTGATTCTCGATGTACTACTTATATTGGAGTTTGTGGTGTAACGTAATTGACACACCATTAGATTAATAGTGATAATATAGTATAGTGGAATTTGCTTAGACCAACAATGTACTGTTGTTATTGTCACTTCACTTCAATTGTTTTCGAACACATTAATACACAAAAGAAAGATTTTTATTTATTTTTTTACCCAATTTTTTGGAAAAAATAAAATTAATTATTTGTACGACATGAAATTTCATTATTATTATTGAGAATTATAAGTTAGTCAAAAAAATGATGTCAAGTGTGTCAAAAGAATGATTTTCATTTATTTTTTAAGAAAAAAATAAAACTAGTTATTTGTATGAAATGAAATGAACATGAAATTATTATTATTGAGAATTTTATTGCATAAGTATGTCAAAAAAATATTGTCAAGTGTGTCAAAAAATGATTTCATTAATTTTTTTAGACAATTTTTTGGAAAAAAAATTAGATGTTTGATTACTTAAATATAATTGAACATGGAAATTTTTGAATTTGTTATAGTTTTTGAAATATTTTTAGAATTTTGAAAAAGTTTCAATATTTGATTTTGTAAGAATTTTTGGAATATTTTTAGAATTTTGAAAATTTTAAGTTTTTATCATAATTTTTATAATTTTGGAAAAAGTTTCAATTTTTGATATTTGTATAATTTTTGCAATATTTTTAGAGTTTTGGAAAAAGTTTGAATTTTTGAATTTTTAAGAATTTTTGGAATATTATTAGAATTTAGAAAAGATTAAATATTTGATTTTATTCTAATTTTTGGAATATTTTTGGAATTTCGAAAAAAAAAAAAATTTGAATTTTATATATATTTTTAGAATTTTGCTTCAATTTTTGATTTTGTAAGAATTTTTGCAATATTTTTAGAATTTTCAAAAAATTTTTAATTTTTGATTTTATTATAATTTTGGAAAAGTTTCAATTTTTGATATTGTTATAATTTTTGCAATATTTTTAGAATCTTAGAAAAAGTTTGAATTTTTGAATTTCTAAGAATTTTTGGAATATTATTAGAATTTAGAAAAAGTTTAAATTTTGGACTTTGTTCTAATTTTTTGAATATTTTTAGAACTTTGAAATATAAATAGAATTTTTGAATTTTATATATCGTCACTGTTATGCCAGAGTCACGAATGTGCAAAATTGTAGTTTTGAGACAACTGCATATTAAAGTTTGCAAACGGTACTAAAATTCAGTTTTTTGTGGTTTTTTATTATTCCAGCAAATTGAATAAAAAATTTGCTGGAATAATAAAAAAGTCAGACAAGTGCGAATAAAATTCGCTCGTCAAGGGTTCCGTGTATGTAAAAGAATACAATATCAAAAACTATTGACAAAAAGTTGTGTTGTAATGTCCTTATATTTCCAGACCATAGACGCATAACAAAATAATTAATAACAAATCCACATTGATCAAAAATAACTCAAAAAATGTTACATTAGGTTAAATCTCATTCATAGATGTTTATGGTAACTCAAGAAAGATTCACCAGCTTGTAAATGGTTTAAATTTGATTATTTTTTCGGTCAATCAAGTGTTGAAATTTAGGGGGGGTGGAGAGGCTACATACTAAAAATATTTTTTTTTTCAATAACACAAAAACTGTGAACCGCTAAGTTCTAAAAAAATTGTAATGTTTCTTAAATTAAGTGCTCCTTCATATTACACCCCATTCGCTTGGTTCAAAAGTGGTTTTTCACTCTCCCCACACCCATCCCCTAAACACACAGAAATATAGTTATTTGAGACTTTGCTATGATTTTCATTCAAAATTTATAAATTTTCCTGTCTCTGCGAATTTTTTCAAATTTTTCTGTCATTTTTCTGAATTTTGCACTTTTTTGATAATAACTCAAAAACTTTACATCACAAAATTCTAAAAAAATTGCAATGATTTATAAATTAGGTGCTCTTTTAAGTGACATCTCACTCGCTTGGGTCCAAAAAGATTTTCTTTTACCCTCTTTACCCCGGTCCCCTAAACACACAGAAATATAATTATTTGAGACCTATCTATAATTTTCATACAAAATTTACCGAATTTCCTAGCTCTGTTCATTTTTTCAAATTTTTCTGTCAATCAGTGTCGAAACGTAGGGGGGGTGGACGGTTTGGATTTTTCACTATTTTGTCCATAACTCAAAAACTGTGCACCGCAAAATTCTAAAAAAAATTGCAACAAGTTTTAAATTAAGTGTTCTTTCAAATGACACCCCATTCGCTTGGGTAAACTAGACCTCGCTATAATTTTCATACAAAATTTACTATATTTCTTAGCACTGTGAATTTTTTCAAATTATTCTGTCAATCAGTGTCGAAACGTAGGGGGAAGGGGGGGGGGGGGGGTTTACGGTCTGAATTTTGCACTTTGTTGTCCATATCTCAAAAACTGTGCACCGCAAAATTCTAAAAAAAATTGCTTTGTTTTTTAAATAAAGTGCTCTTTCAAATGACACCCCACTTGACCCCATTTTAAATAGTGATTTTACCCCTCCTCATACCCACCCCCTTAATAAATCTAAGTATGAGGATATGACACTTTTTTATATTTTTTATTAAAAACTTACTAATTTGTCTATCATTCCAAATACATTTGAAAATTTTCGATCAGTTAGGTTCGGAGCTAATCTAGGTAAGAAAACACGAAAAAAAACGTCATTATTCAAAATTATACAAAAAATGGTGAGGTGTAAAATTCCAAAATAAATTTTTAAGAAATACTGAAATGAAGCCCTTTCGTATGATACCCTACTTGAATCTATAAAAAAATATATTTTCTCAAAGGTCTCACATCGTACCCCTGTAAACCAAACGAAAACCACTTTAGTTTTATTCGTATCCGTCATTTCATGTGAGCAGATTAGTTTTATACGCACCTCAAATTTCAAGTCCATAGCATTTATAGTTTACGAGATAATCGATATAATGTGAAAAACTCGTTTTACTCTCACCAATAGTGTTCCGTATATAAAACGGAACCCAAAAAACAACAAAAAAACTGGATTTAAGTAGCGTTTGCAAACTATAAAATGCAGTTGTCTCAAAACTACAATTTTGCACATTCGTGACTGGCATAACAGTGACGATATATTTATAGAATTTTGAAAAAAGTTTCAATTTTTGATTTTGTAAGAATTTTTAGAATATTTTTAGAATTTTGAAAAATTTTAAATATATGATTTTTTTATAATTTTGGTAAAAGTTACAATTTTTGATTTTATTATAATTTTTGCAACATTTTTAGAGTTTTTGAAAAAAGTTTTAATCTTTGATTTTGTAATAATTTTTGAAATATTTTTAGAATTTTGGAAAACTTTGAATATTTAGGAATATTATTGGAATTTAGAAAAAGTTAAAATATTTGATTTTATTCTAATTTTCGGAATATTTTTGGAATTTTGAAAGAAATATGAATTAGTGATTTTGTAGTATTTTCTAGAAACGCTAAATGGAGAGGTTTTTGAGTATAGTAGAATTTTTTCGCCAGCGAATTTTTGACGCAGATAGGACGTAGCAAGAGAAAAAAGATAAGACAAAAATTAAAACAGAGATGTATTATTAATTTTGGGTCTTAAATTTGTTTTCAAAACAATTATATTAAATTTCTACTTCTAGTTCGTAAAATTTGTTTGTTGTGATATTTGTTTCCATAGGCGTCGTTATTTTTATTATAATTATTTTTAACTATCAAAATGTTGTTACATTGCCTACAAAATCATTATTATTTTTAATAGTTTTTGGTTTTCTATTGTAGGTTGAATTTCAATAATAATTTATTAATTTTATGCGTTTTTGTCCATTTCAATGGACGTTTGCGTTTGCGTTTTAATGGACTATTGTTTTTGGATTTAAATTTATATAATGTTGATTAATTAATTTGGAATATTCAGAGATACTAGTTTTGAAATTGCTTAGAATGTTAGCAAATTGTTAGTTTGGGAGTTTAGGTGTTTTTGGGAAGTTGTTGTGGTAAAACACGTAATTGGTTTTACTACACTGGCGAGGTAACTTATTGTCTGTCTGTTTCTCTTAAAAAAATCTAATTTGAAATGTCAAACATATTTTTTAGTAAACATAACCAAACATTTAACTAAATATACGAAATTTTATTTGAATCTATATGCTTTATTTAAATGTCCAATCGCAATCATAAAACGCAAAACTAGTTAAATGCAGAATTAAGTTCAAATAGCCGGGCGTTAATCTTAAATCAATTTTGTTATTAATTTTAGGTAGATTTCATATAAAAATCTACCTATTGGTATGTGCTTCATCTCGGAATTTCGGAAAAATTTTGGTGCCAAACGACTATATATGATAAGCGGAGACGGAAAATCAAAATGAAAAAAAAATTTATATATATATATATATATATATATATATATATATATATATATAACGATATGAGATATAACGGAATTTGGCGGCACTCTCACGGTCGCATTTTTCGACCTACACCAAAATAATTTTTTGTATGTGTTCCGGCAAATAATGTCTTGGACAAGTTTGTGAACTGGCCATATCCGGGTACCAGTTAAGCGGCTAGAGCCTAAAATGTCGAATAATCTAGGGCGCTATAACTTCCGTTTGAATAATAATATTTTAATAAAATTTATAAATATTGAATATTTGAACATATTTCTATCATTTTTATCCAGATGACCACTTTGGCGTTTCAGGTTCCTCAAAAATCAGCTGTTTCAAAAATTTGCTAAACTTTGCTGCCCTTGATCTAGCTGAAATGGCCAAGCTCATAGTTGAAAACTTTTTTTCACGTACTTAAAATATAAATCTTTCCAAAATTTTCAAAAATAATAGTTTAAATCTAACGGTTGAGACCCTACGGCTGTTGAAATAAAAACAAACGCAAAAGGCAATGCTTTCATCATGTTTCAGTTTATGTTATTTAAATTCATCTTGGCTTTTAAACATACTTTTCAACTATAGCCTCAAAAAATTTCAGCTTTCTAACCCAAAAGGTTCCATTTTTATAAGCATTATAATGCAACCCTTACAAGAAAAATATCAACCCATTTAATACCATAGAAAAATTATCAAAATCTCTTTTGTTTTTATTTTTTTTACTAAGTAACCGTTTGAAAAAAGATTAAATAAGAACAAAAAAACACAACAACAAAAGATGATTTTGAAATAAAATTGTTTGATAATGTTATAAATTATGTGTGATGGTATAATTGTAGTTGTGACGTAGTTCATTTGATCTTTGGTGGATTTAATATGTTATTAAAAGTAGTTTAAACCAACTTAAATAAAACTGTTCCGAAATTGTATTGATGGAGTTAGTTCGGATAATGTATTTAATTTGGTTCGATAATTTTTTTGAATTATTCTGTTTCTACTTATATTTTTTATTTAAACTAATCTGACTTATCTAATTTTATTTGGACACAAAACCGTCTGGCCCCGAAATCTACCTATTTCTAGCGGATATACCTGCCGCTGGGATTTTTTTTAAAACATCTTGAAATTACACCAAGCTTTTAAACTTTTATTACTTGATATAATAAACCGCTTTTCTTTACAAATCAATTATTATGATTATAACACACATTTTTAATGTTTTTAACGTATATATCATTTTGATTTAATATCTGCATAATCAACTTTGGAAATTTTTTAAAAACAAATTGTCAAAAAACTGTCAAAATTGAAAATAAGAGTGCTCTTATTCCATAAAAATATAATCTGATATGTCAAATATACTTTTTATTTTATTTAGTTAATATCTGTCATTAATTTGATCAAAGGTTTTTATAAATCAGATTTAAACTGTCATAATTATAGACATTATTGTCTTGAATGATTTTTTTGACATTTTTAAGATGGCGCTAGGGTCAAAGATCAATTGGAATTTAATTAATTTTTTTTCTGAAAAACAATTTTTATCATCAAAAAATTTTAACCACTGAAGTTCGAGAAAATAATGAACAATTAGAATTTTAATTGGGCTAAAAATCTTTAAAATTAAATATCTGAAGAACACGAATTAACGCCTCTTTGTAAAATTGACATATTTTAAACGGAGGTTAGAACTATATTTAAAAAATAAAAAAAGTTAAAATTTAGTTGATTTTAAAATTTTTTGTTAATGGAAGTTGTTTGAAAAAATGAAGAAAAATTCGAATTTCAGCCGTACTAAAAATCTTTAAAATTAAATATCTCAAGAACAAGAATTTAAGCCTCTAAGTTAATTTGATATATTTTAGAGTAAGGATAGAACTATTTTCAGAAAAAAAAAAATAATTAAATTCCAATTGACCTTTGACCCTAGCGCCATCTTTAAAAAAGTTTTTTTAATATTCTTATTTAAAAATTGATTATAAAAACAATAAATTAATTTTTTTTTCAAACGACTAATTAATCATCTATCAAACAAAAAAAAGTTTGATGAAATCGGTATAGCCGTGCTTGAGCAATTTAATTTCAAAGTTACATCGGATTGGCAGAATTTTCATTTTTCATGCATGTTGGGGTGGCCCCTATGCTCAACTATGCACTTTAAAAAAATTTTAAAATAAGTCGTATTTTTTATTTTGTCCATACTACTTATATGCCAAGATTCAGGAAAATCAAAAATGGTCAAGCTCAAATTTCGACTTTTTCACCTGCGTAGATCACGTTTTTCATCAGTTTATTAAATATTCCCCTAACAAATTAAAAACTTCATTTGTTGGTATAGTAATATAAACAGGTTAAAACAAGAACAATACATATATAAAATATAAAATAAACAACGAACTTGTTTTGTTTTGTTTTTCGCTATCTTTGATGCATTTATTTGAATATGGCGATACAAATGTTTAAAGGAAAACTGGAAATTAAACGAAATATTTTACAGTCGTGGATAAAATAGCATCTTGTATTCGCTAAGGATGAAGGCAATTCTTTACTCGGATGATTCCCTCCACTCGCTACGCTCGTTCCAGGAAACTTCATCCTCGTGAAGAATTGCTTTCATTCTAAGCTTATACAAGAATCTACTATTATTTCTTATTTAATATGGCAACAAATAAGTTTAGAATAAGTTACGTTGCACAAATAAGTCGTCGTTTGGAAAGCACTCTAAGAACTCTCAATACATGCATAGTAAAATTGTAAAAAATAAAAATAACCCGAAAGGACTTTTCTACACCTAATAAACCTGAAAACCTAAGACCTATTAACATGTTGCCTCCATATGAAGGTGTCTTGGAAAGAATAGTTAAGCGGTAAATTTTGGGTTTTATAGAAAAAAATTAAAATTCTGGTCGAACAACAATCGTTCTTTAGAGAAAAACATTCCCTCAAGACTGTCCTAAACCTACTATTGGTGAACTGGAAATCAAAAATAGAGATTGATAACGTCATAGTTGTAGTATTCTTGGTTTTCAGAAAAACTATTGAAACCATCGATCGAAAGTGTTGCTCAGTAAGTTATCTAAATATGGTTTGAAGATTATCTCTACAATAGAAAACAGCGAGTCAAAATGGACAATTATATATCTTATTTAATAAAAAATGAATTAAGAGTTTAACGGGGCTCAGTATATGGACCATTACTTTTTGCTATATATATATATTAATGACATTGTTAATATAATAGAAGATTATGTAATTAATATGTTTGCAGATGATACTTTAATTGCCGTAACTTCTACCACATTAGAAGAACCTGTATAGTGAAAATAAACGAAGATACAAGACGGCTCAGTGATTGTTTCAAAAACGAAATGTATGGTAATAACACTGAAAAGAAATAATAATCTCAACCACGATATTTTAATCGATGGTTACATAATTGAAAGGTAAATGTGCTCACAAGTATTTGGGAGTAATCATTGATGTCAGACTAACTTTTGATAAACATTTTGCAAACTTAGCTCTTTTTAACCGTATTCAAGATATGCTTCGAAAACCTAGCACAATAACATACTACAAAGCGTTAGTATCTACACATATTGACTATTGTTCTAAAAAAATTTTACTATGCACACTTATCAAATTGAAGGATTGCAAAACATTCAAAACAAATTCATGCGAGTAATTTTAAGAGCACATATTTTGTTTCGCTTATTTGATTTTAGAACAAAATTGGATATTTATTGTGCATGTGTTAAAAAAGTGGCTTTTTAGCTATAGATAAAACAAGATTTCTGGTGCTCAAAAAATAAAATTATTATTATTAGTTAAAATTAAAATAAAAACAAAAAAAATGAAAAATAAATATGTAAATTAAAATTAAAGTTTTTTGAATACATTCATGCTCTGCAAGGATTGACATAGACATGGAATGAAATGCAAAGCTTGCTTAAAAGACTATGATAGAAATATTGAACTTGTCGTATTTTTCGTATTTACTTAAAGTATTGAGCAACAAGTACAACAGATCGACTGGTTGACATTAGAGAATTTCTTGACAGTAATTGAACCTGACATTACAAACTTAATACTGTTCTACATTGTGCAAATAAATAGAAATAACACAAAACAGCCTCAACATACTTTGTTGCTATCATTTCAAAATCAATATCATATATCACCTTGTAGGTTTTGTATTTTTAAATAATGGAACAGTAATCTTTTGTCGCGACTGGAAGATAAAATGAAAATTCATTAAAAATTATATCAATTCTAGAACTAGACTGTATTCAATTAAAATTGAATAGAAACCAAATCTGTGTAGATTTTCTTTTGTTTGACTTGTTAATAATAATTTTATATAATAACTGTTTACGATTGCTATCGAACAAAAAAAATCATTGATTTTTATTTTTTCTATTATTTTCTTTTATATATAAGAAAATAAATACAAGTAACAAAAAAGAGAACTAAAAACCAATGGGATATTTGCTAACAAAACCATATGGAGTTTTAATTTTTCGTATTTTCCTTAATGTTAATTGTTAATGGATTTTCCCTAGAAAGATACCCAAAATTAAATTTATTTTCTTGCCATGATCAAATTTATCATAATTTTACAAAAAAATGAATTATAAACGTTCCAAAAACTTTTTCCTTTCAAGAAGAAAAGCAGTTAATCTTTTCTTCGTTTAAAAGATTACAATTTAACGTGCTTTCCAACCTTTTTCGTTCACAAACAAAACTAGAAGTCAATGAATCGAAAAAAACTAATTCTAGTAACAGAAAAAAAATTGGATTCAGGTAAATGGTAATAAGTCTTCCCAACTTATGACAAAAGTAAATTATTTCACACAAGTTTTTCGAAAAGTTTCTCTATTTATTGTGAGTCATAAAAACGAGAATGTTTTAAGAAATGCTCTGGGTTCAGAAAAAAATATTGCCGCGCTGATGCATAGGCTAACTTAACCACAGCTCTGGTGACCACTACAGCTCTTGTGTATCCATGTTTTGTTTTAGGTAGATTTCATAGAAAAATTTACCTATTTTAAGTTTTATTTTTATTTTTTAATGTGTCACAACAAAAACCATACGCTAAATAAATAAAACCACAGCTGTGGAAACAAAATATTCTGCATATATATAGTGAACTAATATCCATCAAATACTTCAATTAATGGCTAACCAATGTTAAAGATATCGCGTAGTTCTAATTATAAAAACATTAAAGAAAGATCTAGTAACTCAACAGACATAAATTATGTTGTACGAACAGAAAAAGTATAAAAGAAATTTACCGGAAGTATAATCAAAATCAATTATCAGGAACTGATGTTATTGAAGTTTTAAATAAACATTAAACAGGTCCTCGGTAGAGCAGTAAAAACATGGTGAAAAAGCCAACTTGTTGTATGGTGGACGCTCCAACCCTTTGTCCAATGTACCTTAAAAGCTAATCAAATATCTTTCTCATATTAGTAGAAACCTTTTACCATAGATTCATCAAAATCGATATAAAACTGTATGCTACAATAGGAATAAACATTCCAAAATAAAACATTTTAACCGGAAGTGACTAACCGAGAGCATGCAGAAATATTAGAAACAGTACCAAAACCTTATATACAAAGCTTTAATAAGATTAAAAGCCAGGATTAGAAGTTAGACTAACTAGTTAGAAGACTAACAGGTGTTCGGAAGACCTCCCGCCATTTTGTCCAATTTTGAAATGAATTCAGATCTTCTAAATGAAACCAGACGCCACCATGGGTTATTATGTTGGTTTCTTAATGTTTGTTGGTATATATTGGGACAATATTAAATAATAATAATACCGAATACCGAATAATGCCGGTTGCCCGGAATCCTGTAAATTTGCTACCACAACTTTTTTTTTAACTATGAAGGGTGGAAATTTATTTTAAAATACGAGGGTAACGTTGTCCGACAAAAATTTACCTGCTATGGTTGAGTCCGACAACCCAAATATGCCAAAATGTTAACTGTCGGACTCGAAAATAGAAAACACATTTTTTTCAGACAAGGTTCTCTCGTGTTCTAAAACAAATATTCACCCCACCCATAGTTTAAAAAAAATTAAAGTAAATTTACAAGATCTCAGGCAATCTGCATTTTTTAGAGCTTGCCAAATGAAAAAGCGGCCGAATCAAGGAAAATGGCAGAAAAAAAATTATAGAATCATCAAGGACAGGTGCCTCACGAAGTATAAAATATGTGGTTATCATCAAATGAAATCGGCGTGGGTCCAAGGACTATTACTACAGCTTTCTGTAATGTTTTTATAATTAGAATTACGGGAAATCCATAACATTGGTAACATCGGTTTACCCATTAATTGAAGTATTTGATGAATATTAGCTCACTATATATCCAGAACATTTTGTTTCCAGAACTGTGGTGAAGTTAGCCTATTGGTCCTAAGTCGGCTATATTGATTAGTTTGTCCCAGATACTATTGGTAATTGTGAACCAGTGCAGAATACGCTCCAGGTCGATAGACCACTTTTTATTCTTCTTGTCTAAAAAGTTTGTGCTGAATTTAAATGATGTTGATAAACTGTCACTCCTTCCATTGAGCTCAATATTTACTACCATAGAAATATCTCATTTGTGAAGAACGGTAAAAAGACAAGTATGAAAATTAAAATTGCTCTACTAATTGCTTCCAACCAAACTGTTAACTCTTATTTATTTTGTAGTTTAGAGAGTATATTGTCATGTCAGGACTAGTTGAATTGAATTTTTTCAATTAGTTACTTGAGCAAATGATAATTGCCTTACTTTGTTTTGCAGTTAAATTAACAAATACATAACACCTCGATGTGCTGTAGAGGACTAAGGAGATACATTCCAAGTTGCATATAATTCAGTTATCATTGAAGTTAACAGGATAAAGTAAGGTGTTTTGGGTTTTAGCAGAACTTGTTTCACCACATAAATTTTTTAAAATATATAAGTATTGTATCCACTCCACCTAAATAAGCCAATAAGCGGTCTCTGGGCTAAACACTACTCTACACTTCCTTCCTATTGCTGTCCTCTATTCCAGTAGGTAAGATCATTGTGTTGAACGTTTCGTACACATTTCATACTATGTTACACGTATTGTGTCATTTTGTGAGATTGGATTAGAGCCCAGTCGCTAACAGTTTATCTGAATACTTGTCTCCCGTTCAATGTTATGTAGACTTTTCCGTATAATGAGAATTTTTATACAGATGGCTACAAATGAATCTGAAAATTGTGCGAACCAAAAGCAGAAACAAAAAACCAACAAGCAATAAAAACATTCAGCAAGACCTCGGTAGCTTCGAACTTATCACAAATCTGAGGATTGTGGAATATAATATATGGCGTATATATCTATAGTTTCAATTTCAGAGCAATTGTCTATAGCTTTGGTTACCCTGAATCCATAATTTTTTAACTTGTTTCCAACAAATCAGTCCAACAAACACGATGAAGCCAACTTACTGCACATAACGGATCGGTAAAAATAATACCATCTGTCGCGCATGAAAACTAAATAAAACTCATTTTTTTTAATAAACATTCGTAAAATTGTTACCGTCTCTCGGGAATAAATACAAAAATATTTGTTGTATATCTATTATGACTATAGAATCTTCTGATACGTCATAAATTTTTCATAGACTAATATTTTTGATTATGACCTCTGATCCGCCTTTTCACACGATGCAGCACTACAACACATTACAAATACAACTTGCGTTCATACGAAATTAAATGGCTGACATTCGTGGTCAGAAAAAAATCACAATCCAAGACTGGGCCATTCAAATATATAAAATATTAACATATGTATTAATTTAAATAAATTATTTATTATATACAAAATAAGTGAAATAAAATAAAAACGTCCAATGAAAACAAATTAAAAACTTATACGATTATTATCATTATCTTTCAGACAAGAAGCGACAACCAAATTTATCTTTATATATATATAATTCTACTGTACGTGTGTATGACATTGAACTCCTCCTAAACGACTGAACCGATTTGAATGAATTTTTTTGTATGCGTTTGGGTGGCGCTCTGGATGGTTTAGATTCACAAATCAGCCCGGAAGATGGCGCTGCAGTCGGTATCTTGGTTATTTATCTATACTTCAACTAAACGGCTGGATCATAACAATGATTCTGGACAATCCCAATGATAATCCCGGCAGAAGGCGCTGCAGTCAGTATCTAGGTTATTTATCTATACTGCAACTAAACGGTATCCAGGCGATTTATCTATACTGTAACTAAACGGCTGGATGATTACAATGATTCTTGATAATCCTAATGATAATCCCAACTAAACCAATGATTCTGGATAATCCCAATGATAATTCCAACTAAACCAATGATTCTGAATAATAATTATTTATCTATACTGCAACTAAACGGATGATTCGGGATAATCCAACTAAACGACTGGATGATCCCAATAATTCTGGATAATCCCAATGATTACCCCAACTAAACCAATGATTCTGGATAACAATTATTTATTTATACTGCAACTAAACGGATGATTCTGGATAATTCCCAATGATAATCCCGCTGCAATCGGTATCTAGGTTATTTATCTATACTGCAACTAAACGGTAATCGATAATCCCAATAATAATAATAACGATAATCCCAACTAAACCAATGATTCTGTATAATCCCAATGATAATTCCAATAATCCCAATGATAATACCAATTCTGGATTATCCCAATGATAATCCCAACTAAACCAATGATTCTGGATAATCCCAATGACAATCCCAACTACACCAATGATTCTGGATAATAATTATTTATCTATACTGCAACTAAACGGATGATTCTGGATAATCCCAATGATAATCCCGGCAGATGGCGCTGCAGTCGGTATCTAGGTTATTTATCTATACTGCAACTAAACGCTTGGATGATCCCAATGATTCTGGATAACCCCAATGATCCCAATGATCCCACGACTCACCCATTCCATTTAGACGTCTGCAATTTCCAATTCGCTTGGCATTTGCCATGACTATTAATAATCCACAAGGTCAAACAATGTCGATTTGTGGGTTGGATCTAGAAAATCTGGTCTTTTCACATGGCCAATTATATGTGGCGTGTTCTCACGTTGGAAACCCGTCAAGTTTATTCATTTATACTCCTTAGGAATTGACTAAAAATATTGTACATCAACTCGCATTAAGATAAAATTAAACAAATAGTATTGATTATTTTGTTTTTAGAAAAATTGATGTTATTTCAAAATAATAAATAATGAAATTATTATATTATTTGTCTTTCATTTCATACTTTGTTTAATATCCTAACCGCGTGAAATATCATGCAGGACAACGTCTGTCGGAATGATGTCTCTGATAAGTTTAAGTTCAATCCCGAAAATAATTACTCATTGTCGGGAGTATTACCTTTAAAAATTACTTTAAGCTTAATCACTCACAAAACTCCAAAAAATTAATATTCCCTTAATGTTGTCTATATATGGCAATATATTGACCGTGTGTCAGATTTTAGTTTCACATTGATTTGCTACAATCAATAATGACTATACAATAACTCAGGATGTTGACTAAATAGAAATATTTCTCATCCTATGAATTCACACATAGTACTGCCTAGAAGTTTAATACAAAACTCCAAAATAAAATTTTAATTCTTTTTACTTCATTATCTTCTATTTATAAAAATTAATGTGTGTATGTTTAAAATTTGTAAATGTGTTTGTATTCATCTTCATCGAATGTAAATTCACTATTCTAACTGCCATTGCTGACCATTGAATGACATCACGATAACAATTTCTTTGCAACTTTTTTAATAACCTACCAATAAAGAAAGCGTATATTAAACGGCATGAACACGGTGAACATTTGTGAATCTATATTTGTTCCGTATAATATTCAATACCATCTGAAACTTTACACACCTGAAAACTTATATTTGATCGCGTATTTTTTATATATCCTTTGTTTTATATATAATACTAAATTTTTATATTTTACTGATCAACTAGAGTGCTGATCCTTTTACATTCATATTTAAAAAATATTGCAAATCATTTCTTATTACTACTCTTTGAAATTTTTGCTACTACGTCAACAAAATGTATACACACAAACTTTATTTATATATTTCTAAAACAATATTGCTCTAGTGAATTTTAACCTGTTAAATCTCGATCTGGCACGGATCATAATAGAGCATGCCTAACTAAAATGCTATGTAGTCGGGGAATAATTTGTATTCATAGTAATGGCTTTGTACTGTACCATTAACATTATTTTACGAAATGATAACTTCGTTTGTGTGAATTATGATGATAAATGCTTTTAATTCATCGACCAGTGACAAACGTCAGCAATATCTCATTAATGGGAATTACATAAAAAAAATCTAAATGCACTATTTATATTGTGTTAAGTTTAAAACAACAAAAACATAACGCATACATTTATCTGGGTTAAGGCTTTTCCCGAAACACCGACTTATCCATTATGCGAGCCTTTTTAATATGTTGGAGAGGTAGCTAGTTTTTCAATTTTATTGGGTTTTTTCTATCAACAGCAGATCAGGCAATTCATAATTGCAGTACTGGCTCAATATAAATAGTCAAATGCTGTTTAGGGATAAGTGCTTGGCCATTTACATTTCAAAGAAGCTTAAATTCTGAAAGTGGCTCTTTTTTGACAATAGCTCATTAACTCTGCACCGCAAAATTCCAAAAAATTGCAATGATTCTTAAATTAGGTTCTCTTTCAAATGATACCCCACCTGACCAGGTTTTAAATAGTGATTTTACCCCTTCTCATATTCACCCCCTTAAAAAATATAATTATGAGTATGTGACACTTTTATATATTTTTCATTCAAAACTTACTAATTTGTCTATCGTTCCAAATACATTTGAAGATATTCGATCAGTTAGGTTCGGAGCTAATCGAGGTAAGAAAACATGAAGAAAACGTAATTATTCAAAATTATACAAAAAATGGTGAGCTGTAAAATTTCAAAATAAATTTTTTAGGAAAACTGGAGTGAAGTCTGAAGTAAATACTGAAGTAAAAACATAAAAAGTCAAATAAAATTTTCATCTAAACCTAAATGTAAATTCAATTTGATTGAATCGATCGATCTCTCGATCCTGCGAACGCTTCTGGTTTTCATTTGCTAATCTTTCTTTTGAACATAATTTTAAACGGATCAAAACCCTCGATATTGTAAGTCGGATTGTTTTTAGCACAGAAAACGAAATCGTGAACCTATAGCGCCATTTTGAAATATTAAACCCAAAACAAAATAATTTTTTTTTCAATTTGACGCAATTTTGAAATATAAAAATTCATATAAAAAAAATATTGGCTGACTTCACCACAGCTTTGGAAACATAGTGTTCTGGATATACAATGAGCTAATATCCATAAAATACTTTAACAAAATGCTAACCAATGTTGTAGATTTCTCATAGTTCTAATTATATAATATGGAGGGGCTGAAATCTCACAGCTCTGAGATATCAAGACTTCGGTCTGGGTAAAGGATTTTGATATAGTTTTCGGCAACAAACTTTCACGAGGACATGGTTTTAAGTTTTGGACAGCGATGTATATCGAACATAACTCTTTGTTAAAGTACAAGTATTTTTTATATCTGTTTAAAAATTTATTACAAAACTAACACGAAACATCAATACGTTGCCGGAAAATTATAATCAAAATTCCAAAAATATTGTTAAATTAAATAAAATCAAAGTTTTTCAAAATTCCAAAAATATTCCAAAAATTCTTAAAAATTCAAACTTTTACCCAAAATTCTGCAAAAATTATTACAAAATCAAAAATATTTAAAAATAATCATATATAATATCACGAGTCGTCAAATAATAGTCGATTATTTTTCATATTCATTATTACGAATGTCATTTGAGGTCCCGAGTGCGCATAGCGCACGAGGGAAATTTTTAACCTCAAATGGCATGAGTGGTAATGTTGAAAAATAATCGACTAATAATTTGGTGACGAGTTGTATTTAGCAGACAATTTAACGAACAGAAATAATAACATTATTTCATACAACATACTTAGTTTTGACAAATAAACATAAACATGCAATCATTTATGAATGAAAACGGACATTTTTACTATTTGCAAATTGCATTTTCACATAATTTTGTAAGTGAATTTTTGTTTTAAATTAATAATAAGTAGGCGGAAAATATTCGAAAATATTCGCTGTTCCTTCCTACCAGAAAAAAATAATCGAAACAAATCGTTTTGATTTGCTAAAAAATAGTAAATGAAGCGTTTTGATTGGACCTTTATTTAGTGAGTTGAATTGTCGGTTGTAATACCACGAGTCATTGAAATTTTTTCAAAAATTTTTTGATTTTACCAATTAAATTATTTAGCAACATTGCAAATCAAAGGGCACAATAAACCACGAGTCCGAAGGACGAGTGGTTTAAGTAGTGGTTTGATTGAGCAGTGTTGCTTAAAAATAATTTAATGAGTAAAATTGAAAAATTTTAGACAAAAATTTCAATGAAGAGTGGTATTTAATGAGATAATTTTTTTTAATTATAATTTTGTTTAAAAGATAAGTATTAGTTTCTAAATAAAATTTTTCTACAAAATATTCAATAATACAAAATTATGTAAAAATGCAGTTTGCAAATAATAAAAATGTCCGTTTTCATTCATAATAAGTGATTGCATGTTTATGTTTATTTGTCAAAAATAAATTACAAATTTATAGCATTTATGCGCCTACCAAGATGAACTTATATTTCATTTTGTTAGAAGAAAAAATGACAACAAAGAATTTTCATAACGACAAAGCAAAATTATCGACGACAAGAAGAATTGCCGACAGTTAAAACAAAGCCTACTGTTTAAATATCATAGTTTGTATGAATGAAAAATAAAATTTCTGACAGCAAAAAAAAATTATCATATATAATATAACGAGTCGTCAAATAATAGTCGATTATTTTTCATAATCATTATTACGAATGTTATTTGAGGTCCCGAGTGCGCGTAGCGCACGAGGGAAATTTTTGACCTCAAATGGCATGAGAGGTAATGTTGAAAAATAATCGACTAATAATTTGATGACGAGTTGTATTTAGCAGACAATTTAACGAACACAAATAGTAACATTATTTCATACAACATATTCCTTTGTTGTCAAACAAAATTAAATATTATTTCATCTTAGTAGGCGCATAAATGTTATAAATTTGTAATTTATTTTTGAAAAATAAACATAAACATTCAATCATTTATGAATGAAAACGGACATTTTTACTATTTGCAAATTGCATTTTCACATAATTTTGCATTTTGGTTTTAAATTAATATATTAAGTAGGCGGAAAATATTCGAAAATATTCGCTGTTCCTTCCTACCAGAAAAAAATAATCGAAACAAATCGTTTTGATTTGCTAAAAAATAGTAAATGAAGCGTTTTGATTGGACCTTATTGAAACTTTTTTTAGAGAGTTGAATTGTCATATATAATATAACGAGTCGTCAAATAATAGTCGATTATTTTTCATATTCATTATTACGAATGTCATTTGAGGTCCCGAGTGCGCGTAGCGCACGAGGGAAATTTTTGACCTCAAATGGCATGAGTGGTGATGTTGAAAAATAATCGACTAATAATTTGATGACGAGTTGTATTTAGCAGACAATTTAACGAACAGAAATAGTAACTTTATTTCATACAACAAAATCCTTTGTTGTCAAACAAAATTAAATATTATTTCATCTTAGTAGGCGCATAAATGTTATAAATTTGTAATTTATTTTTGAAAAATAAACATAAACATGCAATCATTTATGAATGAAAACGGACATTTTTACTATTTGCAAATTGCATTTTCACATAATTTTGTATGTGCATTTTGGTTTTAAATTAATATATTAAGTAGGCGGAAAATATTCGAAAATATTCGCTGTTCCTTCCTACCAGAAAAAAATAATTGAAACAAATCGTTTTGATTTGCTAAAAAATAGTAAATGAAGCGTGTTGATTGGACCTTATTGAAACTTTTTTTAGAGAGTTGAATTGTCAAAAATATTTAAACTTTTTCTAAATTCCAATAATAATCCAAAAATTCTTAAAAATTCAAACTTTTACCCAAAATTCTGCAAAAATTATTACAAAATCAAAAATTAAAACTTTTTCCGAAATTCTAAAAATATTACAAAAATTATTACAAAATCAAAAATACAAACTTTTACTTCGGTCTGAAAGACCTAAGTATTACATTCATGAGCATGAGCATGAGTGAAATTCTTACCCCCATTTTTTTTGGCATTTCTCGACGTTTTAGGACCTACTGATTCTAAAAAAGCAAAAAAAAAATGTATGTCTGTCTGTCGGCCGTCCGTCCGGCCGTCCGTCACAACCGACGAAATCTAGAAAACAGCTGGACGGATTCGAAAAATTTTGAATTCTAAAAATAGGTAATAATTCAATGTAAAGAGCCGAAAGGACGATGAGTTCGATAACTGTACCGGAAGTGTGTCAAAAAAATCGTCAAGTGTGTCAAAACAAGGAAATTTGCATATGTTTTGCTTAAAAGACCTTAATTTTAAGTGATTACGAGTAGGAACATTGAATTTGGAGAAATCTTGATGGTCGGGATTGGTATGTGAGACTCTAGATTATTGCCTTATAAGTTTGTCAAAAAAATGTTGTCAAGTGTGTCAAAAGATTTTTGTTTACTTTTTTACCCAATTTTTTGGAAAAAAATAAAACTGTTTCTTTGAAATGAAATTGTATTATTATTATTGAGAAATCTGGCATTATAAGTTTGTCAAAAAATGTTGTCAAGTGTGTCAAAAGAAAGGTTTTTATTTATTTTTTACCCAATTTTTTTAGAAAAAAATAAAATTAATAGTTTGTATGACATGAAATTTTATTATTATTATAGAGAATTATGGCATTATAAGTTTGTCAAAAAATAATGTCAAGTGTGTCAAAAAATGATTTCATTTATTTTTAGCCAATTTTTTGGAAAAAAAAAATGTAGCTGTTTTTATGACGTAAATGTAATTTAAAATGAAATTGGACATGGAAATTTTTGAATTTGTTATAGTTTTTGAAATATTTTTGGAATTTTGAAAAAGTTTGTATTTTTGATTTTGTAATAATTTTTGCAATATTTTTAGAATTTTGGAAAAAGTTTGAATTTTTAAGAATTTTTCAAATATTATTGGAATTTAGAAAAAATTTAAGTATTTTTAAGTATTTAAGTATTTGATTTTATTCTAATTTTTGGAATATTTTTGGAATGTTGAAAAAATACTAGTACTTTAACAAAGAGTTATGTTTGATATACATCGCTGCCCAAAACTAAAATCATGTCCTCATATAAGTTTTTTGCCGAAAACTATGTCAAAATCCTTAACCCAGACCGAAGTCTTGATATCTCAGAGCTGTGAGATTTCAGCCCCTCTCTTTACATAACTCTTTGACAAACTTATAATGCAATAATCTAGATTTTGATCTCACATTCCAATCCCGACCATTAAGATTTCTCCAAATTTAATGTTCCTACTCGTAATCACCTAAAATGAATGTCATTTAAGCCAAAAATATGAAAATCTGCTATTTTTGACACACATAATGATTTTTTTGACACACTTCCGGTACAGTTATCGAACACAGCGTCCTTTCGGACCTGTCCCTGGAGTTTACCTATTTTTAGAAAACTGTTTTTCAAATCCCTCCAGTGGTTTTCCCTGCAGTGTAGGTAATGACGGACGGACGGCCGACAGACACACATACATTTTTTTTTTGCTTTTTTAGAATCAGTAGGTCCTAAAACGTCGAGAAATGCCAAAAAAAGTGGGGGTAAGAATTTCACTTTGAGCTCATGCATGTAATACTTAGGTCTTTCAGACCGAAGTGAAATATTAAAGAAAGCAGTAGCATCCCAACAAACATACATTCTGTTGTACAAGAAAAAGTATAAAAAATAATTTAATCGGAAGTAACAAACCGGTGGTTTAGATGCAGAACTGTTGTGAACCGTACTAAATGTTTATGTACCAATTGATTCATTCAATTCGATTCTCAGGTACAAATGTTATTGAGATTCCAAAATAACAGGTGCTCGGAGGAACCCCTACCACTTTGTTTACTATCGCTAAAAAAACTAGTCAGTTGTTTGCCATACATATTTGCATCTTTTTGCGATGTGTCATCAAAATTACTTAACAAACGAATGTTGTATGCTTCCAACAAACATGGAAACAATAAACAGGTGTATGGGAGGACCCCACCACTTATCCCAATATTGTCCAAAAACTAATCAGTTCTTTGTCATTTAAGTCTCCATCTTTTTCCAAAGTGTCATTCAAATTGATTAATAAATGAAGTCTGTATGATCCCAACAAACTTTAAAACCAAAGTGTGAAAAGTCAGCAGTTGTATGGTAGACCCCCCGCCACTTTGATCAATGTGTCCCAAAATATTCTCACACTAATTGGAATCGTTTCCATTAGTTTCATCATAATCACTTCATTATTGTAGGCTGTAGTGTGCATATAAACACTGAAAAAAATGGAAAATTTACAAAAAAAATGTTTACTGGAAGTGAAAAACCGGAAGCTTGGATGCAGAACTGTTGTGAACCGTACTACATGCTCATGTACTAAGTTTCATCCAATTCGATTATCAGGTACAGATGTTATTGAGCTTTCAAAAAAACAGATGTATGTGACACCCCCCACGACATTATTCACTATCGCTCAAAAACTAATCAGTTTCTTGTCATAAATGTTTGCATCTTTTTCCAAAGTGTCATCAAAATTCGTTCACGAACGAATGCTGCGTGCTCCCAACAAATATTGAAAAAATGGTGACACATTAAACAGGTGTTCGGGAGGACCCCCACCACTTATTCCAATATTGTCCAAAAAGTAATCAGTACTTGGTTATTTAAGTCTCCCTTTGTTTTCAAAGTGTCATTAAAATAAATTAATGAATGAAGTCTGTATGCTCCCAACAAACTTTAAAAACAAAGTGTGAAAATTCAGCATTTGTATGGTAGACCCCCGCCACTTTGATCAATGGGTCCCAAAAGATGATAAATAGCTTCACACTAATTGGAACCTTTTTCATAAGTTTCATCATAATCACTTCATCATTGTAGGCTGTATTGTGCATAAAGACACTGAAAAAACTTCAAAAGAGTACAAAAAAAAAATTAAAATAATGATTTTTTTGACACACTTCCGGTACAGTTATCGAACACAGCGTCCTTTCGGACCTGTCCCTGGAGTTTACCTATTTTTAGAAAACTGTTTTTCAAATCCCTCCAGTGGTTTTCCCTGCAGTGTAGGTAATGACGGACGGACGGCCGACAGACACACATACATTTTTTTTTTGCTTTTTTAGAATCAGTAGGTCCTAAAACGTCGAGAAATGCCAAAAAAAGTGGGGGTAAGAATTTCACTTTGAGCTCATGCATGTAATACTTAGGTCTTTCAGACCGAAGTGAAATATTAAAGAAAGCAGTAGCATCCCAACAAACATACATTCTGTTGTACAAGAAAAAGTATAAAAAATAATTTAATCGGAAGTAACAAACCGGTGGTTTGGATGCAGAACTGTTGTGAACCGTACTAAATGTTTATGTACCAATTGATTCATTCAATTCGATTCTCAGGTACAAATGTTATTGAGATTCCAAAATAACAGGTGCTCGGAGGAACCCCTACCACTTTGTTTACTATCGCTAAAAAAACTAGTCAGTTGTTTGCCATACATATTTGCATCTTTTTGCGATGTGTCATCAAAATTACTTAACAAACGAATGTTGTATGCTTCCAACAAACATGGAAACAATAAACAGGTGTATGGGAGGACCCCACCACTTATCCCAATATTGTCCAAAAACTAATCAGTTCTTTGTCATTTAAGTCTCCATCTTTTTCCAAAGTGTCATTCAAATTGATTAATAAATGAAGTCTGTATGATCCCAACAAACTTTAAAACCAAAGTGTGAAAAGTCAGCAGTTGTATGGTAGACCCCCCGCCACTTTGATCAATGTGTCCCAAAATATTCTCACACTAATTGGAATCGTTTCCATTAGTTTCATCATAATCACTTCATTATTGTAGGCTGTAGTGTGCATATAAACACTGAAAAAAATGGAAAATTTACAAAAAAAATGTTTACTGGAAGTGAAAAACCGGAAGCTTGGATGCAGAACTGTTGTGAACCGTACTACATGCTCATGTACTAAGTTTCATCCAATTCGATTATCAGGTACAGATGTTATTGAGCTTTCAAAAAAACAGATGTATGTGACACCCCCCACGACATTATTCACTATCGCTCAAAAACTAATCAGTTTCTTGTCATAAATGTTTGCATCTTTTTCCAAAGTGTCATCAAAATTCGTTCACGAACGAATGCTGCGTGCTCCCAACAAATATTGAAAAAATGGTGACACATTAAACAGGTGTTCGGGAGGACCCCCACCACTTATTCCAATATTGTCCAAAAAGTAATCAGTACTTGGTTATTTAAGTCTCCCTTTGTTTTCAAAGTGTCATTAAAATAAATTAATGAATGAAGTCTGTATGCTCCCAACAAACTTTAAAAACAAAGTGTGAAAATTCAGCATTTGTATGGTAGACCCCCGCCACTTTGATCAATGGGTCCCAAAAGATGATAAATAGCTTCACACTAATTGGAACCTTTTTCATAAGTTTCATCATAATCACTTCATCATTGTAGGCTGTATTGTGCATAAAGACACTGAAAAAACTTCAAAAGAGTACAAAAAAAAAATTTTACCGGAAGTGAAAAACCGGAAGTTGGGATGCAGAACTATTGCGAAGCGTTCTAAACACTCATGTACCAAGTTTCATTCAATTCGATTATCAGGTACAGATGTTATAGAGCTTTCAAAAGAACAGGTGTTCCAGGGACCCCACACCATTTTGTTCACTATCTTCACTATCCTTGTCATACATGTTTGTATCCTTTTCCAAAGTGTCACCAAAATTCGTTCACAAACGAATGTTTTATGCTCCCAACAAACATAAAAAAATTGTGGAAAAAACCACCTGTTGTATGGTGGACCCCCAAACCCTTTATCCAATGTACTCCAAAAGCTGATATAATCTTTCTCATATTACTTGAAAGCTTTTATCTACGTTTCATGAAAATCGATAGGTAATAGTAGGCTACAGTGGGGATAAACACCTGAAAAAAAAACTTTTTAACCGGAAGTGACAAACCAGAAGTTGGTATACAGAAATATTGGAAACTGCACTAAAACCTTATATACTAAGTTTCAGTAAGATCATAGTCCGGGATTAGAAGTTTTTCAAGATTTAAACTTAGAGGTGTTCGGGATACCTCCCGCCATTTTGTCCAAACTTGAAATGAATCCAGATCTTCCATTTTCAAGTGAACCTGTATCATTTGCCAAAGTTTCATAATGATCCTATGCAGAAAGGTCACCCACCCTCTAACCATATGTGTTATTTTTTCAAACAAATTGTATAACTATGATAACAAAAAATAAAACAAATATTTTGATTGGATCATAAAATGTTAAATTGAAAGGTTGCTTTGATAAAAATTTCTATTTTTAATAGAATTTAAGCAAATACAGATGTTTTTTATTTTTTGGACGTAACTATGTGACAACAAAATATATGGTTAAAAAGAAACACTCTAAGGCCGCAAATCACAGCAATCCATCGATTATATATCCATTATATAATAACCGTAACTCGTGAGTCTATCACTCTACTAGAAGCGTGACGTTCATATTGCAATATGGGTATCGAGTTCGACTGAACTCGGCTATTGGTTGAGAGTTCAATTCTTGAAGTGGTATATTTCGTATTGTTTTTTTCTAATATCTTTTTAAATAACATTAAAATTATTGTGTTTTATTCATAAATACATAAAAATCATAAACATTTCCTTTTACGAATTTTAAATTGATCGATAACGTAGTTTTTTAAAGTTATTACTATTGTCTTTTCCCGTTTTTTTCAAATATTATTTCGATATTAACAAGAAATTAAATATTTTTTTTAACATGCAGTGCTAAAAACCATATAGTAGTGGTTTTCCGATCATTATTTTCCATAATTTCATTCCTGTGAAATAAAATAAGGAAATACAAACAAAACCTACTATTTGAGTATTTCTCTTTCAATATAAGTTGACATCTTCATCACAAAATGAAAAGACCGATTGAAAAATAGTATAAATTCACAGTAAAATAGTGTGACGTCATTACGAAGTAAAATTTAGAATGCATTCAAGGGATTTTTATGACAACTGTAATATTTTCTTTTTTATTTGAAGAAATGTTTGGTGGGTTTTTATAGTTTTTCTTGTTCCTTTCTTCCTTTTGGATTTTATTTATTTTCTGCTGGTGATGATTGTACCATTTTGTTTAATTTTTTTTAAGAAGGAATGAACATCTTTTTTTTCAATATTTTTGATTGATTTTGAAAAGAAATAAATTTTTTTTAATATAAAATTATACGGTAATTTTTGTTTTAAAATTTTTTGATTTTCAATTAGTCTACATATCTTGTGATATGTATTATGTCATATGTATTATGCAAAATAATTAAAATTTCGAAAGTTCCACAGAACATTCTATTTTTTTTTATTATTATTTAATGATTCGAACAAGAGCTGGATATTAAATTAAAACTTTGTATGTATATTCTTGTACTAAATTTTCAACAATGTAACATGCATTGTGGAAGAGTGGTCTGCAGGTATTTTCTTGAGAAGCCCTATAATATCAAGGTAAAACTAGAAACTGAACTGGAATACCAACAGATGATAGAAGCACTTTTTTTAATCTGAATATCTTATAAATGAAATTATTTGCCGGAATTAATAGTCCCGAGTTTCTATCATTAACACCTCAGAACGCATGTGTTGGTGGAACTTAAATCTTAAACGGTTTTATGTTGTGGTGACACATATTGTAATTCTTATGACACAACATTTTTTTATTAAAACACATTTCAATAAAATACATTATTCACGTTGGAAGAAGTGCGATAAAAGAACAAATGATTATATGATTTCAATTCTTCGTTTAAATTTTTTTTTAAATTTAATCGTCTTAAAGAATTTTGGAATAAATAAAACTAGGAGGGCCTGGCGTGCTTCGCTACGCTTATAAATAAAGTTTTTGCGTAGACATTTTGTTGACGTAGAAGCAATGATTTTAAAAAGTGGTTATGAGAAATGCTAGCATATAATTTTTAATTTTTCTTTTTAAATATATGAATGAAAAATAATCAGAACTCTAGCTGATCAGTTCGGATATATGAAAATATAGCGATCAAATAAGTTTTCAAGTAAGCTTATCTCTAACTTATTTGATCGCTAATTTTTCGTATATCCGAACTGATCAGCTAGAGTTCTGATTATTTTTCATTCATATATTTAAAAAGAAAAATTAAAAATTATATGCTAGCATTTCTTATAACCCCTTTTTGAAATCATTGCTTCTACGTCAACAAAATGTCTACGCAAAAACTTTATTTATAAGCGTAGCGAAGCACGCCGGGCCCTCCTAGTATATATTAAAAATTCTAACAATCAAATCTACGATCTCAAACTATCATACCTAACACAAACATTACAAAATTGTCGCTGAAAAAGAAATACAACAATCAATAATCAATTTTTTATCCTCTTTCATTCACAAACAATATATATCTAACTAAATATTCAACGTATTAATATATAAGATAAAACAACAAAGAAAAATAATGTTCATACTCTCCTAGATCAATGCATAAACTGAAAAGAAAATATAAAATACTATAAACAAAGAAAAGATTTGGACGATTCCATTTGATCCATTTGATTTGATTTGAGGGAAGGCAGTTGAATTCAAAAATACATTATAATTCGTCTATAACTTTTTTATTTATGATCCGAAAAATCCCAATCTCTCAGATCTAGGTTACACTAATATCAGTTAGCAGTGAAAATTTGGAATGAGCGAAAATTCGAATAAAAAAGCCTTAGGCTGTACAAAGTACAAAGTAAGCGTATTAATATATAAGATAAAAATTATAACAATCAAATCTACGATCTCAAACTATCATACCAAACACACACATTACAAAATTGTCGCTGAAAAAAAATACAACAATCAATAATCAATTTTTTATCCTCTTTCATTCACAAACAATATATATTAAAAATTCTTACAATTAAGTCTACGATCTCAAACTATCATACCAAACACACACATTACAAAATTGTCGCTGAAAAAAAATACAACAATCAATAATCAATTATTTATCCTCTTTCATTCACAAACAATATATATTAAAAATTCTAACAATCAAATTTACGATCTCAAACTATCATACCAACCACACACATTACAAAATTAACGCTGAAAAAAAAATACAACAATCAATAATAAATTTTTTGTCCTCTTTCATTCACAAACAATATATATTAAAAATTCTAACAATCAAATTTACGATCTCAAACTATCATACCAAACACACACATTACAAAATTGTCGCTGGAAAAAAAACTACAACAATCAATAATCAATTTTTTATCCTCTTTCATTCACAAACAATATATATCTAACTAAATATTCAACGTATTAATATATAAGATAAAACAACAAAGAAAAATAACGTCCATACTCTCCTAGATCAATGCATAAACTGAAAGGAGAAAATATGGAGGGGCTGAAATCTCACAGCTCTGAGATATCAAGACTTCGGTCTGGGTTAAGGATTTTGATATAGTTTTCGGCAAAAAACTTTTATGAGGACATGGTTTTTAGTTTTGGGCAGCGATGTATATCAAACATAACTCTTTGTTAAAGTACAAGCATTTTTTATCTCTGTTTAAAATTTATTACAAAACTAACACGAAACATCAATACGTTGCCGAAAAATTATAATCAAAATTCCAAAAATATTGTTAAATTAAATAAAATCAAACTTTTTCAAAATTCCAAAAATATCCCAAAAATTAGAATAAAATCAAATATTTAAATTTTTTATAAATTCCAATAATATTTCAAAAATTCTTAAAAATTCAAACTTTTTCCAAAATTCTAAAATATTGCAAAAATTATTACAAAATCAAAAATTGAAAATTTTTTCAAAATTCCAAAAATTATAATAATATCAAAAATTAAAAATTTTTCAACATTCTAAAAATATTCCAAAAATTCTTACAAAATCAAAAATTAAAACTTTTTCCGAAATTCTAAATATATTGCAAAATACAAAATCAAAAATACAAACTTTTTCAAAATTCCAAAAATATTTCAAAAACTATAACAAATTCAAAAATTTCCATGTCCAATTTTTTTTAAATTACATTTACGTCATAAAAACAGCTACATTTTTTTTCCGAAAAATTGGCTAAAAAAATAAATAAAATCTTTTTTTGACACACTTGACATTATTTTTTGACAAACTTATAATGCCATAATTCTCTATAATAATAATAAAATATCATGTCATACAAACTATAAATTTTATTTTTTTCTAAAAAAAATTGGGTAAAAAATAAATAAAAACCTTTTTCTTGACACACTTGACAACATATTTTGACAAACTTATAATTCCATAATTCTCAATAATAATAATAAAACTTCATTTCAAAGAAACAATTTTATTTAGTTTTTTACCCAAAAAATTGGGTAAAAAACTAAATAAAAATCTTTTGACACACTTGACACCTTTTTTTTGACAAACTTATAATGCCATAATTCTCAATAATAATAATAAAATTTCATTTCAAACAAACCATTTTGTTTTTTCCAAAAAATTGGGTAAAAAAATAAATAAAAATCTTTCTTTTGACACACTTGACAACATTTTTTTGACAAACTTATAATGCAATAATCTAGTTTTTGATCTCACATACCAATCCCGACCATCAAAATTTCTCCAAATTTAATGTTCCTACTCGTAATCACTTAAAATGAACGTTTTTTAAGCCAAAAATATGAAAATTTGCTATTTTTGACACACATAATGATTTTTTTGACACACTTCCGGTACAGTTATCGAACACAGCGTCCTTTCGGACCTGTCCCTTGTGAATACCTATTTTTAGAAACAAAAATTTTTGAAATCCCTCCAGCGGTTTACCCTGCAGCGTAGGTAATGACGGCGGACGGCCGGCCGGCCGGCCGGCAGACAGACATACATTTTTTTTTTTTTGCTTTTTTAGAATCAGGAGGTCCTAAAACGTCGAGAAATGTCAAAAAAAGGGGGGGTAAGAATTTCACTTTGAGCTCATGAATGTAATACTTAGGTCTTTCAGACCGAAGTAATACAAAATACTATAAACAAAGAAAAAATTTGGACGGTTCCATTTGATCCATTTGATTTGATTTGAGGGGAGGCAGTTGAATTCAAAAATACATTATAATTCGTCTATAACTTCTATTTATGATCTGAAAAATCCCAAAAATCTCTCGGATCTAGGTTACAAGCCTTAGGCTGTACAAAGTACACAGTTAGCGTATTAATATATAAGATATTTCGATCATAAAATCTCATTTTTCCACCACAACTGTGGTATCAAAATATTTAGTCCTAATGTTATGTTTGTTCTACGAACGGTTGAAAATTCAATGACGATTAAAACAAAATTCATTTTTATGAGAAAAACGTGCAACGTTGATATATGTACTTGATAAATTGATACAATGGTGACCCAAAACTAGATGAAAAAAAATAATTGACACATTTTGATGGCTACTAATTTTTTTGACATTGCCTTAAATGAAAAGATACAGGAAACTGGTGCTTTACTTTTCTTGAAGTCCTTACTTCCGTTCTATGAATATTAATCAAAATCACATAACTAAATTTTTATGTAACGCTTCTTCTGTGTGACTTATTCATTTTTATTGGGTAAAATTGAAGGTGCGGGAAAAAAAAGAAAAAACTATATGAAAACTCTTTAGGAAATTCCTAAATAGAAAATGAAATTTAAAAGAAATTTTTCAGTTTAGTTCTTACACTCGCATGGTGTCTAAATAAAAGGAAACTGAGAATAATTCGATTGTAAATTGAATTATATATTTCGTTATTTTGGTCTATATAAAAAGTGTATGTTGTGGGTTTACCGTTTATATGACGCAGATTTACGATGATATACAAATAATTTAATTTACGGTTGGGTTATTGTTAAACAAGGAATATGTTATATTTGGTACATTTCTAATAGAAGAAAAATTTTGATAGAGTTAAACTTTTATCCAATTATTGTGTTTTTAAAAAAGCGTTGTTGTGTAGAAAATGGATTATAATTCTTGTCCCAACAACACATAGGGGAGAGTTGCCATATGCGTACCACTTAATTTTAAAGGCAGTTTAAATATTCTTTACAAGGCATTTTAGCAAATATTATGATTTATATCCATTTGTTAACTATCAAAGTTGCAATTTAACACAATTTTTTAACTATTCATTGATAGATCATTGTGATATGGCCAATTTCTTCAGACCATGCAAAAAGTACGATTAAGGACACCGGTATCCTAAATGGTACCAGCCAGTTTCCAATATCGTACCTGATGGGAGGAATTAAAATTAGCTGCTAATTCCATTTGTTCTTCTGTCCATTCACAATATTTCCGCTTTTCCATGCCAAAAAATTCACAAATATTTTTTTTATTTTAAACAGTTTAATCACGCGGCAAATTTGACATCAGTATCTTAAATCGTACCAGTACGATTCGAAAACTACAGTGTGGTACGATTTAGGAATAAGTCGTCCCGTCAAATATTTGAACCTAACCTTACAATATTATTATCATGTTTCTTAAATTCAATAAAATAAAGAATAAAACATAATCAGTTCTCAAAAGTATTTAACGCTACCTCAGAAACTGTACAGTTATACGAAATTAAGTCGAATGAAATCGTTTAAAATTAACATCAAACCTGCCTGAATGTTTATTACTTCTGTTATTCACAAGAAAATACTTATACTGATTGTTAATTTGTTTCTACTTTATCGGTTTAGATAAAAGTTAATATGTTTACCACCAGATTGCATAAAACTGTAATGATTATTGAATAATGGCATTGGTACGATTTAGGTAACCAGTACGCATATGGCAACTCTCCCCTATATACTTTTTCTCACGAGTTGCATATAAAGTTCAATTCTGCTCCGTCATTTTGGGGAACTGATTGCCTCTTTTTCTCTCTCTCTCTCCTTATGTGCTGTTTTTATCTACGTATAAGATCCTGTAGGCTGGTAGTAACATGTCGAGGCCAATAATTATATTTTTTCCATGCACCTTTACAACCCCTTTCGCACCCCTTTCTTCGAACATTGCAATAGCTAATATTATTGAAAAATTCAGTTATAGAAAATGTTTTAAAGATGGAACGAAAACTTCATTCATCTCATCTTTTTTTAAAATTATTTTTTACCTTGACGAGTATGATGTTGATGTCATGTAATTGTAATTTACGGTCGCACAGTTTCCAACTTATTTTCAACAATGTGAATTTTTTCCCTATATTCAATACTTTTCTTTGAACTGAGCTTTTCGAGTTTTTAGTGGGGTCTGGCAATGAGACATCCGACTGTCGGAGATCTCACCATATAACAAAAAGGAGTAATGTGAAGATTTAAATACTTGCATGTTAGGTTTTGAACTATAATTTTTTTTAACTTTAGGAATCATGCATTATCAAGTTAGCTAGGATAAAACATGAGAGTTTTTATAAATAAATCATAATTATCATAATTGCCTTAATTGGAAGTTGAACCTGGGTCTTCAGAGTTCGATTCAAATATGTACCGTTAATCTGTTAAAACAGTCACCTCAATTGTTGATTGATTTTACGAAAATCACAATAATTCTTCATCCGAAATTGTGGTTTTCCACTCTTTCTAAGGACATCACGGATTATAATTGCCTTCATACACTAGCGCGAAATAAAAACGCCTTTTTCAAAGATAAAAAATCCTTCTTAAAGAAGAAAACAATTTCTGAACCTTAATACTCAGAATACTGTAAAGGTTTTTTTGAGTAAATCAAATTTTGTTCAAGAACAATACTTTAGATCCTTTAAACAGTTCAATCTCTTCAAGTTAAAATACTTAATTTTCAAAAAAAAAAAAAGGAAATCAAATATTCAAAGATGAATTGTAATGAAGAGCTTCTCCATTGGCGAACCAATGAAGCGGCATAGCAGGCTGCGTACCTAGAGATTATTAACGCCGTAACCACTAAAGTTCATTCATCGTGGATTTGATAAATTAATACCTGCTGCTTCAACACAAATACAGAAATGTACGCAAATTACGTGAATAAACAGAAGTGGAAACAATACGAATGAAAAAAATGAGACTCTGGCGACCCCTTTTGCAAAAAAAACCGCGATCAGCACGTCCAACCCCACATTCACCCCCACACGCCCACACTCTCACGCCTCATGCACGCTCACATCCTCCCACCCACCCACGCTTACATTCAAACAACCATGTCCACATAACAGACCAAACCCAGTGATCCAATGTCATACCATTCGTAGCCCATAAAATTAATGGTAATCCAATAAATGATGGATGTCGTACGTTACTATAAAGTCGTCGTAGTTCTGGTGATTGGTATGACATCGGGGTATTAAGCTTATTAAACTCGAAAACAACTTGTTTCAATCCAAGAATTTCAGCTAAATCCATAAGTATACTACCACCGTAGATTAGAATCCATGCAGAAATATGAACTATCATAAACCTCCAATAGATGATGTTATTATTATCTGTATTGATGAACCAAATTGTAAATGATGATGTGTGACGCCAGTTGTCGATTAGAAACAATAAAACGCCACTCGTTGCCATATAAAAACATCGGTCTACATTTTCTAAATAAATTGTTTTCCATATATTTTTCGAAAACTCGGTTGTCATTAACGTATGTTGTAATATAAATAATATAATTAAAATTGTATCAATCGATAATTTGTATATAATATTTTGCAATAAAAACTTATTAATCATTAAATTATTTAATAAACTTTGCACAACATTTATATTCGATTTTGGTTTGGATAAAAATAACATTAACTTCCCAATTGAATAAAACGTTGAACAAAATGAGATAATTGATACAATAAACGAAATTATATCCTTTAACATAGCCATTGTTGCAAGTGGTATTTTAGTTTTATTATATAAATATATGTACAAAGTTAATTCATCAAAACAAAAAAAAACCAAACTGACTTCTTCGTGTATTACTCATTTTATAGGGTCTGCATATCTTCACCACCAGATTTCGCACACGCGCATCGACAGGCACACCCACATTCATTCATATGTACACCCATTCACGCGTATTCACACCTGTACGTTATAAAAAGGTAAAAAGACTAATTAAGGTTCACTTACCCCATGGTTATTCCAGATCCACTCCTCGTTAGTCTGAGCTGATCAGCCGATCATCCTTTACCATCCAAATACAGGAACCAAATTAAGGGGTTTAACAAGCAAAACAATATGGCCCGTACGTTGGTTAAATCCAGCTGATGATTTTGAGCTGTAAATGACGACTCAACGGTATAACAGTTGGATCATGTCAGTACGGATGAATGCGAGATGAAATGTAATTAAATACTGGAAAGCAGTTCAATCACGTGACGGCGACTGAAGTTTAAATAAGGACGATATAATGCTGATATTTGATTTGTTTGACTCTTGCAATCTCTCTGCAGACTGATAAGACTTATGCTCAGATAAATCAGATGTACAACGGATGTTGTAGGTAAGTCATGATAAATGCTGAATGATCAGGTATACCATTAATATAATACAGTGGATCAGTGCGATAACGGCGTTATTTTTATTTCAAGTAGGCTAAGTATTTGTGGTCTTATTTCACTACAATTAATTAATGATCAACAAAATGTTTTCTTTTAATGATTATAATTTGCTAATTACTATGTTTGGTTAGCGACACGAAGATTGTAAATTTTTCTATGGTACAACACAAATTTTAACATGCGAGATAAAGTAAAGTTTTAATAATTACTATCACAGTCCTTAGTATTCGAATAAATGTAAAGATTAATAATTTTAGTATATATCACAGATTTAATAAATTGCATAAATGTAAAGATTAATAATTTTAGTATATAACACAGATTTAATAAATTGCGTAAATGTAAAGATTAATAGTATAGTATATATCACAGATTTTATAAATTGCATAAATGTAAAGCCTAATAATTTTAGTATATAACACAGATTTAAATAATGTAATCAATGTAAAAGAAATTTGATTTATATCACCGCCATTTCTTTAAATAAGTATCACAGATTTTAATTATCGAATAGATGTCACGTATAATTCTATTTATATCACGGATGGTTAACTATATCCACTCTACATTACCTCTCAATAAAACAATCAATTACATTCCTGGGTGTGGTGCTCCACTATTTTTCAGAACCAAGGAAAAATTAACATCTGCCGCTATTTTGTTTGACTTCTTTTGTTATTTTCAGCCGTCAAAAAAAACTTCTAAAGAAAAATCAGCTGTGTTGTTTATTCCCACAAAAATCGACTTGCAGGGATAGAAGTCGAAACTGAAAGTCACAATCGACTAAGAGAGAGAAAAAACGATATTTTCATCTCTTATATAGTTATTTAATATCGAAAATTGAGCTACAAAGTTTTTTGAAGGGGAAATCTACAGAGTAATGTTAGTACATTTTCCGTTTCAAAACCAATACTGGTTGTTATTTTGTAATACGCAAAATTGAAAGTTAATTTCATGAAATAAGTTATTTACAACGCATTTGGAAGAAATATTAATATATTAGAATGGATTAAACGTATGTTTAACCGATTTTATGCTGTTTACGTACTACAAAATAATAGATTACAACCGTATTACAGTGAAATCTAAATTTTGAAGAAATATGTTTTGAAGACAATTGCAAAATTGATTGTAGGATAATAATTTTTAGATTTTAAGACGATCGGACAAATATGCACAGCTATTTAAGGTTCGAAAACATTTAAAGCAATTACGCTTAGTGACCCGGAGAATTCAAATTCAGGTAGTATGGTGAAGTAACGCTGGTGGAAACGCAGTGTGAGCCAATAATAGGGGATTGTAAAATAAAATATTATTGTTAATTGTGTTATACTAAGAATAAATATGTGTAACGGAAACTATATGAAAATATGACTATAGATTACGGATGAACGAGAAATTGTTGTGAACTATGCGTGATAGGTAAAATTGCGAGATGTAAGGAAATGGAAACTTCATGAATCTGTGACTGTACTGCTCTACGTTATCATACTCCAGTCTACATAACAGAATTGTAAAGTTTGTAGCCCTCTATGAGAAAATTAATGCTCTATAATCCAAATTTATGCAGTTTTAAGTAAATTCAATGCAGTTTTTGTACGCCAAGGTGAATAATATGGGAAATGTCTGTCTTCAAATAACTTATAAGTTTTCAATTATGTTAAATCATAGCCAGTCTTCAAATTGCTAGTGAGTCTTCAAAGCATATTATGCTAGCCAGTCTTCAAAATGCTAGCTGAATCTTCAGTTATGTTAAAACTTGCCAGTCTTCAAATTGCTAGTCAATCTTCAAATGTCAATCAACAACATCGTCGCACTGTTGCTGACCTCGTTGTTTTTTACAAATATCGTCATCAGCAGTGCTCAGATGAAATCAGCGGCATCATGCCTCAAACTTATTCTTACCCCCGTTCCACTCGGCAATCGGCTGCCGCAACCAGTGAAACGGTAAAGATACCGCGCTGTCATACTGGCAGATCGCAGAGAGACTTCTTTGTCCGAACTGCGTACAAATGGAATAGTTTGCCGGAACACTTAGTCTCAGGTGGCTTCAACCCACAGATGTTTAAAAAAAGCGTTAATCTACACCTCAGAACGCCAGTTGTTGTGGGACCCAGGTCTAGACCTAGGTCTTAAAAGGTATTTATGTGTTGTTGTGACACATATTCTAAACCCTATTACACAACACATTTTATTAAAAAAAAAAAAAAAAAAATGCGTTAAATCTATCCTGTCTTCAAATTGCTAGTCTAACCAGTCTTCAATTTGCTAGCAAGTCTGCAAAGTACATTATGCTAGCCAGTCTTCAAATTGCTAGTCAATCTTCAGTAATGTTAAAACTAGCTCTTCTATATAACAATTAGGTTAAAACCATCCAGTCTTCAATTTTGTCAGAACCATCTAGTTTTTATTTATGCCAAAACCATTCAATTTTCAATATTTTCAACCAGCCAGTCTTCATATGCCAATGCAGTAATTATATTACTGTCTTCAGTAATGATTTTAGATCAAGAAAGTCCTTAGAAGCAGCTAAATCTTCAACAAATACAATGCAGTTCACTACCAATAAAAATAAAGTAAGCAGAAGCCAGTCAGTCAGTTGGCAGTCAGTCAGTCAGTTCTCACACACTGCTAGAGACTACAAGACTACAAAGTTGTAAAAATAAACCACTCCAATTTAACGACTGAGCCAAGTCGAGGACGGTTTTCGGATATACAACCAGGTAGGCAAATTCTATTAGTATGGCTGGTGTAAGCCCATTTAGAGGACTAGGTTGTTAATTTGTCGTGCTTTTTTCGGTAACCAAGTAGTCATAGATTTGAGCGCCTGGCTTACTCAGTTCAGTAGAACATGAAATTCTTAATCTCAGGGTCTTGAGCCCGAGGCCTACGTTGGGGGTCACGGTAAAATTTAGCAGTGCAACCTAGTCTCTAGATGCGAGAAGAGATTGGGCTAACTAAATTAAGAAAATTTGCATAACTGATTGTTTCCCCAAAAACCTCTCAATTTGGTTCAGCCGTTAATTTTAGTCATTTTTTCGGCAACTAGGTAGTCCTAGAAGTGAACGGTTAAAACATCTAAATAAAACTTTAAATAATTTACCAAAACAAACAAAATAATAAATATGATGGGAGAAAACATGGCTACAAGTTCAACGAGGGATGATAGGCAGAGAAGGAGGGATGATACGAGAATGTCTGGAGCAGATTATTTGGAGATTGGCAATCGATTAAAATATCATAACAAAATTTAATCAAGGGAGTTCCGATTCATGTCATAAATTTACTTTAAACATCAGAAAACAATGGGTTCTTTTGGAATTGTAACTAAAATAAGATAGATTTAGTTCGCTTTGAGCTCTGGGATATTAATTGGTCCAGTTATAGAAAATTAGATTTAGATAAAATTTATGACAATAACAAATATTAGTATCGAAATAATTAAGATATAACAGTAGATGTTTTCCAGTGGTTACTCCAGTTCCGAATCTATCTATATGGGAAGAGAAGATGAGGGATATTAGATTCACTCATCAACAAAATTTAGCTAAGGTTCGCGCTGTTGGACGCTTAAGAAAAATAATCTACTTTTAAAACATCAAAATGTTATATTTAACAAACAACTAAATCGACAGCCAAACGCTGGCATGACTCGCGACAAAACATTGTGAGTCTTAACAAGAAATAGTCGTCGAGACGTTGTAACAACAAGACAAACATAATCAGCAGTAATAATAAGTTACCTTATCCAAAACACAAACAACTACAAAAACAAAACTATTCTAAAAACAAAAAGCTGGCTATGTAGGCAAAAAACAAATTTAAAAACCGGATGCTGCGTGATGTTAATCATAATTTCATCTTATTTAACTACAATTTGAGTAAATCATGGCTAAAAGTACTCCTCTATTCTATCCCTCTTACCAATGATTAATTTTCTTTCAGTTTTTGGCGATATACAGGGTGAGTTTTTTAAAAAATGCCAGGCTTTTATCTCGAGAACCATGCTAGATGGGACAAAATAACCCAAGGTGATATTTGTTAAGGGTCAAAGGGGACGTTTAGTGGCAATATTGAATGACCTTGAAACTCATAAGTATTGGAGATATATGCTAAAGTAAGGTTTTTTTAAATTAGAACCCATATATTTAAGGGTCTTTTTAAATTAAGTAAATCAAACTACACACTTTTTGCTTACAAAATTTTTTTGTAAAGTGTACGATTTTGTAGATATGAAGAAAATTGATTTGCACTAAAGCAAACTTGTCTTCGCTAAGTTCTTCAGTAAAAAAATAAAATTTCAATAAATTAAAAAAAAACAACGAAAATCAATTTCACGCAGTAGACCACGATGCAATAATATTTAAATTAATGAATGATTTTCATTGTTTTTTTTTAATTTATCGTAATTTTATTTTTTTTCTGAAGACCTTAGCGAAGACACGTTTGCTTTAGTGCAAATCAATGTTAATCATATCTACTAAATTGTACACTTTACAAAAAAATTTTGTAAGCGAAAAGTGTGTAGTTTGATTTACTTAATTAAAAATAACCCTTAAATGTATCGTTACCGGCCCATTTGACTAAAATTATTCAACTAAAAACAATTCGTCTAAAAATCAATTCTACTAAGACAATTCAACTAACTACAATTTGACTAAAACTCAATTCGACTAGAGCAATGTAACTAAAGCAATTCAACGTTTGAAACAAATTATTTTGGAACTCTTCGACCTGATGGGGTATACGTAGAGATGCACGATTTGAAAGAGAATTGTGGAATTTTTACGAAGATGTCTCGATGGA